>OV050031.1:47542924-48210424 GCA_920105625.2 Clusia tigrina | reverse complement strand
AAAATCTAGCCATACATGTGAAACAGTGGCAAGACAGCTTGAGGAAATTGGCACGTTTTCCATAAATATCCGACATATTGCTGGTGAGGATAATGTGGTGGCCGATGCTCTCTCCAGAATCCATGCAATCGACATTCCGGTTATCGTCACTACGCAGGAGCTAAGCGCTGCACAGCAAGAAGACGACGAGCATTAAGATATTATAGTAAGCCCGGATAGAACTTCACTGGACTTACGCAGGTTGCGGATCGATGGATCCAACGAGCTGGTATATTGCGATTGTTCTGGACTTACCATTCGACCATACTGTTGTGAGTTAGAATCAAGCTACCTACGAGTAGTTGACTCACAGCATCGACTCTTAACAGATGCCACACATTCTGTGGGATTAGCATGTGCTAAAGTTATTTAAGAATAACACATACTTTTAGGGTCTAAGTATTTTAAATTAATATGATCTGTGTAGTGTTTATTATGTAAACTTTTAGGGTGTTACAGTTCCGCAGTCGAGTCGACGAAGGGCATTGTAATTTATAATGCACCGTCGACACTTTTACAGTAGGTCAGTTGGCTTGACCGACTGACACCAATTAGCAGGTGCGGAACTGGAACACCAGAAAGGTCAGTTCACAGACTGAGATGACTGTTGAGAAATAGTATATAAGAAATAGTATTTTAAGAATAAATCGGCTTATTATCTTTGAAACCAAAAGTGTCTTCGTGTACTATTTAAAAGGAGGAATCCCAGGGCAAGGAACCCTGAAGCAGTGAGGCATCCTGCAACAATATCCCAAGGATAACACCAGGACAAAGGACCTGGAGGCAAAGATGTCATCGAATAAAATAATGGTGAGTAGAGTGTATAATAGCGTAATTTAAGTAGATACTTCTGCGACCCTGAAGGCGCCATAGCGCTGGTCAAAGAAGTCGCAACCTATAGGCGCGATCGCGCTGTTGCACGCAGCTTTGAATGGCAACCATAAACCGTCAGTATGATCGGACGGTCTATGTATGTTCATCCTAGCTGTGAGGATTTTTTTTGTGGGGGATTTGCGCTTGTTTGTCGTGAGGGACATTTATATTGTGTTTAGCAGTGTTTAATTTATGTTGTTTGAAAACAAACTTAAAAAATTTTTTGATTTAAATATTTGGCATTTTGAGCTTAGGGTATTAGGTGAAAATATTTCAAGAGGTGCAGACAACACGTGTTGTTGCATCAAAGTTTGTGTAGTTCCGAAACTACAATTTGCGTAGCAATGTTGAACCAATATTTCGCACGGAAAAGCGAAACATCGAAACATATCATTTTACTAAAATGAAAATGCGTATGATTCTGCTGTAATATTCTTCTTTGGGTGCGAAAATTTTTTGGTAATATTTTCGTGAAACCAATAACATTTTCAAAATGGGTTCGTAGAGAAATATTGTAAATAATCAGTATTTACCTTCAGCAGTTGCGCAATTAATTGAGTATAATTTTTATACCAGTAATTTTATTTATTCCGCGGCATTACACTACAGTTGTCTTCCTGTGTGGAATAATGTTTGTTTTATTAAATAATAAAACTTAAAATTTATTGGAATACTGTTTCTCGTTTTAGTATATGAAATCATAAATTTTCGCGTCGAATGGTACGCTTAATGAAAAAGTAAAGTAGATTCGAAATCGTGTTTAGTGAGAACAATTTCGAAGCAAAGTGAAATTTACTTGCTTAATATTATGTGGCAAATTTTAGTTGTAGCACATTGTAGTCTATATTGATTGTAATGTTGATCTATCGATTGTACCTGGAAGAGTTCCATGTTAAACCGCAATTTTTCTTTGATTTTAAAGAAAACAAATTTGGGAAGTGAACCTCGAAACAATGAACGACAGCCTGAGGACATAACGTCGTTACTTAAGGACGGAAAGCGGTCTGAAATTAGGAAAAGAGGAGAAGAGCAAAAGCGGGAACGGAAGCGATTGGCGTATTTAAGAGAGATACTTAAAGAGCAAGAAACTGTGAAGATCCCTATGCCGTGGGAACAGGCAAATAAATTGTGGCAAGAGGTATGCCAATTGGAGGAGCAGCAATACAAGAGACGTGGGCTGCTGTAAGAATAGTATCATTGTTATGCAATTAATTTGTTAGATTAAGTGTCCCCACTTATTAAAATAAGTATTTATTGATTAATAAAGTTTAAATAAAAGAAAAAAGAAAACAACTTTGTTGCATTTATTACTTATGTAATTTACGGCTTCATAGATAAGAATTTGTTCGGTCTATGGAAACGCCAAGAGAAGCTATAAGATTGCTGGAAGCTCAAAAGCAGAATGAGGCAATCCATAAGAGAATCAGGAATCGTAGGAAGGATAGTAAGGCACGAAAGAACAGCGAGTATTACCATAAATGCATAGCGGAACTAGAAGCCTTGTTGAAGAAGTTCAATGATAACAACGAGAAGTTGTTAAATTTTAAGGACAAATAACAAGGAATACTTTGCCAAGGATTATCCGTTATATGTCAACGGTTTAATACGGGACTGGTTGACCAAGTTCAGATTGGATCTGGAAGAGCTGGAAGCACAGGAAGATAGTCCTAGTTCGTAGGAGGAAAAGGCTCAAGACAAGCTAAGGTCTTTACAGACGGAGGTAAAATTGTTCGCAGAAAAATTGTTTGAACAATTGGAAGCGGCAACGAGCAAAAGTGAAGTCCAGGTACTCTGGAGATTAGCGAGGGACGGTGGAAATTTGTCAACTTTAGAAGCAGTAGACAGAGCATTAGCGACTATTCAGAGTCGAACGGAGGAGAACTTTTTTAAAGTCTTCAAAGATGCATAAGAGTTGAAGATAAATACGGAATTTCTCGAGAATAAAACTAGAGTACTTTCTAGGCAACTCCGGGAAACTGAGGAAGCCGCATCGTATCTGGAGAGGGAAAATCTAGAGCTTAAGAGAATCGGGCAACTACTAAGCCAGCAAGAGTAAGATCGGCATCAACCTCTCAAATACATACGCAGACAGTACTAGCTTTGCCCCCAGAAGTTCGCTGGCCGGAATATTTAACTCCGGAAGGGATAGGTCGTGTGGTAAAGCCCAGATTAGTATTGAGTGAAGAGAGTGAAGCGGAATTGTTTGACGCATCTGAAATCGGTGTCGAGCAATTTTCTCCTGGAAGTTCAATAGATTATAAAAATCAGGGATATCCGCCAAACGAGCCAGAAGCAGAAACAGTGCAGCAAACTCTCGATACAGTGGACAGTATTTCGCCTGTTCGAGCAAACAGTCGGAGACTAATAAGTTTGAGTCCGTCACTGGTCAAGTACATTTCAGATCCGGGGGGAGTGAATTTGGAAACCACCCAAAAGGACAACGCTCAAGTCTTACCAGCCGTTAGTAAAACAAGAATAAGTAAAATGGGTATAGAGGAGATTTCAAAGACCGTGTCCAGGATAGTACCTGTGTTTACTGGTGCTGTTTCAGAAGATTTAAGGTCAGAACTCAATAGGTTCATTCAAGGTTGTGAACTTGCAAAGCGAAGCATAAGCCCTGATGAGTTGCAGGACTTCTTCGACTGTGTTCAGCAAAGGTTATTTGGAGATGCATACAACCCTGTGCTGCCAAAGCAATTTGCCAATGGGAACGAGCTTTACGGCCTTCTGAAGAGAACCTATTTAAAGGAGAGAACTCTGGAAGACATATCCCAAAAGATCAGAATCGGGAAACAGCTGGCAGGTGAAGACATACGCGCCTTTGCCAGGCGTTTAGAGTCACTTCGGATGATTACCCTGGAAGTAATAAAAAATAAGTACAATGGCGTTGGAGATACAGCACTCTTATACGAAGTTGACAAGTCGGTGTGAACAACTTTCGTAGTGGGCCTCCGCAACTCCGCTCTGAAGATTCATATGCTGAATAGCAGAAGAGGAAATCTGGAGGAATTGGTATAAGAAGCAATTAGAGCACAAGTCCTCGTGGAACGGAGTACGGCCGGTTTGGGGGAGATACATATGTGCGAAAATAGACAGGACAGTTTAGCTGCAGCTGTCATGGATAGAGAAGTAATTCAGTCCCAAATATATACAGAGGAGCGTATAATCCCGGTGTCTCCGACAGAAGAGCCGCGAATCCGAGAAATCCCCACAAGGAGTTTGTACAGAGGGCACCCAGTGAAGTTAAGGGCATGAGTTTTAGAGTGCATGCAGTGGAAGTGGATAGGAAAGGTATCCCGGCCGATGGGATAATTGGCCGCGATAATCTCTGGGGTCGCACAATACTGGATGCGCTAGAAAAGCGGTTATCATTTTATGATGATAATAAGAATAGAATCCTTACTCTTTCATTAAAGTCATGGCAGAAAGGAACCGTGAATAGGGTGAAGAATTGTAAGGAGATAGTGAATGCAAGGTCAACTAGAGTTGTTACTATGCGTGTAAACACGAAACTTAGGACTCTTGTTTTGCACAAGCAGCAGCTAGCGGACGGCGTATATATGGGAGAGACCATAATGTACGTTGACAAGGGTAAGGTGTACGCTTGCGTACTCAACGCCTCAGAAAAGGACTACCTGATGGATGAGGTTTTTAGGCCTAAGTTCGCTAGTTATGATAAATTTAAAGAACCGAATTATAGATCGGTTAATCAGATTAAGCAGGTAGATATAAGGAAAAGAATGGAGAGGGTGCTAGAATCACTGAAGTTAGACCCAAGCGTAATTTCAGAGGAGAAGGCATCAATATAAGCCATTTGAGCGTCATTCCATGACATATTTTTGCTGGAAGGAGACCAGTTGACATCACCAGAGGTAGAGCATGAAATACCTACTAGAGTGGATCAACCACCAATAAACCAGAAGCAATACAGATTGTCACAAGCTCACAAAGATGAGGTAAATAGGCAAGTGCAAGGAATGTTAAAAGATAACATAATTTCACCAAATACCTCACCTTGGAACTCACCAATAATTTTGGTACCAAAGAAGGTAGGTGCTCAGGGTCAAAAGAAGTGGAGAATGGTCGTCGATTTTAGGAAATTGAACGACGCCACTATCAAGCAGGTGTTCCCGATACCAAGGATACAAGAGTTTCTGGATCAGTAGGGACACAGTAGATATTTTTCTACACTTGATTTAGCAAGTGGCTACCACCAAGTTCTGGTGGATACCCAAGATAAGCAGAAAACCGCGTTCAGCACCGGTTTAGGGCATTATGAGTTTAGGGCAGAATGCCGTTTGGATTAACAGGAGCACCGGCTACCTTCCAACGGCTAGGTGCTCCAGAAATTACGAGAAAACAATTTGAAATTGAACACGGAGAAGTGTCAATTTTTGCGAAGAGAGGTGGTTTATTTAGGCCATCGTTGCTCAGAGGCAGGAGCACTACCTGACCCGCAGAAGGTGGAATGCGTTAAAAATCTAGCGATTCCTAGAAATAGAAAGGAAGTGCAAGCTTTCCTATTACAGAAAGTTCGTAGACGGACTAGCCGGAATTGCGTTAAGTTGCTACGAAAAGAAGCAAAGTTCGAATGTACAGAGAGATGTCAGCAAGCATTCGAGTGGCTAAAGGAAATAATTAGCTCGCCGCCGATTGTGGCGTACCCCTACTTTAAGCAAACTTTCTTTTTAACCACTGATGCCAGCAATGAAGCATTGGGGGCAGTGTTGTCACAAGGGGAAGTCGGTAATGACCGACCAATTGCATTCGCAAGCAGAGCGCTTAGCGATACGGAGAAAAGATACTCCACAATAGAGAAGGAATTCCTAGCCATAGTGTGGGCTACGAAGAATTTTAGAGCATGTCTGCTAGGACGCCCATTTATGATATACACTGATCACCAGCCGTTGAGAGGCATAGCCAATTTGAAAGACCAAACGTCTAGGCTAGCAAGGTTCAGACACAAATTGTCTGAGTATGATTTTGAAATCATATACAAACCTGGGAAAAAGAATCTGAATGCGGACGCACTCAGCAGAGTACCGCAGCACAGAAGGTATCAGTAGTGCAAACGAGGCCAGAGCACGGTCAGATAAGGAGAAGGCCGAGAGAATGCAAGGAGATAAAATTGATGCTACAAGAGATGTTAGCAATGCGGGTTTCGATGCCAATGAACAAACAGCCAATTTCATGTGGAATGGTTGGAGGATAAAAAAGATATCCAGGCTGTGTTAAAGGGTTTTCATGATTCACCCCTAGGTGGACACCAGGGATTCTGGAAAACCCATGACAGAATTAGGCGGGTATATGAATGGAAAGGTATGCTCAAAGACGTTAAAAAATATGTAAAGAGTTGCCCAAAATGCCAGGCCAATAAGAGTTCAAGGCTAACAAAGATGCCAATGGTGTTAACTGACACACCAAAACAACCATTTGATAAAGTTCATATGGATATTGTAGATATTTTACCCGAGACAGTTCCGGGAAATACATACATATTGACGTTCCAAGACGATTTCTCAAAGTATATGGCGTGCGTGGATATACCCGATGCTGAAGCAAGTACGGTGGCCAAAGCATTCTTTGATGAAATTATAGCACGATACAACATACCTAAGGTTTTGATAATCGACAATGGTTCAAATTTTTTATCAAAATTATTCTCGGAAACATGTAAAATGCTGGGAATCAAGAAATTGCATATAACACCATATCATCCACAGGCGAATGGCTCATTGGAACGTAGTCATCGACCTCTGGCGGAGTACTTGCGTAGTTTTTCCAAGGAAGACGGCTCGAATTGGGATCAATGGTCGACCACTGCAATGCATGTACACAACAATACTGTGCATGTATCAACGAAGTAAACTCCGTTTAGGACGCTCTACGGGTTTGATTTCAACATGCCAGCGAATTTGAAGCGCGAATTTGAAGCGCAAATGTCTGCCAGTGTACAATGCTGATGACCCCAATCAAGTGCAAAAATATCAGTTACAGCGAGCGCACGAATTGGTCAGAGAAAACCAGGAATGTGCTAAACGGGTAGCCAGGGAAGCCTATAACAAGGTACTAAATCAAGTAGTTTTTCAAGTGGGTGACCAAGTACTAATGAAGAATCAAGCTAGGAGAAACAAATTCTCACCTGTGTGGATAGGCCCATATCCGCAGCCCAGTTACAACAGTCGTAACGATTAAGGGAAAAAATAAAAAGCTACATAATATTTTGTTGAAATTATTCCATATGAGGCCACACAATTAAAGACGTGTGTTAACAGTGTTTTAAAAGTGTAAACACAAGAATAACAACGTAAACAAACTGATATCGCGTAAGTATATCAAATAGCACGGTTCTGACGGTCAAAGTCAAGGCCAACAGAAATGTGCCAATTAAACTCTGGCGAGTATAATTGACGTAAGAAAAATATGCTTATTAGGCACTATGGCCGAACGAAGCACAGTAGAGGAAAATATATTAAATAATAAGAAATGGGTTCATTGGATACAATTTAAAAAATTAAAATTATATTCCAGTCGTGGTAAGTAATTTAAACTAAACGTAGAATATATACAAACATACATACGGCAGCTAATGAAATGAAATACGATGCGTAAGAAGTAGCGCCAGTACCGTTGGTGAAGTAAGTATATATGTACGAGTATGTAGCTGTATAATGTACCGAATGAATGTACGAAGGTATATTTAAGTAAGTAATTTTGTTAATAGGAATGGGTATGGCCATATAAGTAAGTATGTAGGAACATATGTCTACACATCGAGGACAACGAAGTCAAATTCCAATATGAGAAAGCTGAAGAGAAACACTGCAAAGAGCACGAGACTCTTAATCTCGGGGTCGTGGATTCTAGCCCTATGTTGGGCGCCAAGAGAAACATTTGCACCATAAAACGCATTGCTGCAAAGTAAATAACGGAGGAGTATTGTAATCTCTCATGTATTTCAAATGCATTTTACAAGCTGAATACTATAAGCAGAGGCAGTACCACCTACATCCGTTGGGGCACGATATATAAATCAAAAGAAGAAGGCCACTACAACCGAAGTTTTGATGGTAAACAATATCGCCAGCCTCGAATATCATACGTACCGGTCCAGAAAGAAAGGAGGGGTATGCAGAGTTCATCGAGGGATTTCACTCCGACAACGACGGCCGGCATCCAAATCAGCAAAAAGCAGAGGACGCAGTATAATACGAGTATAAGATCTTTAGTATAGAATTAAATTGTATTATCGCTAGTTGTTTGAAATTGTATGTACGCCAATGAGAAAAGAGTCGATGAAAGACCAAATATAAAATGGGGAATATAACTAAAAAAAAGGAATAAGATAGAAATAAAAGAACAAAATAAAACAAAAGAAAAAAAAACTATAAAAGAAGTACAAGAAAAAAAAACTATAAAAGAAGTAGTAAGAAAAAAAAGAAAAGAACACAAAAGTAAAAAAGAAAAGAATACAATTAATAGAACCCAAGTAAGGCGATTTAAAAAAAAAGAAAAAAGAGAAAAACTATACATATGTACTATAGGCTTAAGAAAATGCACAGGTTGTATAAAGTGCAAAAAAGACGAAAAATATTGTAAAGATTCATTAGAAGTTAGTTGCTCCAACTTCTTTTAGAAAGAGGGGAGGGATGTTGTGAGTTAGAATCAAGCTACCTACGAGTAGTTGACTCACAGCACCGACCCCCAACAGATGCCACACTTTCTGTGGGACTAGCATGTGCTAAAGTTATTTAAGAATAACACATACTTTTAGGGTCTAAGTATTTTAAATTAATATGATCTGTGCAGTGTTTATTATGTAAACTTTTAGGGTGTTACAGTTCCGCAATCGAGTCGACGAAGGGTATTGTAATTTATAATGCACCGTCGACACTTTTAAAGTAGGTCAGTTGGCTTGACCGACTGACACCAATTAGCAGGTGCGGAACTGGAACACCAGAAAGGTCAGTTCACAGACTGAGATGACTGTTGAGAAATAGTATATAAGAAATAGTATTTTAAGAATAAATCGGCTTATTATCTTTGAAACCAAAAGTGTCTTCGTGTACTATTTAAAAGGAGGAATCCCAGGGCAAGGAACCCTGAAGCAGTGAGGCATCCTGCAACAATATCCCAAGGATAACACCAGGACAAAGGACCTGGAGGCAAAGATGTCATCGAATAAAATAATGGTGAGTAGAGTGTATAATAGCGTAATTTAAGTAGATACTTCTGCGACCCTGAAGGCGCCATAGCGCTGGTCAAAGAAGTCGCAACCTATAGGCGCGATCGCGCTGTTGCACGCAGCTTTGAATGGCAACCATAAACCGTCAGTATGATCGGACGGTTTATGTATGTTCATCCTAGCTGTGAGGATTTTTTTTGTGGGGGATTTGCGCTTGTTTGTCGTGAGGGACATTTATATTGTGTTTAGCAGTGTTTAATTTATGTTGTTTGAAAACAAACTTAAAAAATTTTTTGATTTAAATATTTGGCATTTTGAGCTTAGGGTATTAGGTGAAAATATTTCAAGAGGTGCAGACAACACGTGTTGTTGCATCAAAGTTTGTGTAGTTCCGAAACTACAATTTGCGTAGCAATGTTGAACCAATATTTCGCACGGAAAAGCGAAACATCGAAACATATCATTTTACTAAAATGAAAATGCGTATGATTCTGCTGTAATATTCTTCTTTGGGTGCGAAAATTTTTTGGTAATATTTTCGTGAAACCAATAACATTTTCAAAATGGGTTCGTAGAGAAATATTGTAAATAATCAGTATTTACCTTCAGCAGTTGCGCAATTAATTGAGTATAATTTTTATACCAGTAATTTTATTTATTCCGCGGCATTACACTACAGTTGTCTTCCTGTGTGGAATAATGTTTGTTTTATTAAATAATAAAACTTAAAATTTATTGGAATACTGTTTCTCGTTTTAGTATATGAAATCATAAATTTTCGCGTCGAATGGTACGCTTAATGAAAAAGTAAAGTAGATTCGAAATCGTGTTTAGTGAGAACAATTTCGAAGCAAAGTGAAATTTACTTGCTTAATATTATGTGGCAAATTTTAGTTGTAGCACATTGTAGTCTATATTGATTGTAATGTTGATCTATCGATTGTACCTGGAAGAGTTCCATGTTAAACCGCAATTTTTCTTTGATTTTAAAGAAAACAAATTTGGGAAGTGAACCTCGAAACAATGAACGACAGCCTGAGGACATAACGTCGTTACTTAAGGACGGAAAGCGGTCTGGAATTAGGAAAAGAGGAGAAGAGCAAAAGCGGGAACGGAAGCGATTGGCGTATTTAAGAGAGATACTTAAAGAGCAAGAAACTGTGAAGATGCTATGCCGTGGGAACAGGCAAATAAATTGTGGCAAGAGGTATGCCAATTGGAGGAGCAGCAATACAAGAGACGTGGGCTGCTGTAAGAATAGTATCATTGTTATGCAATTAATTTGTTAGATTAAGTGTCACCACTTATTAAAATAAGTATTTATTGATTAATAAAGTTTAAATAAAAGAAAAAAGAAAACAACTTTGTTGCATTTATTACTTATGTAATTTACGGCTTCATAGATAAGAATTTGTTCGGTCTATGGAAACGCCAAGAGAAGCTATAAGATTGCTGGAAGCTCAAAAGCAGAATGAGGCAATCCATAAGAGAATCAGGAATCGTAGGAAGGATAGTAAGGCACGAAAGAACAGCGAGTATTACCATAAATGCATAGCGGAACTAGAAGCCTTGTTGAAGAAGTTCAATGATAACAACGAGAAGTTGTTAAATTTTAAGGACAAATAACAAGGAATACTTTGCCAAGGATTATCCGTTATATGTCAACGGTTTAATACGGGACTGGTTGACCAAGTTCAGATTGGATCTGGAAGAGCTGGAAGCACAGGAAGATAGTCCTAGTTCGTAGGAGGAAAAGGCTCAAGACAAGCTAAGGTCTTTACAGACGGAGGTAAAATTGTTCGCAGAAAAATTGTTTGAACAATTGGAAGCGGCAACGAGCAAAAGTGAAGTCCAGGTACTCTGGAGATTAGCGAGGGACGGTGGAAATTTGTCAACTTTAGAAGCAGTAGACAGAGCATTAGCGACTATTCAGAGTCGAACGGAGGAGAACTTTTTTAAAGTCTTCAAAGATGCATAAGAGTTGAAGATAAATACGGAATTTCTCGAGAATAAAACTAGAGTACTTTCTAGGCAACTCCGGGAAACTGAGGAAGCCGCATCGTATCTGGAGAGGGAAAATCTAGAGCTTAAGAGAATCGGGCAACTACTAAGCCAGCAAGAGTAAGATCGGCATCAACCTCTCAAATACATACGCAGACAGTACTAGCTTTGCCCCCAGAAGTTCGCTGGCCGGAATATTTAACTCCGGAAGGGATAGGTCGTGTGGTAAAGCCCAGATTAGTATTGAGTGAAGAGAGTGAAGCGGAATTGTTTGACGCATCTGAAATCGGTGTCGAGCAATTTTCTCCTGGAAGTTCAATAGATTATAAAAATCAGGGATATCCGCCAAACGAGCCAGAAGCAGAAACAGTGCAGCAAACTCTCGATACAGTGGACAGTATTTCGCCTGTTCGAGCAAACAGTCGGAGACTAATAAGTTTGAGTCCGTCACTGGTCAAGTACATTTCAGATCCGGGGGGAGTGAATTTGGAAACCACCCAAAAGGACAACGCTCAAGTTTTACCAGCCATAAGTAAAACAAGAATAAGTAAAATGGGTATAGAGGAGATTTCAAAGACCGTGTCCAGGATAGTACCTGTGTTTACTGGTGCTGTTTCAGAAGATTTAAGGTCAGAACTCAATAGGTTCATTCAAGGTTGTGAACTTGCAAAGCGAAGCATAAGCCCTGATGAGTTGCAGGACTTCTTCGACTGTGTTCAGCAAAGGTTATTTTGAGATGCATACAACCCTGTGCTGCCAAAGCAATTTGCCAATGGGAACGAGCTTTACGGCCTTCTGAAGAGAACCTATTTAAAGGAGAGAACTCTGGAAGACATATCCCAAAAGATCAGAATCGGGAAACAGCTGGCAGGTGAAGACATACGCGCCTTTGCCAGGCGTTTAGAGTCACTTCGGATGATTACCCTGGAAGTAATAAAAAATAAGTACAATGGCGTTGGAGATACAGCACTCTTATACGAAGTTGACAAGTCGGTGTTAACAACTTTCGTAGTGGGCCTCCGCAACTCCGCTCTGAAGATTCATATGCTGAATAGCAGAAGAAAAAATCCTCACAGCTAGGATGAACATACATAGACCGTCCGATCATACTGACGGTTTATGGTTGCCATTCAAAGCTGCGTGCAACAGCGCGATCGCGCCTATAGGTTGCGACTTCTTTGACCAGCGCTATGGCGCCTTCAGGGTCGCAGAAGTATCTACTTAAATTACGCTATTATACACTCTACTCACCATTATTTTATTCGATGACATCTTTGCCTCCAGGTCCTTTGTCCTGGTGTTATCCTTGGGATATTGTTGCAGGATGCCTCCCTGCTTCAGGGTTCCTTGCCCTGGGATTCCTCCTTTTAAATAGTACACAAAGACACTTTTGGTTTCAAAGATAATAAGTCGATTTATTCTTAAAATACTATTTCTTATATACTATTTCTCAACAGTCATCTCAGTCTGTGAACTGACCTTTCTGGTGTTCCAGTTCCGCACCTGCTAATTGGTGTCAGTCGGTCAAGCCAACTGACCTACTGTAAAAGTGTCGACGGTGCATTATAAATTACAATGCCCTTCGTCGACTCGACTGCGGAACTGTAACACCCTAAAAGTTTACATAATAAACACTACACAGATCATATTAATTTAAAATACTTAGACCCTAAAAGTTAGACCCAGAAAGTGTGGCATCTGTTGGGGGTCGATGCTGTGAGTCAACTACTCGTAGGTAGCTTGATTCTAACTCACAACAGTATGGTCGAATGGTAAGTCCAGAACAATCGCAATATACCAGCTCGTTGGATCCATCGATCCGCAACCTGCGTAAGTCCAGTGAAGTTCTATCCGGGCTTACTATAATATCTTAATGCTCGTCGTCTTCTTGCTGTGCAGCGCTTAGCTCCTGCGTAGTGACGATAACGGGAATGTCGATTGCATGGATTCTGGAGAGAGCATCGGCCACCACATTATCCTCACCAGCAATATGTCGGATATTTATGGAAAACGTGCCAATTTCCTCAAGCTGTCTTGCCACTGTTTCACATGTATGGCTAGATTTTTAGCGAACGCTTAAACTAAGGGCTTCTGATCTGTCAATTTAATGAGCTCATGGCCATCGATAAGATGTTTAAAGTTACGAACCGCTCTGTAAATGCCCAAAAGCTCCCTGTCGGACACTTTATATCTCCTTTCACGCTCATTAAGTTTTTGCGAAAAGAAACCCAAATGCTGTGGTCCATTGTCAGATCGTTGGTCCAAAGCGGCACCGATAGCAGTATCCGACGCATCGCAGCGCAACACTAGGGGTAGATCAGCTCGAAGGTGTGCAAGTTGAACAGATTTTTCCAGCATATTTTTACATTCCTCAAAGGCCTTGTTACAAACTTCGGTCCATTGCACGGGCCTTTTGTCCCTCTTTTTCGCTCCCAGAGTAAGCTCGATGAGTGGCGTTTCAACTAAAATTCCAAGTTCCAAGGAATTTCACATCTTGTCGACAGTTTCTGGCTTGGGATAATCTTTGATGACCTGAACGCGATCATCTGGTGGACGTAATTCATTATGGCTTAGAGTATAACCATGATAGCGAACTTCTGGCTGGCCGAAGACGCATTTGGCGAGTACCAAGCGCAGATGCTGATTGTGTTCGTTCTCATCTCGCGATGCAATAAGAATGTCATCTATGTAGCAATGACAAAAATCAAATCCGTGGAGAACCATATCCTTGAAACGTTACATGATTTTTGCGGCGCTGCACAAGCCGAAAATCATCACATTAACCCTCAAACAGACCAAAAGGTGTAATTACTGCTGCTTTTGATTGATCCTTAGGTGCCAAAGGAATTTCGTGGTAGGCGCGCTGCAAATCGAGCACAGTGAATACTGTGCATCCAGTTAACCGGTGTGTACAATCATGCTGGTGCGGTAGTGGATACCTGTCGGATACTATGACCGTATTGAGGCGGCGGTAGTCACCACAATGACGCCAGTCAGCTGAACTCTTTGCCACAATATGGATCGGTTAGGCCCATTCGCTTTTTAATTGCGAACAATACAATGCTGCACCATAAATTTAAATTAATCGCGAGCCGCTTGGAGCTACCTGCTAATCTGCGTGCTCGTTCAGCTACTGGATGGCCCCTCGTAATGATGTGATGTTGCACGGAGTGCTCAGGAACGTTGCGGTTTTGACGGGAAGTTGTTGACGGGAACTGTAGTTATTGGCGGGAACTCTTGTAAGATATGAGCGTACCGACCAGTCTTATTAACACTATAAACAGATGGTTGATTAGAGTTATCTGGCTGTAAACAAGCGTGAGTGTGTGTGACGGGATCCTCATTCCGTTTATATTTGAGACTGACAGCCAGTCCGTAGTGATGGATAAAGTCCGCGCTCAGAATTGGCAACGATACATTTGCAATGATGAACGCCCAAGGAAACTCACGACGAAATCCTAGGTCGAGTGTCAATCTTGCGCATTTAATTTCATTTTTTACACAAAACTGAATCAAGTTTCTTTGATCCATTTTATCGAATAGTACAAAATCGAAGAGCACACCAAAACACGACTAACCTTTTTATCTGTCAAAAACAAACTGACAATCCAAAATAGTTGGTATTGCCAACATATATACAAGACATGTGTACCAACTTAAAAAAAAAAAAATGCGAACATCGAACATACGTAATTCACGAAAAGATGAAAATAACGGTTATCTTGTGATCACACCTCGTATATATATATATATATAGAAGAAAGAAACGACCGCAACAATATATATATATATATATATATATATATATATATATATATATATATATATATATATATATATATATATATATATATATATATATATATATATATATATATATATATATATATATATATATATATATATATATATATATATATATATATATATATATATATATATATATATATATTGTTGCGGTCGTTTCTTAGCCACCACCGTCTGTATGTTCGTTTCTTATTTTGCTTCTATCCCTTATTTTTCTCTTTTCCCCTTGTCCGCTTTTCTGGTGAATGCGGCCAGTCAACTGTATAGTGACAATTCTGAGGTAGTCGAAAAGCCTCAGACTAGTCGAAATTTAAAAGTGAGTTGACTGACCGGCTTGACCGCTGAAACGGTCAATGATGGAATAGCGGAGGAGTTCAAGGAAGTGGAAAAAAGAACGGGGTTTTGAAAAAAGGTTAAAGGGATTTAAGGCGGTGGTAGCGAAGAAAACGCTCTCTTTTAAGTTGAAAATTTGTCGGTTGTGGGTTCGGAGCGGGAGTTAAATAATGAGAAGAAACGTTGTAAATTACATAATAGTTGTGTAATAAGAAGGAAAGTTAAATTGAAATTTAAATTTAAAAAAATATATATGGTGCGCCTCGTAAAATATAAACTGCAGACATGCAACAAAAGTTAAATATTTCCTATAAGTGAAATTAAGTTTTTAGAATAAAATGTGAATTGATGATGAGAAGTTAATTTAGGCATACAAGAGTATAATATTTAGATATGTGTAGTATGTTAGGCTAAGGTGGAGATGATGAGGCGGGCTCGCTTGACATCGAGGAGGAGGATGCCCGGCTGAAAAAAAAAATGGTGAGTTGGATGCTTTTTTTTCTGTAGTGTTACCCCACCCGATGCAGTGTGGCGGGTTGAGGACCACGACCGTTGCTGCGAGCTAGCCGCGGCCACCACACAGCATCATAGTTAGAGGTGTTGGTAACAATTTATATATATATATATATATATATATATATATATATATATATATATATTTATATATATATATATATATATATTTATATATTGTTATATAAATATATATATATATATATATATATATATATACATATATATATATATATATATATATTTTATTTTATTTTTTATATATATATATTATAGTACGCTTTTATAATAAAATTCTTATTTTTAGACAAGGCGCATGATCCGTGTTCTAATTTGCGTATACTTTGTACATTAACCAATTATACTTCGCTGGAGTTAGATTAAAAGACGACTGGTATTGTTTGTTTTAATAATCAGACTGACTTTCTTTATTAAATTTAAAAATAATTTATAGGTACAATTTTGGATAATTGGGACATATAAGAACAAATATAAACTGAAAATGCTGACCACAAAAGTTGTAACAGCTCTTCTTTCTGCAGGGGTGTCCTCAGCGGAGCCAAGGAGTCATACAGAATTAGATTTTTAAACTTCATTAGTTCTTTTCTTAGTTTACAATGGATTCCGAGCGAGTCCTGGGACTCGCGTGACTATTTGCTTGAACTTGAAAAGGTTCCGAGCGAGTCCTGTAACTCGCGGTGGTGAAGGTGTCCGTTTCTTCTGCTTGTCGTCGCTTCTGTTGTTCTTGGTGTACTTGATTCTAAGATAGTTGTCCCTTGACCTGTCGACATGCCAATGCGGTATCTCTTGGCTGTTTGGCACTGGTGTTGAACTTGAGGGATGGTTGGAATATGCCCTGATGCTATGCCGCCTTAACTGTGCGACCTTCTTCCATGTGGGTGTGCCCGCGTCCTTTTTCCGAGGCCTGTGTGTGTATTTTTGTGAGGTCCTCCTCCCTATACTTTTGTGGGACTCATTGTTGGCTTCCGCGCTGCGTAGTCCGTAGCAAGTGAATTCGTTCATGCTAGTCGTGTTCTTGCCTGGTGGTGCGTTCTTGCGAATGAGCTCATTTTCTCTATGTCCTCTGTTGTGTCTCTGTGCTTTACGCTTTCTGTCGTTGGCGTGTCTCTTGGAAGGCGTTGCATTGATATATGGGACATTTTCAACACGGATTGTCGTGCACGTTGCAATATCTCGGGGTTGCACCCAACCATTACGAGGTCCCAATGTGATCTCTTGATCGCCGCACCTCCCTGTCGCTCGCAGGCCTTTCATGAAGTCTAGTCCTAGGAGTAGATTATCAATGGAGTGAGGCATAATAAACAACTCTAGCTTGCATGCCTGCGCTCCAAGCCTTACGGTCGTCAAAAATGTCTCTCTGACCCTCCTAACACTTCCGTCTGCCATACGTTCTCTGGTATGCGGCTTTTCCAATTTGCCGGTGGAAGTGCGTAACTTTCGTGCTAGCTCCCTGCTCACGAAACTGTGAGTTGCTCCTGTGTACAGTGTCGCGATGATAACTTCTGCACCGATAGAAACGGTAGCAGAGATTCGTTGACCATCACAGTGCAACAAGTTTTCCGATGCTGAGGTCTGATGTCTCTGCTTTGTACTTTGCTGCGTTTCTGTTGGCGGGGGTTCTCGATTGGTTAGTGCTCTTGGTTTGCAGCACTCAATCGTCTTCACATCCCTACGACTACACTCCCAACAGAACAGGATCTATGCGTTGCGACATACTCGTATGCGAGCTAGGTGTCTATTTTGGCCACAACGCCGGCAGGCGGTTCTTGGTTCTATGGGTGCCTCTCTGGTCTCTACCGTCACCTGGCAGTTCCTCACATCTCGTGGTGGACTTTGCTCTCTTCGCCATGGGTGGCGCTACTAGTGGTTTGCCTTTTCCCCGTATGCTCTCCTAGTCTCCAGCTATCTCCATCAGCTCTTCTAGGGATCTGAAACCCTTCCACGTATAGCTGGTATTCTGGCATGCTGTTCTGGAAAATTCGCTCCAGTTTCTTATCTTCGGAATAGTCGACATATCGCATGAGATTCTGCAGTTCTACCACAAACTGCTTGAATACTTCCCCAGGTCTCTGGCGACGCTGGCGGATCTGGTCTTAAAGTTTCTTCATGTATCGTGCTTTCAAAAAGAACTTTAGGAAGTCTCTCCTATATGTGCGCCAATCGCGCCGCGCTCGATTATTATTCCTGTGCCACATGAGTGCGTGCTCTCTCAAAAGTACAGGCATAGTACGCGAGAGGAAATCCTTGTTTATTTCGTAGACTTCTGCTAGCTCTTCGAGTCGCTCTATAAAGGCTAGTGGGTCACTCCCACCATCAAAATTGAGGGACCATGTCCTCACCTGGCCAATGACGACGGCATACTGTGGTGTCCCGTTCCGTTGTTGATTCATTGTTGATTGTGCCTCTGAATTCAGTTGCCGATAGTGTTGCACCTGTGTATGCCACTGGTCTGTCCACTTCCAGCGTTTCGCGGGTAACTATGGACAGAGCCGGCCTTTGTGATGTGCTTCTATCGTACTTGGATTGAAGCTTCGTCAAACGGTTCTTCTGATCCTGTGTCAGCTCTGTTTCGGTGAAAAACTACAATAAACGTTGTTTGAACTTGAAAGGGTTCTTGAAGAGGTGTGAGATGAATGCCGTGTGACTAGTTGTTTGAACTTGAAAGCGTTTTAAAACGAATGCCTGATTCCCCGCATTTTTTTCGATTTTATATATTTTTTATCGCCTAATGTTCTTTTATATTTTTGTGTGAGTGAAATTTGTCAGTGGACAAATTTCATCTTCACAAAGTGCATTGAATTGATACTTCGCCTTGAATGTAAGTTCATTGTTGCAATATTATACAATGCAGGCGTTTTTGGGTATATTGGTGGGGTTAAGTCTATTCTGCTGCACTGCAGTTTTGGGGTATTGCTTTTTAATTGTTTTTTTTTATTTCCGTTTACTTATTGATTTTTTCCGTCTTGGCTCATGTGGCAGCTTCCATTGGGATGATTGAGCTTTGGTTTCTACGTCATAACACTAGACCCATCATTCGTCACCAGTTATGACTATCTGCAGCAAATTTGGGTAGTCACGGACACATTTCAACAGATCCGGAGCAATGTTAATGCGATGCTGTTTTTGGTCGAAATTGAGTAATTTTGGTACGAATGGAATACGCCTCATGACCAAACTTTTGGTGATAATCGAATGACACCAGCAACTTCTCTTACAGTGATTTGACGATTGGCCAATACTAGTTTCTTTACTTCATCAATGTTTTCGTCTGTTCTTGACGTGCTCGGGCGTCCGGAGCGCTGTTCGTCGCTCACATCTTCTCGGCCCTCTTAAAGCATTTTGTACCACCGATAAACGTTGCTTTTGTCCAAAGTAGCTTTGCCGTATGCAACAGTAAACATTCGGAATACTTCCGCGCACGTTGTTGTTTTTCACACAAGATTAGAAACATTTTTCGGGATAGACAAAAATCGAAGACAAGCTAAAACACGTCGACGCACAAAAGCTGTAAAAAACTGACTGAACATTCACAATGGCCGAGATTGTCAACATAGGTGAGGGTCATGAGTACCCACAGAACGCCACAAAAAGATCGAAAATCAAACATCCGTAGCCCATGAAAATTCAAAATTCGCGAAATGTTTTGAACGAACCTCGTACGTATTGTGAATGACAATATCAAAATTCTTGCTAGTATTCATGTCTGGTAAGAAATGGCATTCGTAATTTTATGTAAGAAAATAAAGTAAAACTCCAACATTATTAATTGTTAAAAATGTATATATTATTAACATAACTTTTATATTATATGTGTTGGTCCTATCATATCTCCGGATACGGCTGCTGGGAAAGACGCAAAAGCAGCAATTAATCCTTGTGCAAAAACAATTTTCAAATTATAACGATTGCCAATGTCACAAAAAGGTGGATCCTCTCAAAATCGTGGTCAATCCACTCAAAATCGTGGTGTGTCCGACGAAAAGCATACAAAACTACTACATACACTAACACTACATACGCTGGCAGTTAAACAGCCATTATTTTGTCTATACTCTATGGATATTGCAACGAAGTAGTAAAAAGCGTTCAAAAGTGTCAAATATCCTCGGAGCATTTACGAACGCTGACAGAAAATTCTACAACCCGAAGAAATTTTTCTTGTCGTTCGTAAATTTTCGTTTTGTCAGTAAGATGCTAAACGCTCAGCAGCTGATCA
This sequence comes from Clusia tigrina, assembly GCA_920105625.2. Classification (NCBI taxonomy): domain Eukaryota; kingdom Metazoa; phylum Arthropoda; class Insecta; order Diptera; family Clusiidae; genus Clusia; species Clusia tigrina. Next base: position 48,190,436 of record OV050031.1, on the reverse strand, counting down.
CTAAAGGAGTTTTTCTTTTCTTTCGCTAAGTTTGTTTCATCAAAAAAAGGCAGAAAACACACCAGCTTTTGTCAAACCGTTTTCTTTTATTTTATTGTTTCTTATGAGGCAACACACCAAAGCAAGGAAACAAAACACATGTTTTTGTTTCGCTGCGTTTGACGAGTGGTTATCGAAAATACGGCAAACATACACCGAATAAAACGAACTTGATTCAAACAAACGCCGTTATCGGAAATTGCGTACTTTCTTATGGTACAACCCACACCGTATTCATCAAACCAAGAAAACAAAGAGAAACACGAAAACATGTTTCGTTATCAATGGCTGGACTGCTATTTTTCCGAAAACTTTGAGTTATGGATGTTGATCGAATCGAAAGTTTCAATGCGGTGTCTTGTATGTTTTATAAATTTCGAGTTCTTGAGTTATGCAATTCATCTTTTATGGAAATCCTTGCATCTCGTTTTTGCACCCACAATTGTATGGATACACCCACCATTCTCTGTTGTTCTCATCAGTTCGCTCGCATACTTCAGTAATTGAAGGGAAAAGTGGCCCAAATTTATCATCTGAAAACGACCACATGTTGAATAACATTAAACAGCAACTCGCAAATTCAATATTGTTTTATCTCAACGCACACCAAACGAGACTAGAAAATTAAACATTTATTTTGTTACATTGTGTTTCGCTTGGTGTGTGTTGGAATATAAAACGTTTTTTGCCTTATGAAACAAAGACGCTTTTACTGATCCGGTATGTTTTCAGCCAAAACGAGCCTTCAAACATGGTAAGCCTTCTCCTAATGTTATGTTGCTCCAAGCAAATGATCAAGAACTATTTCTGTACTAATGAGTAGTTCTATTTTCTGCCTCTTAAAAATATGGGTTTGCGAGGTCTGTAAATGTTAATGTGTGGTTTGGAGGTTATGAGGTATTGCGATCAAAAAGATCTATTGTGCCGCCCTCTATTATTAAGGGTATCCCTATAAATTCTCATCCAGCCCCGTTGCCTTCAGAAATTCGAGGATGTCGGCTAGATCTAGCGTTGCTATTTCTTTCCTGGTATTTGGTACGGCCTAGGTATTATTTTCTAGAGTGCATTAGTGCTCCATAGCTCCCTAATATGTGCTCTGTGGACTCATTTTCTTCATCGCAGAATCTACACAATGGGCTTGCTACAATTTCTATACTGCTCATGTGCCATTTGAGCTTACTATGACCGGCCAAAAGCGCGGTCCTAAATGACTTTTAAATAATTCCTGTATCTGTTGTCTTTCTTGTTCCCCAAGTTCGTGTTGCCAAACTCCTTTACCTAAACCACAGTAGGGTTCTGGTCCTATCATTGGAGGCTCCTAATCTAGCGACCCCGTCAGCCTGCTTGTTACCGTGGACGCCCACGTGTCCTGTGACCCAGCAAATGCTGACTTTATTGTTCTTGCCCAGCTGATTCAGTGTCCTCAGACATTCCCATACTACTTGGACTCTAGTTCACACGAGATCAATGCTCGAAGGGCAGCTTGACTGTCCGATAGTATGGCCATATGTCCACTTCTATAACTTCTGTTTAGATTGAACTCTCCGGTGGCGAGAATTTCTGCTTGGAAAATATTTGGATATTTTCCCATGGGTTCTGAATATTTAGTTCTAGGTCCGAATACTCCCACCCCAGTTTCACTCTTGGTCGTAGACCCATCAGTGTACCACATTATTGTCCTTTCCTTAAAAGAATATGCAGCGTTGAGATTGCTCCATTCTTTTTTGCAACGTAGCTGTACCGCAAAGCCTTTCTCAAAGTTAAATTTCTTACTAATCTTTTCTTCTGAGTAGTCTAGAAGGGTGTTATTGGGACAGTTTCCAAGATACCATTGCCCTTTGAATCCCCACCTTTTGTTTCAAACCCTGTAATCCTAACTGTAGTACTGTGGCTATCTTCCGTATGTGTAGTGGCGTCAAGTCCAAGATTACTTCTAGCGCTGTTGCGGGCAGGTTCTCATTGCCCCGATATAACTATGCACACTAGTCTTTGTATTTTTGGTTGCTCCAGTTGAGTTGCCTTGGGCTCCGTTCTTTTTACCCATGAATAGCCCAATACGTCACTATTGGTCGGACTGGTTTGCACCCCATGTTTTGCTTTTTCCGCAATTTTCTTGACATGTATTTTCCATGTCATTTTACTATCTAGTATAACCCTCAGATATTTTACTTTAGTTTTTGTCGTGATGATCTCTACCATGAGTTGAATGCTCTTCCACCTTGGCATTTTTCTTTTCTTGATAAATGGAATTATAGAGGTTTTAGTGGGATTTAGGTTTAATCCTACTGACCTGCACCATTGATCTTTGCAGGATATCGCAAACGGTTTCTTCAAATTTTCCTCTTGCTATTAAGCCAAAGCTGTCTGCGTTGCACTAGCAGTCTATGCCCGCCTCTGACAATATTATCATTAGTTCGTCAAAAACTAGGCTCCACATCAGAGTTGAAAGAGCCACTCCCTGTGGACATCCTTTGGTCGTCGCGACGGCTATTGTTTCTTCTCTAGCGGATGTCTCTGCCGATATTGTGTATGGACATCCATTTGGATGTCATCGAGTCTACTGCTCTTCTGCTTAATGCTTTTACCACCACTTCATGTGGGGTGTTATCGAAGGCTCCCTTTCTGCCCTTTTGTAAAACGGCAGGAAAGATGCGTTTTCTTCAGATCATCTGCCGTGGAGTCTGCGGGAGCCGAACGGCTCCCTGGCTTGTCTCTTATTATGCCATGGACCAGAATTTCCCCAAACCTATAGCTGATGACAATAGATTTTAATTGTATGTGCTCTGGGTAAAAAACCCTTTATATATATATATATATATATATATATATATATATATATATATATATATATATATATATATATATATATATATATATATATATATATATATACTGCCTAATGTCCAAGGGTACTGCACACGTAATCCCATGAACTCATGCGAACGTAACGCTGTGCGTAGCAAACATTTGACTACAATGCAAACGCAGCACCATTCAAAGCGGCGAAATGAGTGTCACTATGTACTCGTATAGCGGGCATTTCGTGTGTGAAGGCCAAAAACGCATTGAGCCCAATAATATGCCGACCACACGCTATTGCGAACCAATGCAAGTGTGCGGCATATGGCTTCATGTTTCAAACATAATTTTGGAAAATAAGAGACAGCTAGGATAAGTTATTGATCGCAAATATTGTTTTTAGATAATCAAAATTAGCCCAAGATTTTAATATATAAGACCTTTTGATTTGCATGAATAAAGACAATTCCTCTTGAACAAAGAACTCAGCAACACACTACTTTTTTACTTTGTGTTCTTGCCTCAATCTATTAAACATTTCGGCCAACGTTAAGATATTCGCTGGGTTACCTTCCAGCCTTAAGAATAACATAAGGTAAACGTCTTTTCGAATTCATGGGTCTGATAGAACATATCAATTTTTCCCCCGCATGTAGATGTCATCTGAAGACTCCGCTAGATGCGATGAGCGGTCTGCCTGGCGATACACCAATCCAACGATCAACACCACATGGCAATCCTGCCAAACAGAACTAAGGACCACAGAAGATTTCGACAACGCCTTTAAGAAACTTTTAGCGCTAGCGAAACCCTCGTTGGAAAGGTATTCCCCGGGAGAACTACCGATTTCAACACAAAATTAGGAAGCAGTGAGAGTCAATGCCAAGCCACTAACCATAGAAACGAAGACAATTAAAGCGCCACTAACACCACTACCAATCCCTAAGTCAAAAAAGAAGAGGGGAGGAAATGCAGTAAAACTACAACAGAAATCCTCTACAGAAATTTCAACCTTGCTACAGAAAACTACAGAAAAAAATTCCCGACTTTAAAAATAAATAGGACATCGGATAACGGCGTCGGAAACCAAAATGTAGAAAGCATTTACCATTTATTACAAACTAGCATTATCCTCGAGGTAGCAGTTCAGAAAAAAAGGTAAATATTAACAAATGTAAGAAAATCACCTACTATAACTCATTCGGAAACTTATATAAACGCCACAAAAGAGCCATATTAGCTATCTCTGAACTAAAATGAGAGAAATAAAACCCAGAAAATATGGTGTTACTAAATAATCTTGTAAAAAACATCTCAAAAATATTTGCAAACGAAACTACAGGCATACCAGACACATGCCACTTTCGACTCTTTACAGTACATCAAAATAGTCCCAGCATTCTCATGAGACAAGAAAGAGGTAAAGTAATTCATAGCGATACTGAAACACATCGCACATAGTAACGCAAGAACACAAACCAGATTATTACAAGCTCATAAAAGAAACAAACTTATCAAGAAAAGTACAAACAAAGCTTAATTTGAGAGAACAAAAACGGCCTATAAAAGATTTAACAAACAACTTATGGAAAATTTATAACCCTAAAAGGTCAGAGGAATCAATATATGAAGAGCTATCTACTTTGAGACAAAATGGAGATCTAATTAAATATACAGAAAAAAAAGAAGAGTTAATAACAGATCTAAAGAGTGTTCAAATAGAAAACGAATCAGACAGAACAACAGTAACACGCCGCAACGATTAAATTTCACTTACTGCATTCAAAAGAGGCAATGCAGACAAAAAAACACGGCTAACATTAGAAGCGAGCAGAGTTAAGACATTCCAAGAGGCGGTAATTGCTGAAGCATCGATCAGAGAGCCAGATATACTTGTAATGACCTACAGAAGTCACTCCAATAACCAGAGAAGAGAGAACAATTTTGGAATATGGAACTCTGCAAAGCGGAATATGCAGCAATACAATCTTGCACGATATAATAGGACTGAACACGATTGAAGCCCCGACACCCACCAAGCCTATTAACATGTGGTAGTTCGGGGAATACACATAATCTCTACACAATATTTGACCATAATATTGCAAACCTTATAAAATTAATTTACATAGAACAATAACACTGCTTATAGATACTGGAGCAGACATATCAATAACTAAATACTTTGATGAACTCCGAGAACGCATGCTGCTTTTATCATAACAGGCATTGCAAGTAAGAAGGTACCAGCTATGACAATGACACTAAAAATTTGCTATAGAAAAGTACCATTTACATTGCAAATTGTAAAACAAGATTTCCCAATATCAGCTGATGGAATTTTGGGAAGAGATTTGCTACGACAATACAATTGTAAGATAGATTATGAATCATATACACTACAATAAAATATATACAGGAGATCTTAGTGCTAGACATCCAGACAAATGTAAACAAGATTACGATACCTCCGTGAACAGAGATAATACACCCAATATCAACCACAGTAGAAGAAGACAGTGTCATCAACAGCCAAAACATGGTTGGTTGGTTTGTTAAAGTGTACGGATCTGCCGATACGGCTCACACTTAGCGCTGTAGCGCCGTTTTAATACCACTTCCTCACCGAGTAGCGGGATCATGGTAAATACCAAACCCACCTCGTATAGATTAGGTAATTTAGTAATTTCTTCGGACTGACCTCCGAACAGTCCGATAGGTTGTCAAGAAAGAGCGCCCCCAGAAAAATATACCTTGTCTTTGCCAAGGCCGGACATTCGAAAAGGTAATGGAAGAGTGTTTCTTTCTGGGCTAAGTCCCCACAGTCTCTGCAGTGGTTGTAGAAAGGTATACGCAGTCTTTCTGCATGAATGCCCACGCAATAGTTACAAGTGTACACCTATTAATTAATTCGCGTATTCTACCCCTGTTATATACGGGTTATGTCGCGCGTAAGATTTGACAGGATGTTAGCAGCCTCCACCGTATATTTGCTAGCCGAAGACGTTACAGGTACGCGTCTCTTCTCACGACCCCCAGAGGGACCGGTACTGGTACCCCTAGGGATTCGTCAAGAGAGGCCCTTGACCGAGCCAACTCCTCAGCTTTCTCATTTCCCTCATGGTTCCTATGGCCAGGAATGCAGATGAGGGTATGTCAGTATGATAACTTAGCTCTGTCAACACTTTTCTGCAATCCCTGACCAGCTTTGACTTTATAGTGGTGGATTGAAGAGCCTTTATTGCCGCCTAACTGTCGATAAAAATAGCAACCTTACATCTATTTGTGATGTACCGTACTATTAATTGACACGCCTCTCTAATCACCAGAACTTCCGTCTGAAATACCGTGGCATTATTAGGTAAGCGTATGGATTGATTTATGGCCACCTGTGATGAGTGGACCCCGCACCTAAGCCACTTCTGAAACTCAGTTGTGGTATCATATAATCTGTTGTTCTCGTTCCCAGGGAATTCGCCAAAACTTAGATGACAAGATTTTTATTAGCGGAACGATAAATCCATCAAAAGGCGTCAAACAGATAGAACCATTAAAAAATTTCCATATCACAAATTACAATAAGCACCACACGTAGGACAAAACGAGTAAAGAAGTCTGAAGTCGGGTTAGACCGACTACGAAATCATCATCATCATCATAATTGGCGTACAACCATTTCTGGTCATTGCCGCGTTATCAGCCTTCGCCAGTCGTCTCTGCCTCGCGCACGCTGGCGGCAATTGGAAACACCAAGTGCAGCCAGGTCCTCCTGAACCTGGTCCTTCCAACGTAGTGGTGGTCTCCCCCTCCTGCGTCCGCCACCCGGCGGCATCGATTCAAATACTTTTTTCGCCGGAGCACTTTCATCCATTCGCACAACATGTCCCAGCCAGCGCAGCCGCTGTGTTTTAATGCGCTGAACTATATCAATGTCGGCGTACAGCTCATACAGCTCGTTGTTCCATCTGATTCGATACTCTCCGCAGACGCATATAGGACCATAGATTCTTCGAAGAATTTTTCTCTCGAACGCCCCCAAAGCTCGCTCATCGTTGTTTGTCATCGTCCAGGTTTCGGCACCATAAAGCAGGACGGGAAGGATGAGGGCTTTGTAGAGCGTAATTTTTGTTCGCCGAGAGAGGGGTCTGCTTCTCAATTGCCTACTGAGCCCAAAGTAACACCTGTTGGCAAGAGTGATTCTTCGCTTGATCTCCTTGCTGACATCGTTCGTGGTGTTGATGCTGGTTCCCAGATAAACGGAATCCTTCACAACTTCAAAGTTGTAGTCGCCAACAGTGACGTGGTGTCCAAGACGCTGAGACTCTTTGTGTGTTGACACCAAGTACTTCGTTTTGTCCTCGTTCACCGCTAAACCCACTCGCCTCGCTTCTCTCTCCAAGCCGGAAAATGCAGCACTCACGGCGCGGCTGTTATGGCCAATGATGTCAATATCATCAGCATACGCCAGTTACATGACACTCTTGTGGAAGATAGTGCCTGTGCGATTTGGTTCTGCGGAGCGTACTATTTTTTCCAACATTAGATTGAAGAAAACACACGATAAGGAGTCACCTTGTCTGAATCCTCGCTCAGTAACAAACGGATCGGACAAGTCATTACCGATTTTAACTGAGCCAGTGGTGGTACTTAGCGTCATTTTGCACAGCCGAATTAGCTTAGCAGGGGTACTTCAGTCTGCATTAAATTTGGTGAGAACACAAGTTGGAAATGATTTGAAAATAGCTTTTTGCACAATTTCCATCGGAAAGTCTTATAGGCGTTTCCCAGTACTGGGGCCGCTTCATTTTGCTTACAGCTTGCCAGAGCGAGTAGTTAGTATCTGCGGTCACTGAAAGACTTATTAGGTTATGTTGTAGACTCAGCTCATTTTCCCTCTTTCAAGTATTTCGCAGCTCTTTTGTGACACTTGTCAATTTTTGTTTTAACCAAGGGGATCAGATCTCGTCTTAGTTTCCGTTTTTCTTTTATCATTCTTTGAATATCTTTTGATGTTCTGTTAGATCGATTAGAAGCAATTTTAACAACTGGTGTGGTAAGTTTAGCTGCAGTGGTAAGAATTTGGGTAAACGTCTGTAGCGTTCCGTCGACATCGTGTATGGACATCGTCGTGGAAGATAGTGCCTGTGCGATTTAGACATGCTGCACATACGATTTTTTCCAACATTAGATTGAAGAAAACACACGATAAGGAGTCACCTTGTCTGAATCCTCGCTCAGTAACAAACGGCTCGGACAAGTCATTACCGATTTTAACAGAGCCAGTGGTGGTGCTTAGCGTCATTTTGCACAGCCGAATTAGCTTAGCAGGGACGCCAAATTCAGACATAGCGGCGTATAGTTGACTCCTTACGGTGCTGTCGAATGAGGCTTTGAAATCGACGAAAAGGTGGTGTATGTCAATCTGCTTCTCTAGGGTTTTCTCCAGGATTTGGCGTAGTGTGAACATTTGGTCAATGGTGCCTTTACCAGGTCTGAAGCCACACTGATAAGGCCCAATCAGTTCATTGGCGATGGGCTTCAGCCTTTCAGAGAGTACGCTCGACAGGACCTTATATGCGATGTTCAGAAGGCTGATCCCGCGGTAGTTGGCACAGATTGCCGGATCACCCTTCTTGTGGATTGGGCAGAGCACACTTAAGTTCCAGTTGCTAGGCATGCATTCCTCCGACCATATTTTGCAGATGAGCTGGTGCATGCGTTTCGTGAGCTCATCGCCGCCAGCCTTGAATAGCTCCGCTGGTATACCATCAGCTCCGGCGGCTTTGTTGTTTTTGAGCCGCCTAATAACTAGCAAGACCTCGTCATAGTCGGGGGGCGCTACTTCATGTTCGTCGTCAGCAACTGTGGGGTCGGGTTCATCTTCATTGCTATCATTAGCGCTGTCGCCATTCAGCAGCTTCGAGAAGTGTTCCCTCCATAACGTGAGTACGCTCTGGACATCCGTCACGAAATTCCCGTTTTCGTCTTTGCAGGAATTGGAATTGGCTCCTGTCTTAAAACCTTCCGTTTGGCGCCTCACACGTTCGTAGAATTTTCGAGCCATATTCCTTCTGCCAAACATCTCGATTTCCTCGCATTCGCTCTTTTTGGCTTCTCGTTTCTTGCGCCTAAAAAGACGCTTCTCTTCCCTTCTCTTCTCTCGATATCGCTCCTTAGCAGCTCGATTTCCTCGCATTCGCTCTTTTTGGCTTCTCGTTTCTTGCGCCTAAAAAGACGCTTCTCTTCCCTTCTCTTCTCTCGATATCGCTCCTTAGCAGCTCGCGTTGCAGCCGATCGCAGGATGAGTTGGTATGCTGCGTCTTTCTCTGCAGCTGCGTTGCGACACTCTTCGTCATACCAGCTGTTTTTCTTCGGGCGGTGATAGCCAATCACCTCTTCAGCGGCCGTGCGCATGGAGTGGGATATAAGCGACCACTGCGCGCAAATATCGAGATCAGGGGGAGAATCCATCAGCATATTCGAGAGCCGAGAAGCAAATGCGGTAGCTGTCTGTAGCGATTGTAGCTTTCCGACGTCAAGCTTCCTCTGCGAATTAGAGCGAACGTTTTTGCCGCACTGAGGCGAGTGCGAACCTTAGCTACAACAAGGTAGTGGTCCGAGTCAATGTTGGCACCTCGAATTGTACGTACGTCTAACACGCTGGATGCATGCCTGCCGTCGATCACAACGTGATAAATTTGGTTCCTGGTTTTATGATCAGGGGACAGCCAGGTGGCTTTATGAATATCGGGATGCTGGAATCTAGTACTACTAACTACCATGTTCCGCGCTGCGGCGAAGTCGATCAGCCTCAAACCGTTTTCTGATGACTGCTCGTGGAGGCTGAACTTACCGACGGTTGGTTCAAAAATGCCCTCTTTGCCCACCTTGGCGTTGAAGTCACCTAGCACAATTTTTACATCGTGGCGGGGGCATCGATCGAAGGTTTTTTCTAGTTGATCGTAGAAGGCATCCTTGGTGTTTTCGTCTTTCTCATCCGTCGGAGCATGTGCGCAGATTAGGCTGATGTTAAAGTATTTTGCCTTAATGCGGAGTGTGGCAAGCCTGTCGTCGACTGGGGTAAATCCCAGGACTTCATCTCGCAGTCGTTTGCTTACCACAAAACCTACACCGAGTCTGCGCTTCGTCGCATGGCAGCTGTAGTAGATGTCACATGTAGCTTTTTTTGAGCGTCCATGCCCCGTCCATCGCATTTCCTGGAGTGCGGTGACGTCAGCTTTATATTTTTCAAGGACGTCAACCAGCTGGATAGAGGCACCTTCCCTATTAAGGGTCCGGACATTCCAGGTGCATATCCTTAAATCGTGTTCCTTATAACGTTTGCGGGGGTTGTCGTCAACAGTTGTGGGGTATTTCATCCGAGGCTTCAATCTTATATTCACTGGATTATTTGTTTTTTATGTTGCGGGTTGCAAGCCCAGCGCACAACCCTAAGCTAGGGATTTTTGTTTGGTAGTGGTAACCCACTTCGGGGGTATGGACGCTGCCGTTGGTACCTATAGTACTCCTCCGCCACCGTTCCTACATGCGAGACCCCACCTGGCCTCGCACACTTTGATGAATCCTTAAACCGAATATGTCAGAGTGGCCTCACCAAAGCTCCCTCTCTCGTTGGCCCTGACCAAGGATCCCACATGGGTTGGTTACCACATCTTCACCTAGGTTGCTCAGGTTACCAGGGTGCACCACGTGGAGGTGAGAGTAGGAAGATTTAAGAGACATGAGCCGTTAGTAGCAGGAAACCCTAACGTGAACCTGCCCCCCTTGGCAACCCCTGCCCCCCTTGGCAACCCCGACGAAAAACCCTTTACCTTTTCTTGTGCGTGCGAGTTCAACAATTGGGATGTATTGTTCATAAATCATCATTAGGTGCATACTAACGGTAATTTTTGGTAGGGTACCTTGAAATGATTATATCGACAACATTTCCTGTGTATGGCTTTGTAGTGTCAATATAACCACTAATATATAATTTCGTCCAAAAATATTGTATAGGTCGTAAGTTATAATAATATGTCAATAGTGGGCGTGGCTGTATAAATAACACGCCCATTTTTTGTATGGTGTTTAGTCTTAGTACCCGCAACTTTCCTGTGAAATTTCGTTGATAAATCTTTAATAGGAACACAGTAATGATTTCTGGCTAATTGTGGGCGTGGCAGTTCTATTATGACCTCCATATGCTTCACACACACTATTATGGTCCCCATGTATATTTCTGCAAATTTTTATTCCACTGGCATCAATACGAGCATAGGTAGGCTAATTTTAATTTTGGACCCGAAAGTTCCCTATATCAAAAGTGGGCTCTTTTTTCTTGATCAGCCCCATTTGTTGCAGATAGCTTTGTAATGTCCACATGTTCCTTCCCGTAAAATTTCGTCCGTAAATCTCTACCAGATCTTAAGTTATTAATATTTGTTAATAGTGGGCGTGGTAGTCAATATACCCACTTTTTGCACAGTGTTTAGTGGGATCCACATCTCCATAACTGCCAAATAACGTCACGATTCCGTCAATTGGACCGAAGTTATAGTCATTTTAAAGAAGGCGAAAAAGTTCCTTATATGGGAGGTAGGCGTGGTCTTTGTCCAAATCAGCCCATATAGCAATCCGGTTCTGTATCTTTGTCCAGACTATACTTTTCCAAAATTTAATTAAGATAGCTCTAACGGTGTAGAAAAAAAGTGGCCACAGACGGACAGACGGACGGACAAAATAAAAATTGCTTTGAAAGTGATTCTGATCATATCTGTATATATATGTCCATATCTACCACGCCTCCTTCTTGAAAAGCACAAAGTTAGTATACCCTATTTACCTTTTTTAAAGGTAAAGGGTATAAAGAGGTGGGCTGAGTTCAAGAGGCTCTCATAAATCACAGTCAGAAAAACAACTTGCAAGCATCAATCATCGAAATATGTAAAGATTTTCAGGATATTTTCTATCTAGAAAATGAGAAGCTATCATCAAACAAAGAATAACACTAGAAGATAAAACACCTGTAACACTAGAAGATAAATCACCTTTAAGAAATAAAGAAACAGGTAGAAAAACTGGTAAATGGTCATTGACTCCACGAGCCCATACAACTCACCATTACTCATAGTACCGAAGAAGGATACGAACAGCAATACGAAATGGCAACTGGTTGTCGATTACAGACAATTAAATAAAAAAATAGTGAATGAAAAATTCCCACTCTCGAGAATTGATGATATTCTAGAATAGGCAGAGCAAAATATTTTACAACTCTCGATATGGCAAACTCTTTTCACCAGATAGATCTCGGTAAAACATCGCGAGCTTTAACAGCATTCTCAACGGGAAACGTATATTTTTCTTATTTAAGCGCCTACCGTTGGGACTAAAAATACATAGAAACACTTTTCACTGAATGCTAAACATCGCACTAACTGCAAGCTCATTATTGTATGTAGATGACATTATTGAATTCGGAAGCTCTCCTCAGCACCACAACCATTATTTCATCAATATATTCAACGGTTAAAAAATTTCAGATTGTAAATTGAATCCGATCAAATGTAATTTCCTCAGACCAGAAGTAGTTTATCTAGGCCATGTAATCAATTCAGAAGGAGTAAGAGCTGACCCTGAAAAATGCAAAAGAATACAAACCTATCCAACACACAATAATGCACACGAAGCCCGAAGATTTGTAGCTTTCTGTATCTACTACCGAAGGTTCATTAAAGATTTTGCAAATATTGAAAAACCGATGAACAATTTGTTGAAGAAAGGTACACAATTCAACGGGAATAAAGAAACACAAGAAGCATTCGAGATATAGATGAAAACTATCATGAAACCTCCAATCTTACAGTACCCCAACTTTGAGAAAACTTCATACTGACCACAGACGCATCAAACTAACTTGACGCCATACTCTTTCAAGGAGAAATTGGAAGAGATCGTTCATTGAACAAACAGGAAATTAACAAGCCAGTTATAAAGAAAGAGCTATTGGCAATACATTGGGGGATAAATCATTTGAAACCATATTTCTATGGAAGACGGTTCACAGATCACTAGTATCACTATTTTCGCACAAAGACCCATCATCAAGACTAACACGCGTGAGATTAGATGTAATGGAGATCGTTATGTCGGCAGCTACTCAAGGGGACTAACATTTATTTGAGTACAAGCCGAAATTGAGTTCTGTCGGAAGTTGGGTCTATCACCTCCACGTGGTAACGGCTGGTAACAATTGAGCACTGGGTGCGATCCATTCCTAACAACGGATCCCACAGCGCGTCTAGTGTACGGTTGGCTAGGATAGGTCGGGCGGAGGGAGTAAGCCCTGGTGAAAAATCCCCCCTAATTAAAATGAGGAATTCTGAATCTGGCTCAGGTAAGGAAAAAATTCGTACGGCGAAACCTAATTCTACAGAACCTAGCGGAAGTGGCATAACTAATTAGCCAAGCATGGTTGCGACATCTCGTACGGCGGAAGCTGGCACCAGGGGCAAACCCGGTTCCAGTGGAAATGGCAGTACAAAAAGAAGTCTTGATGAAGAGTCTAAAATTCATACGGCGGATACCGGGATTGGCCCTGGTAGACGTGAACGTATATCCAGGTCTAAAACAACTAATGCCTCCTCGCCTACAAGCCTACACGGCACAACTACAAGGAGAGACGCGATGCCTTGAAGCTGCTGGAATGTGTCAGAAGTGTCCCGGAGGGAGAGAGGTCAGAGGCACAGAAGTTCTCCATTAGCTAGGCAACAAAGGTTACAGAGGGACTATCAGAGTTTCCGAAACCGAACCCGCCTCTAAAACGCCAGCTGTCGGACGACCCGCCCAGAAACCCCAGCACTATCAAGAGGCCCAGACGTCATGAGACTATTCCCGAGCGAAGCTGTGCGAGGTCAGCAACTATGGGCCGATATAGACAAAAGCAACATTGACGGCACCATTTCTGTTGAGAACTGGAAGAAAGAAGAAGCCAGGCTCTCGAGCACTTTCTTCCAGATTTTGAAATAAAATCCTGGCACAGCTCCTTTTTGTCGCGATAGTGGATGGCATCAAACCACGTGAAACTAATCGCATGTGCCGATCAGAGATCAATCGATCTATACCGAATAGACATCTCCAGAATCGCTGAAGTTTGGCCTGGGTCTAAGCTCGAGGTAATCTCCAGGGGGGATATCCCGAGCCTGTCAAAAGCGAGGGGCTGGATACCAGCTGAATCATCTTACCCTAAAATGGTTCTGGAAATGTTACGGATATGTAATCCTGAACTTCCGACATCATCGTGGAAGGTCACGAAAATGGAAAAGCCAAAAGGCGAGCACGGACTGGTTGGAATCTCTTTCGCGATGCGATGGTGTCGTGAGCTATGTCCATTCCACTGAGGGTCTACAAAAAGACGTGAAAGTCTCCAATATAATAGACCATGTAGGAGTTGTGGTAGACGCCTCATCTCAGCTGGAAGAACATTCCAATTCCACTTCTGCTAGCGGATTTGCAACGTCAGTGGTGGAACCTGGCTCTGGTTCTGGCAAAGCGCTACGCAGGGCATCATCCGATGGCAGTGTCTGCTCCTTATCGGATAGGGTGGCGCAAGCCACTCTGACTGACGAGGAGGAGCTACTGGCATCGGACGAAGAAGATGCTGATAGGACGGTGGTGGAGGTGGAGACCAGTAACCCAGCGTCAGCCAATCTTATACTCCATCTGTCAAAGGACAGATACCATATTGTCCTAATTCAAGAACCATGGGTTGTACATGGTCTTGTGTGCGCACTCAAAAATACAAACTGATGTATACACACAATACAGGTAAACCTAGAGCGTGTGTACTAATACGTAGAGGGGTAAATCCTTTTACGCTCTCTAATTACAGGGATGCCGACCAAACGACTATCAGCCTGGAGTCGGGTGACGACCGGATATGGCTATCGTCATGCTACCTGGCCTACGATCACGAAGGCTACCAAGATCAATTTTTAAGGATCTGGTGGCGCACTCGCGAAGGCTAGGCACAAAAATGATAATTGGTGCGGATATAAATGCTCATCACATCGTGTGGGGTAGCACGGACAGTAATATGAGGGGTGAGTCCTTTTTTGATTATTTGCTTGGAACTAACCTGCAAATCTGTAATAGGGGTATTAAACCTACATTTATCATAAGCAATAGGCAGGAGGTAATAGACGCCACCTTTGCCTCTAACTCTGTTGTAGGAAAAATAAGGGAGTGGGTGGTGTTAGAAGAACACTCTTTCCCTGACCATAGATACATCTCGTTTGAGATTAAGAATACTCTACCTAAACCTAAGCCTGGTAGAAATATCGAGAAAACAGACTGGGATAAATATGTAGATCTAGTTTGGAATACCTTAAATGTCTGTCCATAGGGCGAACTAAGAAGCATAGAAGGGATAGAGGTAATGGTTGGCTCTGTTACTGGCAGCCTGAAAGAGGCCTTCGCAGAAGCCTGTCCACTAAATAAGCTGAGGAGAAAGCCGAAATCTCGACGGTGGACGGAAGAGCAAAGCAAGCTTCGGGTAAACAGTAGGACAGCTTTTAATGAGGCGAAGTTTACACGACTTGAAAATGACTGGAAAGTGTACAGAAAGGATCTTAAGGTCTTTAAGAAGAAGGTTAGAACTGCTCAAAGGTAATCATGGAAATCCTTTTGTGAAGAACTAGTAGGAGCGGCTGAGGCTTCTAGAGTTCGGAAACTATCGGCGGGAAGTGCTCAGAACTGGAAGCTTTTATAGAAGGTGGATGGCACATTCACTACAACTAGTAAGGAGTCTCTAGAGCTTCTACTCAGCACGCATTTCCCAGGCTTCTCATATATTACTGGGCACGAGAGGGAAGATACGTCAAATAGTTGGGAAGTTTGGATAGACGCTCTATCTGAGGATCGACTCTTATGGGCTATTGAAAGTTGTAAGACTTTTAATTCCCCAGGTCCTGATGGTATTTATCCAGTGGAATTACATAAAACCGCTGGATACCTGAAAGGCTAGTTGTTAGCAATCTTTGAAGGATTCTTTAAGTTTGGGTATATACCGCTTCAGTGGAGACAGGCTAGAGTGGTCTTCATTCCAAAAGCCGAAAATATTCACATACTCATCCAAGGACTTAAGACCGATATCTCTCTCATCTCTTCTTTTGAAGACTTTAGAGAGAGTCATAGAAAACCACTTAAGCTTAACTTTAGACAATAATCTAATCTCATCACCTCAACATGCCTTTAAAAAGGGGAATCAGTAGAGACAGCTCTACATAACCTTATTTCCATTGCAGAAGGGTCATTGCACAAGCAGGAATTCAACCTGGCTGCCTTTCTTGATATTGAGGGTCATTGCACAAGCAGGAATTCACTCTGGCTACCTTTCTTGAAATTGAGGGGCCTTTAATAATGTTAATCACTACAGCACTTACTGAACTTGGGGTGGAAACGGGCCTGGTAGGCCTCATTGGTAAAATACGGAATAGCAGAATCATTGAGGCGAATCTAGGAGAATCGGTTCTACGTAAATTGGTGGGCAGGGGTACACCTCAGGGAGGTGTCCTCTCGCCGTTTCTATGGAACACAGTTGTTAACAAACTCCTGTTAAGATTAGAGGCGGTGGTATGTAAGGTGGTTGCTTATGCTGATGATGTTTTCATTGCTGTCTCTGGAAAAGTCACATCTATGAGAGATTTGTTACAAAATGCTCTAGATATTCTTTCAAAGTGGGCGGAGGATGAACATACATAGACCGTCCGATCATACTGACAGTTTATGGTTGCCATTCAAAGCTGCGTGCAACAGCGCGATCGCGCCTATAGGTTGCGACTTCTTTGACCAGCGCTATGGTGCCTTCAGGGTCGCAGAAGTATCTACTTAAATTACGCTATTATACACTCTACTCACCATTATTTTATTCGATGACATCTTTGCCTCCAGGTCCTTTGTCCTGTTGTTATCCTTGGGATATTGTTGCAGGATGCCTCACTGCTTCAGGGTTCCTTGCCCTGGGATTACTCCTTTTAAATAGTACACAAAGACACTTTTGGTTTCAAAGATAATAAGTCGATTTATTCTTAAAATACTAATTCTTATATACTATTTCTCAACAGTCATCTCAGTCTGTGAACTGACCTTTCTGGTGTTCCAGTTCCGCACCTGCTAATTGGTGTCAGTCGGTCAAGCCAACTGACCTACTGTAAAAGTGTCGACGGTGCATTATAAATTACAATGCCCTTCGTCGACTCGACTGCGGAACTGTAACACCCTAAAAGTTTACATAATAAACACTACACAGATCATATTAATTTAAAATACTTAGACCCTAAAAGTATGTGTTATTCTTAAATAACTTTAGCACATGCTAATCCCACAGAATGTGTGGCATCTGTTAAGAGTCGATGCTGTGAGTCAACTACTCGTAGGTAGCTTGATTCTAACTCACAACAGTATGGTCGAATGGTAAGTCCAGAACAATCGCAATATACCAGCTCGTTGGATCCATCGATCCGCAACCTGCGTAAGTCCAGTGAAGTTCTATCCGGGCTTACTATAATATCTTAATGCTCGTCGTCTTCTTGCTGTGCAGCGCTTAGCTCCTGCGTAGTGACGATAACCGGAATGTCGATTGCATGGATTCTGGAGAGAGCATCGGCCACCACATTATCCTCACCAGCAATATGTCGGATATTTATGGAAAACGTGCCAATTTCCTCAAGCTGTCTTGCCACTGTTTCACATGTATGGCTAGATTTTCAGCGAACGCTTAAACTAAGGGCTTCTGATCTGTCAATTTAATGAGCTCATGGCCATCGATAAGATGTTTAAAGTTACTGTAAATGCCCAAAAGCTCCCTGTCGGACACTTTATATCTCCTTTCACGCTCATTAAGTTTTTGCGAAAAGAAACCCAAATGCTGTGGTCCATTGTCAGATCGTTGGTCCAAAGCGGCACCGATAGCAGTATCCGACGCATCGCAGCGCAACACTAGGGGTAGATCAGCTCGAAGGTGTGCAAGTTGAACAGATTTTTCCAGCATATTTTTACATTCCTCAAAGGCCTTGTTACAAACTTCGGTCCATTGCACGGGCCTTTTGTCCCCCTTTTTCGCTCCCAGAGTAAGCTCGATGAGTGGCGCTTCAACTAAAATTCCAAGTTCCAAGGAATTTCACATCTTGTCGACAGTTTCTGGCTTGGGATAGTCTTTGATGACCTGAACGCGATCATATGGTGGACGTAATTCATTATGGCTTAGAGTATAACCATGATAGCGAACTTCTGGCTGGCCGAAGACGCATTTGGCGAGTACCAAGCGCAGATGCTGATTGTGTTCGTTCTCATCTCGCGATGCAATAAGAATGTCATCTATGTAGCAATGACAAAAATCAAATCCGTGGAGAACCATATCCTTGAAACGTTACATGATTTTTGCGGCGCTGCACAAGCCGAAAATCATCACATTAACCCTCAAACAGACCAAAAGGTGTAATTACTGCTGCTTTTGATTGATCCTTAGGTGCCAAAGGAATTTGGTGGTAGGCGCGCTGCAAATCGAGCACAGTGAATACTGTGCATCCAGTTAACCGGTGTGTACAATCATGCTGGTGCGGTAGTGGATACCTGTCGGATACTATGACCGTATTGAGGCGGCGGTAGTCACCACAATGACGCCAGTCAGCTGAACTCTTTGCCACAATATGGATCGGTTAGGCCCATTCGCTTTTTAATTGCGAACAATACAATGCTGCACTATAAATTTAAATTAATCGCGAGCCGCTTGGAGCTTGTCACCTGCTAATCTGCGTGCTCGTTCAGCTACTGGATGGCCCCTCGTAATGATGTGATGTTGCACGGAGTGCTCAGGAACGTTGCGGTTTTGACGGGAAGTTGTTGACGGTAACTGCAGTTTTTGGCGGGAACTCTTGTAAGATATGAGCGTACCGACCAGTCTTATTAACACTATAAACAGGTGGTTGATTAGAGTTATCTGGCTGTAAACAAGCGTGAGTGTGTGTGACGGTATCCTCATTCCGTTTTTATTTGAGACTGACAACCAGTTCGTAGTGATGGATAAAGTCCGCGCTCAGAATTGGCAACGATACATTTGCAATGACGAACGCCCAAGGAAACTCACGACGAAGTCCTAAGTCGAGTGTCAATCTAGCGCATTTAATTTCATTTTTTACACAAAACTGAATCCAGTTTCTTTGATCCATTTTATCGAATAGTACAAAATCGAAGAGCACACCAAAACACGACTAACCTTTTTATCTGTTAAAAACAAACTGCGAATCCAAAATGGTTGGTATTGCCAACATATATAACAGACATGTGTACCAACTTAAAAAAAAAATGCGAACATCGAACATACGTAATTCACGAAAAGATGAAAATAACGGTTATCTTGTGATCACACCTCGTATATATATATATATATATATATATATATATATATATATATATATATATATATATATATATATATATATATATATATATATATATATATATATATATATATATATATATATATATATATATATATATATATATATATATATATATATATATATATATATATATATATATATATATATATATATATATATATATATATATATATATATATATATATATATATATATATATATATATATATATATATATATATATATATATATATATATATATATATATATATATATATATATATATATATATATATATATATATATATATATATATATATATATATATATATATATATATATATATATATATATATATATATATATATATATATATATATATATATATATATATATATATATATATATATATATATATATATATATATATATATATATATATATATATATATATATATATATATATATATATATATATATATATATATATATATATATATATATATATATATATATATATATATATATATATATATATATATATATATATATATATATATATATATATATATATATATATATATATATATATATATATATATATATATATATATATATATATATATATATATATATATATATATATATATATATATATTGTTGCGGTCGTTTCTTAGCCGCCACCGTCTGTATGTTCGTTTCTTATTTTGCTTCTATCCCTTATTTTTCTTTTTTCCCCTTGTCCGCTTTTCTGGTGAATGCGGCCAGTCAACTGTATAGTGACAATTCTGAGGTAGTCGAAAAGCCTCAGACTAGTCGAAATTTAAAAGTGAGTTGACTGACCGGCTTGACCGCTGAAACGGTCAATGATGGAATAGCTGAGGAGTTCAAGGAAGTGGAAAACAGAACGGGGTTTTGAAAAAAGGTTAAAGGGATTTAAGGCGGTGGTAGCGAAGAAAACGCTCTCTTTTAAGTTGAAAATTTGTCGGTTGTGGGTTCGAAGCGGGAGTTAAATAATGAGAAGAAACGTTGTAAATTAAATAATAGTTGTGTAATGAGAAGGAAAGTTAAATTGAAATTTAAATTTAAAAAAATATATATGGTGCGCCTCGTAAAATATAAACTGCAGACATGCAACAAAAGTTAAATATTTCCTATAAGTGAAATTAAGTTTTTAGAATAAAATGTGAATTGATGATGAGAAGTTAATTTAGGCATACAAGAGTATAATATTTAGATATGTGTAGTATGTTAGGCTAAGGTGGAGATGATGGGGCGGGCTCGCTTGACATCGAAGAGGAGGATGCCCGGCTGAAAAAAAATGGTGAGTTGGATGCTTTTTTTCTGTAGTGTTACCCCACCCGATGCAGTGTGGCGGGTTGAGGACCACGACCGTTGCTGCGAGCTAGCCGCGGCCACCAAACTGCATCATAGTTAGGGGTGTTGGTAACAATTTATATATATATATATATATATATATATATATATATATATATATATATATATATACGAGTATATATATATATATATATATATATATATATATATATTATTTTATTTTTTATATATTATAGTACGCTTTTATAATAAAATTCTTATTTTTAGATAAGGCGCATGATCCGTGTTCTAATTTGCGTATACTTTGTACATTAACCAACTATACTTCGCTGGAGTTAGATTAAAAGACGACTGGTATTGTTTGTTTTAATAATCAGACTGACTTTCTTTATTAAATTTAAAAATAATTTATAGGTACAATTTTGGATAATTGGGACATATAAGAACAAATATAAACTGAAAATGCTGACCACAAAAGTTGCAACAGCTCTTCTTTCTGCAGGGGTGTCCTCAGCGGAGCCAAGGAGTCATACAGAATTAGATTTTTAAACTTCATTAGTTCTTTTCTTAGTTTACAATGGATTCCGAGCGAGTCCTGGGACTCGCGTGACTATTTGCTTGAACTTGAAAAGGTTCCGAGCGAGTCCTGGAACTCGCGGTGGTGAAGGTGTCCGTTTCTTCTGCTTGTCGTCGCTTCTGTTGTTCTTGGTGTACTTGATTCTAAGATAGTTGTCCCTTGACCTGTCGACATGCCAATGCGGTATCTCTTGGCTGTTTGGCACTGGTGTTGAACTTGAGGGATGGTTGGAATATACCCTGATGCTATGCCGCCTTAACTGTGCGACCTTCTTCCATGTGGGTGTGCCCGCGTCCTTTTTCCGAGGCCTGTGTGTGTATTTTTGTGAGGTCCTCCTCCCTATACTTTTGTGGGACTCATTGTTGGCTTCCGCGCTGCGTAGTCCGTAGCAAGTGAATTCGTTCATGCTAGTCGTGTTCTTGCCTGGTGGTGCGTTCTTGCGAATGAGCTCATTTTCTCTATGTCCTCTGTTGTGTCTCTGTGCTTTACGCTTTCTGTCGTTGGCGTGTCTCTTGGAAGGCGTTGCATTGATATATGGGACATTTTCAACACGGATTGTCGTGCACGTTGCAATATCTCGGGGTTGCACCCAACCATTACGAGGTCCCAATGTGATCTCTTGATCGCCGCACCTCCCTGTCGCTCGCAGGCCTTTCATGAAGTCTAGTCCTAGGAGTAGATTATCAATGGAGTTAGGCATAATAAACAACTCTAGCTGGCATGCCTGCCCTCCAAGCCTTACGGTCGTCAAAAATGTCTCTCTGACCCTCCTAACACTTCCGTCTGCCATACGTGCTCTGGTATGGGGCTTTTCCAATTTGCCGGTGGAAGTGCGTAACTTTCGTGCTAGCTCCGTGCTCACGAAACTGTGAGTTGCTCCAGTGTATAGTGTCGCGATGATAACTTCTGCACCGATAGAAACGGTAGCAGAGATTCGTTGACCATCACAGTGCAACAAGTTTTCCGATGCTGAGGTCTGATGTCTCTGCTTTGTACTTTGCTGCGTTTCTGTTGGCGGTAGTTCTCGATTGGTTAGTGCTCTTGGTTTGCAGCACTCAATCGTCTTCACATCCCTACGACTACACTCCCAACAGAACAGGATCTATGCGTTGCGACATACTCGTATGCGAGCTAGGTGTCTATTTTGGCCACAACGCCGGCAGGCGGTTCTTGGTTCTATGGGTGCCTCTCTGGTCTCTACCGTCACCTGGCAGTTCCTCACATCTCGTGGTTGACTTTGCTCTCTTCGCCATGGGTGGCGCTGCTAGTGGTTTGCCATTTCCCCGTATGCTCTCCTAGTCTCCAGCCATCTCTATCAGCTCTTCTAGGGATCTGAAACCCTTCCACGTATAGCTGGTATTCTGGCATGCTGTTCTGGAAAATTCGCTCCAGTTTCTTATCTTCGGAATAGTCGACATATCGCATGAGATTCTGCAGTTCGACCACAAACTGCTTGAATACTTCCCCAGGTCTCTGGCGACGCTGGCGGATCTGGTCTTAAAGTTTCTTCATGTATCGTGCTTTCAAAAAGAACTTTAGGAAGTCTCTCCTATATGTGCGCCAATCGCGCCACGCTCGATTATTATTCCTGTGCCACATGAGTTCGTGCTCTCTCAAAAGTACAGGCATAGTACGCGAGAGGAAATCCTTGTTTATTTCGTAGACTTCTGCTAGCTCTTCGAGTCGCTCTATAAAGGCTAGTGGGTCACTCCCACCATCAAAGTTGAGGGACCATGTCCTCACCTGGCCAATGACGACGGCATACTGTGGTGTCCCGTTCCGTTGTTGATTCATTGTTGATTGTGCCTCTGAATTCAGTTGCCGATAGTGTTGCACCTGTGTATGCCACTGGTCTGTCCACTTCCAGCGTTTCGCGGGTAACTATGGACAGAGCCGGCCTTTGTGATGTGCTTCTATCGTACTTGGATTGAAGCTTCGTCAAACGGTTCTTCTGATCCTGTGTCAGCTCTGTTTCGGTGAAAAACTACAATAAACGTTGTTTGAACTTGAAAGGGTTCTTGAAGAGGTGTGAGATGAATGCCGTGTGACTAGTTGTTTGAACTTGAAAGCGTTTTAAAACGAATGCCTGATTCCCCGCATTTTTTTCGACTTTATATATTTTTTATCGCCTAATGTTCTTTTATATTTTTGTGTGAGTGAAATTTGTCAGTGGACAAATTTCATCTTCACAAAGTGCATTGAATTGATACTTCGCCTTGAATGTAAGTTCATTGTTGCAATATTATACAATGCAGGCGTTTTTGGGTATATTGGTGGGGTTAAGTCTATTCTGCTGCACGGCAGTTTTGGGGTATTGCTTTTTAATTGTTTTTTTTTTATTTCTGTTTACTTATTGCTTTTTTCCGTCTTGGCTCATGTGGCAGCTTCCATTGGTATGATTGAGCTTTGGTTTCTATGTAATAACACTAGACCCATCATTCGTCACCAGTTATGACTATCTGCAGCAAATTTGGGTAGTCACGGACACATTTCAACAGATCCGGAGCAATGTTAATGCGATGCTGTTTTTGGTCGCAATTGAGTAATTTTGGTACGAATGGAATACGCCTCATGACCAAACTTTTGGTGATAATCGAATGACACCAGCAACTTCTCTGACAGTGATTCGACGATTGGCCAATACTAGTTTCTTTACTTCATCAAAGTTTTCGTCTGTTGTTGACGTGCTCGGGCGTCCGGAACGCTGTTCGTCGCTCACATCTTCTCTGCCCTCTTAAAGCATTTTGTACCACCGATAAACGTTGCTTTTGTCCAAAGTAGCTTTGCCGTATGCAACAGTAAACATTCGGAATACTTCCGCGCACGTTGTTGTTTTTCACACAAGATTAGAAACATTTTTCGGGATAGACAAAAATCGAAGACAAGCCAAAATGGCCGAGATTGTCAACATAGGTGAGGGTCATGAGTACCCACATAACGCCACAAAAAGATCGAAAATCAAACATCCGTAGCCCACGAACATTCAAAATTCGCGAAATGTTTTGAACAAACCTCGTACGTATTGTGAGTGACAATATCAAAATTCTTGCTAGTATTCATGTCTGGTAAGAAATGGCATTCGTAATTTTATGTAAGAAAATAAAGTAAAACTCCAACATTATTAATTGTTAAAAATGTATATATTATTAACATAACTTTTATATTATATGTGTTGGTCCTATCATATCTCCGGATACGGCTGCTGGGAAATACGCAAAAGCAGCAATTAATCCTTGTGCAAAAACCATTTTCAAATTATAACGACTGCCAATGTCACAAAAAGGTGGATCCTCTCAAAATCGTGGTCAATCCACTCAAAATCGTGGTGTGTCCGACGAAAAGCATACAAACTACTACATACACTAACACTACATACGCTGGCAGTTAAACAGCCATTATTTTCTCTATATTCTATGGATATTGCAACGAAGTAGTCAAAAGCGTTCAAAAGTGTCAAATATCCTCGGAGCATTTACGAACGCTGACAGAAAATTGTACAACCCGAAGAAATTTTTCTTGTCGTTCAAAAATTTTCGTTTTGTCAGTAAGATGCTAAACGCTCAGCAGCTAATCACGAAAGGCTTTTTTGGTTTCTTTCGCTAAGTTTGTTTCATCAAAAAAAGGCTGAAAACACACCAGATTTATTCAAATTGTTTTCTTTTATTTTATAAAACACCATTGTTTCTTATGAGGCAACACACCAAAGCAGGGAAACAAAACACATGTTTTTCTTTCGCTGCGTTTGACGAGTGGTTATCGAAAATACGGCAAACATACACCGAATAAAACGAACTTGATTCAAACAAACGCCGTTATCGGAAATTGCGTACTTTCTTATGGTACAACCCACACCGTATTCATCAAACCAAGAAAACAAAGAGAAACACGAAAACATGTTTCGTTATCAATGGCTGGACTGCTATTTTTCCGAAAACTTTGAGTTATGGATGTTGATCGAATCGAAAGTTTCAATGCGGTGTCTTGTATGTTTTATAAATTTCGAGTTCTTGAGTTATGCAATTCATGTTTTATGGACATCCTTGCATTTCGTTTTTGCACCCACAATTGTATGGATACAACCACCATTCTGTGTTGTT
Source organism: Clusia tigrina (assembly GCA_920105625.2). Classification (NCBI taxonomy): domain Eukaryota; kingdom Metazoa; phylum Arthropoda; class Insecta; order Diptera; family Clusiidae; genus Clusia; species Clusia tigrina. The sequence goes on along the minus strand of OV050031.1, from coordinate 48,165,147 downwards.
CTCATCAGTTCGCTCGCATACTTCAGTAATTGAAGGGAAAAGTGGCACAAATTTATCATCTGAAAACGACCACATGTTGAATAACATTAAACAGCAACTCGCAAATTCAATATTGTTTTATCTCAACGCACACCAAACGAGACTAGAAAATTAAACATTTATTTTGTTACATTGTGTTTCGCTTGGTGTGTGTTGGAATATAAAACGTTTTTTGCCTTATGAAACAAAGACGCTTTTACTGATCCGGTATGTTTACAGCCAAAACGAGCCTTCAAACATGGTAAGCCTTCTCCTAATGTTATGTTGCTCCAAGCAAATGATCAAGAACTATTTCTGTATTAATGAGTAGTTCTATTTTCTGCCTCTTAAAAATATGGGTTTGCGAGGTCTGTAAATGTTAATGTGTGGTTTGGAGGTTATGAGGTATTGCGACCAAAAAGATCTATTGTGCCGCCCTCTATTATTAAGGGTATCCCTATAAATTCTCATCCAGCCCCGTTGCCTTCAGAAATTCGAGGATGTCGGCTAGATCTAGCGTTGCTATTTCTTTCCTGGTATTTGGTACGAGCCTAGGTATTATTTTCTAGAGTGCATTAGTGCTCCATAGTTCCCTAATATGTGCTCTGGGGACTCATTTTCTTCATCGCAGAATCTGCACAATGGGCTTGCTACAATTTCTATACTGCTCATGTGCCATTTGAGCTTACTATGACCGGCCAAAGCGCGGTCCTAAATGTCTTTTAAATAGTTCCTGTCTCTGTTGTCTTTCTTGTTCCCTAAGTGCGTGTTGCCAAACTCCTTTACCTAAACCACAGTAGGGTTCTGGCCCTATCATTGAAGGGTCCTAACCTGGCGAACTCGTCGGCCTGCTTGTTACCATGCTGACTTTATTGTTCTTGCCCAGCTGATTCAGTGTCCTCAGACATTCCCATACTACTTGGACTCTACTTCACACGAGATCAATCGAAGGGCAGCTTGACTGTCCGATAGTATGGCCATATGTCCACTTCTATAACTTCTGTTTAGATTGAACTCTTCGATGGCGAGAATTTCTGCTTGGAAAATATTTGGATATTTTCCCATGGGTTCTGAATATTTAGTTCTAGGTCCGAATACTCCCACCCCAGTTTCACTCTTGGTCGTAGACCCATCAGTGTACCACATTATTGTCCTTTCCTTAAAAGAATATGCAGCGTTGAGATTGCTCCATTCCTTTTTGCAACGTAGCTGTACCGCAAAGCCTTTCTCAAAGTTAAATTTCTTACTAATCCTTTCTTCTGAGTAGTCTAGAAGGGTGTTATTGGGACAGTTTCCAAGATACCATTGCCCTTTGAATCCCCATCTTTTGTTTCAAACCCTGTAATCCTAACTGTAGTACTGTGGCTATCTTCCGTATGTGTAGTGGCGTCAAGTCCAAGATTACTTCTAGCGCTGTTGTGGGCAGGTTCTCATTGCCCCGTTATAACTCTGCACACTAGTCTTTGTATTTTTGGTAGCTCTAGCTGAGTTGCCTTGGGCTCCGTTCTTCTTACCCATGAATAGCCCAATACTTCACTATTGGTCGGACTAGTTTGCACCCCATGTTTTGCCCGCCAGTCTTTTGCATGCCATTAAAGCAAGTTTCGTTTTTTCCGCAATTTTCTTGACATGTATTTTCCATATCATTTTACTATCTAGTATAACCCTCAGATATTTTACCTCAGTTTTTGTCGTGATGATCTCTACCATGAGCTGAATTCTCTTCCACCTTGTCATTTTTCTTTTCTTGGTAAATGGAATTATAGACGTTTTAGTGGGATTTCGGTTTAATCCTACTGACCTGCACCATTGATCTACTATTCTCAGATCTTTGCAGGATATCGCAAAGGGTTTCTTCAAATTTTCCTCTTGTTATTAAGCCAAAGTTGTCTGCTTAGAACTAGCTGTCTATGCTCGCCTCTGACAATATTATCATTAGTTCGTCAAGAACTACGCTCAACATCAGAGTTGAAAGAGCCACTCCCTGTGGATATCCTTTGGTCGTCGCGACGGCTATTGTTTCTTCTCTAGCGGATGTCTCTGCCGATATTGTGTATGGACATCCATTTTGATGTCATCGAGTCTACGCCTCTTCTGCTTAATGCCTTTACCACCACTACATGTGGGGTGTTATCGAAGGCTCCCTCGATATCAAGGAATGCGCAGATTGTTATTTCTTTTTCATCAAGTGACTTCTGTATAGAGTTTACTAGGCTTATGAGAGCTGTCTCTGCTGGTTTGGATGCAATGGCATCTGTTTCAATCCTCCACATCTTATTCATGTATTTTTAACATAAATGATGCCAAGCTTATTGGTCTGAAGGACTTTGGATGTGTCGTATCTTTTTTCCCCACTTTGATTATGAAACTACATTTGCCCTTGTCCAAGCCGTCGGTATATATCGTAATGTAAGGCTGCTGCGGCATATGTTTACTATGAACGGTAATAATCCCTTTATGCCCTTTTTTAAAAGGGCATAAAGATACCGTCAGTACCCGGAGACTTGAATTGTTGAAAGGTGCTTAATGACCATTAAATTTTTGACGCTGAAACGATATTTGCTGCTACTGTTCTGCCGCTTAGCAGCATCCTCTCCTCTTCTTCATTAGGGTTTTCTGAGGAGGTCCTGGCTGGTGCTCTCCGTCTCACTTTCTACAGACAGTATTTGTTCCGTCTCCATTGACACTTGCTCCGGCGGAGTTTCCTACAGATCACCTGGCGTGGAGTCTGCGGGAGCCCAACTGCTCCCTGGCTTGTGTCTTATTATGCCATGGATCAGAATTTCCCCAAACCTATAGCTGATTCCGATAGATTTTAATTGTATGTGCTCTGGGTACCTCATCCCCAGAGCATGCGACTAGTGGTGCACCTTTCCATGATGTTAGTTTAGGGGCTGTTTGCTTAAGCCAGTCAGTCAGCTTAACTTTGGGTATTTTGCCGGGAGCACTGCTACCCTGACTCCCTTTGATACCTTCGCATAGCTTTTGCCTGCGATTCTTCCTATTTCTATTCCGGTGGTACGATCGGACTTGTCTGTAACTTTCGGCCTCTTGCTTTCTGCCAACTACGGTAGTGTTATGGCCTTCCTGCTTCTCTTGGCCGTTTGTTGGTTGAATGGGGTTGCTTTATCTGGCTTGTTCCTGTGCTCTTCAGCCTTCTTCCTAGCTAACTCTGGTACTAGCCCTTTTTCTAGGTACTTCAAGTACCATCTGCAGCCACCTCCACTGAAACATTTCCTCAGATGGTCATCGATTCCTCCAGATTGGCCAGGTGGCGGTCTGCGAGTTCAGTTGCGGTTAATACCCGCAGATTTAGCTTTATTATATTAATTCTTTCCATAAATATTCTTTTAGGTATAATGGGGCTGTGTGATCGATCATGACAGAGCCCATATACCATGACAAGATCAATATACCCTTGGAGGTGGTGGGTCGACTCTTTCTTGCCTCTCATCAATCTACCTTTCCGATACGGGTAACCCCGATGTGCCCTATTAAAAATAACAAGTCACCGTATTCATCCGGCGCACCGTTGTTACCGTCTGTCACTACGTGGGGATTATAGACCCAACTTCCACCAGATATTTACCCACAGAACATTCCTGAGTACATGGCCACAAGTTTATCATATGACAGCTGACAGCCCGAGGTCCCCCCCCTCCCCCTCCCCCCTCATGTATTTTCCAAATCGTTGTGTTTAGATGTTCACATGGTTGTTGAGTCGATATGGTTTTTTGACGACGAAATTAGACGACCATGTTTATACGAGACTTGACTGTAGCGGAACCAAAATGCTTGAGTTCTGTACGACTGTCAACGAAGCCAAAAACTTCTTGGTTATGGTACTTGAGCTGCAATCTTTTCGCCATTTATTCTGTAATGAAACTAATTTCGGAAGACGAGTCCAAAAGTGCACAAGCTAGTTGAAAGACACTAAATTTTTATTTAATTAGTATACGAGCAGTAGGAATAATGCTCGCTTGTACAATCGAGTTAAAAACTACGCGGCTGCTGAGTGTGGAGAGGTTTGTGGCATTTCGGCAGGCTGCAGCGATTTGGAGATTTTAAGGCCTGAGCTGAGATAGAGTACACTTGTAGCATATTCTGATGGGAAAGATGACAAATTCGACAGCGTGATTGAGATTTGCATTTAGACACATTTGGTCCTTGACCCAAACAATTTATGCGTAATCCAGATTTTTTCACATATTCTAATGTCTTTGAAACTGGTAGCGCCAAAAATACGTCACAATTCGATAGTAAGTGCTCATTAATATTCCAATAAGTGTGGCTTGCCGTAGAAATCAAATGGCTTTCTAAATGATAACTTCTTTATTTTCAGAAGGTTTTTCTTCATTAGGTGGCTTACGATATGTAACAATTTTCCAAAAGGTAACGATTTGAATTCTTGTTTCACATCATAAATTGACTTGGACTCTATATCAACTTTGGAACTCACGACGTGGATAACTATTGCGTTCAATATTTCCATCTCTTATCCTAGCCATAGGAATGGAATGCATAAAAGAGAAATTGTATCGATAATATTTCTTAATGAAATTGAATCAGATATTTTCATTGGGGCAATGTCGCAAAAGGACCAATATATCAGAACTTTATAATATTTTTTTATTTATTATTTTTTTTATTTCCCTTTATTTCATACATCTGTCACCATTATATTGACACCTAGTACATGATTTGCCAATTTGTTTGGAAATTAATAGTAAAAACACATTTTGGCCAGTGCCAAGAAGTGATACAACCAAAATTATTTACATTAATTATAATAGTTCACTATAATTATATTATAACAATTTATGATCAAAATTATGTTTATGATAATTATTTACATTTACATTTATAATACTATTACTAATATGTGTAGTCTGGATTTCCTAGTTCAGTAGGTCGTTTGGTCGAGTTCTCTTTAAACGGCGCATGGTGGTTTCTTCTAGATGTAGCAACTCGTTTATTTCTTCGTTATTATGCCCATGCAGTATATCGTAGTGTTTTGTGGATATCTTTTTATTTCTTCGTCAATTCTTGTCATATTTAGTTTGCAGTGTATATCTTCATTTGTTGTGTACCAACCAGACTTTATGATAACTCTTAATATTCTAGATTGCTGTCTTTGAATTTTTTGTATGTGTGACCGCTTTGCCGTTCCCCATACTTGGAGTCCGTACGTCCAAATTGGCTTTATAGAACACTTGTATAGCAGCAACTTGTTGTTAATTGTGAGTTTAGATTGCTTACCCATTAACCAATATAGTTGCCTAAATTTTTCTTTTATTTGTTTCGTTTTTTGTTTGATGTGGTAGTGCCAATTTAGCTTTGACTCCATGTGTATACCAAGGTATTTAATTGTAGACCCTATTTTTATATCTTTATTGTTTATTTTAATAGGTATTGGGTTATTTTGGTTTAGTTGTAAAAATTATTTGTACAGTCTTATCTTCATTAATTTTCAAGCACCATTTATCAAACCATTCCATAACATTCTCTGTGTATATCTGCAGATTTGCAGTCGCAGTATTTAGATTTTTGTCAGATGTTAAGAGGATTGTGTCGTCAGCAAAGGTAGCAATTGTGGTATTCAGTTGTTTTGGAAGTGGTATATCTGAGGTAAATATGACATATAGCAGTGGTCCTAAAGCACTCCCTTGAGGAACTCTAGCTGTTGTAAAATGAATAGACGAACACTCTTCATTATATTTGACGTAAAAGTAACGATCACCAAGATAACTTTCAAAAATCAAATAGTAGTCAAGTGGCAGCATCGTCTTCAGTTTATGCAGCAGTCCTTTATGCCTTACTTTGTCAAATGCTTTTGCAACGTCCAAGAATACAGCAATGCAGTACCGTTTATATTCTGTGTCTGTTTCAATTTTGTTGTTATACGGTGTATCTGTTGAATTGTTGAATGTCGTTTTCTGAAGCCGAATTGATGATTTGGTATAATGTTTTTATTGTCAAGGATCTGGCTAAGTCTATCATGTAATAGTTTTTCCGCAACTTTAGAGATTATAGGAAGTAGGCTAATTGGTCTATCCGACGAAGCAGTTGTAGCATCTTTTCCCTGCTTCGGTAGTGCAATAATTTCAGCAACTTTCCATACTTTGCGAAAAAATTGTTGTCGGAACATTGAGTTGATAACATTCCTTAAGTAGTTATAACCTATAGTAGGTAGCTCAGCGATAGCTTTTCCTGTCAACATATCGTATCCTTATGATTTTTTGTGGTTTATTCGTTTTTTAATGCAATTAATTATTTCTGTTGTGTTTGTTTTCCTTATTTTGGTTGTAATGTCTATATTTAAGTCATTGCGTGTTTCAATATATTTATCTTCGTTATTTGATAGGACTTTTTCAAAGTATTTAGCCAATGCAATTGCTTTTTCTTCATTGGTAGTAGAGTTGTCATCTTTCCGTAGTGGTGGCTGATACCTTATCTGAGTTTTTAATTTTTTTGACCATTTCCATAATAAGTAGTTCGTATGTTGGGTAAGCGTCAAGTTTTTTAGGTAATTTTCAAATTCTAAATTTTGTCTTTTAGTTAATATTTTCTTGAGTTTTTTGCAGGCTATATTTAAATTGTGTTTATCCTCAGGCGATCTAGTTGGCTGCCACCTCTTTCTCAGCTTTCTTTTCTCAATAATTTGCTTTCTTATGAAAATCTCCGTTGTAGGTTTATTTCTTCTAAATTTATGCTGTTGGCTTACGTTTACCTTCATGCCCCAACCCCTACGACTTAAGGAAATTGAAAAAAAACGATTTTCTAAATATCTTTTTTATTGATATGAGTAATGTAATAAAGAAGATAAGTATGGAACACAATTGATTTCAATTGGTTTGAATACGACTTCCGCGTGTACGACCCTGGAAGTATCGAATGTTGGCAGCATCGGATGTTGGTCGCCTAGCATCTGGTACAATCGGTACAGTAAGATGGTAAGCCGACCAAGGCAGGTTTTGACACGTTTAACAATTACGTAGGACAATTATGAATGGGGTTGTTTTGAAGAAAGAGGTTAGAAAGGGTCTTGTTAATATATTTAGTTAATATGACAGGTTGGTGTAAGCTAAAATAAGTTAGGGAGAATAAGCAGTAGGTAACAAGTTAAGAGAGCTAATTGAGAATGGATAATAGTAAAATCGAATTTAGGTTAGATGGACTAAAGATTGCTTGTAAGTTTATTGTGTGTATTATGTTACCTATAGGTTAGCTGACAGCGGTTAGAAAGCTAGCGTAAAATGGGCGGGCCTTCAGCGTAGTAGTTAGTAGGGTAGTGTTAATACCGAGGGGGTGCCTATATGTTTCGTATAGAGGGGTTTTCCACACTAGAGGTGTTATGAATATATACGAAACCAGGAGATTTTTTTTAAGAGAAGAAAAGAATTGGGTCTTGCTATTGACAACGGAAATACATGGTCAAGGATATTTAGATTTTCTGGATTATGGTAAGAAAGAAAAAGAGGAGAAAAGGTCGGTCGATGGTGGATGTTAGTGTAAAGTAGTGATAACGATAATGTAGCAGTAGTATAACCATAATACTGATTACGTCTTTTTGGTCTACTCTACATTCACCCAGACAGACACCTGCGAACCGTATACTCAGACTTTGAATGGTGGCACATTCTCGCCAATGGAGTGTCGTTTTGTCCGGAAACCGTTCGAGTGGTACACTTTTGATCGAACTCCTCGTTGGAAAAGGGAGGGATCGCCGCGATCACAATGCTGGCAATGATCGTTGCAGTAATCTCATATATATTCTGCCAGTTAAGGAAGCGAGTCAAATACCCACAACGAGAACCACAACCAACGCCGCAGGTAGCAGAGATTGCAGTGTAGAGTAGCGTAGGCTAAGCAAACCAGATGTTAGAGTTAAGAATGTACAAAATGTTTGAGAAAAAATATAAATAAACAAAAAGGGAGAGAAAACGAACCAAGAAAAAAAATGAAACAATAAATAAAATATAAAAAAAAACAATATCAAAAGAATAAAAATAAAAAATTAATGAAAAAAAAATATAAAAAAATACAATAGTTAAAAGAAGAAAATAAAAAACATTTGAAAAGAAAAAGATATATATTAATATATATATATATATATATATATATATATATATATATATATATATATATATATATATATATATATATATATATATATATATATATATATATATATATATATATATATATATATATATATATATATATATCATCATTGTTAGAATTGTTATTAGTAAAGAAAATAGCATCATCCGCGTATATAGAGTATTTAATATTTTTATAATCGGCTACTATTTTACTGATTTGGTCAAAAGCTGCTATAAATAAAACAACAGACAAAGGAGACCCCTGTGGTATCTCATTATCGAGAGACCGAGTATTTGAAAATTTTTGGGGTAACTCTCACCCGAAACCTGCGATGGGTCAGGAAGGCCTTTACAAAAGCAAAGATCTTTGGACCAATCTTCCAAGTCGATAGCTGTTGGAGGACAACCTGAACACCAATGCGATCGAATGCTCTTTCAAAGTCAGTGGCCAGTACAGACACTTGACTTTTATTCGAAAGGGCAGTTGACACGAAATGCTCGAGATGGAGGAGAGCATCAATTGTGCCCTGCCTCTTTTTAAAAGCTACTTGGTTGGAGCTGATAAAATTGTTAGTGGTTATATACCATAATAATCTTTTAGCAATAATTTTTCCCAGGACCTTCCCGATACAAGGCAAAAGAGATATGGGGCGATAGTTACTAATTTCAGAAATTGGTTTGTTAGGCTTCGGTATCGGTATTATTTCAGCTGTGCGCCAAGTTTGTGGAAGGATGCCGAGGTCTAAAATTTTATTGTATAAAACTAGTAATATTTTTTTGGCAGAGGCAGGTAGAATATTTAACATCGGGTAGGATATGTGATCTAAACCTGGAGTTTTTCCTTTTGCTGACTGTAGCGCAGTTTCGAGTTCGGTAATGGAAATATATCACTCAATTTTATTTGCAGTCAGTGATAGGTGAATGGGTTTGTATTCCGTATGTAGGAAAAATAGTTTCTCAGAGATGAATTCTTCAAAAAAGTTTGCGTCGCTAGAGAGTGCAGACCAATTATTAGCGAAGGTATTTGCCATTTCAAAAGAAGAAGTCAAATGAGAATCTCCAACAGTTAAAGTACGAAGTGGGTTTTGCTGCCACCAACAAGCACTCGAATGGCGGACCATATTTGTTTGATACTGGATTTGGGAGTGATTTGAGATGTAAATTTTTCAAGAGAGTTGGCTTTAGCTTCTCTAACAGCCCTTCTAAATATTGCATTTGATTTTTTGTACAGAGCTAAGTTATTATCGATTCTGTAGTGCTTACAATCACGCCAGGTAGATAATCTTTTTTCCCTTAATAATTTTAAATTACTATTCCACCATGGTACCGATTTTTTGAGAAAGAAACTTTTAGTTTGTGGAATTGATACGTTGGGAGCAAACCGAATTGTTTTGGAAAATTTGGCTGCTTCTTGGTTAATATTATAGGATGGGGAGAAACATTCAAATCTACAGGCGCAAGCGCTCTGAAATGCAGTCCAATTAGCTAAATCAGTTTTGAATTTGTGCTTGGGAATGATTCTTTCATGGTTGGATATGATATCAATACAAATGGGAAAATGATCACTGTTATGGAGATTATCTAAAGTAACCCAACTACATTTGGGTGCAAGGTGTGCTGAGCATAAAGAGAGGTCAATGTGGGTGAAGGTTTTGTGCGTTGAAAAATGAGTGGGGGACCCATCATTTAAAACGATGAGATCGCGGGCAAGAATAAAATCTTCTAAGATTTTGCCTCTATCATTGGCTTGAGAGGAGCCCCAGAGGGGACTCCAGGAGTTGAAATCGCCGGATAAGATATACTGTGATGGGGCATAACCTAAAGTTTTGTTGAGGGGGGATATAGGTATTTATTATTGTGAAAGTTAGTCCGTATTTGATTTCTAATGCTAACGATGCTATTGGAGATTGTACATTAAGTAATTTATGCGGAATATGCTTCTTTATTAGAATACCGACTCCTTGTTTAGATGAGAGGTTTGTAGAAAGGTTGTGGAAATATCCAATATATTGTTTAGGGGTGATTATATTATCTTTTCCGTAAGGGAAGTGCGTTTCTTGAAGTGCAATGATATCAGGAGAAATAGCTTTTATGATCAAATGTAGTTCATTGTAGTTGTTTATAAAACCTTTTATGTTCCATTGCAATATTTTAATAGTCATGAAAGTAGGGTGTAATTTAGTCAGATATTGCAGAGTCTTTATCTTGTATGTTTGGAAGCTTTGTATTGAAAATATTAGAGTAGGTAGGAGAGTTGTGAGAAGGAAGAGAAGAGTGTGTATTGTTCAGCGTGTAAGTGGGTTTCAAAGAAGAGAGAGTTTTTTAGAGTTAACGATGATTGCTGCAATGGTCTTCTCACTATGTTTAATAGGAGAGACAGTTTGCGAGGAATTGTTTGATATTGGCGTGTTGTTGGTGTGTATTTGATTTTGTTCTGTTAATTTGTTTTCGTTGTTAGTTTGTGTTTTTGTTACATTTGTATACCGAAATAACACCTTGGGATGAAAGTTCATTTACAATTTCTTCTTCTGAAACTTGGTTGAGGCATGGAGCGTACACTGTACCCTTAGTGCTATTTAAAGATACATTGAAGAAGCATTTTACTGGGCATATACCATGGAGTTCTTTAGCGGCAATAAACTTTTTTGCAACTTCTACACTTTTCACTAAAAGAAGCAAATTACCATCGTTATGTCGAAGACTGTATTGACACACTCAATGAATTGTGGGAAGAATTCCAAAGGAATTATCAAGCACTCGAAGCTGAAGTCCCACTAGCGAAACGCCAGGAATATCCTTACTTCACCAACGATTTCTTTACTCATACAAAGGCTGTATGGGACACCTATTTTCCTAAACTGCAGGAAATGTGCATTCCATTACAGCAACATGCCGATAGAGCCAGATTGAGGACTGTGTCATCACCGAGGTCAACTGACATTCAGCATCCTGAGGAATCAACCACCACATCGAAATCCAATATAGCTGTTCCAATGATATCAGCAAAGGTAGCCGGCCAAATCTGTTTACAAGGAATTGCCACCCAACTACTTGAGGCAACGTTGGAACGTATCACCAAGGTACTTCAATAACCACAAACTGAAGATTATGCGAATGTGATGTTGGAAACTATATCCACTCAATGGGCAACTTATTTTGCACGGCACGAGGTCATCTGTCTTGAAATTGGCGACAACCATATGGAAGGCTTTGATGTAAATCGGACATTTGAACTAGAAAATACTGTGCAGCAAGTGATTATCAGGCTACATCAAGTACTCAGAGAATCACGCAAGGGCAATTCCAAACTACAAGAAGTCGCATTTCCCAAAATTGAAATACCAAATTTAGCGCATCATACACTGAACTTGTAATAAGTTTTGAACAGTGCAGACGTATTTAACCTCGCTCCGCAAAAATTAATTCTTCAATACAAATTTATGAAGTTAAAGTAAAGTAACTTAAGTTGTAAAGAAAAAGTGCAATAGTGCAGTGATCGACTAGAACGAATCTACCGGTCACTTACTGGGACACATCTTTTAAAATAGAATAAAATAAGAACAAATCACAAATTTATAATGAGTGTGGTGACACACTTAAACAAAAAACAGCAACAAAAAGAAACGCATATTTTTCTTTCGTCTCAAACGAAAACAACGGCAACTCCAAATTGCCGGTCGAAGTGACAGAGAGCAGCGCACGATCTTGCTCTCCCGCTCTACTAGGTGCCAGCAATTCCCTACCTTGGAGTGTCCAATGCGCGACTCCCACTATGGAGTTTTATCCACCAGTTACTATTTCAGCAACCACAATAACAACTCAAAGCTCCTCCAAATGGCAATCGGAACAACACCAATTTCATCAGCAACAACAAACACGCAAGTACAAAATATAAATATTAAAACCAGTAATAAAATTACCGAAAATAAAAACACAAAACTCAACCGCGAAAAACAATCCCCAAACAAGTTAAATGAACAAAATACTAGTAACAAAAGACCGAAAAATTAAATGTTCAACACAACACAAACATCACTCCAAAAATATTGGCTGAGCTAGCCTATCACTCCAAACACAACAAACAGATTCGAACTGTTAGCAGTAAATGACAAAACGGACTCTCAAGTAACAGTGAAGAACAAAACAACAGTGGGACAAATGCGAACATTAATATACAAAAACCAATTACGCAATGTTTACAAAAAACGCCTCCTATATATGTTCAGAATGTTGAAAATATAAAAGCCTTATCTGAAGCACTAAATTCCATGCCAAATATATTGTACGAAATGAAAATTCTAAGCAAGAACGAAATAAAAATTCAACCAAAAGAATCCACACACTACACAAAAGTAATGGAATTATTAAAGCAAAAAGGGACAAAGTATTACACATTTCGACCAAAAGATGAGCGAGGCTTTAGAGTGGTATTACGAAATATGCACCATTCAACCGACACAGAAGACATTAAAAACGAATTAGCCAAACTAGGCCATGAAGTGACAAATATCCATAACATCCAAATAGCTAATGGTGCCAAAATAAAACAACCACTTTCACTATTTTCAATTGAATTGAAAATAAAAGATAACAATAAAGGCATATACGACATTACTCACCTCCTACACTGCAAAATTAGCTTTGAGCCACCCCGACAAAAGAGAACAATTCCCCAAATGCACAAATTGCCAAGAGTACGGCCACACAAAAAACTACTGCCAGATAGACCCGGTGTGTGTCAAATGTGCTGGAAAACACAAGACAAACATGTGCACAATTAAAATCGACGCTGATAGAGTAAATATTAAATGCGTTCATTGCGGTGAAAACCACACGGCAAACAAAAAACAACAAAAATATAAAGCTGTGCAAGTCCAGAGATACCCTACACTTCGCAAGAAAGTAACAAATGAACAAATCAATATTGAAACAAACCAAAATAATCACAATACAAAAATAAATGGCCAGCAAATCATCTCTGGTATTTCATACGCTCAAGCTGCACAAATGGAAACAATATCACAGGAGCCAAATCAAATAAAAAGCAACAGCACATATGAAATAATATCAAACAAGGACGATCTATCCGAATTAAAAATAATGATGAAACAACTAATAAATCAAATGACCAGTATGATGAACATAATAACTATGCTTGTATGCAAAATAGATGAACGCAGTAAATAAAATAAATTTGGCAATAAATGCAAATGGACTGTCGCGCCATGAACTAGAACTAAAGACTTTCCTAATAAATAATTCAATAGATGTGATGTTAATCTCGGAAACACATGCTACAGACAAAACATGTGTTAAATTCCCTAACTTTGACATCCATTACACAAATCATCCTGACAACAAATCTCACGGTGGAACGGCGATCGTTATAAAAAAAAATATGAATTACATTGAACTTGACGCATATAAAAAAGAAAACCTTCAAGCAACCACAATAGCACTAAAAGACTCGAAAGGACAAATCGTAGTATCTGCTGTCTATTGTCCACCAAAATATAACAACACAAAAGAACAATATCTAGACTATTTAAAAGAACTGGGGAATCACTATTTAGCCGGAGGTGAATATAACGCTAAAAATGTTTTATGGGGATCAAGGTTGACAAACGCAAAAGGACGCGAGTTACTTAAAGCTATACGATATAGTGATGGTCGATTCATTAGCACTGGTGAACCAACATATTGGCCAACAGATACAAAAAAACAACCAGATTTAATAGACTTCTGCATCACAAAAAATATTCTTCATAAATCAGACCACTCCCCAATCCTAATGACATTACTAGGATCAATAGAGACAAGACTTTTCTCAGGCATCTATAACAATAAAACTGACTGGAATAATTTTCGTCTAGCACTGGATAAACAACTAAAAATAGATATACGATTAAAAACAAAAAATGAAATCGATTCCGCAATCGCATACTTCAATGATAGCGTCATCGAAGCAATCACAGCTTCAACACCAAAGCTAACGTTAGCAAATACGGACACTACACCAGAGTTCATCAAGGGAAAAATTAAATGGAAAAGGAAGGTCCGGAAAACATAGCAAATCACTAGGAATCCGGAAGATAAACGCAACCTAAACAAAGCAACAAATGAATTAAAAATTTTCCTTCAGAAAAACAGAGAAAAGGAACTAGAAAAACATATGCTGAACTTGGGAACGACCACATCAACAAATTACTCTCTTTGGAAGGCTACGAAAAAACTCACTGGTGCAATAATATACACACCTCCTGTCAAAACACAAACCAGCACATGGGCGAAAACAAGTAAAGACAAAGCCAACACACTGGCCAAACATTTCCTTGAAATATTTACAAGCGAAATGGACAATCAAACCACTCATCTTGGCAATGTAATAAATATCTCGCAATCCAAAACAAAAAAGACGCCAGTGGCAGAAATCAAAAACAAAATTAAAAAATTAAAAGTCAAAAAGGCGCCAGGATATGATCTGATGCTAAATGAAATGCCTGATATAGCTATAATATATATCCGAAATATATTTAACTGCATGCTAGAAACTAAGTATTTCTCTAGCTTATGGAAAGTTGCACAGATAACAGCCATCAGCAAGCCTGGAAAAGATGCCACCAAAACAACTTCTTACCGACCTATCAGTCTATTGCCAATACTATCGAAAGTATTTGAAAGGATACTACAGGACAGATTAGAGCTAATCTTAACAACAAAAAATTTAATACCCAGCCATCAGTTTGGATTTAGAAGACAGCACTCAACTGTGCAACAGGTCCACAGGGTTGTAAACAAAATCCTTGAAAGACAACAAAAAATACTGCGTAGCTGTATACTTGGACATTGCAAAAGCATTCGACAAGGTGTGGCACAAAGGACTTCTATATAAACTTAAGCGAATATTTCCACAAAATTATTATGACATTTTAAAGAGCTATATAAGCGAACGACAATTCTACATAAAATATGACGAGGATTGCTCAGACATCCTACCAATGACAGCTGGAGTACCACAAGGCAGCGTATTAGGACCTCTACTATACTTAATATTCACAGCAGATATACCAATTCCAACGAAAACCAATGCGATGAAAGCAACATTCGCTGACGACACAGTTTTAATGGCATCACACAATGACGAAAAAAGGCAACAAATGCAATGCAACATATATAAGACAATGTAGTAGCATGGTGTGACTTATGGGGAATAGAGATAAATAAAGACAAAACTGTACAAGTTGTATATACAAACAGAAAATCGACAAAATACAGCCTTGCTATAAAGGGCAAACAAATAAAAACTCACTCTGCTGCAAAATATCTTGGAATAACCATAGACGAAAAATTGACTTGGAAGCAGCACATCATTAACAAGCGAAACGATGCAAAAAATAAGTGCCGACAGTTAAGCTGGCTACTTGGACGAGCATCTAGACTATCTCTCTACAACAAACTAATAATAATATATGGGGCACAGCTAGCATATCAAACTTAAATTTAATACAACGAATGCAGTCAAGAATACTACGAACAATTACAAATGCTGAATGGTATATCCCGAATGAGGTTATACACCGTGACCTACACATTGAAACCATCAAGGACACAATCACAAAATGCAGCACCAAACATATACACCGACTGAGAGGCCATCAAAACCTGGAACTGCGTAGTGCAGCAGACACGGAGGGTGCAACTCCAAGAAGATTGAAGCGAATTACCCCTGCAGAACTTACAGGAAGGTTTAAAAAAATAAATACATAACAGTAACAAAATAAATAATTAATTATAAACATAAATAAAATGATGGATAAATAGAGAAAATTTAATAAAAAGAAAAATAAAGGAAGTTCTTTGGCATTGGCAAAAAGAGCATATTCAATCCAAACCTGCACAAAATATTACTTAATATTATTGTTATAGATTGTAATATATAGAAGAAGAAATAAAAAAGATAAAAAAAATGTAAATAATTCACTATAATTATATTATAACAATTTATGATCAATTATAGAAAAAATTATATTTATAATAATTATTTACATGTACATATATAAAACTACTACAAATATGTGTAGGCTGGATTTCCTAGTTCATTAGGTCGTTTGGTCGAGTTCTCTTTAAACGGCGCATGGTGGTTTCTTCTAGATGTAGCAACTCGTTTATTTCTTCGTTATTATGCCCATGCAGTGTATCGTAGTATTTTGTGGATATCTTTTTTATCTCTTCGTTAATTCTTGTCATATTTAGTTTGCGGTGGGTGTCTTCATTTGTTGTGTACCAACCAGACTTTATGATTACAAATCGCAAAGTGGCTGCCCTATGTCCTCGATAGCCTCACGAATTTTATCTTTGAGGTCTTGAAACGACGCTGGGCTGTTGGCGTAGACCTTATCTTTCACGTTGCCCCAAAGGAAGAAGTCGCAAGGTGTTAAATCACAAAATCTCGGTGGCCAATTGTGATCACCTCTTCGAGAGATAACACGGTCCGGAAACTTTTCCCGTAAAAGAGCAATGGTTTCGTTCCTTGTGTGGCACGTAGCGCCGTCTTGTTGAAAGTAAACGTTGTCCAGATCAATACCATCCAACTCCGACCATAAAAAATCATTAATCATCTCTCGATAGCGCAATCCTTTCACCGTAACTGTTGATCCAACCTCATTTTCGAAAAAGCAAGGTCCAATGACCCCGCCGGACCATAAACCGCACCAAACAGTCACACGTTGAGGATGGAGAGGCTTCTCAACAATAACTCTTGGGTTTTCCGAACCCCAGATGCGACAATTTTGCTTGTTGACGTAGCCACCGAGGTGGAAATGGGCCTCATCAGTCAAGATGATTTTTCGATGGAATTCCGGATCATTTTCATGTACTTCAAGGACCCAATCAGCAAAGACACGACGTTGTTGATGATCAGCCGGCTTGAGTTCTTGAGTTAACTGAACTTTATAAGCCTTAAGACCCAAGTCTTTATGCAAAATCCGGTGTAATGACGTTTGTGGAATGCCCAATTCCAAAGAACGGCGAGGAATGGACAAACCTGGGTTTTCTTCAACACTTTGGGCTACAGCAGCAATATTCTCAGTTGTTCTTGAGCGACGTGCACGTGTTTTATTCTTCACATCACTAACTTGTCCCAACAGCTCCAATTTTTCCACCAATTTCTGTATTGCGGTCCGACAAGGTGCTTCACGACGACCCAAAAATGCTTTAGTTTTGCGAACTGTGACTGCAAGATTTTCACCATTTTTGTAATAAATTTTAATAATTTCAATTCGTCGTTGAAACGTGTATCGTTCCATTTTTAGAAATGGCGTAGTTTCTACTTGTCAAATGTCAAAGAATAAAAGCTTCAAAAGTGACAGCTACCAAAATACCGGGTGATTCAAAATAACACCTCTTGTTGGAAAACCCTTTAGTTGCCTAAATTTTTCTTTTATTTGTTTCATTTTTTGTGATGTGGTAGTGCCAATTCAACTTTGAGTCCATGTGCATACCAAGGTATTTAGTAGTAGACCCTATTTTTACATCTTTATTGTTTATTTTAATAGGTATTGGGTTAAATTTTGTTTTAGTTGTAAAAATTATTTGTACAGTCTTATCTTTATTAATTTTCAAGCACCATTTATCAAACCATTCCATAACATTCTCTGTGTATATCTGCAGATTTGCAGTCGCAGTATTTAGATTTTTGTCAGATGTGAAGAGGATTGTGGCTTCAGCAAAGGTAGCAATTGTGGTATTCACTTGTTTTGGAAGTGGTATATCTGAGGTAAATATGACCTATAGCAGTGGTCCTAAAACACTCCCTTGAGGAACTCTAGCTGTTGTAAGATGAATAGACGAACACTCTTCATTATATTTGATGTAAAAGTAACGATCACTAAGATAACTTTCAACATTCAAATAGTAGTCAAGTGGCAGCATCGTCTTCAGTTTATGCAGCAGTCCTTTATGCCAGACAAATTATGGCATTTGTCTGTTTCAATTTTGTTTGTTATACGGTGTATCTGTTGAATACTTGAATGTCGTTTTCTGAAGCCAAATGATGATTTGGTCTAATGTTTTTATTGTCAAGGATCTGGCTAACATGTAATAGTTTTTCCGCAACTTTAGAGATTATAGGAAGTAGGCTAATTGGTCTATACGACGAAGCAGTTATAGCATCTTTACCCTGCTTCGGTAGTGCAATAATTTCAGCAACTTTCCATACTTTGGGAAAAAATTGTAGTCGGAACATTGTGTTGATAACATTCCTTAAGTAGTTATAACCTATAGTAGGTAGCTCAGCGAGTGCTTTGCCTGTCAACATACCGTATCCTGGTGCTTTTTTATGGTTTATTCGTTTTTTAATGCAATTAGTTATTTCTGCTGTATGCATTCTTTATTTTGGTTGTAATGTCTATATTTAAGTCAGCATGTTTCAATATATTTATCTTCGTCATTTGATAGGACTTTTTCAAAGTATTTAGCCAATGCAGTTGCTTTTTCTTCATTGGTAGTAGCACATGAGTTGTAATCTTTCCGTAGTAGTGGCCCTTATCTGAGTTTTTAATTTCTTTGTGCATTTCCATAATGAGTAGTTCGTATCCTGGGTAGGCGTCAACTTTTTTAGGTAATTTTTAAATTCTAAATTTTGTCTTTTAGTTAATATTTTCTTGAGTTTTTTGCAGGATATAAAATTGTGTTTATCTTCAGCCGATCTAGTTAACTGCCACCTCTTTCTCAGCTTTCTCTTCTCAATAATTTGCTTTCTTATGAAAATATCCGTTGTAGGTTTATTTCTTCAAAATTTATGCTGTTGGCTTGATTTGATTCCTGCGTCTAGGACCACATCGTTGAAGTGAATAATGGCACGTTCAATGTCTAATTGTGTTTTCAGTGTGATAGACATATTCAGTTGATTTTCAATATGCTGTCTATACTCATTCCAGTTTGTTTTGTGGTTAAAAATCTTAGCTATTGGTTCTATGGGTTTGATATCAGTTGTTTAGTCAAGTATTATCGGAGAGTGGTCTGAAGAAAGTTCAAAACAAGCTTTAATATTTAATTGGTTACACTTTATATTTTTTGTTATGCTAAAGTCGATTAGATTTGGTATCTTTTTCCTATCTGTTGGCCAGTATGTGGGGTCACCTGAGCTTAAAAATCTGCAGTTATTTTTGTTTATAGCATTCATCAGATTTCGTCCTTTTTTATTGGTTAGCCTAGATCCCCAATGTTTTGCATTCAGATCTCCAGCTGCAATGAATTTTACGCCAAGTGTCTTTATGTAGTCATCATATTGATCCGTCGTTATTAGGTGTCTGGGTGGACATTAAACTGAGGAGATGAGCATTGTCCCACTTGTATCCTCAATTTGCAGAGTAGCATATTGAATATGAGGTGTTGCATATGGTTTACATTCATTATGTTTTAATATTGAATTTATTATGAGAGCTGCCCCACCACGAGCTTTACCATCAGGATGATCTGTCACATAACTTTTATATCCAGGAAATACTAAATAGCTTTTGTTCGTAAAATGTGTTTCTGAAACTAGGGCTATATCAATTTTCTTGTCAGACAAAAATTGCTTCAACTCAAGATAATGTTTTGTTAGGCCATGTGCATTCCAGGCTACAATTATTAAGCTATTACTTTCGTGCATTTAAGCTTGTTAGTAACATTGTAATGATATTCATCATATTAGTCATTTAAGTGATTAGGGATTTCACCATTTCTTTAAGTTTATTAATATCACTATCGTTTGAATTTTTTGTATTTTCTTCAGTTTTATTTGGATTTGACGACCCTGCAATTTCGGCATAGCTTACGCCTGGTTTAACTACTGATCCATCCAGTAATAATGGATCCTTTCTGCGTAAAGATCGAAACCTTTGAAATTTTATGGCTTTGTATATTTCACAGCCTTTGTAGTTTGCAGTATGATTTCCGCCGCATAGAGCACATTTAATTTCAGCTGCGTTGGTTCTTTTTGTTTGGCATTCACTTGTTAGATGCTTTCCAGCGCAATTCACACATACTGGATCCCTTGTACAGTAGTTTTTTGTATGTCCGTATTTTTGGCATTTAGTGCATTGCGCGACTTCTCTTTTATGATGAGGTGCCTCAAAAACTAAATATCTTTATTGTTAGTATTTGTTTCCAGTTCTATGCTAAACAGTGGTAGCGGTTTTTTGTTGTCATATTGCGAAGAATGACTCTGAAACCTCTTTCATTTTTGGGTTTAAATGTGTACAGCTTCGTACCTTTTTGCTTTAGCATTTGGGATATTTTTGTGTATGTTTCCGAGTATAATATAATAATATAATAATTATACTCGGTTACCTGG
Organism: Clusia tigrina; assembly: GCA_920105625.2. NCBI lineage: Eukaryota > Metazoa > Arthropoda > Insecta > Diptera > Clusiidae > Clusia > Clusia tigrina. The sequence continues at coordinate 48,144,687 of OV050031.1, read as the reverse complement.
AAAGGCACAACGACAGATAGTGCTTGGCCGGAGAGAATATAATAAATAATTAAACTTGTCTACAGAAGAAATAGTCGGACGATTATGGACGATGTTGGTGAACGCACTGAAAAGGTTATAATCTGCGTACTTTCCATAAAATTTAGCCAACTTTAAATTTGGAAAACGTTGATTACGAACAGGGTCAATAATTGCTTAAAATAAGATTCAATATGTAGTCGACACTCTAAAATTGTAGAGTCTACCATATCTCCATCCATATCTACCTTTATTTTCATATTTGTAATGTTTCTTTTTACAATTGATCGTTGTCGTTTAAGGGAGGCCAAGTCATCGCCTGCTTGTGGTTGATCCTTCACCTCATCTTCAGCTTGTAACATCATGAAAAATTAAAGAAACAAATAAACAACGATGGGTTATTGAAATTAAAAATTAAAAGCAGTAGCAATTTCCACTGTCTTTGTTATATGATACAGAAAAATCCTACACAAACAATGTGATGCAAATGCCGTTAGGAATTTAATATGTGAAGTTCTATGCGAATATTTTTTTCTATGAAAACATTTTTTTTTGTGATTGGTAAGGGTCAATGGTCCAATGACGACTGAGGAGAAGCAGAGACAGCAGCGGCCGCCAATTTAATACGAAGAATACTCACAATTAGCGACAATATATTTCACCAGGAAAATATTTTAAAAATAAAGACCTTAAGGAACAAGGGTTTCCGGAGGAGACCACAATACAAATTTATGAAAAAGAACAAGTGAAAATACAATACAAAAATAGAGGATAAAACAAAAATATGCAAATCAATGACATACTCGTACATAAGGGAATTTTCAGAAAAATCCAAAACATCGAATATGTATAATAAAGGAAAATTCAAAATAGCACATAAAACGAAGAACACATTGCAACAACTATATACCAACACAAAAAGACCGATCGACAAATTAGACAAAGAGCACTTGATATACAAAATTACTTGTTGTGGAGACGGGTCCAATTTATGCCACAAAGTATATATTGGTACCACCGAAAACTCAAAAGGACGAGAATATCAGCGAATAAATCGGATAGGAAAAACAGAAGCACAACTTTAGAAACAAAAACGGCACTTGCGGTTCACTGTGCTCGTAGTGGACATCACCCTCACTTCGAAGAAGCACAGGTATTACAACAAGAAAAACACAACAAACGAAATGCTACATATACTACTGGAAATGCTACATATAACCCAACATGCCAACAAAACAAAGACTTAATTATAGAACGGACACGGATAACAGAAAACTTGTTCGAGAATAGTAAACATATACGAGTATATATATATATATATATATATATATATATATATATATATATATATATATATATATATATATATACTCGTATATATATATATATATATATATATATATATATATATATATATATATATATATATATATATATATATATATATACATATATATATATATATATATATATATATATATATATATATATATATATATATATATATATATATATCGTCTTCTATCTATATATATATAGTCGTTGGTGCGGATGTATGTAAGGCTTCTCCTCCTAAACCACTGGACCAATCGAGCTCATATTTGGACCATATGTTCAGTTAGTGCTCCGATTGGTTTTTTTTTTTAGACCCGATAGGTGGCGCCATAGTAGAGAAAATAAAAAAATTTATTTTCCAATTCAAACTATACATGGATTATGACAAAATAATCGCCCTACACGAAATGGAACCGATAGGTGGACAATTACAATTTTTAATTAACACACAATAAAAATTAAGGCATTCTACCTTACAAAGTTTTGAAGTGATGAAAACATTTTTTTAACTGACTTAATATATTTTTGGTTTTCGATTTAATGAAGGGAAACAGTTTTTGTTTACTAAAATATTGCATTGATGGCGCCACTACATTTCACTTTGACAACTTATACGCTTTCATTGTGACATGCCATTTTTCTTAAGTTTGCCAGTCATTCCATATCAAGACACATATTCAACCTCTACATTTAATAAGCTACATTTAACGTAATGTATAATATTCCATTTGAATACAATTATAAGTATAAATGGTGTCGCTGTTATTGTTATTTCATATGATTTATCAAACAAAAATATTTGGATTTCGTTACACAATGAGCGGGGTGTCAACATAATCTCAATTTATATTCATTTAATTTCGTTGTTTTGTGCGCGCTATGTTTAGTGTGACTATATGTTTGGATTTTTTTCATAGTTTCCAACTACTGACTTTACTGAACAATTCCTCAACCAACACGATCGAATGTTGGTCGCACACCGCGAAGTACACAATATGTTCGAAAGCACCGAGCGCAATTGACACCAGAAGAACAATCGTAGTCAAATGAAAACAGACGCATTCACATTGCACAGATGCGTGCACAAGAAAATGCAGTACAACGAACGGAACGCCTTTCTCAATCGCAATCAACACGGGAAACATCACGACAACGTATGACAGATGACAATCGAGCTGAAAACCAATTGGTAAATCGAACAAGCATGCAAACGATTAGGGCATTGCAAATGTCTTCCTTTAATGGTATTGCATTTGAATATGCACCCGACATTCACTACAGTTCCCACACAAAAATTTCAATTGGCAAAATGGATAAAGAATGCCCACACTGTCATGCTTTGAAATTCAAAAATGAAACTGCTGGAATGTGCTGCGCATCTGGGAAAGTGATTCTACCATTACTTAATTCAGCTCCAGAACCATTGAAGTAATTACAGTTTGGAACAGATGACATATCAAAAATATTCTTAAACAAAATTGGAAAATTCAATAACTGCTTCCAAATGACATCGTTTGCGGCTAACATTATTTCAAATACTGACGCACAAGGTCGTAATTTCGAGTCCACCTTCAAGATTCAAGGCCAAATTTATCATCAATATGGTTCTTTGCTTCCGATGCCGATTGAAACACCAAAATTTTTCAAATTTACTTCATGGGCGATTTAGAAGGCCAAGTGAACGTTCTTTGCCAAAATCAGCATACTGATAGAGTGAATGAACGCTCAGTAGTTTCTACGTTCCAACCATTCTTGGCTGAGAAAAACCAATGATTCGTGTTTTCAAAAGGGTTTAAAATCAATTGCAAAATGATGGTTACATGATTATTATCAAAGCTAATAAGCTTCCGCTCGGTGAACATCAACGCAGATTCAATGCTCCAACCGTTGATGAAGTCGGTGTTGTTATGGTAGGTGAATCATTTGAGCGTAGAGACTTCCGCATCATGCATCGAAACAATGCCCTTTAAACCACCCAAGATATACATCGATCGTACGACGGATTGCAATATCCTTTAATATTTTGGGAAGGCGAGAATGGATATCACATTAATACCATGCAAATGAATCCAACAACAGGTAAACAGCACAACTACAATATCAACGAACCATTTGTTATTTATTATTAATAATAACTTCGTTAGTTACTTCGTTTAATTAGGTGCCGAATTAAGTAAAAATTTAGCGCAATGAATTTCTATGCCTATCGCATAATGAAAAGAGTGAACGAAGATAACCATATTCTTAAATGCCGTCAACTGTACCATCAATATATTGTTGATATGTATGCAAAAATAGAAAGCGAGCGTTTACGTTACATTCGCTTTAATCAAGGTAATACATTTAATCTCTGAACTCACATACACTCACTTAATTTGTTATTATTAATCTATTTCAGCTAAACTACGTGCAGAAAAATACATACATTTGCGTGACGCAATTAAAGGAACTATCGATGGTAGTGCAAATGTAAACGTCAACGAAATTGGGAACATGTGCATACTTCCATCGTCATATACTGGCAGTCCACCACATATGAAGGAGTATATACAGGTACCATGACGTATGTTCGTCTATACGGTCGACCTGACTTATTGATTACGATTACCTGCAATCCCCAGTGGAACGAAATAAATAAATGTCTGCTGCAGGCACAATCGGCTGCTGATCGTCATGACATAACAGCGCGGATTTTTAAACAAAAATTGAAATCGTTAATTTATATCATTGTTAAACATCATGTATTTGGTGAAACTCGCTGTCATATGTATTCAATCGAGTGGCAAAATCGTGAATTGCCACACGCACATATTTTGGTTTGGTTGATAAACAAAATTCGTCCAGAGGAAATCGATCAAATAATATCAGCAGAAATTCCAGATAGCGCTATTGATCCAGAACTGTTTGACATTGTTACCGCTAATATGATCCATGGTCCCTGCGGAGCTATGAACATATATTCACCATGTACGAGTATAGATAATGGAAAATGCACAAACGATTTCCTAAGGATTTTTTAAGTGACATCATAACTGGAATTGATGGATATCCATTGTATCGAAGACGATCAACTGAACACGGTGGCCAATCATTCATGAAAACCATACATCAAAACGAAGTGCTCAGTGATAATCGATGGATTGTACCATATTCACCAATACTATTCAAAACTTATAAAGCGCATATTAATGTTGAATTTTGAAGCTCAGTTAAATCCATCAAATATATTTGCAAGTATGTCAATAAAGGCAGTGATATGGTCGTGTTTTCCGTGCAGTCCATAAAGGAAAAGATCGAAATAACCCGCTATCAAATGGGAAGATATATCAGCAGTAATAAAGCAGTCTGACGTATCCTCACATTTTAAATTCATGACAGAGATCCCGCTGTTATCATTTAGCAATACATCTCCAAAATGGTCAGCGAGTACATTTCACCAAACAGAACGCTGCAGCATTGGCCTCAACTCCGCCAACAACTACATTGACGGCATTTTTCACATTATGTCAACAACAAACTGTTTACGGACAATTCGCAAAAACATTGCTCTACGCAGAAGTGCCCACGTACTTCACATGGGATAAACCGTCAAAAGTATGGCAACCCCGGAAAAGAGGAAAAGCAATTGACGGATATCCAGTCATTTTTTCGACCAATCTTTTGGGCAGATTATATACAGTACATCGGAAACAACGAGATTGATTTTATTTGCGTTTATTGCTTATTACTGTTCGCGGACCAACTGCGTTCGATTATTTGAAAACTGTTGATGGTCAATTATATCCAACTAACCATGCAGCCTGTTTAACCTCGAAACTGTTGGAAGGTGATGCCTATTGGGATACAACTATGGCCGATGCTGCTCTTATTTCAACACCACATAAAATCAGAACATTATTTGAAAATATTTTAACAATATGTTTCCCAAGGAACCAACTTTCATTGTGGGAAAAATTCAAAGATTCTATGAGCGAAAACATCTTGCACGCCCAAAGGACATTGAAAGATGACAATAATTTAGGTTACACACCAAATATCTACAATGTGGCATTAATCAAGCTGGAAGATTTGTGTATGCAAATCTCGAATAATTCACTCATGACATTGGGACTGCCACCACCAAATCGACCCGCAAGTGATTTATATAACCATGAATTGCAACGTGAGGCATCATACAATGTGGACAATTTGAATATGTTTGTGCAAACACATGAACCTGAATTGTTATCAGAACAAAGGATAGTTTACAATATGATTATGCATGCTGTTGCTGCTGAACAAGGTGGTTTCTTCTTTTTGGATGCTGCAGGAGGGACAGGCAAAACATTTTTAATTGCCCTGATATTGACTCAAATACGGTCCTGAGTGCATATAGCTTTAGCTATTGCATCATCGGGAATTGCAGCCACTTTGTTGGATGGAGGATGGACAGCTCATTCAGCATTGAAGTTGCCTTTGAATATCAAAATAAATGACAGCACTGTTTGCAACAACAAAAAAACATTCTGGTATGGGTCAGGTGCTAATAGAATGCAAAATTATTATTTGGGATGAATGTACCATGGCACATAAACTTTCATAAGAAGCCTTAAATCGAACATTGGAAGATTTAAAAGGCAACAACAGACTTTTTGGTGGTGCACTCATTTTATTGTCCGGTGATTTTCGTCAAACACTGCCCGTGATACCCCGATCAACTTATGCTGACGAAATAAATCTTCTGGACTATGGCGCAACGTTTATACATTAAAATTAAAGACGAACATGCGTATCCAAGTTCACAACATTCCATCTGCTGCACGATTTTCGCAACAGTTGCTTGATATTGGTAATGGGACCCAACCCATTTTATCAAATGTTAAAATTACCAGAAGATTTTTGCATTAATGTGCCATCCAGAAATGAATTGATTGAAAAGGTGTTCCCAAATCTTCAAGCAAATCTCAACAATCATCAATGGTTAAGCGAACGGACTATATTGGCAGCAAAAAAAATTTATGTAGATGCCATTAATATATGCATCCAAAGTAAATTATACAGTGAAGTATTTACATTTAATTCAATGGACACTGTAGTTGACAAGAATGATTCTGTGAACTTTCCTACAGAGTTTTAAAATTTTTTGGATTTGCCTGGATTACCACCACATGTTTTAAAAATTAAAATTGGTGCACCAATTGATTTGCTGCGAAATCTAAATGCATCGAAACTATGTAATGGAACGAGATTGGTTGTTAAACGGATTTTGGGTAGCGTCATTGAGGGAACAATAATCACTGGAAACTTCAAAGGAGAGCTCGTGATGTTACCACGTATCTCAATGATTCTAACGTCTGGACATCAGTTACGCAATGCAAGCAGATATTCGGAGAAACCAGCATATATAAATGCAGTCAAAAGACTTTTAAAATATATTAAAGGAACACTCCAGATGGGCATAATCTTCAAAGGCGAGAACAACTTAAGCTTAGGTTAGGTTAGGTTAATGTGGCAGCCAGTCCAAGGAGTGATACCACCGCGCCACAACGCACCTCCAATTCACTCGTCGAACCATTTTGAAGCCCTAATAAAGTGCAGGATTTGTTTGATCTTCGCGCTAGACACCTCTGTAAGAGAGCTAAAAGCGTATTTGCCTAAAGAGCCCGCTCTGCTTCTAGCCAGTGCGGGGCAACTACAGAAGAGATCTTCCACAGTCTCCTCCTCCTCCTCATCCCCACAGCTTCTGCAGTATTCATGAGAGAATACTCCCAGCCTGAGAGCATGTCTGCCGAAAAGCCAGTGACCAGTTATACATGCCACGACCTTAGAGATATTCTCTCTCGGCAGGGCAAGCAAGTCTCTAGTTTTCCGACTATTAAGTTCCGGCCACATTAGCCTAGTCGTTCAGCAAGTGCCCTCTTGTGCCCAAGACCCATTGGTCTCACTCACTACCCTATCCTTCAGCATCAGTTTACAGGTGGCAATTGGTATTCCAATCTCACATCTGTCCGTGCCTAAAGGAAAGTTGGTACCCCGTCTGGCTAAGTCATCAGCCCTACAGTTTCCCGCAATATCTCTATGCCCCGGAACCCATATAAGGCATACCTTGAAAATGGTACTGATATCATTTAGGGCTGCTCGGCAGTCCTGAGCAACCTTTGATTTCAGTGCCACCGAATTCATTGACAAGATGGCCGCCTGGTTATCCGAGTAGATATTTATAATATTTTTTGTTACGGCATGTCTATTTAAGTAGACGGCTGCCTTCTTTATGGCTAGCACCTCTGCTTGATAAACACTGCAGTGGTCGGGGAGACGCAAAGAAAGTTCCAGTCCCAATTCTTGTGAGAAAACTCCAAAACCGACACGTTTGGATCCATCAGTGTGGAAATTAAGTTCCCCCCTTCTCCATGGCATTGGTGTTTGCCACTCTCTTCTAGACGGAATATATGTCTGGAAATGCCTATCGAAGTTGAGATTAGGTATAGAGTGGTCAATGTGTTGGTTAGGACTACTCCAGGTATGCGCAATAGTCGAGTGACCAATCTGCCGATCATGCCATAACGCCGCACATTTCAGCCTTAGTGCTGATGTGGCGGCCACTTGTGTCCCTACCTGCTCTAATGTAGGTAGGTTGAGTATTACTTCTAAAGCTTTAGTAGGCGTGGTCCTTAAGGCACCAGAGATGCATAAAAAAGCCGTTCTTTGGACCTTGCTCAGAAGCTTCAAATAGCTTTGTTTCTGAGTGGCTGGCCACCATACCAGTATTCCATATAGCAATATGGGTCTGACCACCGAAATGTATAGTCAGTGCATAATTCGTGGGGATAGCCCCCACCTGATTCCGACCGCTTTTTTACATGTGTACAAAGCAATATTGGCCTTCCTGACTCTTTCTTCAATATTGGGTTTCCAGGTAGGTTTTCTATCTAGTACTAGTCCCAAATATCTAACTGTCTCCTTCATTGGAATTTCCACACCTTTGTATGTTAGCAGGGAGACCTCAGGAGATCTATTTTTCTTAGAAAAGAGGATTAATTCCATTTTATCAGGGTTTAACCCTAATCCCCTTCTTCCCGTCCAACCAGTAAGCGTGGCCATGCTAGAGCGCAAAATATCCATAAGAGTGTTTGGATATTTCCCTCTGATCACAATTGCCAAGTCATCAGCGTAGTCGACGACATGGCAAACCTCCCTCTCTAGGGCTAGCAATAATGAATTTACCGCCAAATTCCAGAGCAGGGGGGAGAGGACTCCTCCCTGAGGAGTGCCTCTGCAGAGCTGTCTGCTTAAGGTGTGGGAACCTAAGCTGGCAGTTACCTTTCTACTGACGAGTATCATCTCTACCATAGCTACCATATTAGGATCGACGCCCAGAGCTGCTAACGCTCCCGTAATGGCCTTCGCATTTATTTTGTTGAAAGCGCCTTCTATGTCAATGAACGCCGCTAGTGCGAAATGTTTCTGCTGGATGGCTTTTTCCACTATACCAATAAGTACGTGTAACGCCGTCTCTGTCGATTTGCCCTTCATATATGCATGTTGTGCCGAGGAGATTCTACCTGTTGGTATAGCTTCCCGTAAGTGTGCATCCATCAATCTCTCCAGTGTTTTTAGGAGGAAAGACGTGAGACTGATTGTTCTGAAGTCTTTAGGATTTACATGAGAGGACCTGCCTGCCTTGGGCATGAAGGAAACCTTCGTTTCTCTCCATCTCAGCGGAATAAAGCCCATGTTAAGACAGCTTATAATTGCAGTCACAACCCAGGGCGTAATTATGTCCCGTGATTGTTACAGTTCAGCTGGATAAATTCCATCCGGACCCGGAGATTTATATGGACCAAAGGTAAGCTTAGCCGGTTATAGTCATGCAGATTACGCTGGAGTTTTTAGAACAAGAAGATCGACTACAGGATACGTTTTCATGCTTGGTGATAGCATAATTAGCTGGGGATCGATGTGGCAAAAGACAGTGGCGCTTTAGACAACCGAATCGGAGTATATGGCAGCAGCGGATGGTATGATGGAACTTGTTTCGATTAAATATTTACTATCTGAGCTTTTAGTGATGATATTGAAAAACCTAAATTTTATATGGACAACCAAAGCGCCATACGTATTGTGAAAAACCCATTTCACAAAAGAACGAAGCATTGGCTTCTTTAATTGGAAGTTTGGGCAATCTAATGAGCAGTATGCCGACGGATCGACGAAGTTTCTACCGAAGGAGAAACACCCGCGTTTTTGATATTTAATTGAAGTTCAATGAATTAAATACTTAAAATTCAAGCTTATATCTAAAAGTGGGAATGTTGAAATGAATATTTATTTAAAGTTGGCAACACTATTATTCGTTTTCACATATTCTTGCATTTAATTCTTGTTCGTTATAATCATTCTCTTTTTGCCGATTCAAGCAACAAGTTACTTACAGTTTTTCTAAAGTATTTTATATTGTAAAACTACAATAGAACTGAATTAAATAAAACTGCAGACTGCAAAAGACATACACATTTGTAAACAAATTTTAAAGAGGAAAAGGAAAATTTGAATATGGCAAAATCTGAGCAAATTCCCAGCTTTTTTTTAACTTTAATTGTGTACATATTAATTCATACATGATAATATACTATATAGGTTACAACTTTTTTATTGGAGGACAACAGCACTTAGCGTCGCCTCAAAGAGCAATCAGAAATAGAAGAAATGCTTGACATGGTGTATGCACAGACTTCCAGTGCCAGCTCAAGCTCTGAAGGATCTGACATAGACTAAGAAGAGCATCCTAAATGCGATGAGTATGTGGCAACTATACAATGCCGACTTCAGATCCCATATAAGGCTTAGATATAATCACTACAAAACAATGTCAATAATGACAAATTTCATGTATGTATCATTTTCAGACATTTAATTTTATTAAATTTTGCAGACATATGTTCGAATAGTAAGATATGCTTTGTTAAAAAACAAAATTAACCTATTATATTAAATACATTAAAGAAATGTATTTGAAAATTTTTTGATTGAAAAAATGTTTCACTATATCTTATAGCAATAAACAGGTACATATTCAGAAAATTAAATTTAAGACTATTCATTTAAGTAACGAGCAAAGAAGTCTGAACTCGGGTTAGACCGATTTCGAAATTCTTACCTTTCCTTATGCGTGCGAGTTAAACAATGGGGATGTTTTCTTCATAAACCATCATTAGGGAATATCTACGGTTATTTTCGGTAGGGTACCTTGAATTGATTATATTAGTGGGACGCGTGGTTTTTATCTGATCGACCGAATTTCTTGTACGAGGTGTGATCAAAAGATAACCGTTATTTTCATCTTTTCGTGAGTTACGTATGTTCGATGTTCGCATTTTTTTTTTTTTATGTTGGTACACATGTCTGTTATATATGTTGGCAATACCAACCATTTTGGATTGTCAGTTTGTTTTTGACAGATAAAAAGGTTAGTCGTGTTTTGGTGTGCTCTACGATTTTGTACTATTCAATAAAATGGATCAAAGAAACTGTATTCAGTTTTGTGTAAAAAATGAAATTAAATGCGCAAGGACATTTGAAATGTTGACTGTGGCCTTTGGCGAGTCTACTATGAGCAGAACACAAGTTCAATTGTGGTATAACCGGTTTAAGAAAGGGCAAGAAGATGTCAATGACGATGCTTGTCTTGGTCGCCCGAGCACGTCAACAACCGATGAAAATATTGACGCAGTGAAGAAAATGATTTTGGATAATCGTCGAATTACTATCAGAGAGGTTGCTGATGATGTTGGCATATCGTTCGGCTCATGCCAAGCAATTTTTACGGATGTTTTTAAGTTGGTACACATGTCTGTTATATATGTTGGCAATACCAACCATTTTGGATTGTCAGTTTGTTTTTGGCAGATAAAAAGGTTAATCGTGTTTTGGTGTGCTCTTCGATTTTGTACTATTCGAAAAAAATGGATCAAAGAAACTGTATTCAGTTTTGTGTAAAAAATGAAATTAAATGCGCAAGGACATTTGAAATGTTGACTGTGGCCTTTGGCGAGTCTACTATGAGCAGAACACAAGTTCAATTGTGGTATAACCGGTTTAAGGAAGGCCGAGAAGATGTCAATTACGATGCTCGTCTTGGTCGCCCGAGCACGTCAACAACCGATGAAAATATTGACGCAGTGAAGAAAATGATTTTGGATAATCGTCGAATCAGTATCAGAAAGGTTGCTGATGATGTTGGCATATCGTTCGGCTCATGCCAAGCAATTTTTACGGATGTTTTAGGCATGAAACGTGCGGCAGCAAAGATTGTTCCAAAATTGCTAAATTTTGAGCAAAAACAACGTCGCATGGACATCGCTCAGGAGCTGTTTTTGGCCAAAAACAAAACCGGTATCATGCCTCAACCACCTTATTCACCGGACTCAACCACCTTATCCCCGCTGACTTTTTTCTCTTTCCCAAACTGAAGACACCGATGAAAGGAAAGCGTTTTGCTACGATTGAGGAGATAAAAGAAAAATCGAAACAGGAGCTGTAGACGATACCAAAAAAAGCGTTTCAGAAGTGTTTCGAGAATTGAAAAAAATGCTGGCATAAGTGTATTATATCTGAGGGGAATTACTTTAAAGGGGACAAGATAGTTGTTGATGAATAAATAAATACTTTATTTTTTGATCACACAATAACGGTTCTTTTTTGATCACACCTCGTATATGACTTTGTAGTATCAATATTTGTACTAATATAAAATAACGTCAAAAAATATTGTATAAGTCGTAAGTTATAATAATATGTCAATGGTGGGCGTGGCTGTGAAAATAACTAGCTCATTTTTTGTGGTGTTTAATGTTAGTACCTGACCCCTTCCTGTAAAATTTCGTTGCGCAATCTTTAATAGGACCCTAGTAATGATTTTTGTTTAATTGTGGGCGTGTCAGTAGTATTATGATATCCATATTCTGCACACGCAATATTAACGACCCTATGTATATTTATTATGTATATAGGTAGGCTAATTTTAATTTTAGACCCGAAAGTTCCTTATATCAAAAGTGCGGGTGACTTTTCCCTGATCAACCCTATATGTTGCAGATAGCTGTATAATAGCTGTATTTCTTTCAACGCGAGTGTAAATAAAACGCCAAAACGCTACCCGTCGCTTAACATTTTAGTATTTGGCAGCACTGCTTTTGACAATTAAAATGCTTATACATACACATTTGTAAACAAATTTTAAAGAACAGGAAAAATAGAAAATGGCAAATTCGGAGGAAGTATTGGTAATTTAACTTTAAATACTGATTAATTAATACAAGATAATATTTTATATATGTGATTATTTAGGTTACAACTATTTTATTGGATGACAACAGTACTTTGCGTCGACTCAAAGAGCAATCAGAAATAGAAGAAATGCTTGACATGGTGTATGCACAGTTTCAGTTCCAGCTCAAGCTCTCAAGGATCTGGCATAGACCAAGAGAAGCATACTAAATGCGATGAGTTTATGGCAACTATACAATCATATGGTGATGCGGACTTCAGATCCCATATGTCAAAAGTGCGGGTGACTTTTCCCTGATCAACCCTATATGTTGCAGATAGCTGTATAATAGCTGTATTTCTTTCAACGCGAGTGTAAATAAAACGCCAAAACGCTACCCGTCGCTTAACATTTTAGTATTTGGCAGCACTGCTTTTGACAATTAAAATGCTTATACATACACATTTGTAAACAAATTTTAAAGAACAGGAAAAATAGAAAATGGCAAATTCGGAGGAAGTATTGGTAATTTAACTTTAAATACTGATTAATAATACAAGATAATATTTTATATATGTGATTATTTAGGTTACAACTATTTTATTGGATGACAACAGTACTTTGCGTCGACTCAAAGAGCAATCAGAAATAGAAGAAATGCTTGACATGGTGTATGCACAGTTTCAGTTCCAGCTCAAGCTCTCAAGGATCTGGCATAGACCAAGAGAAGCATACTAAATGCGATGAGTTTATGGCAACTATACAATCATATGGTGATGCGGACTTCAGATCCCATATGAGGCTGCAGCGTAAAACTTGTTTTCATTTGCATTTTATTAAATTTTTTAACCATATGTTCGAATAGTAAGATATGCTTTGTTAGAAAACAAAATTAACCTATATTTGGCTGTAAATAAATGTAAACATTATTTAAAAAATGGTTTTCTTAATTTATTGAAAAATTTCTTAAATGAGAAAAAAATTACACATTTTCAGTTACTTAAAATTAATAACATAAAATTTAAAGATTCAAATTCCTCCTTACGCGCCTGGTAGCATCTCAGCAGCCCCAATGTCTCCTCTCTACTCCATCGCTTCCGTTTGCTATTGAACACAAAAAACAACAATTTCAATTTATTTCAATCAATCAAAATATTTATAAGTTAGTTTCACTTTCATTTTTAATTTAAATTAAAAGTTATTAAATTATTTACAAACCTATTTTCTTTGTTCTCCATTTTATATTACAGCTTTTTATATAATTACAGCGGGTTTACTCTGTTTCTCGTTCACAATAGACAACAAAATGGTTTTGGCAGCACTTCTGTTTGAGATGCTAAGCTTTAAGCGCATACAAGCACCATGTCTTAACTAAGCTGTCCATTTGTATGGATAAGCGGGCGTTTTATTCAGACTCGCGTTGAAAGAAGCACAGCTAATGTCCACATGTTCCTTGCCATAAAATTTCGTCCATAAATCTCTACCAGAAAATTTGTTAATAGTGTGCGTGGCAGGAAATATATACCGCCCACTTTTTGTATAGTGTTTAGTAGCACCCACATCCCCAAAACTGCCAATTTGCGTCATTTGGACCGGAGATACATTCATTTTAAAAAAGGTGAGAAAAGTTCCTTATATTCGAGGTAAGCATGGTCTTTGTCCAAATCGGCTCATTTAGCAATCTGGGTCTATATCTTTGTCCAGACCATACTTTTGCAAAATTTCATTAAGATAGCTCTAACGGCGTAGACAAAAACTGGCCACAGATGGACAGACGGGCAGACGGGCAGACGGACAGACCTACGGACATAATAAAAGTTGCTTAGAAAGTGATTCTGATCATATCTGTATATATATGTCCATACCTACAACGCCTCCTTCTTAAAATTGCAACCACTCTCAAAAGCAAAAAATTAATATACCCTATTTTCCTTTTTTAAAGATAAAGGGTATAAAAAATAACAACAAATATAATTCACTATATCTTATAGAAAGAAAATGGTACATTTCAGTTACTTAAAATTAATAATATACAAATATGTCTATAAGTTCGGTTGTGTTTGAAATCGTCTCTTATTATTTATTAATTTAAACTGAATTTACCATATCGCACACTAACAACAAAAGAGTCACAACTCAAAATTTTTCGAAATTGATTTTTTTCCATAAACTAATTCACAATACACATATCTACCTGCCTAAGAAATTCCATTGTCATTACTATCTTATTTAACTGTAAAATCACCGTTAGGTCTGTTTTTGTGTAAATTGCGTCGTTTGCTTCGCTTGCACATTATTGCCTCTCCTGAACATTTGTCATTTTTCGAGTTGTGACTGTTTTGTAGATAGTGTGCGATATGTACTATTTGATGGAAAGTATAATATAATAAATATTAACGATTAGTAACAATAACAAGTAAAGATAAACACCAGAAAGTAAAACAAAAGTCAAGAAACTCCGCAAAGTATTACACATTATTGATCTACAAAATGAATACAAGAACAAAGGCCGTGTCTAAGACAGTCTTGTCGCCTGCAACCCCGCTCACTATCGCAATTAAAGAGAGTTTTTCCATGAGCGCCGAGTTGCAGCAGCTAGAAAGTGGTATGGAGAGGCAGAAGGAGAGAATCGTTGCTGAGCTACGTTCAGCATTGAAAACGTCTGAGGTTCGGATGATGCAGAAATTAAGTGAAACTGCGGCGGAACTTTCAAACATAATGTCTTCGCATGTACTGTTTGACAAAATAATTTCTGCTGTTGAAAACATGAGCTCTGAAGTCTTTGAGTTGCGAAGAGAGCTGGTGGCAGTCCGAAAGCGGGTAGAGGAGTACGAAAAGTCTGCTTCGGGCGCTGTTCCTGGTTTGGAGGGTGAGCTTCTGGCAATGAAATCCCAGTTGGCAAGGCAGGATAATGCTGCAGTGGCATGTGACTTGAGGATATGCGTCGTACAGGAGGATCTACCCGGTATTTTCTCTAAATTGTGTTCTTCCGCTAGTATTACTCCACATGTCGTAAGGGCTATTTATAGGGTGAAGAGTGAACAGAACAAAGCCACTATTACAGATCCAGTTATAGTGGTAAAACTAGCTTCACTCTACGATAAAAACCTTGTTTTAAGAGGTATTTGACTGTGTTGACCACCATATTTTATGTACGAAGCTTCTGAGAATGTACAATTTCTCATCCGGCGCGGTGAAGTTCATAGAATCATACCTTACAGTGTAACGACTCTTTTCTTTAGCTGGGGTAAAACTCAGCGGCTCCAGGGGTCGTATACAGAAAATATAATATTCCGGCGAGTTAGATTTTTAGTGTCTTTATTTAAATTCAAATTCAAACAAAACTACTTCCTTAATTCTACTTCTATAAAAATAGACTTATCCTATGCGTACTTGTTGTCTGTCTTTATGTCTCGGTAAGTGTGTGTCTCAGTGCGAACGATTAAAAACCAGATGCACTCACTGATTCCCTATGGCCTCTGTACGGCGTATGACTTAGTGAGGAAACGATTAAAATTCAGAGGTTCTCACTAAGTCCCTAAGTCTCGGTAGCGTATGTGTCCCAGTGAGCAAACGATTCAAAACCAGATATTCTCACTGAGTCTCTATAGTCTCTGTCTGTGTATGGCTTAGTGAGAAAACGATTAAAAAACCAGATGTTCTCACTAAGCTTTCTATGTTCGTAATGTACGATGTGTGGCGTAGAGCTATTGCTAGTTAGGATGTTGGTGATCGACGAAGAGACCTACTGCTTGGGCTACATGGTTTATATAGCCCAACTGGTCAGAGCGGCTGGTGGATGTTGTTATTGGCGGGCCACCGTTGTGTAACTTCACTTCCGTTGGCCGGCCTCGCTTTTTGCTAGTCGTCATGCCTGTTGTTGTTGTGGTCATGCTTCTTGTTGTTGTGGTCAAGCTTGTTGTTGTCGTAGTATTTTGCCCTTGGGCCACCTTCAACTTCTGACGGTCAACCACCTCACTCCAGCGGGCTCTGGTTGGCCTGCAGTATTGGTGGCTGCTAGCAGCGCTCTCCGAAATCCTGTAGTGTTGTGGTTGTTAAATATTATTATTGTTGTGAGTTAGAATCCAGCTACCTGCGCGTAGTGTCTCACATCATCGACTCCTAACAGATGCCACACATTCTGTGTGATTAGCATGTGTTAAAGTTACTTAAGAAAGCACATATTTTTAGGGTGCGAGTATTTAGAATTAATATTACCTATGTAATATTTATTATGTAAACTTTTAGGGTGCTACAGTTTTGCAGTCGAGCCACTGAAGGGCATTGAAAGTTAGAATGCACCATCAACATTTCAGAATGGCGTAGGTCAGTTGGCTTGACCAACTGACACCAATTAACAGGTGCGAAACTGGAACACCAGAAAGGTCAGTTTTTGTATTGTAATTGTGAATTGCAAATAGTATATAAGAGTTAGTATTCTAAGAATAAAGGCTTGTGATTTAAAAACTAAAAGTGTAATGTAGTGATTTTTCCGAAGAGTGGTTTAGGGTTTTCAGCCACACGCGCACAGCAGAAGGACGTCCCGAGGACAACAAGGACACAACACCAACATTTTGGCGCAGCCGGTAGGATCCAACGTCGAGTGCCAGGAAAAGAGCACTCCTACGCGGGAATCCACCAACAGGAAACCATCAGGATAACAATCCCAAAGGAGTTCAATGGAGGGAACAAAAATGGTGAGAATGCTTATAGTAGGACATTCTAGTATCTAAGTGAATTTTTTCGACGATTCTTCGGTGGCCGTGTGGGCGCTTTTGCGCCGGTCATGCAGAAGAAGCAGCATCGGGGCTGATTAGCCGCTGCGGTTATTTGACAATAGGTCGATCCAAAAGAAAAAATTTTACTTACGGTCAGGTTGTATAGGGTTGTTCCACTGAGATTAGGCTCATACTTTTTAATACATTTTGTTTCAGCATTCTCGGGGGATGTGGAACGTGTCTGTTTATTCACGGATTTTGCGTTATTGAATTGCGAACTTGTGTATACCGGTTGTTTTAGTTCGGAAAGAACGTGCCACGGTATAGAGTTCGTACGGTTATGATAGGGGATTTTTGTTTGTTTGTCGGTAGGGACATTTATATGATTCAATTTATATTGTTTTGAAATCAAAATAAAGATTGATTTAAATATTTGGCATTTTGAGTTTAGGGTATTAGGTGAAGAGGTGAAGACAACACGTGTTGTTGCATCAAAGTTTGTGTAGTTCCAAAACTACAATTTGCGTAGCAATGTTGAAGAAAACATTTAAATGCTATTATTACGTGGCGCATACGTTACGGGTTTTTTTTAAATTAAATATGGATTCAAATTTCCGGGAATGAATCAAGACATTTTTTGCCTGTAAATCCAATTTCGGTTTTTGCGAATTGGGAGGATTTTTGGGAGTATTCAAGTTGGTGATTGGATATGGGGATACATGTGAGGAAAACAAGGAGTATCTGTGAGGAAGTCAATGACCAATTTGCATTGTTGGAAGGACTTAATGGACGCCGGTAGACAGCGGATATGGAACTTTGTGATGGAAAACAAGTATAGCAGAATATGTATATAAAGATAGAATTTACGGTGGAATGTTTTTTTTTTAATAACTCTGTTTTGAATCATTAAGTAAGATAGAATAAAATATTGTAACAAGTTTTAACAATTATTGGATTTTTATTTGTAATTGGGATACGCCATCTGTTCTGGCATTTGGGATATGACGAAGGAAGCGCAAGGATTACTGCTGATGCAGGAGCAAATTGGAGAAGCGATTGAAAAATTGGTCCGTAATTTTAAGAAAGACGGCAGGTTATGTAAGGACAACGTGTATTACCGCAAGCGAATAACACAGTTGCAAAATCTAGGGAGAGAGGGGGAGAGTTCAACAATAATCACGGACTGTTGTTGCCTCACGTAGTTGAGTACGGCAAAGGAAAATATTTTACGGAAAATTACGCAGACTACATAAATAGTCTGGTCAACGAATGGGCAGATTATTATTATTATTGACAGGCTAAAAGAACACCGCGACCTAAAAGATCTATTGTGCAGCCTCGTACCCAACTAAAACAGTCCTAGACTGTTTATAAATCTCGTAACTGCTGTGGGCTTAATTTTAACTAGGTGATTTGGAGATATGAACCCACTGCCTAGGTACTTATGTCTGCGTCTTGCCACCGCTGGGCAAGTGCACAGAATGTGTTCTGCCGTTTCCTGCTTCTCTTGACAGAGTCGACAAGAATCGTCTTCTACCACGCCTATTTTCTTTAGGTGGTAATTTAGTTTACAGTGTCCTGTTAAAAGTTCAGTGTATAGTTTGATGTCATTTCTGCTGAGGTTTAAAGAAGCATCTACCCTTATGTGTTCAGGATCAATGAGTAGTCTCGACTGCCGCATGCCTTTTTGGGCTCTCCAGTAGTTTAGCAGACTTCGTTTTTCCTGTTCGCACAACAAGTTATTTGTGAAGCTACTGTTTACCCCACAGAAGGGTTCTGGGCCTATAAAGGCAGTGTCTGCACCCTTTTTTGCTAAAGAATCTGCCATTTCGTTGCCCTCATGTCCCTCGTGTCCCGGTACCCACATTAGCGTAACAGAGTTTCTCGCTGCTAGGGTATTGAGAAGTTTACAGCATTCCCAGACCAGCTTTGATTGGAATGAGAAGTTTATTAATGATTTTAGAGCTGCCTGGCTATCTGAGAGTATGCATATTTTGGTGTTGCGTGTACCCCTGCGTAGACATTCTCTAGCACATAACTCTAAAGCGTGGACCTCCGCCTGAAAAATGGAAGCTGTTTTTCCCATTGCAATTGCTTTTTGGAAATTTGGCCCTACAATTCCAGCTCCTGCACTGCCATCTTCCATTTTGGACCCATCTGTATACCACAACTGAGAGTCCTGTTTTATTGTTATTTCCTTGTTTCTCCAAGCTGAACGGTCACTGATGACCACTTTGAATTGCTTTGAGAAGTCTAATTTTCTGTCCATTTTGTCGAAGACCATGAGGCACGGAGAATTCCAGACAGTGTCCAGAATCTTTGCGTGCCCCGAAAGGTTGCCTTCTTTAAGATGGGCTAGATTAGGTAGCCTTAGGGCCGCGCTGGCCGCCATCCTTTTAACTACAAGGTGTAGAGGAGTCAGTCCAGTGATCACTCCCAAAGCTAGTGTGGGGCACGTTCTCATTGCTCCCGTCACACTCAAACAGGCTATACGGTGAATCTTGTTAAGAGTCCTCTGAGCTCCTGTTTGGTTGACTTTTGGCCACCATACCAACGACGCATAAGTAATCATTGGTACTATTATTGTTTTATATGACCACGCCATCATTTTTGGCCGTAGTCCCCATGTTTTACCGTACAACCTCTGGCAAGCATAGGTTGCTCTTAAGGCTTTACTAGTTATGTATGATAAGTGGTTTTTCCAAGTTAGAGTTTTGTCCAGGATTACTCCCAGATATTTCATTTCATTGGACATTGTTAAGTTTGTGGTCCCTAAACTTAAAGTCCCCAGATTCAGTTTCCTTCTTTTGGTGAAGGGTACCACGTTTGTTTTATTCGGATTTATCGATAGTCCTTTCTCCTGACACCAGTTTTGAGTGATATCAAGAGCTAGTTGCATGCGATCTGTTATGGTAGAGTCAAACTTGCCTCTGACCATAATTACCAAATCATCCGCAAAGCCCTGAATTTCGTATCCGAGGTCATTGAGAGTTTGTAAGAGCTCGTCGATAACCAATAACCATAGGAGTGGCGATAGGACGCCCCCCTGGGGACATCCTTTGGTTGACCTGACAATTTGCTTTGCTGTCCCTGTTTCAAAGATTGTCGTTCTGTTTTTCAGCATGTTGAGAACCCATGTTATGATCAGTCTTTGTATACCTTTCCTGTTCATCCCCTCCTCAATTGATCTGAAAGTAGCATTGTCAAAAGCCCCCGTAATGTCAACCGATGTACAGAGAGCTATTTCTTTACCCTCAAACGCCTTTTCAATTTTGCTTGTTAAGCTATGTATGGCTGTCTCAGTCGATTTGCCTGATTGGTAAGCGTATTGTTCAATATGAAGAGGAGAATCTTTAAGATAAGTTTCCCTGATATATTGGTCCAGAATTTTTTCCATAACTTTTAGCAGGAATGACGTCAGGCTAATGGGCCGATAGGCTTTTGGCGTGTGGTCCGCCTTTTTGCCTGCTTTCGGTATGAAAGCCACCCTAGCCTTCGTCCAAGGTTTAGGCACTATGCCTAGCTCCAGGCTTATCCTGAAAATGTTTGTTAGCACAGGTGCTAATACATCAACACCTTGCCGAAGTAGGCACGGTTGTATATTATCGACACCTGGCGATTTGAATGGTCTAAAAGTGGAGATAGCCCATTTGGTTTTATTGACGGTGAAGATTCTGCGAGCCAGTGAGAGTTCCCTCCGTGTAGGCATCAAGAAACGAGTATTCTCGATGATTTCACTATCCTCTCCGCTAGTGGCACAGCCTGGAAAGTGAGTGTCCAACAAAAGCTGTCCCGTCTCTTCCAGGCTCTCCGTAAAATTTCCGTCAGGCTTCTTGAGTGTAGAAAGCCCGTTTGAGTGATCTTTATTGAGTGACTTCTGGAGTCGGGTAGCTGCTGGGAGGGTTTCAATCTCCTCACAGTACTTTTTCCATGAGTCTCTCTTAGATCTTCTCAACTCATTATTATAGGCCGTTAAGGCACTTCTATAAGATGCCCAGTCACCATTAGACTTGGCCCTATTAAAGAGTTGACGGGCTTTTTTGCGCAAAACATTTAGCTCCCCGCTCCACCAGGGTACGTTCCTAGAACGTTTCTTCACAACTAAATTGCAGCTACTTTCAAAAGCCTCGATTATTATATTATTTAATTTGTTAACTTCAAGATCTAGTTCCTGAGAGTTACTTATTTTTTCACTAAGGCCCGCAATATTTTGCTCTAAGTAAAAGTTATATATCGACCAGTTGGTCTTCCTAACATTTCTCATTTCGAAGGTGCCTCCAATCTCCCCCCCCAGATCAAAGCAAATGTACCTATGGTCCGACAAGGAGACCTCATTAAGCACCCTCCAATTAGAAATGTTATTTGATATGAATGCGCTAGTTAGAGTGAGATCTAACACCTCCCCCCTTATCGCATTCATAAAGGTAGGCTCGTCACCCCTATTTACCACCACCAGATTATTTGTTGTAATAAAATCAAGAAGTGACTCACCTCGCCCGTTCGTGTCCGTGCTTCCCCATACCGTGTGGTGCGCGTTTGCGTCGCAGCACACCACCCACTGTAGACTGCGAGTGCGACAGTACTCCGTAAGCTGCTGGAGCTCGCGCGATACCGCGTCCTCTGTGTCGCCAGGTAAGTACATGGAGGCCAGGACTACCGTTCTCCTCCCTTTGGCACTAGGCACTTCTGCCTGTACTGCCACCAGATCGCGTTGTAGAAGCTCTGAAATTGGGAGGAATTTAATATTTTTGTTGATCATGATCGCTGCCCTTGGTCGGTCAACATTATTATCATAGATCAACTTACATGTTTTTGTCTGCAGACCATTTATGCGCCCATTTGTGGCCCATGGTTCTTGAATGGCTACGAAGTCCAGACTCTGGTGTTCCACCAAGGCACTGAGCCTGTAAGAGGCTGCTATAGCCCTGTGGAGATTTATTTGGAGACAGTGAAGCTGCTTCCAAGAGTTTTGCGTTCGTGATGGGGCCTGGGACATTATTTCCCAGACCGATCCTTGCGGATCTTACCACCCTTTGTGCTCCGCAAAGTTTCCGCAGCCTCCGGGTCTTTTCTCTCCCATTTCCTGAGCCTACCAGAGAGAGCAGATGGTCCTGGACGTGTGTTGCCTCTCTCCGCTCTCGGTACTGGCTTTGTGAAAATGGGCCCCGTTTTCGGCTTCTGGCTACTCTGCTTTGCCCGCGCTGCAACAGATGTTGTTGGTTGCTCTTCAACACCAACAGCAGATTTTGCCCTGTTCCCCTTCAGTCTAGGTCGGAGCTGGGCACTGCCAAAGCCATAGTAGACCTTGTTACCCAGTGTGTCAACCCTTTCAGACGAGATGGGGTCCAGAGCAATTGCCAGCTCGACCTGGTCACCTTTTTGTAGGCGATGGAGCACCCGCCACTCGCTGACACTAATGCCCGAATTCTGCGACTCCACTTGCCCCAGAATTCGGTCATTTTGCCAAGATACCGAGCCGGGAAAGTAGCCAACGAAGATCTTGGCCTTTGGCACTTTTGCCTCGTCCACCACCTTCAACTCAGCCCCCTCCCATGGCTTCATGGCTGGTATCCATTCTTCAGCCCAGGCTACGGTTTCGTCGTCCAGACAGTTGATCGTCAACCATCCAGGCTTGAAACTACAGCCTGCAAAGTGTGGCTTCACTGGGCCCCCACGAGTCTCGAACATCTTGTCGAGAATGCACCGTTGTACCTTCCCAATTTCTTCAGTGGACCATATGCCCTCCGGGAAATTGCTAGGTATAACCCCTATCTTTTTGGAGCAGACTGTCTCCGCTAGAGTAGGCTTTGAGCAGGGGACCCCCAAGGAGGCTCCCTGCACGCCATGTCTTTCAGAGACACTCGCCACCCTCTTACTGGGACCAGGTTCGCCCCCAAGTAAGGTCTCCGCCTCCTTCATCTCACCACACACCGGCGGGTCCGCTGGGGGCACTATTGACATTTTATCAATGTTTTTGTTGCCCTCTTGTGCAAACCGCTTTGTCGGCCTGGAGTTCGATGTCGGCGTGGAGCCATCTGAACGGGATCTTTTAGGGGTCCATCGCGCAGACACGTTCGCTGGATTTGCCGCCAAGGACCGAGCTGTTTCCAGCGATATGCCCCTGGCAAGCAAAGCCTTAAAACGTTTACGTCCAGCTCCGGACAGCTTCACCCTAAGTTTTGGAATCTTCTCTGGAGCAGGTTCAAGAAGATTTCTCTCCTGTTCCGAGGAGATAGACACCCCAGCCGATTCCTGGCTAAGTGGGATGTCCATCTCCTCCGGCCTGTCGGTTAAGGGACCGGGTGCCCCCCCCAACAGGTCGTGCTCCATGCTTTCATTGTCGATGGGACCAGATGCCCCCTCGGCCAATGATGGCTGTTGGCTCATTGTAGCCACAATATGCACATTTGTAGGTGTGCAGTCCATTTTTTTTTTTTCATATAGGCTTAAGTTTTCCATATATATTTTTTTTTAGTTTTCTTTTGCGTTTTGGTCACCCACGGGCGCCCCCGTGGTAAGGCTAATTAAAACCGTAGGTTCGCCGGACCTCGTACGGAGTTCGCTATTAAGCTTGACTCTACCCCGTCAAGCAAGCTCACTGGCATAGCTGTTCCACCGTGAATTTAGGGTGTTTTTTTTTATGGGCCAATATGTCTGGTGAACCCTGCCCCAGGGAGTTTTCTCTCTCCCCCGCCCGGCAATCGGCGACCCAAGTCCAGCAGAGACATGACCGTACTGAAAGTGGGCCATTGGTCTGTAAAGTAATTGCCGCACTTCCCCGAAGGGCTGACCAATTGTTAGTGTCTAGGCGATCCGGCGGTCTCAGTGAGACGTTCGATATTGGCCAGTACGACTACTAACTAGCCTTAACGACTGAGCAGGAATCGTAGAAAACTACTTTCAACCTGTGCGTTGAAGGTAGTTCTTAGTTTGCGTAACTGGACCATGTCACCGTCTTTCATGTGCCATGTTCCAGCACACAGTAAGCCCCTACACCGCAACAAGGTGACTACCCAGCGTAGGGGAATGGGCAGATACATTTAGTTCTGAATTAAATGGGCAGATACATTTAGTTCTGAATTAAAAGGACTAGGGCAACTGTTGGGATTTTAATAATGTTCGAAGTTAAAGTTTTTATTCAGAACTAAATTATACAGAATGTTACAAAAGTAAGAAGTAAGAAGTAAAAAGAGAAAAGAAAAATGTGATCATTTACTTTAAGACGGATGTTGCCAGATTATTATATTTAGCTTATATTACAAGCAAACAATTTCAACACTTCTTCTTAAGCTACATATTATATGATTACAAGTATGTTTACGTTAAACCAAGAACTTTAACAAATCCATTATGCTTTAGTTTACATAAACATTTGGTAAAAAGATCGGCAACATTATTATCCGTTGATACATATTTTAATTCAATTTCATTTGTTTCAACTTTTTCTCTTATAAAATGGTACTTAATATCTATGTGTTTAGTGCGTTTATGATGAACTGTGTTTCGAGCTATACTTTGTGCACTTATATTATCCCCATAGATTGTCATTGGTTCAGAGCTCGACCATTCTATTTCGGCAAGTAGTCTGCGTAAATAAATGGTTTCTTTGGCAGCTGCCGTTAAGGCAACGTATTCGGCTTCTGTGCTGCTTAATGCGACGATGCTTTGCTTCGATGATGCCCATGAAAAGGCACTGCTTCCCAAAATAAATGTGTAGCCAGAGTAGGATTTTCTATCTACCTGGTCATTAGCCCAATCTGCATCTGCAAACCCGTTCACTGGCTCGTTTGATTTGCGGTATACGATACTTAGATTTATGGTACCGGAGAGGTATCGTCAAACGTGCTTAGCAGCAGCCTCGTGCTCGGCATGTGGGTCGGTATTTCGCTGTGACAATTTGCTTATAGCGTGCATAATGTCAGGGCGGCTCAAAACTGCTAAGTACATAAGAGAACCAATTAGCGATTGGTATTGTGGCACACTTACCTTAACACATTTATTGTTACTACAGCCCACTTGAAAGCCTGGGTCAGGTGGTGTCGAGACCGGACGACAGTGTTGCATACTATAGCTGTCAAGAAGTCTCCTGATGTATTTCTTTTGGCTCAAGTAAACGGCGCCTTGTTTACCTTCTCGATGAATTTCCATGCCGAGAAAAAAATTTAAATGACCACCATCTTGCATCTCAAACTTGGAAGCGATCATCTGCTTAATTTCGCTGATTTCATCTTCGGTTGGGCTGATGATTATTAAATCGTCAACGTAGACTGCAATGTAACTGAATTGTTGTTGATGATGTTTGACGTACAAACAGGCTTCATTTTTGCATCTCTTGAAACCCATACTCTGGATAACTTCATCTAATGTGTTGTTCCATGCACGACCAGATTGTTTTAGCCCGTAGATTACCTTTTGAAGCTTCAGTACTTTCTTTGGATGCTGCTCATCAACAAAATTTTCCGGTTGTTTCATATATACGTCCTCTTCTAGCTTGCTGTTCAAATATGCATTTGATATGTCCACCTGGTGCATATGTAACTGTTTTTCTGCAGCTATTGCGAACAACATTCGGATGGTCTCATAGCGTGTAACTGGTGAAAATGTTTCCCAGTAGTTGATGCCGAATAGTTGCCCACAGCCTTTAGCAACTAGTCGTGATTTGAATTTTTCTATTACGTCTTCTTTGTTTCTTTTGATGCGAAAGACCCACTTTGAACCAATGGCCTTTTTTTCTGATGGCAAATTGACTAATGACCATGTATTATGGATTTTGGTCTACCAGGTTGAACTTGCTTTGACTTTGGTGTCGGTGGTTTGCTTTGCCCAATTTCAACTCCTTCTGATTTTTCAACTTCTTCTGACTTTTCAGTATCTTTTGTCATTTCAGCTTCTTCTGACTTTGGTGTTTGTGGCCTGCTTTGCCCATCTGAATCCATGGCTTGGACAAACTGTTCCTCCTCCTCACTTGAGTCAGTACTGTTGTGTTTTATAGGGTCAGCTCCAGCTGGCACTGATGTTGGTGGATCTTGTTCTGGAACCTTAACGTTTGACTCGAAGCGAATGATGTTTGTCATAAAGTCATCGTTTCTGTCTGAAATTTTGCATTTTTTAGTTACCTTTGCGTCGAAATCACCTTCCACGAATTTTACATCTCGCCGCTCAATAATTTCCCGTTTATGTCGATCATACAGGCGGTAGGCTTTGGCTGTAGAAGAGTAGCCGACAAATATATACTCCTTTCCCTTCGCTTGGAATTTGCTTTTTCTTGTCTTATCTACGGCGAATGCGCGCGATCCAAAAACTCGTAAATGTTTGACTGATGGTTTACGGTTCTTCCAAACTTCAAAAGGCGTTTGCCCATTTAAAGCTTTTGTTGGGCATCTATTGCGTAGATAAACTGCAGTATTAACCGCCTCGGCCGACAAGAACTCTTCCAGCTGTGCATGAATTAAAAGCGACTTAGCCATTTTGACAATAGTACGATTTGCACGCTCGGCCACATTGTCGCTTCTCAACGTCTTTATCTTTTTGCCCGTTTGGCACTCAACGTACGATTTAAACAAGTTGAACTTTTCGAAGTATAAAGTACACATAGATTTTGCGTGAAAAATCGTCAATAAATGTCACAAAATATCGATTGCCGGCAGGGCTTTTTACGTTCATCGGTCTGCAAATATCTGTATGTATTAATTCAAGCACACTTTCTGTAACACGTTTAGCCTTCTGCGGGAACGGCAAAGCACATAATTTTGCTTGATTACACGTATCATAATTTATTTCCTTTGGCATGTTTTCGATTTGAAACCCGTGAACTAGATTTTTTTCACTGATCTGCTTAAGGCTTTGGAAATTTAAGTGTCCAAACCTATTATGCCACTTTGTTGCCAGCGAAACTTCATTTAACATATAAACCGCACTTTCTGGTTGAATTGTGTACAGATACAAGTTGTCTTTTAACACCGCTCGTAACATTATTTCGCCTTGTTTATTTTTGATAAGCGCCTCTGCTTCATCAAATGATGTTAAATTACCATTTTGAGCTGCTTTGTTTACTGACAAAAAATTCATGTGTAATGTCGGAACATATAAAACTTCACGCATTTCAATGTTTGAGTATTCCGTTTTAAAATAAACTGTTCCAATTCCAGGTGATTCCACAAATTTTTCGGCCGCGAGCATAATTGTTGCTTTGTTCTCAGCAAACGATATAAACATACTTCTGTCACAACACATATGTGAAGTTGCGCCGCTGTCTAGACACCATGTACTTTTTCGCTGCTCGGCGACACTGCAATGCATCAAACAGTTTGTTTGTTCTCCTCCTGTGTTTCGTTTGGTGTTATTTGTCTTGCTTGTACACTCTGACACACAATGCCCTGGCTTCCCACACGTAAAGCATTTGCCAAAAAAACGACGGTTATCGTTACTTCTTTTGTTACCATCGTCACGACGTCTGCTGTACTTTTGTGTGTGCGTAAACTGCTTTAACCGAACATTCGCATTCGTCTCTTTCTTGCTTGCGCGCTCCTTCTCTAGAAGTTTCAGTTTTACCGTTTCAAACAGTGGTAGCTGATCCCGTGTCTCAATAGCAACAACAAAATTTTCAAATGAGTTTGGCAAACTGGAGAGAAGCATTATTGTTTTTAACTCATCAATAATTTTGATGTCCAGTTCTGCCAACTATTCTATTATTTCTGTAAAGGAATTTACATATTGAGCCACATTTTCGCCTTGTTTCATATTGAGACGCAAAAGTTTTTGGTAAAGATGTACTTTACGAACTGATCCGACTGACACATGCACATCGCGTAATTTTTCCCATGCCTCTGATGAAGTTTCGCACAACTTTATGTGCTGAAGCTGTGACGGCTTTACGTTTAATATTATGCAAAGGCATTGGCACTTTTGATCTGTTGAAGACCATTTTTCTGTTTCTTCACTTGTGGATTTTTCAACAAGTACATATTTACCACACACGACATTCCATAATTCCGATGTTATAAGTACGCTACGCATAGACATACACCACACATCATAATTGTCTTCACCAAGTTTTTCTATTTGGTGTGACACGCTCATTATTTCTTTTGCTCTGAATTCACTGAGGATTTATTCACTTTAACAATGTCTTTACTTTTTCCGAACCACTTTTCTGTATTTAGGTAACCGAAACGCGTTCTGGGCCCATAACCTTTGTTGGGATTTTAATAATGTTCGAAGTTAAAGTTTTTATTCAGAACTAAATTATACAGAATGTTACAAAAGTAAGAAGTAAGAAGTAAAAAGAGAAAAGAAAAATGTGATCATTTACTTTAAGACGGATGTTGCCAGATTATTATATTTAGCTTATATTACAAGCAAACAATTTCAACAGAAACAAACAGTGAGTTTTGTTTCACCAGAAGAGGAAGTAAGGAACAGATTGAAATCAATGCAGTCAGAGGTGGAACTGTTTTCTGGGAAAATAGTTGACCAGTTCGAAGCGAGTACGAGCAGGGAAGAAGCTCGGGAATTGTGGAAGCAGGCGAATGCCGGGGGAGCTGTGTCACAATTAGAAGTAGCGGATCAAGCCTTTACGGCAATCCAAAGAAGAACAGAAGAAAAGTTGTTCAGTTTTTATAGGAAAACAGAAGATTTAAGAGCACAAAAAGAGTATCTTGAGAAGAAGGTAAAGGAACTTTCTCAGAGATTGACGGAAACACAGGAAGCAGCATCGCTGTTGAAAAAGGAGTGTGCGGAATTGAAAAAAGGACGGGCGACCAATAGGACCTCACTGAATAGGGAGAGATCAAAATCAGCATCAGCTGGATTTACACAGACAGTATTGACATTGCCTCCGGAAGTACGTTGGCCGGAATATTTAACACCAGAAGGGATAAGCCGCATGGTAAAGCCAAAATTAGTACTTAATGAAGAAAGGCAAGCGGAATTTTTGTTTGGCGCATCTGAAATCGGTGTCGAGCCTTTTTCTCCGGGAAGCCCGATAAATAATAAAAATCAGGGATATCCGCCAAAGGAGCCGGAAGCAGTACCAGTGCAGCAAAGTTACGATACTGTGGACAGTATTTCGCCAGTACGAACAAACGATCGAAGACTAATTAGTTTGAGTCCGTCACTGGCCAATTACCTCTCAGATCCGGGAGAAGAGAATTTGGAAGCTCCCAAAGAGATCAATAAAGCTAAGGTTTTACCAGCAATTGAGAAAACGCAAAGGAATAAAATGGGCATTCTGGAAGTTGCTCATGCGGTGGAGAAGTTGGTGCCCATGTTCTCAGGAGTCGAGTTGTATGATCTGAGAACTGAGATCCGGCGCTTCAAAGAAGGTTGTGAGCTATCGCAACAGATTGTTCCGGAAGCGGACGGGGAACACTTAATAAAGTGTATGAGGCAAAGAACCACAGGTGATGCGTTTGATTTACTGGTGCATAGCTCAGTAAGCACCCTGGCAGAATTATATGCACTTTTGGATATGACGTATTTAAAACAAAAGTCGTATGACTATCTCGTTCGGGAAATTCAGGAATCAACTCAGACACCGGGGGAGGAATTGAGAGCCTGGGGATGAAGGCTCCAGTCTCTGGGGAACACTGCTGAGACGGAAGCCAACAGGCAGTTTCCAGAAAATGTTGCAGCATACAAGGCTCAAGTAGAACGGTCTATGATTTCTGTGTTCAAGGCAGGCCTGATATATAGGGATTTAGCTAATTATACTCTTACTCTCACGCCGAGGAGTATGGCAGAGCTACTGGAAGCGGTCTCGTCCACTGAGGCAGCAATACAACAACGAACGACAACAGGTGGAATCTGCTAGACGAATGCTCCAGCAGAGGTAGGAACAGTACAGCAGCAAAACAGATGTGGAGTCGGTAGATTGATGGGCCAATTTCCAAAACAAAGAGATTAAGGATTCCCAGTCGAGAGATTCCAGCCAAGGAAACCCATTTGCTCCTTCTGCCATAAGCCAGGTCATACAAGGGATGAATGTGTTACACGCAAAAACACGCCCTATTGTATGGAGTGCCAAACATATGGTCATGAGGCAAGTAGACAGTGCCAAGTAGACACTAAATGGGATCAAAGTAGAAGGCAGCCAGCTATGGGGCGCCCGGTTCCACCCTTGAGGGACAGCAGGGGTAACCTCAGTAGTCCCCGCGTTAACCAAGGAAGAAATCCTTTCAAAACTGGGAGTGGTCAGCAGCGATCAAATTGGGATTCCAGAAGTGAACAAAGGATAAGCAACACCAAACAGGGGTTAAGATGCTTCTCATGTGGACAGATGGGACATCGGGCAGCGGAATGCAGGGATAGACAATCCCAACAAAGGAACCAGGGAAACTTCCAGCGGCCCAGTCGAGGCCAATAGACTGGAAAGCCAAAAGAAAGGAAGTAATAATAAGGCCGGAAGTACGTGTGAGTAGTAATGTAGAAACTACAGTCCAGGAGAAGGAGGAGCAAGAGGCTTTTCAATATCGCGAAGAGTTAGGAAGTGGATACGCGTCCATGTTGGGAACAGAAGGACATTGCTTCGCTATGAGCAGGATAGGTGATGCCTTCATCGAGATACCCTGCAAGGAATCAGCTAGTGGAAAGCTAGTGCTATTAGTAGATTCAGGGGCGGACACTAGCCTCGTAAAATCTAGTGTTTTACGGAAGGGGCTAGACATTAATCAAATGGACAAATGGATTAAGAACGCTTAACGGAGCGTTTGGAGGGTGCATTAGGACATTGGGGTCGCTCAGAATAGGGCACAGTGGAGTTAAGGGTATGAGTTTTAGAGTGCATGCAGTGAAAGTGGATAGGAAAGGTATCCCGGCTGATGGGATAATTGGCCGCGATAATCTTTGGGGCCGCACCATACTGGATGCGCTCGACAAGTAGTTATCATTCTACGATAACAATAAGACTAGAATCCTTACTTTTCCATTAATGTCATGGCAGGAAGGAACCGTGACTAGGGTTAAGAAGTGTGGTATGGAGGTAGTAAATGCAAGGTCAATCAGAGTAGTTACTATGCATGTAAATACGAAACTTAGGACTGTTGTTTTACACAAGCAGCAGCTATGGGGGAGACCATAACGCACGTTGACAAGGGTAAGGTGTACGCTTGCGTACTCAACGCATCGGAAAAGGACTATCTGATGGATGCGGATTTTAGGCCAAAGTTCACTAGTTATGATAATTTTAAAGAACCGAATTATAGATAGGTTAATGAAATTAAGCAAGTAGATATAAGGAAAAGAATGGAGAGAGTGCTAGAATCACTGTAGTTAGATCCAAGCGTAAATTCAGAAGAGAAGCCATCAATAGAAGCTATTTGTGCGTCATTCCATGAAATATTTTTGCTGGAAGGAGACCAGTTGACATATACACCAGAGGTAGAGCATGAAATACCCACTAGAGTGGATCAAGCACCAATTAACCAGAAACAGTACAGATTGCCGCAAGCTCACAAAGATGAGGTAAATAGGCAAGTGGAAGGAATGTTAAAAGATAACATAATTTCACCGAGTATCTCGCCTTGGAACTCACCAATAATTTTGGTACCAAAGAAGGGAGGTACTCAGGGTCAGAAGAAGTGGAGAATGGTCGTCGATTTTAGGAAATTGAACGACGCCATTATCAAGCAAGTGTTCCCAATTCCAAGGATAGAAGAAATTCTGGATCAATTGGGGCATAGTAGATATTTTTCTACACTTGATTTAGCGAGTGGCTACCACCAAGTTCTGGTGGATACCCAAGATCCAACGGCTAATGAACCATGTGCTAACAGGCTTACAAGGGTTAGATTGTTTTGTGTATCTCGATGATATTGTAATTTATTGGAAGAACCTGCAGCAGCATTCGCAACGCTTGTGCAAGGTGCTCCAGAAATTACGAGAACACAATTTGAAATTGAACACGGAGAAGTGTCAATTGTTGCGAAGAGAGGTTGTTTATTTAGGCCATCGTTGCTCAGAGGCAGGAGCACTGCCTGACCCGCAGAAGGTGGAATGCGTTAAAAATCTAGCGATTCCGAGAAACAGAAAGGAAGTGCAAGCATTCCTAGGACTAGTGAACTATTATAGAAAGTTCGTGGAAGAACTAGCCGGAATTGCGTTGCCAATTAATAAGTTGCTACGAAAATAAGCAAAGTTCGAATGGACAGAGGGATGTCAGCAAGCATTCGAGAGGCTAAACGAAATAATTAGCTCGCCACCAATTTTGGCGTACCCCGACTTTGAGCAAACTTTTTTGTTGACCACTGATGCTAGCAATGAAGCATTAGGGGCAGTATTGTCACAAGGGGAAGTCGGTAATGACCGTCCAATAGCATTCGCAAGCAGAGCGCTTAGCGAGACGGAGAAGAGATACTCCACAATAGAATAGGAATTTCTAGCCATAGTATGGGCTACGAAGAATTTTATGGCATATCTGCTAGGACGCCCATTTAAAATATATACTGATCACCAGCCGTTGAGATGCATAGCCAATTTGAAAGACCAAACGTCTAGGCTAGCTAGGTTCAGACACAAATTGTCTGAGTATGAAATCATATACAAACCTGGGAAAAAGAATCTGAATGCGGATGCACTCAGCAGAGTACCGCAGGCACAGAAGGTATCAGTAGTGCAAACGAGGGCCAAGGCACGGTCAGATAGGGAGAAGGCCGAGAGAATTCAAGTGGATAAAATTGATGCAACAAGAAATGTTAGCAATGCAGGTGATGCTGCTAATGAACAAAGAGCCAGTAGTGTGGAATGGCTGGAGGATAAAAAAGATATCCAGGCTGTGTTAAAGGGTTTCCATGATTCACCTCTAGGTGGACACCAGGGATTCTGGAAAACCCATGACAGAATTAGGCGAGTATACGAATGGAAAGGTATGCTCCGAGATATAAAAAAATATATAAAGAGTTGTCCAAAATGTCAGGCCAACAAAAGTTCAAGGCTAACAAAGATGCCAATGGTGTTAACTGATACACCAAAACAACCATTTGATAAAGTTCATATGGATATTGTAGGTATTTTACCTGAGACTGTTTCGGGCAATAAATACATCTTGACGTTCCAAGACGATTTCTCAAAGTATATGGCGTGCGTGGCTATACCCGATGATGAAGCAAGTACGGTGGCCAAAGCATTATTTGATGAAATTATAGCACGATACAACATACCTAAGGTTTTGATAACCGACAATGGTTCAAATTTCGTATCGAAACTATTCTCAGAAACGTGTAAATGCTGGGAATCAAGAAGTTGCACATAACACCATATCATCCACAGGTGAATGGCTCATTGGAACGTAGTCATCGACCTTTGGCCGAGTACTTGCGCAGTTTTTCCAAGGAAGACGGCTCGAATTGGAATCAATGGTTGACCACTGCAATGCATGTACACAACAATACTGTGCATGTATCAACGAAGCAAACTCCGTTTAGAACACTCTACGGGTTTGATTTTAACATGCCAGCAAATTTGAAGCGCAAATGTGCGTCTGTATACAATGCTGATGACCCGAATAAAGTGCAAAAGTATCAGTTACAGCGAGCGCACGAATTGGTTAGAGAAAACCAGGATAGCGCTAAGCGAGTAGCAAGGGAAGCCTATAACAAGGTACTAAACCTAGTCGTTTTTAACGTGGGTGATCAAGTACTCATGAAGAATCAGTCTAGGAGAAAACAAATTCTCACCTGTGTGGATAGGTCCGTATGTAGTAGCAGAAATCCGTAGCCCAGTTACAACGGTTGTAACGATTAAGGGCAAAAATAAAAAGCTACATAATAATTTGTTGAAATTATTCCACATTAGACCACGCGACAAAAGACCTGTGTTAATAGTGTTTTACAAATGTTAACACAAGAGTAACAATGTAAACATGTACGTGTGTGTATCAAATAACACACGCAGCACCGATTTTCAGAGTCAATGCCAGTAAAAGTGTGCCACTTAAACTCGGGCAAGTAAAATTGTCGTTATAAAAATCTGCTTATTAAGCACTATTGCCGAATGAAGACAGTAGAAAAAAAAAAATTTTTTTTTTACATATTAAATAATAATAAACGGGTTCATTGCACGTATTTAAAAAACTAAAAAAAAAAAAAATGGCGCAAGCACGTATTTAAAAAATAAAATAAAATAGTAAGACAGTCGTGGGTAAGTAATATAAAACTTAACTTCAAATATGTACATACATACATACGGCGGTTAATGAAATGAAAGCAGTAGCGCCGGCACCGTTGGTGAAGTAAATATATGTATGTAACTGTATAATGAACAGAATGAATGTACGAGGGAATATTTAAAGAAGTAAGTATTCTAGTTATAGGAATGGGTATGGCCATATAAGTTAGTATGTAGGGACATATGATTAGGAATTGGGAATTTGCAGATACTGCAGCAGGCTATATGTAGATATACATAGGTTTTAACTGTTTATTGATTAGCAAATTAGCATATGGAAATTTGAATAAATGTATATGTTGGGATATAAAAAAAATGTATAGGTTGATTGGGAAAGTAAGCAATTAATTCTAGGTAATTTAAAGCGCCTTGAATGTATGTATGTATTCATATACGAGCTAATTACAGGATGGAAAATACAGTCGTTAATGGATATATACATATCAGGCTAGAAGTAAATTTAAATAAAAAGTAATTGTATGCAATGAAAGATATAGTCATGCAATGGACGAAGTTTTGACACAAATGGGATTATTTTATATAATCTGAAATGAGTGATAACTCACGTGTTGAAAAAGAGCAC
This sequence comes from Clusia tigrina, assembly GCA_920105625.2. NCBI lineage: Eukaryota > Metazoa > Arthropoda > Insecta > Diptera > Clusiidae > Clusia > Clusia tigrina. Next base: position 48,109,628 of record OV050031.1, on the reverse strand, counting down.
GAAAAATTAATCAAAGCGAAACTAATGCCCTATATGGCTATGAAAACACATGTCCAGTCCTCTTTTCCTCTAGGATACGGTAGCGAATCCGATAATGTAAGGGGAAAAGACGAGTGGACGCAAATTGAATGATATAGCATTCAATTATAAAAAAAGCATGTTGTAGAAATATTGTTATCTGTTTATATATTCAGGAATAGCGTATGTTTAAGAAAAGTTACAGATTAAAAAATTATAATCTGAGTAAAAGTTCAGATTAAAATTAAAGGTAGTTTAGAAAAAATTAGAGTTAAAAATTAATTGTTTAAAATCTAACTTTATAATGAAATAAGTGTTATAATAAAAAAAAAAACAAAGATCATTTATAAGAAGCGTAGCTAAATATGTAATTAGTTTGTAATTTTGTTTGTATATACGCCAGTGAGAAAAGAGTCGATGAAAGACCAAATATAAAAAGGGGAATATAACTAAAAAAAAAGATAGAAATAAAAGAACAAAATAAAACAAAAGAGGCCAAAAAAAAGAACACAAAAGTAAAAAGAAAAGAATACAACAATTGAACCCAAATAAGGCGAATTTGAAAAAAGAAAAAACTATACATATGTACTATAGGATTAAGAAAATGCATAGATTGTTTAAAGTGCAGAAAAGAGAAAAATATTGTAAAGATTCATTAGAAGTAAGTTGCACTAACTTCTTTTAGAAAGAGGGGAGGGATGTTGTGAGTTAGAATCAAGCTACCTGCGCGTAGTGTCTCACATCATCGACTCCTAACAGATGCCCTAACACTCTGTGTGATTAGCATGTGTTAAAGTTACTTAAGAAAGCACATATTTTTAGGGTGCGAGTATTTAGAATTAATATTACCTATGTAATATTTATTATGTAAACTTTTAGGGTGCTACAGTTTTGCAGTCGAGCCACTGAAGGGCATTGAAAGTTAGAATGCACCATCAACATTTCAGAATGGCGTAGGTCAGTTGGCTCGACCAACTGACACCAATTAACAGGTGCGAAACTGGAACACCAGAAAGGTCAGTTTTTGTATTGTAATTGTGAATTGTAAATAGTATATAAGAGTTAGTATTCTAAGAATAAAGGCTTGTGATTTAAAAACTAAAAGTGTAATGTAGTGATTTTTCCAAAGAGTATTTTGGGTTTTCAGCCACACGCGCACAGCAGAAGGACGTCCCGAGGACAACAAGAACACAACACCAACATTATATTCAATTTAACTTGAAGCTAGCATATTCGTTCTCATTCCTCTTTCTGCTTTGTACTTGTTGGCCGTTGGCATGGTGGTCGTATTGTCGTTGTCCCTCTTGTGCTTTGCTCTCGTTTCTGCGTGTTGTTAGTGTAAAAATACCAAGCGAGCGTACTTGGCAAATTCCACCGCTTGAGTTCGTGCATGTATTTGTTGTATTATTCGTCGCTGTGTTTTCTCTGTTCGCAAGCGTGGCGCTGGTTGGCAAGATCGTTGACTGTGCGTGTGGTTGCTTTTGTTGTAATTGTTATTATTCCAACTGGTATAATATGCTGCTGGTGATCTGGGCTCCCGCCACTGCTGCGCTAATTGGTTACTACGTACGTAGTTTTTCGTTAAATTTCTAATGCAGTTGCTTCGGATTGTATTGTTGGCGTTTCCTTGATGAAACTGTTCGGGTCTATTATCCGTGATGTGTGTGTGGATATAACTGCATAGCGACTTTGCCACCTGTAGTGTGGGCCAAAATTTCAAACGAAGATTTTAGTCCTCACAACAGATAGAATCCAAGCTGTTTACCAACCGAGTCAGTGTGACGACGAAGCTTCGGATTTCTTGTCGGTAGCACGAGGTGTACCTCAGGGGTCCATATTGGGGCCTCTTCTTTTTTGTATATATATATATATATATATATATATATATATATATATATATAATAAATGATCTACCGACTGCATTGCAAGATTGTGATATTCATTTCTATGCTGGTGCCGTCCAACTTTACATAAGCTGCAAAAGGGACGAAATTATTAATTATGTCACTCAAATTAATAACGACTTATATACGGTTTATAACTGGGCAAAGCAAAATGGGCTTTGCCTTAATCCAGTTAAGTCAAAATGTTTAGTGACTTACAAGAAACACTTTGATACCACAATACTACCCAGTATTATAATGAATGGGTATGTGATTGAATGTGTAAACACGGCTAAAAACCTGGGAGTTATATTTGGTACTGTAACATGGAGTAAACACGTTGCTGCCACGGTTGGCAAAGTTTATTGTAAGGCTAAGGCCTACCTTCTCCCAACATTGCTGTATGGTTGTGAAATTTTTGCGAGTTGTGATGCAAACGAAAGCTTAATGTCCTATTTAATAATATGAGAAGGTATATTTATGGCGTGAGTAGAACAGATTATGTATCCACTTTATTAAGGTTAGTTTGTGGGGTCACATTTGAGCAACTCTTGGAGTCTAAGACTATCATCTTTCTTCACAAGATTATTTACACCCGGGAACCTCCTTATTTGTTTAGATGCCTCAGGTTCACACGTTCCTGTAACGTTCTTGTAACCAACTTGTCCCATGCAAACACTCGTCTCTTATGTCTGATCGTCAGTTTTTCATGATGCTGTAAGGCTCTGGAACTCACTTCCTGTACGGCTGCGAAGTATTGGCAACATTGTACAGTTTAGGAATGAACTTGTGGGCTACTTTCGGGCGCAATGAATTTCTGGACACTCGTATTGCTTTGTTCATAAATTGTGATATGTATTTTTCTTACAGTTTTGTTGTATATTTTAATTATAATTTTGATTGGATAAATCATCCAGTTCTATAATTTTCAAATTTTATAACTTTATAATTTTATTTGAATAAATCAATTTTTTTATAATTCATACTTCATATTACTTTGGAATGAATTGTTCCAGTTAAGTTAATTATTGAAAATATATATATATATAGTTCATGTCGTTAGGACAGCTTAAAAATGTTATTACCTATATGTCCTAACATCAATTTGTAGAGATAAATAAATAAAAGAAATAAATAAATAGCTTAAAACTAAAAAAACAAAAAATAAAAATATAAACAGTCGGACTATTGATTTTTTTAAAAATGTTTTCCAGAAGAGCAACTTTCTTCTCTTCATCAGTGTTGCACAAGTACGTACTTTCGTACCATTTAGAGAACCTTTTTATATTGTGAATAGGAAGTACATTTATTTTGGTACTAGTACTTTTTAATTTTTTCACATCGTGCAAAACGGAAAGAAAGCTTCGAATCCCACGAACAAGACACATACGTACGCACTAGCGAGTTGACGGATTTAATCAAAGTGCTGGCCGGAAAATTAGCACAAGGCAAACAAAAATAAAAACAGTGTGACTACGGAAACCTTTTCCAAAGTTGTGCCTGATTTTGATGGTGTTTCGATTCCAGTGAATCATGGCTATGCACTTTTCAAGAGAACGCGGAAGCATACGAGTTGAATCAAAGGCAAAAGTATGTTAACGCTCGTAATAAAATGATATGTACCGCAAAGTTTCTTTTGGAAACCACCACTGTTTATGTCTACGAATCGTTGTGTGCAGTGTTACGAGAAGAGTTCGAGCAGAAGTTGAGCAGCGCTGAAGTACATAAGCAGCTGCGCAGTCGCAGAAAACGTACGACGGAGAAATTTCTCGATTATGTGCTTCAAATGCGCAAAATAGCTGCGCTTGGAGATATAGAAGATGAAGCTGTCATAAGCTATATAGGTGATGGCATGTGCGTGATGATTTAAAATTTCCGTTGTATAGCGTACCAACATTTAAGGAACTAAGAAAGAGGTACGAATTAGTAGAAACTTTGACAAAAGAAGGTTCGACAAACAAAAGCCGACAGAATGTTCAAACACAGATGCGAGAACACTATGAAAAAGACATTAGGGTGGAACGTAAACAGCCACACTACTATAAGAGGTAGTGCAAAGAAGAAACAAAATGTTTCAAATGCAATGGTGTAGGGCACATGACTAAGTAGTGTACAACCACAAGGCCTACTGTCTATAAGGTGGTAAATGAGAATCGTAACAAAAAAATGAAAATTAATTACGTTACAGTATCTTGCCTGGTAGATTCTGGCGCGGATGTTTCGTTGATGCGCAAGAGAAAATATTCAGAAATTTTTAGTGGCCAAAAGTTACGTAAGTGCTTCCCAAATCTTTTTGGATTCGGAATGTCGCTACTTCGGTACGGGGCGAAATTGTACTACAAGTTGAATTTGATGGGTTAAATACAAACCACACATTTCTGGTCGTTACAGATGCTAGACTTAGCGATGATGTAAAAGTCGGCTATGATTTTTTACGAAAGTTTATGCCATGAATGCTGGCAAGTACAAATTTTTGCAGACAGTTAACGACGCTGATGATTATAAAGCCGATTTCAATATTTAAAATGTAGTTTGCAATGACGTACAAGTTGATGTAGAGCCGAAATACTGTGCAGCGGTTATGAAGTTGATAAAAAATTATAAGCCGGTGAATAATCCAATAGGTTCACCAAAAAAGTTGAATTTTATTCCAAATGGAAATACCATTTGTACAGAGTCCTAGTCGAGTTTCGGCATCTGAACGAGAGTTTATACGGAAACAGGTAGATGAATGGCTACGGCAAGGAATCATAAGAGAGTCGTGTTCTGATGTCGCAAGTAAAGTTGTATTAGCGAAAAAGAAAGACGGTAGTTACATCAGGCTTTGTGTAGACTTCCGCCAACTAAATTTTCTTGTTCTGAAAGACTGATTACTAGTACCTGAAGTAGATAAAATGCTTGAAAAGATGCAGAGTGCCAGGTTTTTTTCGGTCATGGACTTAAAAAACAGTTTTTCCATGTTGAAGATGAAGAACGAAGCCGAAAGTATACAGCTTTTGCAACCAAAGAGGGCATCTTCGAATTTAATAAGGGTCCGTTTGGCTTTTGTAATTCGCTGGCAGTATTCGTACGCTACGTAAATCATATTTTTCAGCAGCTGATAAATGAAGGTATCATGGAAATTTACGTAGATGATATTGTTGTTTTTGGAAACACGGCTGATCAATATTTAGAAAACATACAGCGAATTTTGCGACAGGCTGAGAGGTTCGGATTAGATATTCATCATCATCATAATTGGCGTACAACCATTTCTGATCATTGCCGAGTTATTAGCCTTCGCCAGTCGTCCCTGCTTCGCGCACGCTGGCGTCAATTGGAAACACAAAGTGCAGCCAGGTCCTCTTGAATCTGGTCCTTCCAACGTAGTGGTGGTCTCCTCCTCCTGCGTCCGCCACCCGGCGGCATCGATTCAAACACTTTTTTCGTCGGGGTACAGCTCATACAACTCGTTGTTCCATCTGACTCGATACTCTCCGCAGACGCATATAGGACCATAGATCCTTCGAAGAATTTTTCTCTCGAACACCCCCAAAGCTCGCTCATCGTTGTTTGTCATCGTCCAGGTTTCGGCACCATACAGCAGGACGGGAAGGTTGAGGGCTTTGTAGAGCGTAATTTTTGTTCGTCGAGAGAGGGCTCTGTTTCTCAATTGCCTACTGAGCCCATAGTAACACCTGTTGGCAAGAGTGATTCTTCGATTGATCTCTTTGCTGACAACGTTCGTGGTGTTGATGCTGGTTCCCAGATAAACGAAGTCTTTCACATCTTCAAAGTTGTAGTCGCCAACAGTGACGTAGTTACCAAGACGCTGAGACTCTTTATGTGTTGACACCAAGTACATCGTTTTGCCCTCGTTTACCGCTAAACCCATTCGCCTCGCTTCTCTCTCCAAGCCGGAAAATGCAGCACTCACGGCGCGGCTGTTATGGCCAATGACGTCAATATCATCAGCGTACGCCAGTAACATGACACTCTTGTGGAAGATAGTGCCTGTGCGATTTGGTTCTGCGGAGCGTACTATTTTTTCCAACATTAGATTGAAGAAAACACACGATAAGGAGTCACCTTGTCTGAATCCTCGCTCAGTAACAAACGGATCGGACAAGTCATTACCGATTTTAACTGAGCCAGTGGTGGTACTTAGCGTCATTTTGCACAGCCGAATTAGCTTAGCAGGGGTACTTCAGTCTGCATTAAATTTGGTGAGAACACAAGTTGGAAATGATTTGAAAATAGCTTTTTGCACAATTTCCATCGGAAAGTCTTATAGGCGTTTCCCAGTACTGGGGCCGCTTCATTTTGCTTACAGCTTGCCAGAGCGAGTAGTTAGTATCTGCGGTCACTGAAAGACTTATTAGGTTATGTTGTAGACTCAGCTCATTTTCCCTCTTTCAAGTATTTCGCAGCTCTTTTGTGACACTTGTCAATTTTTGTTTTAACCAAGGGGATCTGATCTCGTCTTAGTTTCCGTTTTTCTTTTATCATTCTTTGAATATCTTTTGATGTTCTGTTAGATCGATTAGAAGCAATTTTAACAACTGGTGTGGTAAGTTTAGCTGCAGTGGTAAGAATTTGGGTAAACGTCTGTAGCGTTCCGTCGACATCGTGTATGGTTTTAAAGGCTACGTTTTGGTGGTGTGCGAACTGACATATTTCCTAAATTTTAACCAGTTTCTTAATCGATTGGTTAAATTGTCTGGTTTGGCTTCTATTTGAAGCTAAGAGGTATGGGTGAAGATATCTGGCGAATGTTCGGAAGAGAGTTCATAACAAGCTTCTGATGAAACTAGGTTTCGACTAATATTTTTAGTAATGCCAAAGTCTATTAAATCTGGTATTTTACTGCGATCAGACGGCCAGTAGATAGGTGATATAAAATCTATATTCCGATTTCGAATCGCATTGCGTCAAAGAGTTGCCTACCTTTCGGGGTAATATGTCTTGAACTCCAGTGCGTGTGTTTGGAGTTGTAGCCTCCCACAACAAAGAAATTTATATCCAAGGCTATAGAATAAGTCATTGAACTGTTGAGAAATTACTTTAAACTTGCGGAAATTGTTATGTTGCCCACCATCTCTTCAAGATATATGGATGTAGCTTGAAGGAAGTTTTTGCAATGATCTTCGATTAGGTGATATTTTAATCTGGCTTAAATAAAGATCCCAGTGCCACCACATGCTTTATCGTCTGGATGTTTTCTGTCAGAGAATTGGTATCCATTGACTTTAAAATTATTTTTAGAAGTTAGGTGGGTTTCCGAAATGAGCATAATATCAATGTTTTTGTCAATGAGAAAAGTGCGCAACTCAAGTTTGTGCTGGCTGACGCCGTTTGCATTCTAGTGACAGATTCTGAGAGAGTTAATTTTTTTTAAATTAACATTTGGAGGATTTGAGTTTGGTTACGCATCATTCCTTGCATTGAAAATATAAACTTTTTTCTAAATTATCAGTTTTGGTTTTACACTCGGAGGCACGGTTTTAACAATATGTGCATAGCTAATACTATCTTGTGCTCGACATGGCTCAGTGGGTTTCGCAGGTTGATAACTATAGTGCTGTTGTTTTTGTTTCGGCTGAGGTCGCATTTTTTCTTTTACTTCTACGTATACTGGACAGCCCCTATAGTTCGTTGTTTGTGAATCTCCACAGTTGTTACATTTTTTTAAAATGTCTTGTTTGGGTGAATTGCAACAGGATGATTCGTGGATATCATCACAGAAAACGCACATACTTGCCAAGTCGCAATAAGCTTTTGTGTGCCCAAACTCTTGACAGTTTTGGCATTGGATTGGTCCACTCCTTTTCCGAGGTTCTTTCACCGTGATTTTTCGATGCAAAAGTTATTACAAGTTGTAAATCGAATGATTTTCACCTTTCTTCAGCTTCATAGTTGAAGGCTCTAGTTCAAGATGGTAGAGTGCCTGCGGAACTCTTTCTCGATTTAAGATATTGAATACAGATTTACTTTCGAAGCCTGCTGCTTTTAGAGACTGCTTTATTTCGCTGAGATCTAGGCCCAGTTCCCAATTTGTGAAGTTCATCACACACTTTTCTATCATTTTTCTACTCGTAGTTTTATAGTTTTGTTTCGCCTTTTGTTAAAGGAACTACATGAACAGTTTTTTCTCCTATCAGTTGTGAAATTTTGTTAACTAAAGTGTCTGGTGGATCATGATTTTCCAAGACTTTATCAAGAATAGCAAACATGTTCTATCTTGGGGTACCATTGTTGCTGGAGCTAGTTATTTGTTTATCAGAGGCAGATATTTTCGCTGGTTGAATAATTTATCTCGCATTTTTTGCCTGTCTTTTGTTTGCTTTTTTTTGTGGACTTAACTTTCGCTTTACCTGTATATACCGATCTATGCCAATCTGTATTGTTGCAACATTTCTTATCACATTAGTTTTCCCACCACCTATTGTTGTCGGATTTCTTAGACCACCACCACCTATTCTTACACCATGGCTTGTTTCTTTTTCTAAAGATAGAAGATGGGCGTTTTCTGCTAAAGTTGCCGCTGAGTAATTTATCGGTGCTGGAGTTTTAGTTAGTGTACTCCTACATATTGATTGTTTTTTTTGACAAATTTGTAGTAGTGGCTGCATTCAATGAGGCAAGAGTTGTAATGACTTTGTTGGATACGGGATATTGGTGGACGGGATACCTTGAATTTTTACGCATTGTGTTGATGTGTTCTCTTGTAAGTTACCTTGCTCACTCAGAACGTTATGCACAGACGGAAGTTTTTGTTGTTCGTTAGCGACAGTTCTGCACAGCCGCTGCTTTCCGTCTCATCTTGCGGAGAGAGTGCATTGAAGTGAGAGTCGGCTCTTTGATTTAATATGTGTGTTGCTGTTTCTTCAAATATTTGAGTATTCTTACAATAGTTCGAAGAATTTTCGATTGTGTACACTGGAATAATTCAATGTTAGATGATCCAGCATTTCACCACAAATATCTACGGATCGCCATTCTAATACAACCAGATATGTATCAAAGCGATGTGGAACAATCCAAGAAAATTAATTCACAAATATTCAAAGAATTGACTTATTTCTTCGGAATGCTTTCAGGAAATGTATTTTTTCTGACTAAATTCAATGGGAAAACTGCAGAATCGGAATTGGTGTAGATCGTAATCCTTTCTGCGATATATGAGCAGTATTCTTCAAAAGAAGGAAGAGAGTAAAAGGTACAGGATATTCTAGCAAGTGAATTCACATTGGCTTTTATAAAAACTTTTGAAAGGTGCGACGATTTATACTATAAAGTTCTGAAATACGGTGAATAAAAGCGGGCACATAACCTGGGCTAGAAATGACAAAAACTGATAAAAAATCTATGAGGCAGCATAAAATGTGGATGCAAAAATAGTAAGAGATTTCGAAGACGCTCATTCCGAATATAAAGGAAATCTTCCGAAATTAAAAAACGTGGATATTCTAATAAACTCCTGAACACCTGATTATTGTTTTCTTATATAAACATAGCATCTCGCAGGCATATTTTTGTTATTATTATTATTAGCTATAGTGTACTTCCATCAAAATTGCGGCTCTATAGAGTACTATATGAGGGTCCACGTTCGGGATAGTTTCAAGCGCTAAGTTAGCAGTCCCCATCTGGGGGTCTGGAGGGCACTCGCAAATATTGTGCACAGAACTTTCTGGTTCCCGGTTACCTAACGTTGAGCCATACGTGGAGGAAATTCTTCACCTTTTGAGATGATACCGCAGTGTGCAGTGACACATTCACTTGTTTATTTCGTTCGGGTCCTTCTTTCAATGGCATCCAATGTAATTATATTGCATTTAAAAATTATCATTGACGCCTTTAAGTCTGCCTCACTAACTGTCCGACATGTATGTATAGATGTCCACACAGACACCACATATGGTAAAACAATTCGCAGGTTTTGTCGAGGACACTTATTTTGAATTTGACATAAAATTTTGAATCCTGAATATAATACCAACTATAAAAATACCACTTCAGAAGAGAAGCTCATCCAGATCATTGGCTAGTACTACATACGGTGCAGCCTGAGAAAAAGTGGCAAGAACCCTTGATATGGTCAAACAAAATACAACACATATTTCTCTGTGTATAAAAAATGTTCATTGTAACTCTATGCATATTATTTTATATTTTACTAGAACAAGACAAGAAATAAGATTTGTGTTGTTTACTCTAACACAGATATGATATGAAATATCATATGATATAATGTCCGTATACCATGAAACCTCACTTCCATAAATGAGATCCATATTCCATTCAATAATAGAAAATAGCAGCCCCTGACTCTCGGAAATTATTTAGAACCGGTTAGGAACTGATATTAGAGTAGAAATTACCCCAAACACATCTTCGTTACCACTGAATCCACACTTTTTCAGACAGAACTGTTAACAATAAGTGAGGTCTGCTGCTAGGAGAGATTTCAAAGGGGAAAGGAGGATAATGTCAACAACCAACCAAGGACACGATGATTTTTCCGTCGGCAGAAAACAAATGGTTTTGATGGTAAGGAGAGGGATGATTCATAGGTCAATATAGATTCAGAAATTCCAAATTCCATCGACAACTCTTTATTATATTAACGATTCAGTCATAAAACAATTAAATAAATTAGAAAATTCATGACAATCTAATGGAACCACTTCTCGAAAAGACAAAACAAATTTCCTTCGAATATATTAATATTTATTTATTTATTATAGTAATCACAATAATAAATTATTATGATTAAGAAGAAAAAGGCGCGATAGCTGCCAGGGCATTCGGCTCGAATATATCTAAATTTGGAGTATATAATTATATGAATATATTTAAAAATTTGAAGATTAATATTAATAGTTATAAAAGATTAATTATGTTACATTCTTGGAGGTATTTCTCGACTTTCATAATATTTTCCAAGTTAACAGTTTTGAGAGACTCAATAGGATTAGAGCCACCGAACACATTTTTTCTGATAACGCAGAGTTGGATGCAATCGTTGAAGATTGAAGTAGAGTGCAAAACGGGCCAGTAGGAACGGGGTCTCCACACCGCATATGCAGCTTTGTGTGCCCCAGTTGGAGACGGGAGAAGATTTTTCTTGGCTGACGAGAAGCGGTGGCTGGGTAGATGACTTTATAGCAGTTGGAGTTAAAGTTTTTGTAACGATGGCTATAGTAATACCACTCAGCGGATCTAATTGATGTTAAATGATTGTGGATAAGCCACAAAAGGTCTTTCTTTTCAACCGAATATATTAATAATTTTTATGTTTAGCTTAGAAAACAGTAAAGTTAAACCAGAATATGCGTTTAAGTCTGGAAGAAGCCACTTCTTTACGATATTTCCCTCAGTTTAAGATAAAAGCATAAAAATAAAAAGCTGTACAACTAAAATGAGTAATTATATATTAATGAGTAATTACATATTAATGATTCAAAGTTCAATAAGTTCGGACGTGTTTTTTGCCGCTAAATTTTTGATTGATTTATGCACATACAAAAGTAACAATACATTGGCTACATAAACTAGCCAAATAAAATTAAACAAGATACACTCAGATAGACCAAGTGGATATAGACAGAAATACGTGATCATAAATATAAACATTACACTCTGAAACATTTCAAGAAGCAGAAAGAAGTCCGTAACATGAATACAAGAACAAAAACCACATGTAAAGCCGCTTCGACTCCGGCTACTCCGCAAACTGTGCCTAGTAAAGAGAACCTGTCGATTGGTGCTGTTATGCAGCAATTACAATGCGGAATGGATAAGCAGAAGGAGAGCATCGTTGCTGAGCTACGTTCTGCATTGAAGATGTCAGAAGAACGAGTAATGCAAAAAATTTGTGAAACAGCCGCGGAAATCTCGAACATCAAAGCTTCGCTTCTGCAATTTGAAAAAAGAATTGCTGCTGTTGAGACAGTTTGCTTGGAGGTCACTACATTGAGAGGGGAGCTGGATGCAGTGTGTCAGCGAGTGAAGCAGTGTGAGACAAAAACTCACTCTAGAATTATTCCAGGTCTTAGGGCCAAAGATCAGGCCTTAAAATCTCAGGTGGCAAAACAGGACAACGCCGCTATTGCCTGTAACTTACGGTTATGCGGTATCCCATGCAGTCCACAGGAGGATCTACCTGGAATATTTGATACCATATGTACATCAGTTGGTATCACGCCGCCTGTAGTAAGGGCGGCTTATAGAGTGACACGCGTTGACAACAAAAACTCTACCGGTGATCGTGTTATAATGGTAAAACTAGCAACACCCTACGACAAGAACTTCGTCTTAAAGTCTAACTTTAAAGAGACAAGAACTTCGTCTTAAGCGAACTTTAAACGTGAGACACATGGTACCTTACGATTACAGCATGCTGGATTCGACTCTACTGTCCCAATTTACATGAACGAATGTCTCACAAAGGTAAACTATGATATAATGCGTGCGGCAGTCCGCTTGAAAAATCAAAAACAACTGTTCGCGGTTTTTACTTTGAGGGGCTTGGTTTATGTAAAGAGCACAGAGAGTGAAGGGGCAAAGCACATAGACTCAATTCAGCAGATGAGCAGTTTTTTTCGTGGAGAGGATCAATAGCTCTCACAATTTTTACTGCTGCATAATTGATTTCTCTCAACAAATTTTTGTAGATGTAAGTTTAAATTGCTGCATTGTTTATTTACTCTATAATATGTACTATTTTGAGTGTTTTGATGTAAAATTCATATATATAGTTTTAAGTCAGTCACTAGTTTGCACGGTTATCTATGGTTCATTGCGCTACTTCAAACTCTTTTGGTAGTGTAATAGTGCCGGTATTGCCACGCCTTTACTTGTTTGCTACAAATATGAACGCTTTAATTAAGTCTTCAGTGAATTCCAATGAAACTAACTTTAATATGATTCGTATTCTTATCAGAATTGAAATGGGAACAAAGATATGTCATATTAATGCACAGAGCTTGGTTAACAAAATTTATGAATTTAGATATTTGTTTGAGGGCTCAGAGGTAGATCTGATTTGTGTCTCGGAAACTTGGTTTGTGCCATCAATGCAGAACAACTTGTTCAGAGTTAATGGTTACAAGCTGTTTCGATCTGATAGAGAGAGCCATGCTGGGGGGGGGGGGTAGCTATTTTTGTGCGGGATGACATTGCTTGCCACATCCACAGTAAATCGGGTATTGATAGTGAAATTGAATATGTATTCTTAAGTGTTTGCAATGGTGTTGGGACTCTACTTGTTGGTTGTGTTTATAGACCGAATCGTAAAATTGATATGCAATTGTTTCTAGACCATCTTCGGGGGATTTCGTTGAATTTTCAAAGTATTGTGGTGGCAGAGGACTTCAACAGCAATGTCTTGATTGAGAATGGATTGATATCTGAAATGTCTGGGTTTGGTTTTGGTAAATTTATTGTCACCGACTCATTTTACAAAAACTAACAGTTCACTATTGGATTTATATTTTGTTGACGATAGAGGGAAGGTTGAGCTGTATGAACAGCTCTCAGCCACTTGTTTCTCAAAACATGACTTAATTTCTCTGACAATTGATTTTAAACTTAAAATTACGCCAAATATTATAAGTTATCGTGACTTCTATAATATTGACTATCAACATTTATGTACTAAGCTCGACAGTGTCGATTGGGATTCAATCCCTCTGATGACCTCAATAAATGACAAAGTAGAGTACCTGCATTCTAACATTAAGCAACTTTTCGATGAATTTGTTCCGGAGTAAGTGCTCTCTATACGCCATGGAGTGCGGCCTTGGTTTAACAATAAAATAAAGACATTAATAGACTTACGTGACGCAGCATATAAAAGATGGAAACGTTACAAGATACCTCTTTTTCACGAAACATATAGAAGACATGTCATAAAGGAGGTTAGGATTGCTAAATGTAAATATTATGAGGGTAAATTTTCTAATGTTGTAAGTAGCAATCAGACGTGGAGACATATTCGGGGCATTGGCTTGGGGTAGAGCGGTGCACTTCCAAATATTGATTCTGATCTTAACGAGCTGAATCAGAGGTTTGTTAACCTCCCGATCGAACCAGTGCATGGGAATAGTTATTTAGATTCTTGTAGTCTTGTGTCTTCTGAGTGTATGTTTGGTTTTGGTGGTGTAGAAGAGTCGGATGTGTTGGAGTGTTTTTTGAGTGTAAAGTCGAATGCTTGTGGTACTGATGAGATTTATTCCGGTTTTGTTAATGCACTTCTTCCTGGGCTGCTTCCGGTCATTACCCATATTTTTAATACGGCGGTAATGACATCAACATTTCCAACATGTTGGAAGGTAGCAAAAATTCTGCCCACACCAAAGTCAGACAATGAGTATCGACCAATTGCTATTTTGCCATACTTGTCTAAAGTATTTGAATTACTTATGGCTAAACAAATGAAGACATTTTTATCGGGAAATGGAATTATCACTGAAAGACAATCTGGTTTTACACCAAGGCGGAGCTGCATAACGGCCCTAATTGATGTAGTGGAAGATATTCGGGTGACACTTGGCTCTAATAGGATGTGTTTGTTGACACTGTTGGACCATTATAAAGCGTTTGATTGTGTTGACCATGATATTTTATGTACAAAACTATTGAAAATGTATAACTTCTCACCCACTGCAGTAAAGTTATTAAAATCGTACCTCACAGATAGAACACAGGCGCTTTACCAACCGTGTAGCAGTACTTTCTGTGGCTCGAGGTGTGCCACAGGGCTCCATTTTGGGTCCACTTCCCTTTTGCATATACATTAATGACCTGCCGACTGTCTTACAATATTGTAATATTCAAATGTATGCGGATGATGTTTAAATTTACATCAGTTGTACACCGAACGCAGTTGCCGACTGTGTCACTAAAATAAATAAAGACCTGAATAATATATATGTATGGGCAGGAAGGAATGGTTTGTGTCTTAATCTGACTAAATCTAAGTGTTTGGTGATCTAGAAGAAACATTTCGTAACCGCGGCTCCCTCTGGGGTATTTTAAAGCATTCGTCGGTAATTATGTAAATTTTTTTGGTTTTTCTTTTTTTTCCCCCTTTATTTCATACATCTGTCACCATTATATTGACACCTAGTACATGATTTGCATATTTGTTGGGAAATTAATATTGAAAACACAGTGTAGAAAGTTTTGAACAGTGCAGACGTGTTTAAGCTCGCTCCGCAAAAATTATTTCTTAAATACAAATTTATTATGATCGACTAGAACGAATCTACCGGTCACTTACTGGGACACATCTTTTAAAATAGAATAAAATAAGAACAAATCACAAATTTATAATGAGTGTGGTGACACACTTAAACAAAAAACAGCAACAAAAAGAAACGCATATTTTTCTTTCGTCTCAAACGAAAACAACGGCAACTCCAAATTGTCGGTCGAAGTGACAGAGAGCAGCGCACGATCTTGCTCTCCCGCTCTACTAGGTGCCAGCAATTCCCTACCTTGGAGTGTCCAATGCGCGACTCCCACTATGGAGTTTTATCCACCAGTTACTATTTCAGCAACCACAATAACAACTCAAAGCTCCTCCAAATGGCAATCGGAACAACACCAATTTCATCAGCAACAACAAACACGCAAGTACAAAATATAAATATTAAAACCAGTAATAAAATTACCGAAAATAAAAACACAAAACTCAACCGCGAAAAACAATCGCCAAACAAGTTAAATGAACAAAATACTAGTAACAAAAGACCGAAAAATTAAATGTTCAACACAACACAAACATCACTCCAAAAATATTGGCTGAGCTAGCCTATCACTCCAAACACAACAAACAGATTCGAACTGTTAGCAGTAAATGACAAAACGGACTCTCAAGTAACAGTGAAGAACAAAACAACAGTGGGACAAATGCGAACATTAATATACAAAAACCAATTACGCAATGTTTACAAAAAACGCCTCCTATATATGTTCAGAATGTTGAAAATATAAAAGCCTTATCTGAAGCACTAAATTCCATGCCAAATATATTGTACGAAATGAAAATTCTAAGCAAGAACGAAATAAAAATTCAACCAAAAGAATCCACACACTATACAAAAGTAATGGAATTATTAAAGCAAAAAGGGACAAAGTATTACACATTTCGACCAAAAGATGAGCGAGGCTTTAGAGTGGTATTACGAAATATGCACCATTCAACCGACACAGAAGACATTAAAAACGAATTAGCCGAACTAGGCCATGAAGTGACAAATATCCATAACATCCAAATAGCTAATGGTGCCAAAATAAAACAACCACTTTCACTATTTTCAATTGAATTGAAAATAAAAGATAACAATAAAGGCATATACGACATTACTCACCTCCTACACTGCAAAATTAGCTTTGAGCCACCCCGACAAAAGAGAACAATTCCCCAAATGCACAAATTGCCAAGAGTACGGCCACACAAAAAACTACTGCCAGATAGACCCGGTGTGTGTCAAATGTGCTGGAAAACACAAGACAAACATGTGCACAATTAAAATCGACGCTGATAGAGTAAATATTAAATGCGTTCATTGCGGTGAAAACCACACGGCAAACAAAAAACAACAAAAATATAAAGCTGTGCAAGTCCAGAGATACCCTACACTTCGCAAGAAAGTAACAAATGAACAAATCAATATTGAAACAAACCAAAATAATCACAATACAAAAATAAATGGCCAGCAAATCATCTCTGGTATTTCATACGCTCAAGCTGCACAAATGGAAACAATATCACAGGAGCCAAATCAAATAAAAAGCAACAGCACATATGAAATAATATCAAACAAGGACGATCTATCCGAATTAAAAATAATGATGAAACAACTAATAAATCAAATGACCAGTATGATGAACATAGTAACTATGCTTGTATGCAAAATAGATGAACGCAGTAAATAAAATAAATTTGGCAATAAATGCAAATGGACTGTCGCGCCATGAACTAGAACTAAAGACTTTCCTAATAAATAATTCAATAGATGTGATGTTAATCTCGGAAACACATGCTACAGACAAAACATATGTTAAATTCCCTAACTTTGACATCCATTACACAAATCATCCTGACAACAAATCTCACGGTGGAACGGCGATCGTTATAAAAAAAATATGAATTACATTGAACTTGACGCATATAAAAAAGAAAACCTTCAAGCAACCACAATAGCACTAAAAGACTCGAAAGGACAAATCGTAGTATCTGCTGTCTATTGTCCACCAAAATATAACAACACAAAAAAACAATATCTAGACTATTTAAAAAAACTGGGGAATCACTATTTAGCCGGAGGTGACTATAACGCTAAAAATGTTTTATGGGGATCAAGGTTGACAAACGCAAAAGGACGCGAGTTACTTAAAGCTATACGATATAGTGATGGTCGATTCATTAGCACTGGTGAACCAACATATTGGCCAACAGATACAAAAAAACAACCAGATTTAATAGACTTCTGCATCACAAAAAATATTCTTCATAAATCAGACCACTCCCCAATCCTAATGACATTACTAGGATCAATAGAGACAAGACTTTTCTCAGGCATCTATAACAATAAAACTGACTGGAATAATTTTCGTCTAGCACTGGATAAACAACTAAAAATAGATATACGATTAAAAACAAAAAATGAAATCGATTCCGCAATCGCATACTTCAATGATAGCGTCATCGAAGCAATCACAGCTTCAACACCAAAGCTAACGTTAGCAAATACGGACACTACACCAGAGTTCATCAAGGGAAAAATTAAATGGAAAAGGAAGGTCCGGAAAACATAGCAAATCACTAGGAATCTGGAAGATAAACGCAACCTAAACAAAGCAACAAATGAATTAAAAATTTTCCTTCAGAAAAACAGAGAAAAGGAACTAGAAAAACATATGCTGAACTTGGGAACGACCACATCAACAAATTACTCTCTTTGGAAGGCTACGAAAAAACTCACTGGTGCAATAATATACACACCTCCTGTCAAAACACAAACCAGCACATGGGCGAAAACAAGTAAAGACAAAGCCAACACACTGGCCAAACATTTCCTTGAAATATTTACAAGCGAAATGGACAATCAAACCACTCATCTTGGCAATGTAATAAATATCTCGCAATCCAAAACAAAAAAGACGCCAGTGGCAGAAATCAAAAACAAAATTAAAAAATTAAAAGTCAAAAAGGCGCCAGGATATGATCTGATGCTAAAAGAAATGCCTGATATAGCTATAATATATATCCGAAATATATTTAACTGCGTGCTAGAAACTAAGTATTTCTCTCGCTTATGGAAAGTTGAACAGATAACAGCCATCAGCAAGCCAGGAAAAGATGCCACCAAAACAACTTCTTACCGACCTATCAGTCTATTGCCAATACTATCCAAAGTATTTGAAAGGATACTACAGGACAGATTAGAGCCAATCTTAACAACAAAAAATTTAATACCCAGCCATCAGTTTGGATTTAGAAGACAGCACTCAACTGTGCAACAGGTCCACAGGGTTGTAAACAAAATCCTTGAAAGTATAGACAACAAAAAATACTGCGTAGCTGTATACTTGGACATTGCAAAAGCATTCGACAAGGTGTGGCACAAAGGACTTCTATATAAACTTAAGCGAATATTTCCACAAAATTATTATGACATTTTAAAGAGCTATATAAGCGAACGACAATTCTACATAAAATATGACGAGGATTGCTCAGACATCCTACCAATGACAGCTGGAGTACCACAAGGCAGCGTATTAGGACCTCTACTATACTTAATATTCACAGCAGATATACCAATTCCAACGAAAACCAATGCGATGATAGCAACATTCGCTGACGACACAGTTTTAATGGCATCACACAATGACGAAAAAAGGCAACAAATGCAATGCAACATATATAAGACAATGTAGTAGCATGGTGTGACTTATGGGGAATAGGGATAAATAAAGACAAAACTGTACAAGTTGTATATACAAACAGAAAATCGACAAAATACAGCCTTGCTATAAAGGGCAAACAAATAAAAACTCACTCTGCTGCAAAATATCTTGGAATAACCATAGACGAAAAATTTACTTGGAAGCAGCACATCATTAACAAGCGAAACGATGCAAAAAATAAGTGCCGACAGTTAAGCTGGCTACTTGGACGAGCATCTAGACTATCTCTCTACAACAAACTAATAATAATATATGGGGCACAGCTAGCATATCAAACTTAAATTTAATACAACGAATGCAGTCAAGAATACTACGAACAATTACAAATGCTGAATGGTATATCCCGAATGAGGTTATACACCGTGACCTACACATTGAAACCATCAAGGACACAATCACAAAATGCAGCACCAAACATATACACCGACTGAGAGGCCATCAAAACCTGGAACTGCGTAGTGCAGCAGACACGGAGGGTGCAACTCCAAGAAGATTGAAGCGAATTACCCCTGCAGAACTTACAGGAAGGTTTAAAAAAATAAATACATAACAGTAACAAAATAAATAATTAATTATAAACATAAATAAAATGATGGATAAATAGAGAAAATTTAATAAAAAGAAAAATAAAGGAAGTTCTTTGGCATTGGCAAAAAGAGCATATTCAATCCAAACCTGCACAAAATATTACTTAATATTATTGTTATAGATTGTAATATATAGAGGAAGAAATAAAAAAAATAAAAAAAATTTAAATAATTCACTATAATTATATTATAACAATTTATGATCAATTATAGGAAAAATTATATTTATAATAATTATTTACATGTACATATATAAAACTACTACAAATATGTGTAGGCTGGATTTCCTAGTTCATTGGGTCGTTTGGTCGAGTTCTCTTTAAACGGCGCATGGTGGTTTCTTCTAGATGTAGCAACTCGTTTATTTCTTCGTTATTATGCCCATGCAGTGTATCGTAGTATTTTGTGGATATCTTTTTTATCTCTTCGTTAATTCTTGTCATATTTAGTTTGCGGTGGGTGTCTTCATTTGTTGTGTACCAACCAGACTTTATGATTACAAATCGCAAAGTGGCTGCCCTATGTCCTCGATAGCCTCACGAATTTTATCTTTGAGGTCTTGAAACGACGCTGGGCTGTTGGCGTAGACCTTATCTTTCACGTTGCCCCAAAGGAAGAAGTCGCAAGGTGTTAAATCACAAAATCTCGGTGGCCAATTGTGATCACCTCTTCGAGAGATAACACGGTCCGGAAACTTTTCCCGTAAAAGAGCAATGGTTTCGTTCCTTGTGTGGCACGTAGCGCCGTCTTGTTGAAAGTAAACGTTGTCCAGATCAATACCATCCAACTCCGACCATAAAAAATCATTAATCATCTCTCGATAGCGCAATCCTTTCACCGTAACTGTTGATCCAACCTCATTTTCGAAAAAGCAAGGTCCAATGACCCCTCCGGACCATAACCCGCACCAAACAGTCACACGTTGAGGATGGAGAGGCTTCTCAACAATAACTCTTGGGTTTTCCGAGCCCCAGATGCGACAATTTTGCTTGTTGACGTAGCCACCGAGGTGGAAATGGGCCTCATCAGTCAAGATGATTTTTCGATGGAATTCCGGATCATTTTCATGTACTTCAAGGACCCAATCAGCAAAGACACGTCGTTGTTGATGATCAGCCGGCTTGAGTTCTTGAGTTAACTGAACTTTATAAGCCTTAAGACCCAAGTCTTTATGCAAAATCCGGTGTAATGACGTTTGTGGAATGCCCAATTCCAAAGAACGGCGAGGAATGGACAAACCTGGGTTTTCTTCAACACTTTGGGCTACAGCAGCAATATTCTCAGTTGTTCTTGAGCGACGTGCACGTGTTTTATTCTTCACATCACTAACTTGTCCCAACAGCTCCAATTTTTCCACCAATTTCTGTATTGCGGTCCGACAAGGTGCTTCACGACGACCCAAAAATGCTTTAGTTTTGCGAACTGTGACTGCAAGATTTTCACCATTTTTGTAGTAAATTTTAATAATTTCAATGCGTCGTTGAAACATGTATCGTTCCATTTTTAGTAATGCCCTAGTTTCTACTTGTCAAATGTCAAAGACAAAAAGCTTCAAAAGTTACAGCTACCAAAATACCGGGTGATTCAAAATAACAGCTATTGTTGGAAAACCCTTTAGTTGCCTAAATTTTTCTTTTATTTGTTTCATTTTTTGTGATGTGGTAGTGCCAATTCAACTTTGAGTCCATGTGCATACCAAGGTATTTAGTAGTAGACCCTATTTTTACATCTTTATTGTTTATTTTAATAGGTATTGGGTTAAATTTTGTTTTAGTTGTAAAATTATTTGTACAGTCTTATCTTTATTAATTTTCAAGCACCATTTATCAAACCATTCCATAACATTCTCTGTGTATATCTGCAGATTTGCAGTCGCAGTATTTAGATTTTTGTCAGATGTCAAGAGGATTGTGGCTTCAGCAAAGGTAGCAATTGTGGTATTCAGTTGTTTTGGAAGTGGTATATCTGAGGTAAATATGACATATAGCAGTGGTCCTAAAACACTCCCTTGAGGCACTCTAGCTGTTGTAAGATGAATAGACGAACACTCTTCATTATATTTGACGTAAAAGTAACTATCACTAAGATAACTTTCAACAATCAAATAGTAGTCAAGTGGCAGCATCGTCTTCAGTTTATGCAGCAGTCCTTTATGCCTTACTTTGTCAAATGCTTTTGCAACGTCCAAGCAATGCAGTACCGTTTATATTCTGTGTCTGTTTCAATTTTGTTTGTTATACGGTGTATCTGTTGAATTGTTGAATGTAGTTTTCTGAAGCCGAATTGATTGGTATAATGTTTTTATTGTCAAGGATCTGGCTAAGTCTAACATAGTTTTTCACCAACTTTAGAAATCATGGGAAGTAGGCTAATTTGTCAATACGACGAAGCAGTTGTAGCATCTTTTCCCTGCTTCGGTAGCGCAATAATTTCAGCAACTTTGCATACTTTGGGAAAAAATTGTAGTCGGAACATTGAGTTGATAACATTCCTTAAGTAGTTATAACCTATAGTAGGTAGCTCAGCGAGTGCTTTGCCTGTCAACATATCGTATCCTGGTGCTTTTTTATGGTTTATTCGTTTTTTAATGCAATTAGTTATTTCTGCTGTATGCATTCTTTATTTTGGTTGTAATGTCTATATTTAAGTCAGCATGTTTCAATATATTTATCTTCGTCATTTGATAGGACTTTTTCAAAGTATTTAGCCAATGCAGTTGCTTTTTCTTCATTGGTAGTAGCACATGAGTTGTAATCTTTCCGTAGTAGTGGCCCTTATCTGAGTTTTTAATTTCTTTGTGCATTTCCATAATGAGTAGTTCGTATCCTGGGTAGGCGTCAACTTTTTTAGGTAATTTTTAAATTCTAAATTTTGTCTTTTAGTTAATATTTTCTTGAGTTTTTTGCAGGATATAAAATTGTGTTTATCTTCAGCCGATCTAGTTAACTGCCACCTCTTTCTCAGCTTTCTCTTCTCAATAATTTGCTTTCTTATGAAAATATCCGTTGTAGGTTTATTTCTTCAAAATTTATGCTGTTGGCTTGATTTGATTCCTGCGTCTAGGACCACATCGTTGAAGTGAATAATGGCACGTTCAATGTCTAATTGTGTTTTCAGTGTGATAGACATATTCAGTTGATTTTCAATATGCTGTCTATACTCATTCCAGTTTGTAATGTGGTTAAATATCTTAGCTATTGGTTCTATGGGTTTGATGTCAGTTGTGTAGTCAAGTATTATCGGAGAGTGGTCTGAAGAAAGTTCAAAACAAGCTTTAATTTTTAATTGGTTACACTTTATATTTTTTGTTATGCTGAAGTCGATTAGATCTGGGATCTTTTTCCTATCTGTTGGCCTGTATGTGGGTTCACCTGAGCCAAAAAATCTGCTGTTATTTTTTTTTATAGCATTAATCAGATTTCGTCCTTTTTTATTGGTTAGACTAGATCCACAGCCAGTGTGTTTTGCATTCAGATCTCCAGCTGCAAGGAATCTTTATGTAGTCACCATATTGATCCATCGTTATTAGGTGTCTGGGGGGAGAGTAAACTGAGGAAATGAGTATTGTCCCACTTGTATCCTCAATTTGCACAGTAGTGGATTGAATATGAGGTGTTGCATATGGTTGCCGTTCAGTATGTATTAATAGTGAATTTGATATGATAGCTGTCCCACCACGAGCTTTACCATCAGGATGATTTGTCACATAAATTTTATATCTAGGAAATCCTAATGAGCTTTTGTTCGTAAAATGTGTTTCTGAATTTATTTTATTAATTTTTTTTTTTTTTGGCATTCCAGCTCATTTCACACATACTGCATCCCTTGTACAGTAGTCCGTATTTTTGGCATTAGATGGTAGCGGTTTTTTTGTTGTCCGTTGAGTTATGTTAGTTATGTTTAAAACTTTGTGACCGATTTCACCAAGCTCATTTTTGATTTCTTTTTGGTCTGCGGAGGGGTGCATATTGCGAAAAATGACTTTGAAACCCCTTTCATTTTTGGTTTTAAAAGTGTATAGCTTTGTACCTTTTTGCTTTAGCATTTTGAATATTTTTGTATGTTTCCGAGTCATTCGATTGAGCTCGTACTTCATTGTTTGTTAATATTTTAAATATAAAGTTATTGTCTGCAACAGCGGTTAGCGCATTTTTTAAAGTCTTTATGCATTCTACGCCTTCTACGTATATAGGGGGTGCTTTGTTTAAACTTTTTTTCGGACTATTTGTTTTTTCTTTTTCGGACTCATTTTGATCACTTGTCCACTGAGCGAGGGTTCAGCAAGTTCGTCATCATCAACGGTCAAAGCAGCAAATTTGTTTTTCTTTTCCGAAATAGTAACGCTCAACCAGCAGTTGGATAACTTACTTTGGCTTGGGTTTTTTGCTATTTTTTGCTTTTTGGTACTGTTTGGCGTTCTTTTCGCTTTATCTGTCGTGGGTGAGGTTCGTGCTCTCTTTGGTAGCGATTGCAGTTGACTTACCTGCACGCTTTTGGGCGGAATTTGCGCACAGGCAGAAGAACATGTTGATGTCGCAGTTGTAGTCGAGTAGGTAGTTGTTGTACCGTACGTAGAGAAGGCAGATGTTGTTGTTGCTGACGAATTTGTTGTAGTTGTCGCACAATCCGCTGCTATACTGGAGCAGGACATTATTGGAGGTTTGCCATGTGCACTCCACGAAGAGCGAACATTAGTGTTAATAGGTTCTTCTGACTCGCTAATAGATGTCGTTCTCTCCCACGGGGGAGAGCGCTGCCCACTCATGTAAATGTGATTAGAAATTTGGAAGTCATATTTGATGGTACTCTATTCTGGAGTAATCATATTGCAGTAACGGCTGGTAAAGTCTATGGTATGCTGCGATCCCTATGGGCTACGCAATATTTTACTCCTCTCAGGATTAGAATGATACTAGCCAAGTCCTACCTTCTCCCAACTATGTTGTATGGTTGTGAAATATTTGGGAATTGTGATGCAGTAAGTAAGCGAAAACTCAATGTGTTATTTAACACTATACATTTGTGGTTTAAGTCGAAGAGATCATGTGTATGGGCGCGCAATAGAACTTTTTCATATCACATTCGATCAGCTTCTTGACACTTGAAGTAGTCTATTGTTGCATAAGATTATTTGCACACAGGAGCCTCCATATTTGTTTAGGCGCCTTAAATTTACTCGCTCTGGCCGTACTAATCGGCTTGTCCCGATAAGATATTCCTCACTTATGTCTGAACGTGAATTTTTCGTTAATGCTGTGAGACTTTGGAATTCACTGCCTGTACGGATTCAAGATATTGGCAATGCTAATCTATTCAAAATTGAGCTTAATAAACACTTCCAGGGGCAATGAATTTATGAGCTGAGTTGGGTTGCGCTATGGATTGTGTGTGACCGCGTACACTGTTTATATGTATGCATCCTTTTGTGACTAATAACAAATTTAAAGCTATACATTTTTATTGATTCAAAGGTACTGTATTGTATTGTATTGATGAATTGAAAGATGAATTGTTGAAATGCATATTGTAATGTTCTGTTTTTGTACTCTGTAAGCTATTGTATTTTATAGTATAAATTAAATTATGTCCGGATTATTGTAGTAAATGAATGTTTTGCCTTAATGTCCCAAGGTGAATGTAAATTAATAATAATAATAATAATAATAATAATAATAATAAAAGGAGTGGTATCATCATTTAATGCTTTTGAATAGTATTTTCATCGTACTTTTCTTCTTTCGAAAGTACTTCATCGTACTTTTCTCTTTTCATAGTACTTCGTCGTACTTTCCTTCTTTCAATAGCACTTATCCTTTAATTTCTGATTGTACATTCTGGTGTATTTACGTATAATAATTGAAAGCCAATTATTAAAATTATCCTTACACAAATGGCCGATATTGGTACAAGGTTGCCATAGACATACTAAAAATAAATAACTTTATTTACTATAAATATAAATTTTTTTTTGCTTCTTGTAATTTTTATGAAGTAAAATAAAAAAGATTTACAAAAAGGAAAGTTCTAAAGTTAAAAAAATCTTCAAAAAGGAAAGTTCTAAAATAAAACAAAAATAATGATTGTAGTTGGGGATTTTTATACTGTTTTATTTTTCTCCCGTGCACATTACCGTCGGTATTAAAGAGAACATTTTCGGCAACAAGGTAGGTTCTAAAGAATATAGTCTCTAAAAATTCAAAGTTTTAAAAAAGATATTCTATAAAAATGAAAGTTTCTAAATAATTTTAGTTGGGAATTTTTTGTTTCTCATCTTTGTTTTTTTAAAAACAAGAGTACTTTTTTATTTTTCTCTCGTGCGACACTGCCTTTCATAAGGGTATCTCTCCCACTTCTCTTTCAGCAGTTACTGCAACTGGTTGGAAGACTCTTTCATCTGCGCTTCTTTTTCTCCAAAGCTTTTTTTAGAAGAAGCTTTGAGTTCATATAATTTTCGCGCAGAGTCTGGAGTTTCAGAAGAAGTACTCGTGGTTGCTTCTTGGTCAATTTCAGTTAACGGCACCTGTGGTTGTCGACCAACATGTGTAGTATTTTGATTCGACACGATAGACTTGGTGCCAAAAATTGCGTCCATTTTATCGGAATATGGTGTATTACATGCGGTTACACCAGTGCGGTTGGAATTATCTTTAGCCGCCTTATATGCGCTGAGAAGAGTGCCCATTTTCCCTTTCAAACAGGTAGTTGTTTTGGTTGAGTCCTGAAAAAATAAAATATTAGTTTTACAAAATTCTTCTATAAAAAAATGTTAGTGGTTTGCTGCAGCGAGTGCCCCAGATACAGACAGATAATTTTTATTTACTTCGAGACAGTCAAATCGTTTGATAAATATTTAAAAAATATGATAGAGCTGTCAACTACGTATTTACCACTGCTATGGCTAGCTATGACCAAATGACGTGTCCACAAAATAGCGAAATTAGATAACTTACCGTAATGCCCTGGAATACCACATCCTCCATGACATGTTTTTACGCATTCCTCTTGCCTTTGGGGTGTTGAAACTCCTCCTTACACACCTGGTAGTATCTCAGCAGCCCCAGAGTCTCCTCTCTACTCCACTGCTTCCGTTTGCTATTAAACACAAAAAACATCAATTTCAATTTATATATTTGTAGGATTTGGTATTTCTGTACCCTGCATTGTTATTCATAGTTGGCAACCCCTCGCAGTCAAGCGAGCGAATGTCAATTGAATTAGTTATTTTGTTTTGTTTTTTAGTCTTTAAGTTACACTGCTAGTGATAAGGGCGCATGAAATAAGACGCTTCAAAAATAAACATTTACTTTAATAAATTACATTTAATAATAAAATGGAGTGTTTTCTCTGAGGAAAAAGGAAGTGATCACAAATTGGCGTCAACCAATAAATTTGGGTTCAGTAGAGTGTACCTTAAACTACAAATTGGGGGCTCAACCGGGATTTGACGTAGACAAACGTGCCAACAAACAGTGGAAAAAATGCAACAGGGGCAAAACAATTGAGTGTGCGTGTGTTTTTTTTTTGAATAAACGAACGGAGACAAACGTTCCAAAAAACAAAAATAAATAAACAGTGGAAAGATTTTGAAACAACCTAAATGGTTTTGGCTTTGAATTATTTTTGGGAAGAAAAAAAAACAGAAGAGTAACCTGTGTGGTGCTTGTTGGAAAGGAAAAATTTAAATAATTTGTTGCTGTGTGATAGCCTGAGTGGCTTAAAAACAAATATTTTTGTAAAAATTTAAATAATTTTTTGCTGTGTGATAGCCTGAGTGGCTTAAAAACAAATATTTTGCTAAAAATTTAAATAACTTGTTGCTGTGTGATAGCCTGAGTGGCTTAGAAACAAAAATTTGTACAGAAATTTAAATAATTTGTTGTTGTGTTGTAGCCTGAGTGGCTTAAAAACAAAAATATTTTGACAAAATTTAAATAATTTACTGATATATGATAGCCTGAGTGGCTTGGAACAAACCTTTTGGAAAAAATTCAAATAATTTAATTTGCTGTGTGAACAAAATAAATAACTGAAATTTGTGAGAAAAAGGGGAACGAATCCAAGAAAAAAAGACTGTATAACACTGAGAGTGAGAGAGAGCTAAAAGAAAAAAAAGTAAGGAATCAAACGCCTGAGTGGCAACAGAGAAAACAAAATTTGAAAAAAAAAACAATTCCAAATGGTGGTTGTTTGAGACTGTGTGGTTGTGTGCATAAATCAAAAAGAAACGAGAGTTGTAACGAGTTAAAAACAAAAACAACACGAAAAGTCATAAACATCAATCTGTGTGTGTGGATATATAACTAGAGAGCGAAATAATAACCAGTGAATTGCCGTGAAGAGGGGAAAAGTATTTACATTTTGCTGAAACGAACATGCTTGGTTATTAAGGAGATTTGAACGTTAATTTGAAAATTGCAGCTGCTGCGTATGTATATCTAATTAGATTTTAAGTTTGAGGAGCACTGATCTATTGTGTTGTTGACAGTCCTTGTACATCAATTCAGTTCTTACCAAACATTAATTTTGATTCTAATTGGTAAACTTAAAATGAAATATAGAAAAGAATTTTCAATTGGAAAATAATTTTGTATTGCCCTGTAAATTTCAAATTGAACTATTTAATAAGAATATACTGTGTGTTGTCAAGAAAATTTAAACAAACGTAAAATTCGAATTGAAAAATAAAATTTGTATAATTAAAATTTGGTATAATTTTGAGAAGTAAAATTTTTTGTGAAATTTCAGAAAAAAATTGTCGAGTAAAATTAAAGTTGGAATTTTTGATTAATATTGTATATCAATAATTAAAAATATATTGTTGAAAAGTATTTTGTATCTTTGTGAAAGTTGACATTCGCTTGTAAAAATGAATAGAGAGGAAATATTTGCCTTAAACGTAGAAAGTTTAAAAAATAAATTGGCTGAGTTGAATTTGCCGCGAGTTGGGAATAAACCGGTTCTTCGTGAGCGACTACTTTCTCACTTCCATATCGAGCCTTTGGAAAGTGACCCAAATGATGACGATGACAATGAATCAGTTTATAATGTGGCCAACGGTGTGCCGGAAAGGGGTTCTGTATTCACTTTACGGGATATCTCGGATTCAGTTTCACATTTTTCGTGAGAAGGGTTGCCAGAAATAGCAACATGGATTCAAGAATTCGAAGATTGCGCATCTACGGTTACATGGAGCGGTATTCAGAAATCTATTTACGCAAAACAGCTTTTGAAAGGGGCTGCAAAAATTTTTATCAGGAGTCAGCCTAGCATAAAAACTTGGGAATCTCTTAAAGATTGTTTAAAAGACGAGTTTGGTAGAAAATTGTCAGCTTTGGAAGTGCATAAAGTTTTGAGAAATCGTAAAAAACGTTTAAATGAATCTTTTAGGGAATATCTGTATAGTTTGCAAGAAATCGGTAGTCAGATAAGACTAGACGATGAAAGCCTTATAGAATATTTTGTCGAGGGAATCGCGGATTCCAGATCAAATAAATCAATGCTTTATCAGGCCACAAATTTGGTCGAATTGAAAGAGAAACTGCGGGTTTACGAAAAGGTAAATCAAGTAGGCAAGTCGACAAACCACCCTACAAGTTTTAGCCAGAGTAAAAATAATTTCAACAAAAGTGGTGATAAAAATGATGAGAAAAAACTGCGAAAATGTTACAAATGTGGCGATACATCGCATTTAGCAAATGCATGTACGAGTAACGAAGTCAGGTGTTTTAAGTGCAAACAAGTTGGACACAAGTCGTTTGAATGTAAGGTGCGTGGCAAAAAAGAAAATGGCAGTGACGAGAAGAAAAATTCAGTCGGAAATGTTCACACGTTAACTTCAGATTATATATCGCAAAGACTTGTTGCATCAAATCGAGTTTTTAAAGATATTTTGATTAACGGTAGAGAGGTATCGGTAATTGTAGACACCGGTAGTGACATTTGTGCTATTAGGCGTGATGTTCTACTATTATTGGATGACATAGAATTGAGTAAAGAAACCAAAACTTTAGTGGGCATTGGTGCAAAAGACATTACCACAATAGGAAGTTTTACTGTCGAAGTAAATTTAGATGGTATTCTTTTGCCAATATCATTCCATGTTGTCAGAGAGGGTGACATACTTTACTCAGCGGTCATCGGAAATGATATCTTTGAATATGTAAATATGGCGATAGGAAAAGAAGGGGCCACATTTAGCAAAAAAGTTGTGGGTGAAGTAACAGCAAATCAGTGGAATCGACTCGTAGCGCTAACTGCGAAGAGAAACCGGATGACTTGTTTGCTTATACTGGAAAAGAGTACAGTAACGTCGGAGACAAAATTGAAGAGGATGAATTTTGTAAAATCATGAGCACAATGATCGTCGAGAAGGACGAATATATAGATCTAGATTTATCGAGTTTAAGTGTAAAGTTTAAAAATTTGATATTGTCCTTTGTTGCTCATATAATCCTAAAAAACCTGATTTTCACCCAGTGGAAATGAAAATTGTCCTTACTGATGAGACACCAATTAGTCACATACCCCGAAGACTTTCTATACCAGATCAGCAACTAGTTGACAGCCAAGTTGACGAATGGCTAGCGGACGGAATAGTAAGAGTCAGTTTCTCGGAGTTTTCATCGCCAGTAGTTTTAGTAGGTAAAAAGGATGGGACAAAGAGACTTTGTTGTGATTATCGCCAGTTGAATGAGAAAATTGTACGAGACAAGTTTCCATGGCACTAATTGATGAAGTTGTACAAAAGTTACAAGAGGCAAAGATTTATACGACGTTGGATTTAAGAAACGGTTTTTTCCATGTGCCGGTCGCACCAGAATCGCAAAAATACACATCTTTCGTCACGGCGAAAGGCCAGTTCGAATTTTTATTCGTGCCGTTTGGAATTTCGAATTCCCCTGCAGTGTTCTGTAGATACATTTCTTCTGTTTTCCGATAATTGATAAATGATGGAACTGTTATAATCTATGTGGATGACATGGTCATTCCATCGTCGACAGAAGAAGAAGGTACAGAAAAATTGGGTAGAGTTTTGAAAGTAACCGAAAGTAATGGAATTAAAATTAAATGGGAAAAATGCCAGTTTCTGAAGAAAAAGATAACATTTTTGGGTTATGAGATCGAGAATTCTAGTATATTACCGTCAGCCTGTAAAATGAACGCAATAGCGAATTTTCCATTATCAGTCAATCAGAAAACGGTACAAAGATTTTTGGGCCTAGCTTCGTATTTTAGAAGATTCGTGCCAGATTTTGCGTTGGTAGCTAAACCACTTTCAGATCTTTTGAGAAAAAATGTCGAATTTATAATGGGAGATGAGCAGAGATTAGCTTTTGAACAGTTGAGAAATTCTTTGGTTAAAGCAACAGTATTAAAGTTATTTAATCCTGGAGCGATGACTGAAATTCATGCGGACGCTAGTATGTACGGGTATGGTGCAGTGTCACTGCAAGCTTATCAAGATGACCAGCAGTTGCATCCCGTTGAATATTTGAGTAGAAAAACAACACTTGCCGAACAGAAATATACATCCTATGAGTTAGAGGTATTAGCAGTCATAGAATCTTTACGAAAATGGAGGGTATATGTTATGGGTATGAAAATTAAAATAGTTCCAGATTGTAACGCGTTTGCTATGACGATGAAGAAAAAGGACATGCCAGTCAGAGTTTCAAGATGGGCCGAGTTTGTTGCTTGATGGTAGAAGACTCTTTGAGGCATCAAATCAAAGAAGCTCAGTTACAAAATGAATGGATAAAGGCTGTTAGGAAAATTTTAGAAAACGGCTCATATGAAGATTATTTTATAAAGTTTGATATTTTATATAAGAACCCAGACAAGGAACTTATAGTAATCCCATCAGCTATGGAGAAAGACGTTATTCAGTTATCTCATAGGCAAGGACATTTTGCGACAAAGAAGACTCTCGATCTTTTAGAAAAGAATTTCTATATTCAGAACGCGAGTAGCAAGGTATACAGAGTCGTCAGAAGTTGTGTTGAGTGTATTGTTTCGGAGGCTAAACAGGTCGAAAAGAAGGATTTCTTAATCCCATTGATAAGTCGGATAAGCCTTTGGTCGTTTACCACTTAGATCACGTTGGACCTATGGAGGCCACCCATAAACAATATAAGCATATTTTAGTCGTGGTGGATGGATTTTCGAAGTTTGTCTGGTTGTACCCAACTAAGAGTACCGGCAGTCAAGAAGTTTTAGACCGACTAAGCAAGCAAGCTAGTGTATTTGGAAACCCAGAGTTGGTAATAACGGACAGGGGTAGTGCTTTCACTTCTCGTGAATTTGAGGATTATTGTAAATCGGAGAGTATCCAACATTTACTTATTGCCACTGGTGTACCACGTGAAAATGGTCACGTAGAAAGGATACACCGCATTGTCGTTCCCATGTTAGCCAAATTATGCGTAGAGAAACCGAAAAACTGGTATCAGCACCTTAGTAGAATACAGCAAATCTTAAACAGTACACCGCCAAGAAGTACAAAGTTTTCGCCATTTAGACTGTTAACGGGTGTCGATATGAGAAGCAAAGATTACCCAGATTTGAGGAAAATGTTAGAAGATGAAGTTGTTTCTGAGCTAACAGAACAGCGTGATTCCGAAAGGTTAGAAGCGAGAGAAAACATTTTAAAGTTACAGCAGGAAAATTGCAAAACTTTTAACAAGAAATGAATTCCCGAGACTTCGTAAACAGTGAACGATCTTGTTGCTATAAAACGAACCCAATATGGTTCAGGTTTGAAATTGAGACCGAAATTTCATGGTTCTTTTAAGGTGATTCGATGTCATAAGCATGGTAGATACGAAGTTGAAAGGGTTGGTGGCTCGGAAGGACCGGGTAAAACAACGACGGTTGTGGAGTTTATGAAACCGTGGACCGAACATTCGGGTCGAATGTAGGTCAGAAATGGCGAATGTAGGATTTGGTATTTCTGTACCCTGCATTGTTATTCATAGTTGGCAACCCCTCGCAGTCAAGCGAGCGAATGTCAATTGAATTAGTTATTTTGTTTTGTTTTTTAGTCTTTAAGTTACACTGCTAGTGATAAGGGCGCATGAAATAAGACGCTTCAAAAATAAACAATTACTTTAATAAATTACATTTAATAATAAAATGGAGTGTTTTCTCTGAGGAAAAAGGAAGTGATCACAAATTGGCGTCAACCAATAAATTTGGGTTCAGTAGAGTGTACCTTAAACTACATATTTATAAGTTAGTTTCACTTTATAAGTTAGTTTCACTTTCTTTTTCAATTTACTCCGGTTAAAATTTAATAAATTGGTTTTTGTAACGAGTTCAAGGTCCAAAAATAAAAATTATTTTTATTATTATTTAATTAAAAAGTTCCCAATATTTCGGTTTCCTCCGGTTATTAAATATTTTTTTAATTACAAACCTATTTTCTTTGTTCTCCATTTTATATAATGACAGCTTTTTATATCATTACACCGGTTAATTCTTGGTTTACTCTTTTTCTCGTTCACAGTATACAACAAACTGGTTTTGGCAGCACTGCTGTTTGCGACGCTAAACCACAAGCGAATACAATCAGCTTGCGTTAACTAAGCGGTCAATATGTATGCATAAGCGGGCATTTTATTCACACTTGCGTTGAAATAAACACAGCTATTATAAAACTGGAAGCAAGTTCAAACATGAGTTCAGTTCAACTGCGCAGCTTGAAATGCGGCTTAGCTTAAAAAAAATTAGTACAGATATATAAACGTTTAAGATTATCAATAGAAATCATCATCAGCAACATCAACAACGAACAAATTGCCCTACATTTGGAAAATAGAACAACAACATCCACCAACTAAACAACTAAACACTTTATAATAAGTTTTAGTTTAATTTTTATTTTATTTTTAACTATAATATTATTATCTTTATATTATATTTCGTTTTATCTGAAAAGGAGAAAAAGAAAATCATATTAAATATAAAACTATAAAACCGAACATTTTATAGCTTTTTTATTTTTTTATTATTACAAAGGTAAAATACTTGGGAATGACTATTAATGCCAAGCTACTCTGGAAGGAGCTTATCACACAAAAAAGACAAGAAAGTAATTATCGTTTCAGACAACATTATTGGCTTTTGGGCAAACAATCCAAGCTCTCAGTTACAAATAAACTGCTGATATATAAATCAATAATCATGCCTATCTGGAGCAACGGTATCGAAATGTGGGGCACTGCAGCAACATCGAATATCCGAATAATTCAAAGAATACAGTTCCAAAATTTTCGCACAATTATCAATGCTAAGTGGTATATATCAAACGAAGATATCCAGCATGACCTGTACATTGACTCTGTTAAACAACCAACCAAACATGCAGCCTTAAGCACATGCACCACCTGTTAGCACACACAAATCCAGATCTGAGAGAAATTTCTGCACTAGAAACTTCACAACCAAGCAGACTGACACGTTGCACACCAACAGAACTAGTGAATATAATGTTTTCCTTTCTTTAGTAGCGCCGTTAAAGGGTGTACTGCTTTTGCACAGTTGGGTACAAAACGGTGGTACCACGATGTGTTGTCCAAGCAGCGGCGTAGCTTTCGTACGTTCTCGGGTGCTTGCCAATCCCGTATCGCCGCTATCTTAGATCCCAGATATTTCAGCTCTTTTCGAAAGAATGCACACTTCTCTAGGTTTAGTTTTAAGTTTGCCTCACTCAACCGTCGGAACACCTCCTGCAGGTTTCTCATGTGCTCCTCTAGGTCCCTCCCAGTGACAATGATGTCATCAAGGTTTTTTTTCCCTCCGTTGGGAGTCGTAAAATCCTCATGGAGACCATCAGGCTCCTGCCGCGCTAGTATTGTGGGACTCCTCCGAAGAGGCCTACGCCACTAAAATCGTCTCCTTTCCATCCACATCCCCTCGGCAAACGCTCTCTAGAGTAGGCGTCGAGGTCGGGGTGCTATGTTGCGAAAAGCTGCCTCTACTATTCTGCCGCATCCATGCGACTTTTTCTAGTTTTAATTACGTCGATTCTTTCTATGCCCCGTAGTTCTTTTAGTACTTCTTCTGCATATCTTTGGAACGCCTTCCACTTGCTTGCTGATGACGTAACTGCTTCGATAAGGTTAGTGGTTGTGAGATGGGTCCCAGTCACTGCCTCCAATATCCACCGATTCGCATCGAACCTTGGACAGGCGTAGATGATGTGTTCTGCATCTTCAGTCACGCGGCACGTCGGACACAGCGGGTCTTCTACAATATTGAATCTATTCAAATAGTGGCGAAAGCACCCAGGGCCTGAAATGGGTTGGGTGGTGTAGAAGTCTGGGCACAGAAAGTCATTCTTGTACCACTATTTGATATCTGGGATCAGTTATGGGTCATCTACCCTTGCCCGTCTCATCCCATTGTCTTTGCATGGAACTTGCACCACACCAGATTGGTGCCGCATATAGTGCAATCGAGTCAGCCACCTTAGACAATATTCGCCTTTTGCGATCTCGTGCTCCACCGATATTTGGTAATATGTTTGATATGGCTCTAACTACCTTACTAACCTTGTCCGCAGTTCTCTTCGTGTGTTCCTTATAATTCAGTCTTTGGTCAAGTAGGACTCCAAGATACTTTACCGAGCTGTGTGACCCAATGTCAATTCCCGCTACATTAATTGTTATGTATTCGGCGATTCTCCTTGGTGTTATGAGCATTGCCTCCGTTTTCTCTACCGCGAGTTGCAGGCTGTGTTCGAGCAGCCAGAGTCGGATGCGTGCGATTGCAGCATTGCAGGTAAGCTCAAGTGCTGAAAATCTTTTCGATGTGACGACTAGCGCAATGTCGTCAGCATATCCTACTAAGGTCGCATGTTGTGGCATTTCGATATGAAGTACCCCATCATACATTGGATGGATCGGATGTCCAACGTGATGTTTTGTAAGCGGGCGCAGAGTATGCGTTCGAATACTTTGCCTGCGGTGTCCAGCATACATAAGGGCTTGTACGCTGATGGCTCATCTGTTTGCTCTGATGTCTGCGATCTCGTCACTCCACCAGTAGACAGGCTACCCTTTCTGGCCGACATTGCTGCGTCATACGATTTGCTAACTGCTGCCATTGTGCTTGTTACTGCTGATGTGGCTGTTGCATTACTTATGGTATGCGTAAAATTGTTCCAGATATATACGAAAAGGTCTTTATCAAGCTTTATCGACACCCATCCATAGGTGTCGTGGCTTTGGGTTCCGTTCGGATACTGCGACTTGTCTGTATTTCCATTACTAGCGCCCGGTGATCGCTCTGTGTGTGCATATTGCTTTTAATCCAGCGCATTTTCTTTGCCATGTTACTGCTGGCGAAGGCCAGGTCAATGATCGACGAGCTTCTGCCATTCTTAAATGTAGTCACGCCAGGGGTGTTCAGCAGCGATAGGTTTAGGGCTCCGACGAACTCCTCCAGTGCAGCTCCTCTTTTATTTGTGCTCTTGCAGCCCCAGGTGGTGGACCAGGCATTAAAATCGCCTAGAATTACTATATTTCTTTTCCCTTGTGCCTCCATTTTTACAGCGGTAAGCAGAGTTTCGGAATCGCGGATATTGATTGAGATTTATTTGCAGTAATCTCATGTTGATGCCTTTGCGCCTGCCTTGCGTCTGCTGCTGCCAGTTGGATGTGGACCGCTGCAGTATACACATTTCGGAGAATTTGTGCACTCCGCCGCCTTGTGCCCCGGTTCTGCGCATTATCTGCAAAGGTTTGACCTGTCTGTACCGGCGCATTTGGATGCTTGGTGACCGGTCTCCCAGCATCTGAATCACTTGGCTGGCTGTTCGACTTCAGTTATCGGACATCTTGCCCAGCCTAGACGGATGTATTTCTCAGCCAGTGTTTTTTTTGCGTCGCCGGCTCTCAGTTGAATATATACGGTGCATGTGCCGTCTCGCCTAGTCTTATGTATCGATATCTCCATTACAATGATGCTTAGCTGTTTGTTTAGATCAGCTGCGATGTCTACCGGCGATTTTAGCTCCGAATTAACCCCTCACACCTGAATCGTGACCATCTGCGACTTGGGGTCTATTGTTACTCCTTGTCCTAAAACCTTGGCTAATTTGCTTTCAATGCAAGTCGCCTTTGGTCCCCTCTTCAGCTCCATGAGCAAGGCCCCTTTCTGAGTCCGCCTGAACCTGTTAACCGCAAGGCCATGTTCCTGCAATTCATAGCAGGTCTCTACTTTTCTTACTATATCCACGAGGGATTCCTTGCAGTCTGACTTTATAATGAAGGCTTCTCGACTTTATAATCGGGCTTCTTCCTAAATCCTGCTCGGTGTATTGGCTTGCGATTCGCGGTAACCTTCTGCCACCTATTTTTATTTTGCGCTTTTGCCGCTGTCAACGCTACTGGCACTGGGTCTTTTCTCGGTTTATTTTTATTTCCCATATTTTGTACGCGTTTCTCCGTTGGTGCTGGTGTCTTCTTATCTGTCGCTTCCGTGTAGCTAGCGGTATAGTCGTTGTTACGCCCTGATCCCTTTTGGAAATGCGCTGGCTCTTAGATTTGGGCGTACTGCGTATTTCTTTTGGCGAGATCGGTGGACCCCTGACCTTGCTTGCTGATACCGGCGTCGCGGTGAGAAGGTTCGCCGTTACTGCCGCTCTTCCTCTAATCGACTCCGTCTGCTGTTTTCTAATTCTATCTAGAATTAGCAGCTCCTAGTGCTGCCGACATAGATCCAGAGTAGCCTCCACTACCTCCGTTTCAAGATTTTGGCGACTCTTTACCACGTCCTCTAGCCTTTTTATAGCAGTTTCCATTTGTGTCAGCAAGATAGTCCTGCTTTTGTTAATGCTAACCAGATACTCGTTCTCGTGTACTGACGGTTCCACGGTCTGCACCATTTGCTCAAATGCGCCTATCTGTGGGTTAGTTGCAGCTCTCGTGATTCCTGCTGCCACTTCTGAATATTTTATGGCTTTGCTCGCGGGAACTGCTAGTTGCGTCTTCTTAGTTATGATGTTTGACTTTGTTTGCTCCTTCGCAGCCATCCGTCTCTCTGTGCTTGTGCTTATGGCTATTGGTTGAAGCATAATGCTCTTTGCGGCTGCCTTTCCCCTTGTCAAGATTGCCTCCACCGCAATTTCTTTCTCTAATGTGTCTATGTGCTGAATTCTATTCTGCGGAGTATCCGTGATTGTCAACAGCTCATCAATCGCTGCATTCGCAGAGATACTCGTCGGATTTGCACTGGACTGGATTGGGTCATCCAGCACTATTAGTGTTTCTGAGTTCGCCATCAATCTCGTTAGAGACCTCCTGGGGGTAAATAGAGTCATCTGGTTCTGAAGCTCCAGTTCCTCTGTTACTGTTTTTCTTTTGGCGTTATTTGTTTTGTTTGTTTTGTTGTTTTGCTTCATCTTTTCTTTTGGGTCTCCCCCAACAACCGTTGTATAGTGTTCGTGTATGCAGTCGTCCCTTATGACTACGTGGTTATCTGTGCTAGGTTGACCTAGGGCCTTATGAGCGACTAGGTACAGAGCCGAGAGAGCGCTAAACGGGACTTATATCAACCGTACCTGTATAGCCAACTTAATGATACGCGATACGAATTGTATTGTAGCGCCTGCCACGGTTATTATCGGAAACGGGGGCGAACTAGTCACGTTTCATAGCGCCATTTTCGGCAGTTGTCATACCACTTTACTGAAGGCTCTGCTGACCAGCTAACCAGCGCAATGACACGTATCGTATGGCACGACCATTATACCAAGCCTTACTGGGCTCAGCACCGGTGACACGTCGGTCCAACGATGATCCCTCACTATCAACCGGTGCCCAAACAGCCGGCTCTCCGGAGTCATCGCTGGATGGGTCGCCGCTCACTCTGGCTAATAATCAGCTTTTGCTGGTATACCATTGCCCGGGGCCGCTACGAGGAGGCAGACTTCTTGACGGAATTCTCAGCTAGGATGGCCCTAGCCCTTTCCTAGAGGTGGCAGTCAGTAACTTTACCTTAAGATTATCCTCCCTGACCATTATATATATATATATATATATATATATATATATATATATATATATATATATATATAATGGTCAGGGAGGATAATCTTAAGGTAAAGTTACTGACTGCCACCTCAAGATTATCCTCCCTGACCATTATATATATATATATATATATATATATATATATATATATATATATATATATATTTATATATATATATATATATATATATATATATATATAAATATATATATACATATATATATATATATATATATATATATATATATATATATATATATTTATATATATATATAAATATATATATATAAATATATATATATATATATATATATATATATATATATATATATATATATATATATATATATTGTAGCAGATTTCCCAAGAAGTAAAAACACGCGGAGAGTACTTAACTCATTGACAGTATATTAAAGACTTAATCTAACGTAACAAAAAGAAAAATAGCTTAAGAAATGTTAAAGAGTAGATCGTGATATTCGTGTTGGCAACTCATATAAATACTACTACTATTTCAACATATATATATATATATATATATATATATATATATATATATATATATATATATATATATATATATATATATATATATATATATATATATATATATATATATATAAATATATATAAATATATATATATATATATATATATATATATATATATATAAATATATATAAATATATATATATATATATATATATATATATATATATATATATATATATATATATTGATTCAAACACAACAGGAATATATATTTAGTGGAATATATAAGTACGAGTATATACATACAATGTATAAATACATGCAATGTTTACATACTATGAATTATTGAAAAATTATCTTATTTTGGGTTGAATAATTTTGACGAGATAGTTTTTTCGAGCTTTTTCTTCTAGACTCTTCAATAATAGAATGTCTTGCATATCCAAATCATTCTCCTCAGCCCACTAAACGCAAACTGCAAATGATTTCTTAGCATCTACGCCTTCTT
Source organism: Clusia tigrina (assembly GCA_920105625.2). Lineage (NCBI taxonomy): Eukaryota > Metazoa > Arthropoda > Insecta > Diptera > Clusiidae > Clusia > Clusia tigrina. The sequence goes on along the minus strand of OV050031.1, from coordinate 48,070,143 downwards.
CAGAGTCTACAAGAGGCAATGACGATTCAGTTGTACCAGCGTGCTGCATTATTTCTTCATCGAAAAAGTCCAATGCGAATTCATTTACACCAGTTGCCCATTCATTGCTATCCTCTTCAGTGATGTCTTTATTGAGAGTAACAATGCCGATCATGTTTTGGATCGATTTTAAGTCAGCTATGATGGAACCGGACTGTAGTTGAAGGCGTAAATCTTGAAGCGGTATCTCGTATTCATAGTCCCAGTGCGATACAAGCTCTGGCCATAATGCAGACCACCTTTTTTGTATATTTTTTACTAATGTTTGTAATTTTATGTCCAAAAAATGACAGCACTCTTCACATTAAACTCTTAAAACTTGCTCCAAATTGTCATTGTTTTCTGATAAAATATGGCGCAGTTGTTGTTTTCGTAATCAACTTTTATATTTTGTATTAAATGTTGGTCCATAGGCTGTAAAATACCGTACAATTTGGTGGTAAAAAAATCACTGAAGTTTGGGTGAAAATTAATTACTTCCGCTGTAGGATATTTTTTATAAATTTTTTATTATATTATATATATTATATTTTTTTACATCTGGAATAAAATAATTTTCGAGCCAGTCGAAGAAAAGTGTCCATCCCTTTTTAGTTGCTTTATATATCTGCTATTTTAGAATTTTTGAAAGCTCTTGGATTAACAGATTTTCCAATTACCAAAAGAGGCAATTTATGTGCTCCTGCAGCAATTGAGCACGGCATAAGTGTCACACGATCTTTGGAAATTTTTCTCCATGGGGCTGATTTTTCATTTGTATTCACACATGTCTTATTAGGCAATACAATCCAGAAAGCAGCGGATTCAACTGTATTGTAAACTTGTTCCTCACTTAAATCCATTTCAGCAACAATCTCGGCAAACTTTTTCTGAAAAGGCTCTACGGCGTTTATATCACGGGAAACTTTTTCATCATAAACATTATGATGACGAATCCCATACCGAAACTTAAATTTATATTAGCCAGCCTGTACTGACTGAAAAATCATCCTTTCCAGTCATCTGTACATAAAAAAATTTAGCCATTGCTCTTAAAACTTCAGATGAAATGGGGACATGATTGTTTTTTTGTTGCCCAAACCTCTTCTACTGCTGGATTTTCGGCTTTTTTTAATCATTTTTCTATTTCCTAAACCAAACTTTCATATTATGAAAATGGTTTAAAATATAACTATGATTCAAATGTTACTTCGGAACATAAAATTTTTCAACAACCTGCCCAATAGTTTTGCCTTCATCAAGACTTTTCAATATATCACATTTTTCTTTTAAAAGTAACGTTTTGTGTTTGCGTTTAGTATTTTAAAACATATCACTTGATTTTGTCTATAAACACGAAATGCAATAACTACAATATGTGCACAAGTATTCGCTTACAAGAAAACAGAACCTAATTAAACTGAAGTAGTAACAATTGTAATAAATTCGTACAATCATTGCACAGCACACTTGATTAAGTACATACGTGAGCGAATAACAAAAACGGTAAATCAACAGTTTTAGCTGCATTTTTGCGCAAGAAAAAAAAAAATTGTCCAGATTGCAAAGGTAAAAATTTGAAATTGTCTGAATTATGGAATTGTCCGAATTATTTTAGTGTCCAGATTGGCGCATGTCCGGACTAGAGAATTTGTAGTGTATTTATATAATTTTTTGGTTTTTAATTATTTTTTTTGTAATTATTATTTATTAATACTCTTGAAAACATTCACCGAGTATCCTGTTTTAGTGTGACGGGAGCAATGAAAGCGTGCCCCACACTAGCTTTAGGTATGATCACTCTACACCTTGTGGTTAAGAGGATGGGAGCCAGAGCGGCCATAAGGCTACCTAATCTAGCAAAGATTCTGGACACTGTCTGGAATTCTCCGTGCCTCATGGTCTTTGATAAGCTCGATAGAAAATTAGATCCAAGCACTTCAAAGTGGTTATTATCAGTGACCGTTCAGCTTTGAAAAACAATGAAATAATAATAAAACAGGACTCGCAGTTGTGGTATACAAAATGGAAGATGGCAGTGCTGGAGCGGGCATTGTAGGGCCAAATTTCCAAAAACCAATTGCAATGGGAAAAACAGCTTCCAATTTTGAGGCGGAGGTCGAGGTATCTGCTAGAGACTGTCTACGCAGGGGCAGTACACGCAGCACCAAAATATGCATTCTCACAGATAGCTAGGCAGCTCTAACATCATTACAATCAAAGCTGGTCTGGAAATGCTGTAAACTCCTCAATACCCTAACAGCGAGAAACTCTGTTACGCTAATGTGAGTACCGGGACATGAGGGACATGAAGGCAACGAAACGGCGGACTCTTTGGCAAAAAGAGGCGCAGGAACTCGCTTCATAGGTCCAGAACCCTTCTGTGAGATAAACAGTACTTCATAAATAACTTGTTGTGCGAACAGGAAAAACGAGGTCTGCTGAACAACTGGAGAGCCCAAAAAGGCATGCGGCAGTCGAGACTACTATTTGATCCTGAACACATCAGGGTGGGTAGATGCTGCTTTAAACCTCAGCAGAAATGACATTAAACTCTATACTAAACTTTTAACAGGACACTGTATACTCAATTACCATCTGAAAACAATAGACGCGGTAGAAGACGATTCCTACCCCCCCTGTCAAGAGGAGCAGGAAACAGCGTAACACATTCTATGCATTTGCCCAGAGGTGGCAAGACGCAGACATAACTACCTAGGCAATGGGTTCTTATCTCCAAATCACCTGGTTAAAATTAAGTCCACAGCAGTTACGAGATTTATAAATAGTACAATATATGTATATATAGATTTGCACCTAATTTTATAATTATACTCCCCCAGACGCAATCCCCATCTGACTAATTTAGAATTTGGTTCATTTATCGAAAAGAGCCAAACTAGTGGTCTCCGATCCGCATCTATTATGAATTGTCTACCAAATAAATACGTACGGAAATTTTGGGTTGCACATTCGATTGCAAGTAGCTCTTTTTCAATAGTGCTATAATTTTGTTCATAGTCGTTTAACGTACGGCTAGCGTAGCTGATTGGATGACTATCCTGAGATAATATAGCTACAAGGGCTAGATCACTTGCATCTGTCAGGGAGGATAATCGTAAGGTAAAGTTGCTGACTGCCTCTAGGAAGGGGCCAGGGCGATCCTTATAGAGAACTCCTTCAAGAAGACTCACTGCCTCCTCGTGGCGGTCCCGGGCATGGTATACCAGCAACAGCTGATTATTAGCCAGAGTGAGCGACGACCCATCCAGCGATGACCCCGCAGGGGCGGCTGTTTGGACACCGGTGGACAATGAGGGATCATCGTTGGACCGACGTGAGATATCGTCCTCCATTTAGAAACATCGTGGGATTAGCGTTGTCCACAACCGTGATCTGAGACCTGTAGGATTTTGGGGATCTACGGGCGGCTGTAACATCGAGGAATAGCGGGCACGGATGTGTCAGCGGTGCTGAGCCCAGTAAGGCATCGGTTATGGTATACTGGACGTGAAATACGATACGTGGCATTGAGCTGGTGGGCTGGTCATCAGAGCCTTCAGTAAAGCGGTGTGACAACTGCCGGAAATGGCGCTCTGAAACGTGACTAGTTCGCCCCCGTTTCCGATAATAACCGTGGCAGGCGCTACAATACAATTCGTATCGCGTATCATTAAGTTGGCTATACAGGTACGGTTGATATAAGTCCCGTTTAGCGCTCTCTCGGCTCTGTACCTAGTCGCTCATAAGGCCCTAGGTCAACCTAGCACAGATAACCACGTAGTCATAAGGGACGACTGCATACACGAACACTATACAACGGTTGTTGGGGGAGACCCAAAAGAAAAGATGAAGCAAAACAACAAAACAAACAAAACAAATAACGCCAAAAGAAAAACAGTAACAGAGGAACTGGAGCTTCAGAACCAGATGACTCTATTTACCCCCAGGAGGTCTCTAACGAGATTGATGGCGAACTCAGAAACACTAATAGTGCTGGATGACCCAATCCAGTCCAGTGCAAATCCGACGAGTATCTCTGCGAATGCAGCGATTGATGAGCTGTTGACAATCACGGATACTCCGCAGAATAGAATTCAGCACATAGACACATTAGAGAAAGAAATTGCGGTGGAGGCAATCTTGACAAGGGGAAAGGCAGCCGCAAAGAGCATTATGCTTCAACCAATAGCCATAAGCACAAGCACAGAGAGACGGATGGCTGCGAAGGAGCAAACAAAGTCAAACATCATAACTAAGAAGACGCAACTAGCAGTTCCCGCGAGCAAAGCCATAAAATATTCAGAAGTGGCAGCAGGAATCACGAGAGCTGCAACTAACCCACAGATAGGCGCATTTGAGCAAATGGTGCAGACCGTGGAACCGTCAGTACACGAGAACGAGTATCTGGTTAGCATTAACAAAAGCAGGACTATCTTGCTGACACAAATGGAAACTGCTATAAAAAGGCTAGAGGACGTGGTAAAGAGTCGCCAAAATCTTGAAACGGAGGTAGTGGAGGCTACTCTGGATCTATGTCGGCAGCACTAGGAGCTGCTAATTCTAGATAGAATTAGAAAACAGCAGACGGAGTCGATTAGAGGAAGAGCGGCAGTAACGGCGAACCTTCTCACCGCGACGCCGGTATCAGCAAGCAAGGTCAGGGGTCCACCGATCTCGCCAAAAGAAATACGCAGTACGCCCAAATCTAAGAGCCAGCGCATTTCCAAAAGGGATCAGGGCGTAACAACGACTATACCGCTAGCTACACGGAAGCGACAGATAAGAAGACACCAGCACCAACGGAGAAACGCGTACAAAATATGGGAAATAAAAATAAACCGAGAAAAGACCCAGTGCCAGTAGCGTTGACAGCGGCAAAAGCGCAAAATAAAAATAGGTGGCAGAAGGTTACCGCGAATCGCAAGCCAATACACCGAGCAGGATTTAGGAAGAAGCCCGATTATAAAGTCGAGAAGCCTTCATTATAAAGTCAGACTGCAAGGAATCCCTCGTGGATATAGTAAGAAAAGTAGAGACCTGCTATGAATTGCAGGAACATGGCCTTGCGGTTAACAGGTTCAGGCGGACTCAGAAAGGGGCCTTGCTCATGGAGCTGAAGAGGGGACCAAAGGCGACTTGCATTGAAAGCAAATTAGCCAAGGTTTTAGGACAAGGAGTAACAATAGACCCCAAGTCGCAGATGGTCACGATTCAGGTGTGAGGGGTTAATTCGGAGCTAAAATCGCCGGTAGACATCGCAGCTGATCTAAACAAACAGCTAAGCATCATTGTAATGGAGATATCGATACATAAGACTAGGCGAGACGGCACATGCACCGTATATATTCAACTGAGAGCCGGCGACGCAAAAAAAACACTGGCTGAGAAATACATCCGTCTAGGCTGGGCAAGATGTCCGATAACTGAAGTCGAACAGCCAGCCAAGTGATTCAGATGCTGGGAGACCGGTCACCAAGCATCCAAATGCGCCGGTACAGACAGGTCAAACCTTTGCAGATAATGCGCAGAACCGGGGCACAAGGCGGCGGAGTGCACAAATTCTCCGAAATGTGTATACTGCAGCGGTCCACATCCAACTGGCAGCAGCAGACGCAAGGCAGGCGCAAAGGCATCAACATGAGATTACTGCAAATAAATCTCAATCAATATCCGCGATTCCGAAACTCTGCTTACCGCTGTAAAAATGGAGGCACAAGGGAAAAGAAATATAGTAATTCTAGGCGATTTTAATGCCTGGTCCACCACCTGGGGCTGCAAGAGCACAAATAAAAGAGGAGCTGCACTGGAGGAGTTCGTCGGAGCCCTAAACCTATCGCTGCTGAACACCCCTGGCGTGACTACATTTAAGAATGGCAGAAGCTCGTCGATCATTGACCTGGCCTTCGCCAGCAGTAACATGGCAAAGAAAATGCGCTGGATTAAAAGCAATATGCACACACAGAGCGATCACCGGGCGCTAGTAATGGAAATACAGACAAGTCGCAGTATCCGAACGGAACCCAAAGCCACGACACCTATGGATGGGTGTCGATAAAGCTTGATAAAGACCTTTTCGTATATATCTGGAACAATTTTACGCATACCATAAGTAATGCAACAGCCACATCAGCAGTAACAAGCACAATGGCAGCAGTTAGCAAATCGTATGACGCAGCAATGTCGGCCAGAAAGGGTAGCCTGTCTACTGGTGGAGTGACGAGATCGCAGACATCAGAGCAAACAGATGAGCCATCAGCGTACAAGCCCTTATGTATGCTGGACACCGCAGGCAAAGTATTCGAACGCATACTCTGCGCCCGCTTACAAAACATCACGTTGGACATCCGATCCATCCAATGTATGATGGGGTACTTCATATCGAAATGCCACAACATGCGACCTTAGTAGGATATGCTGACGACATTGCGCTAGTCGTCACATCGAAAAGATTTTCAGCACTTGAGCTTACCTGCAATGCTGCAATCGCACGCATCCGACTCTGGCTGCTCGAACACAGCCTGCAACTCGCGGTAGAGAAAACGGAGGCAATGCTCATAACACCAAGGAGAATCGCCGAATACATAACAATTAATGTAGCGGGAATTGACATTGGGTCACACAGCTCGGTAAAGTATCTTGGAGTCCTACTTGACCAAAGACTGAATTATAAGGAACACACGAAGAGAACTGCGGACAAGGTTAGTAAGGTAGTTAGAGCCATATCAAACATATTACCAAATATCGGTGGAGCACGAGATCGCAAAAGGCGAATATTGTCTAAGGTGGCTGACTCGATTGCACTATATGCGGCACCAATCTGGTGTGGTGCAAGTTCCATGCAAAGACAATGGGATGAGACGGGCAAGGGTAGATGACCCATAACTGATCCCAGATATCAAATAGTGGTACAAGAATGACTTTCTGTGCCCAGACTTCTACACCACCCAACCCATTTCAGGCCCTGGGTGCTTTCGCCACTATTTGAATAGATTCAATATTGTAGAAGACCCGCTGTGTCCGACGTGCCGCGTGACTGAAGATGCAGAACACATCATCTACGCCTGTCCAAGGTTCGATGCGAATCGGTGGATATTGGAGGCAGTGACTGGGACCCATCTCACAACCACTAACCTTATCGAAGCAGTTACGTCATCAGCAAGCAAGTGGAAGGCGTTCCAAAGATATGCAGAAGAAGTACTAAAAGAACTACGGGGCATAGAAAGAATCGACGTAATTAAAACTAGAAAAAGTCGCATGGATGCGGCAGAATAGTAGAGGCAGCTTTTCGCAACATAGCACCCCGACCTCGACGCCTACTCTAGAGAGCGTTTGCCGAGGGGATGTGGGTGGAAAGGAGACGATTTTAGTGGCGTAGGCCTCTTCGGAGGAGTCCCACAATACTAGCGCGGCAGGAGCCTGATGGTCTCCATGAGGATTTTACGACTCCCAACGGAGGGAAAAAAAACCTTGATGACATCATTGTCACTGGGAGGGACCTAGAGGAGCACATGAGAAACCTGCAGGAGGTGTTCCGACGGTTGAGTGAGGCAAACTTAAAACTAAACCTAGAGAAGTGTGCATTCTTTCGAAAAGAGCTGAAATATCTGGGATCTAAGATAGCGGCGATACGGGATTGGCAAGCACCCGAGAACGTACGAAAGCTACGCCGCTGCTTGGACAACACATCGTGGTACCACCGTTTTGTACCCAACTGTGCAAAAGCAGTACACCCTTTAACGGCGCTACTAAAGAAAGGAAAACATTTCTGGTGGAGTATCGAGCAACATTAATTGAAAAAACGATTAAAGGAAGCTCCGATCCTTGCCTGCCCAGACCTTAGTCAAAAGTTCACGCTCCAGACCGACGCCAGTGACTATGGGTTGGAAGCAGTGCTTACGCAAGAGATCTAGGGGCTGAGCGAGTGATAGCATACGCTAGCAGCCACCTGAATGGAGCCGAACTAAACTATTCCCCAACTGAGGAGTGTCTGGCCATAATATGTGGCATCCGGAAAATGCAGCCGATTCTGGAAGGCTACCACTTCACTGTGATCACCGACCACCTATCGCTGAAGTGGCTAAATTCCATAAAGAGCCCTTCAGGACGTATAGCACGGTGGGCAATAGAACTCGAGCAGCATTCATTAGAGGTAGAGTATCCCATTGGGAAACTAAATGAATTAGCAGACGCATTAACAAGGCAACCGGTCGAAGCTGCATGCACTGTCACCGTACAGGACCAAGCAAACAAAAATTGCAAGTGATGGCCAGGACTGTTCAGAGACAGCAGCCGCTACGTTCGTCAGTGTACACTGTGCCATAAATACAAACCCAGCCAACAGCAACCGGCTGGGAAAATGCTGACACAAATACCCCTGGAGCCGTGGGCCATATTGTGCGCGGATTTTGTTCGGCCCTTACCCCGCTCAAAGCATGGAAACACAATGTTACTAGTTTTCCATGATAAGTTTTCAAAATGGACAGAGAGGGCGCATCTCCTGAAGGCCACCACCGAGACCCTACAACAGGCCTTTCGTGCATCTTAGCCCGTTTCGGAGTCCGAAAGGTCTTGGTGACGGACAACGGTTCGCAGTTGACAAGCAAGTCCTTTCAGCGCTTTGTAGAAGACAACGGAATCAAGCACCAGCTTACCGCACCCTACACACCACAGAAAAATGCCGCCGGACGCGACAACCGCACAGTGAATAATATGGTCGCCCAATACGCCGGTAAACAGCAACAAAAGTGAGATGACCTATTACCTGAGTTACCCTCGCCATAAATACCAGCGTGTCGGAAACCACTGGCTATATCCCTGCGTTCTTCATATAAGGACGAGAGCCACGCCGCACAGTGGTACGACCCCATAGATATTGAAGAAAAAAATATAAGGAGTAATCGGAGGATCACCTATTTTGGCAAAAATTACTTTTGGCTCGAGATTAAGAAAAATTCCAAAAATGGGCGTGGTCGGTCAATTTCCACACCCTCCTCCCATACAAACTCAGCATAGAAAGTGCTACAAAATGGGTTTCAATATAGATGTTGAACTGAAATTTTGGTAATTTATATCTGAAGAGAAATAAATACTGTGCTGTGAAAATGGGAGTGGTCGGTGAACTTTCACGCCCACTTCCCATATAAACTTAAGTGTGAAAAGTGCTTCAAAATGGGTTTCAATATAGAGATTGAGCTGAATTTTTGGCTATTTATATCTGAGAAGATGCAGAAATTGTTTTTTGGAAATGGGCATGGTCTAACAATTATTTCGCCCATTGACATTATCATTGCTTAATACCATTTCGAAACATACTTTTTAACTTACGTTCTTTGCAAAAAAACGCTCAATTGTTGCAAATGTCATCTAATACCTCTTATGGCCTATATTCGTAAACATTACAATAATTGTTATTGTTTTACAAATATGTTTAATCAGGTGTTGCCATTATGTTAATTAAAAGGCTTTTACAAATTAGCAAAATCCTAAAAGTATGACCCAATTTTTTAAATTTTTTTCAATTTATTTTATTTTTTTTGTCATTTAAATCGAAATAACTCAAAAAAGGGCAAATTCGGGCAAAAATTTCTTTTTTATACCGAAAGAAGACATCTCGACCTTTCATTTCTATATAGTTAAAACACGGAGGTAGACGGAGGTAACGAAGTTTTTGTCCATCAAAGTGGAAAAGTTGGTATTTAGGTAGCTTCCTCTTTGATCGCTTATAATTTCAACAATATTTGATTGATCTCGTACTTCTTTCATTTTGTCGAAAAAGTTTTTTATATAAAAGTAACAAAAGAAGCAATCAAAACAAAATTATTAGGAAAAAACTTTGCTCTAGTTAACAAATATTTTCATCATTTTAGGTGAAAAAACCTTTTCTGATTTTCGATACTTGTATTTAGTATAAAAATTACCATTCTGGAAAGAACTGTAATGAAGTGTTCTTATTTAAACAATGCTAAATTCAGCTAAATCCGTCAAACATAAAAATAGGGTACTTGAAAAATTGAATTTTTTTCCGCCAAAATACCACTGTGCGCCGTCCTGGAGCGCTGTATGACGAAATCACCCCAGGAACAGGACAACGGAAACATATAGATTGGTGGCCTGAAATCCACAGCAAGCGGCGCAAGATCAACCACGGCATTATAACCTACGTCGAAGGCCTTGGAAAAAAGAAGCCGGGCAATTGGTGTTAGGAAAACAACACCATTTGTCCAATATCCTTGACCACTTCGCCGCCAAGTTGGCCCCACGCTAAGATGGGCCATACCGTATAGACACCTTCACCTCCTCAGTCATTGTCAAGATGAAACGGGAGGGAAGTAAGGAGACAAAGACAACGCATAGTAGCAAGCTAAGACCATTCTGCACGCCTGGTAGCAGAGCAGCATACGCTAATTAACAAACGCATCTGACGAGGGAGAAACGAACACGAGGGCGAATCTGATTCTCCCGGACGCCATATAGATCCATCCATCTTCCGTGAAGTAAGGAGGGAGTGTGAAGATGAAATTTGTCCACTGACAAATTTCACCCACACAAAATCTTTTGTTTCAAAAAAATAAAACTCAAATAAAACTCGTTCTATTTGTCTGAAACCAATGCTCAATCACGTTAAACTTTCAGTACGTTAAATACTGATTGAGAATATTTCAGAAAGGGTGTAATAACAAGCGTTTAAAATCCAAGTATTCAGTTATGGAATAACAAGCGTTCAAAATCTGAATATTCGGGTGTGAAATAACAAGCGTTCAAAATCCAAGTATTCTTTTTAACGCCGTTCTGCAATCCTTCTTCGAAGTCCCAATATCGATTTCTTCTGAGTGCCGTACGGTTTTCACATGAGCTTTGCGATTTTATATGTGGTAGTACTCCACCTTTCTTCCACCTTTCTCATCATGTCATCTTCAATACGGCCATTGATAAGTTTTAGAGGCATCAGTATTTTCTCGTTTGGTAGTAAGATTCCGCTATTAGTAATGGTATCCGCGGTCTCGTTTCCTTCTATGTTATTATGTCCTGGCACCCAGTGTATTTGTAGCTTCCCGTTGGTATATCCATTGCTGTTTTGCTTATGGAGTTCGTAGTTTCCGCTATGTAGGCAAGCTCTTCTGCTTTCCATGCTGCAAAAACTTCTGCTTGAAAAATAATGCAGTAGTTAGGTAGTATGAAATGCTATCTGATATCTAGTTCAGGGCAGTAGACACCTGCCCCAACACCGTCTGACATTTTCTAGCCGTCCGTGAACAGGTTGAAGGTATTGAATTTAGCATTGTCATATAATTGTCATTATTTCTTTTCGCAGGCTGTGAATAGAAGTCACATAGTCAGTGGCGGACTAAGGCTAAAGCGGGCCCTATGCAACCTTGTAATTTCGGGCCTTTTTTCAGTCATGACACATACATACTTTACGTTTGGTAGTTTGGTTTTAAAGAAAAAAATTTTTAAAAATTATATACTTGTGCAAAAACTAAATAAACATAATACATTAAAACAAACAAACATAAACAAAATTCATTAAAACAAACAAACATAAACATAATTTGTCGGATAAGATCGCCCTCCATCATTTATTTTATAAATTTTTATTTTATATGATGTTAATTATTTGTAAACTTGTATTCTGGGCCACCCTAACACTGTTTTTCTATAATTGTCACAGCAGCACCCACATACATACATACATAATATGGTTTCGTTTGACCATTATGTAGTCATTGTCGTTAGATGTTTACATCTTCGATGCAAAGAAGAATAACAACAACAGCGCGATTTGAAGTTATTTACTTCCAATGTTCTATTCAGCCGCTGCATAGTTGTTGTTATTCCCTTTGCTTTCGCTGCTTAGAATAACTGTCTGATTTTTGTCGAATGTTTAGTGGTCCGACGACTTACAGTTGCAGTTCAGTTGTTATTGAGTTGAGAAACATATCACAGAAAAAGAAGTGATTGTTAAAAGAGCCATAAGTTTAGAATTGTTTATAATAGACAGAATAAAATTGTGAACAGAAAAGAGCCACAGAGCCACATAATAAAGAAAGGACCAAACTGAGTTAAATTAAAATTAAATAAAGTGTGTTTAATTTTAAATAACAATAGAAAAGTGTTTCTGTGCAACATTTTGGCGACCGTGGCAGGACGGTTCGTAATAAAATTAGCTTATTTTAAAAAACAAAATAAAGTGTTTCGAATTGTGTCGGGGAGCACAAAAGTATTTCGTGCCTTCATGGGAGAGACGTAATTATTTTCATCATTTCGTCGTTGGAGTTAACTCATCGTTGGAATTACGTCGCTTCAGTTAAGGAATTTGCTACTGCTGCCACTGCGAAATTTTGAGACACAATTTTATTACGGCCGTGTATATTTTTTTTGTGGAAGAAATTTTACTTCGGTGATTTCTATAGCGGGAACCTTTCCTTTCGGATTTGGCAATAGTGGTTCGTTAGCTCGCTCTTTAAAGTGGTTCAAATACGGTTTTGTTACCATAGACATTCCAGTACATATTTTCGGCATTATCCTAACGGGAAATATATACTCGATTTGAGGCGTCGCAATTAGTGTTTCGCGCTTTAATTTTTCGGCTCTATATTATTGGTTCGTGTTTTAAGTACTTGACGTGAAAAACAAAATGTCTACCGACAAAGTTGAAGCATTAGCTGAAGATGTACCTGCGAGTGGCTCAGAATTTGCGTCGCTCAAATTGCAACGCAGCCACATGAAGCGGAATATAACTAACCTTCATAAGAAGGTTGAAAAAGATGGCGATAAAGTTGACCCCACCATTTTAGATTGCCGTTTGCAGATATTGGAGTCATATTTTAAGCAACTTTGTTTCATCCAAGGACAGATTGAAAAACATAGTTCCACCGATAATTCGAGAAGGGAGTTGGAGGACATTTTTATTGCAGCTAAAGCTAAAATAATGATTTTGCTGAATAAAAATCGTGGCTCTACATCGATGGACCATAGTTTTTTCAACGCTTCAATAGCTGGCGGCTCAAATCCCAATCGTCTACCCTCGTTAAAGTTGCCTCGATTTGATGGAAAGTACGCGGATTATACAAGGTTTATCTCAACTTTCAACAACATGGTCCATGAGAATTTATCAATTACTGCTGTTGATAAAATTAACTATTTGCTGAGTTGTCTCTCGGGTCCAGCGTTAGCAGTGGTGGAGCCGTACACCGTAACGGAAGAAAATTATCCGAAGGCGCTAACGCGGTTAGAAGAGAGGTACAACAATAAGGTGCTGATTTTCTTGGAACACATCAAAGCTCTTTTCAATATTACTTCGATGCCCAAAGGTGATAGTGGTTCGTTAAGGAATATTATTGACACTGTAGCTGCTATTCATGGCTCGTTGGTGTCGCTCGGCTCAGAAATGGACATCATGAACGCCATTTTGGTTCACATGGTGTTATCTAAAGTGGACGCTGATACGAAGGAAAATTATGATGAGAAGCAGGATTTTAAAATGCTGCCATCTTGGGACACCTGTTACGACACTTTAAGCCATCGATGTCAATTTCTTGAGAGCCATGGAAGAAAGATAAATGGAATTGAAAACCAGAAGATTGCGAAACCAAAATCAGGTTCTAGTCGGCCCTCCCATACATTTGTGAATTCAAATTCGAATTGTGGTTATTGTAACTCATCCGAGCACAATATATCAACTTGTTCATCTTTTTCGTCTCTCGTTGTTTTAGAACGCTTTAACTTTGTAAAGCGTAGCGGACATTGCATGCGGACATTGTCTTCGCAAGGGGCATTTAGTATCGAAGTGCTCATCCAAATCTCGTTGTAGAATTTGTCAGTCATCGCATCATACGTTATTACATAAATTTAGTGGTCCTGAACAAGCTGGCCCATCAACGTCTCAACAGGCTCCGACTCAACTTACCTCAACCAACCATAACCCAGTATCGTTGGTAGTACGATCATTTAAGCGAGCGATCATCCCAACCGCAGTAGTGCTTATATTGGACAGCTGTGGCACATTTCAGCCGGTAAGAGCTCTTCTTGATTCGTGTTCCGAGATAAATTTCATTGCAGAAGAAACGGCTAAAAGACTCCAGCTGAAGTTAAAGCCATACAACCAAGAAGTATCCGGAATTGGTGAAGTTCGAACCAAGATAAGGTCATGTGTCGCTGCTACGATCAAATCCCGTGTAACCTCGTTCCAGTGGTCCTCAAGTTTTGCTGTTACGAAGTCTATAGCTGCTCGACAACCTGGTGAGTACATTCAGACGTCACATTGGCAGATACCCAGTTCCGTAGAACTTGCAGACCCTATGTTCTATAAGCCGCAGCATGTAGATCTGCTTATTAGCACCGAAATATTTTTTGACTTGTTGCTCGATGGTCGTATTTCGCTGGGGAGTAATATGCCTTGTCTCACCAATACAGAGTTTGGTTGGGTTGTCGGTGGCACTTTTGCTTCAACTTTGAAATCGTCGTTGCCCACCTGTAATCTCGCAACAAGCACTTCAACTTGCAACCTTGAGTCAATGTTAAATAAATTCTGGGAAGTGGAGGAATATATAACTTCCCCATCAAAATATTCACTTGAAGAAGAATCGTGTGAACGGCACTTTGTAGAAAACGTTTGCATCGATCAGGCCATAGAATTCAACTACGTCTACCGTTTAACAAATCGCCTAATATATTAGGAGACTCATTCGAAATAACTCGAAAGCGTTTTTTATCGCTCGAAAGACGCTTAGAATGTGATTCGGTCTTAAAATCTATGTATGTGGAGTTCATGGAGGAATACTTGTCATTGGGACACATGTCGCCTTATCACAGCTCGCTACGTAGTCCGAATTACGTCATACCTCACCATTGTGTTCTCAGGCCACAAAGCACCACAACAAAAATAGGAGTGGTCTTTGATGCGTCGGCTCAAACTTCGTCGAATCATTCGTTGAATGATATACTTATGGTCGGCCCTACAATACAGCAGGACCTTATCACCACACTTTTTTCGTTTCGATTAAATAAATACGCTCTCACCGCTGATATTTCGAAAATGTATCGCCAGTTTCGTATCGACGAAGGAGATCGAAGGTACCAACTCATATTATGGAGAAGCCGCAAGGAGGAAGAAATAAAAGTGTTTCAACTCAACACTGTCACATATGGTTTGTCGTCTGCCCCATTTTTAGCAATTCGAAGTTTGTTTGTCATTGCAGAAAAATATGGTGGCTCCTTCCCTATTGGCTCAAAGGTTCTTCGCGAAGACCTCTACGTAGACGACGTACTCACTGGCGCGAACGATGTCGACACCCTACTCACTAAAAGAGCTGATTTAGTCCACATTCTGCGTTTGCATGGGCTCGAGCTAGCTAAATGGAATAGTAACTGCAGCGCAATTTCGAAGGCTCACAACGATGACATCATCATTAATATAGCTGAAGATGACTTCACCAAAGCCTTAGGTATGTCTTGGAAGCCTAAGGTTGATATGTTTTGCTTCAGATTCGAGTTGCCCGAAGTCTCTGTTCCTACAAAGAGGTCCATGTTATCCGTTGTTTCCAAAATCTACGATTTGCTCGGAATTTTCAGTCCTGTGGTAATTCGCTGCAAAATTCTACTGCAGGAAACATGGGTCCAGAATTTTGCCTGGGATGATGTTATAACTGTGCCTCGATATGTATTGACATTCCTCGACGTGCAAGGAGAAATCCATGGATTCGCTGACGCCTCTCAACGGGCATATGGTTGTTGTCTTTATTATCGAGTTAGCGACCAAGGTACGTACAAAACAACTCTGCTTATCGCCAAGTCAAAGGTCGCTCCAATAAAAGCCCAGTCGTTGCCTCGTCTTGAATTATGTGCTGCCGTCTTATTAAGCAAAACGTGGCACAAAATTAAACCTAAAATTGAAAAATTTGTATCATCGACCTATTTTTGGACTGACTCCAAAATAGTTCTGCAATGGCTAAAATTGCATTCGTCAACACTACAATGTTTCGTCGCCAATCGTGTCTCAGAGCTGCAAGAACAAACAAGAGGTGTCGTTTGGAGACACGTTCCTTCAAAAAGTAACCCGGCTGATATCGTCTCTCGTGGTTGTAGCGCTGAAGAGTTGCCCAATACGATATGGTTCAGTGGTCCAGCTTTTCTGCAAGAGAATCCCTCTAAATGGCCTAAAATGGAAGAAGCAACATCCGTGGATCCAATCGAGTGTAGAAAGTCTGCAGCCTTCAAGTGTTCTGACGTCACACCATCAATCACAGAGGAAATAATTGATAAGCATTCATCATATTTTAAAATTGTTCGAATAATTGCTTATATCTTTCGTTTATTTAATAGATGCCCAGTAAACCGTTCGTTGAAGCTCAAGGACCTAGTCCATATTAGCCCCTGTGAAATGGATCAAATATTTTGGCGAATTGTGGCCCATATACAACAAGCCACTTTTAAAGATGACATCACCGCACTTGAGAAGGGGAAATTAGTTCACCCATCGCTGCAAAAATTAACGCCATTCTTGCATAAAACTGAAGTCGGCTATGGCTTTGTAATTTTAATAAGAGTTGGTTCTCGACTCTCCAACGCACCTATACCATATGTAAGAAATATTTGCCGAA
This sequence comes from Clusia tigrina, assembly GCA_920105625.2. Taxonomy (NCBI): domain Eukaryota; kingdom Metazoa; phylum Arthropoda; class Insecta; order Diptera; family Clusiidae; genus Clusia; species Clusia tigrina. The sequence continues at coordinate 48,053,524 of OV050031.1, read as the reverse complement.
GAGTTGCCGACCATTTAGGAGTTGCCGTCGTTTATTTGAATGTTGTGTTTCGCTGATCGTGAGCGTGTTGCCGGTTTGCACAGTTGACGAGTGACAGCCGAGGAGCACACCACGGTAAGCGACGCACAGCACATTTTTATATGTTATTTTGATTTGTTTTTGTATTTTAGAAATAAATTTTATAAGTTGCCAAAATTAAACTTCGATCTTTGACTCGTCACAATTTTTTATTTCGTGTGCAACTTTATTTTAGTGAGCATAAATTTATATTAATTATATAACGCGGAATTTATGTTTCACACGCCGCCTGCAAGTAACACACGGTCCAGCAAGATGAAAAAGGGGTCGAAAAAGGCCAATATTAGTGGAGCCAACACATCGACATCTGAGACCGCCAATATTTCTGGTCTGTCATCACCTGCAGCCTTGACTTCAACGATTGCAACCACCGCCACCAGAGCGCTACCTGCCGTTGCATCGTTGGATTTTCCTGCTACAGTCGCCGACAAGAAGACAACTATGGAGCCTCAAAATGTCGCAAGTGTAAAAGCCGCTACTGCAGATCATCAAGCCTGGAGTGTGATGCTCGAGAGGATAAACGCCCTCGAAAGTGAGTTACGCAGCACTCAGGTAAGCTTGCATGAAAAAAATATACAGTGCCATGCTCTGAATGAAGCGTTGCATTTGCCTGCTGGTCAAGTCGCCACACAACTAGCATTACGAACTGACTCTATAGAAGAATTAATGCGTAGTACGCAAAATTTCCCCGCCGCTATTACGCATTCGCCAGCCAGCATTGATATGCACAATAAACTGTTTGCGCTAAATGCGCATAAAAATACAGACATAGCTACGCAGCCACTATCAATCGCTGAGGAAAGTAACACGCAATTCTCGCTAAGTTCGCATCCCGGCGCCGCCGCTTCGGCGCATTCAACGCCATGCGCAGCCAATGTTGTGTTACACGATGGTTTTTTGTCTGCCGCTACGCCGATGGCAGCAATAACATCGTCAACAAGTGCAGGGACATTTCCAAGTGTTGTCGCCATGTCTGCCGCTCAGCGTTCGGCAGTATGTTCAAATATAACGAACAGTGGAGTTTTAATGTCTACTTGCGACACAATACAGTCTGGTGGTGATACTAATCTTATTTATCAATACCCTGTTATGCCAACACTGAACACAATGCCGACTGGTGGGAATGCTGGATATAATTATTGCCGCCCTGTTATGGTGACTCATAGCACAATACCGACTGCTGGAAATATGTAGTATTGCTATCAGCACCCTGTTACGCCGTTGCCAACTGCGCATGATATGGATTCAAACCCGAGTTATATGAATCAAAACAGGAGTAATAATCCTGGACAAAATATATCAGCATATTTACAGCCGCGAAAGATATTAGAGCTGCCAGCTTTCAGTGGCCACCCCGAGGACTGGCCCATGCTATGGACCACCTTCGAACAAACTACGAATGCATATGGGTACAGTAATTTGGAAAACTGTCAGCGGTTGCAGAAGTGTCTCAAAGGTGAGGCACGTGAGTCAGTAAAGTCCCTTTTGATTCACCCTGACAACGTAGCCGCGGTTATGGAACAGCTTCGATTCCGATATGGACGCCCTGAACTGCTAATTCGAAGTCAGCTGCAACAAATACAGGAAGTGGCACCCATCTCAGAATCATCAATTGAAAGGTTAATACCATTTGCAACAAAGGTGAGAAACCTGGTAGTGTTTCTTCAGACAGCAAACGGACAACAACATATAGGTAATCCAATGTTGCTTGAAGAGCTAATTGGAAAATTACCAATGCATAAAAAATTAGATTGGGCCAAATACGCGAATGCAATCTTGCCGTATCCGACAATTGCTGATTTCAGTAATTGGTTAACCGAGATAGCCAATTTAATATCAAGGGTCATTACGATAAAATCTGAGCCACGCCGTAAAGTAGTTCTTCACACAGTCGACAAACAAAATGAACGCTTGACATGCCAGTTGTGCAAAAATGCCCATGCGATCGTAAGTTGCAAACAGTTCTTGGGATGTGATGTACAAAAGAGGTGGAGCGAAATCAAGCGCTTACGTTTATGCTTCTCGTGTCTTAAACCGGGACACTCGCTGCAATATTGCCAGCGGCGGAAGAAATGTCCGGTCGACAGATGCGATCGTAAACATCACCAGCTGTTGCATGATAAATCAACAGTTCGAAACGCACAGCGACAAAGACCAGCGCCTGTTTCTGATGATAAGGATGAAGGTTCCGTTAAGGCAGAGTCAGTGCTAAGTTGCGCCAATGGAGCTCAGAAATTGCTGTTCAAAATATTGCCCGTAACGCTGTATGGTCCAAAGAAGACAATCCGCACGTACGCACTCTTAGATGAAGGTTCATCCGTCACCATGATGAACAGCAACTTGATAGCAAAACTGGGCCTCCGTGGAGAAGACCGAAAAATTAATCTGCAATGGTTTGGCGGTCGCTCCGAGCAGCAATCAGCTATAGTGGTCGATGTTCACATAAGTGGGATTGCAAACAACAGAAAGTTTCCGCTGCGTAATGTTTATGGTGTGGAAAATTTGAATTTACCAATGCAAAGTCTGCGTAAAAGAGATTTGCATCCGAGCGATCGTAATTTACCAGCGCTACCAGTAAAACCATATTCAGATGCCACACCTCAAATTCTCATTGGTTTAGATCACTGTCATTTAGGCTTGCCTATTGAAACTTTGTGTTTGGGAGCGAAAGGGCCGCATGCCGCTAAAACTATACTTGGATGGATTGTGTTTGGGAAAACAAATGAGCACGTTTCGGCGACACCATCCTGTTTATTTACCCATTCAATAGTGGCAGATAATTTGCATCGGACTGTAGCTGACTATTTTGAAACTGAGAACTTTGGCGTTCGCCCAGCACCGGCGGTAGAGCCAGACGAGGAGGTGAGAGCACGCAATATTTTACAAGCTGTCACAAGAAAAATAGGTGACAAGTTTGAAACCGGTTTGCTTTGGGATCAGGACAATTTCGAGTTTCCTGATAGCTACTCTATGGCCTTCAAACGCTTGCTTGGTATAGAAGGCAAAATGGAGAAGGAACTAGAATTTGGTAAAGCATACAACGGTATAATCGAAAGTTATAATGACAAGGGTTATGCGCGCAAGTTGCAGTCAGATGAGGCTTCCAAGATAACCCCTAGAACATGGTACATTCCGCACTTTGCAGTTAAGAATCCAAACAAACCTGGTAAATTGCGATTGGTGTTTGACTCAGCTGCTACCGTTAATGGAGTTTCTTTGAATTCACGGTTATTAAAGGGTCCGCAGGACTATAAACCAATGCCTTCAGTATTGTTTAACTTTCGAGAAGGAGCTATTGCTGTATGTGGTGACATTCGTGAGATGTTCCACCAAGTTTCGATTTGACTAGAAGACAGATGTGCACAAAGATTCTTATGGCGCAATGGCGACAGTCAGAGAAAACCCGACGTCTATGAAATGTGCGTTATGACCTTCGGGGCCGCCTGTTCGCCGTGTGCTGCTCAATATGTTAAATGTGTGAACGCATTACAACATCAGTTGATCTATCCAAGAGCGGTGAAAGCAATTCTGCAACACCATTACGTCGACGATTATGTAGACAGCTTCGATACGATTTCTGAAGCCATTACCGTATCCAAACAAGTGCGTGATATACATAAAGGTGCGGGATTTGAACTATGTAAATTTAGCTCGAACTCATCTGAAGTGTTGGGCGCTCTACAAGACGAAGCCCATATTAGTAACGAAGCATCTTCCAATAGTTTTGGAAAAGTACTCGGAATATCGTGGCAACCAGGTGAAGACACATTTAGCTATAAGTTGCAGTTTAACAATGTGGACGCAGATGTGGTGGATGGGAACAGGGGTCCTACGAAACGGGAGTTTCTTAGTATTGTAATGTCAATATTTGATCCACTGGGATTTTTAGCCCACGTTGTGGTAGGAGCAAAGATATTGTTGCGTGAAGTATGGCGATACAACATTTGTTGGGATGAACAACTGCCTATCTACATATATGACGGTTGGAGCAAATGGCGAGAGAACATCAAGAAGATTCCGGAAGTTAAAATACCGCGTTGCTACTTTACCAGAGGCGTGCCAAAGAATCGACAATTGCATATATTCGTTGATGCAAGCCAAGACGCATTTGCAGCCGCCGCGTATTGGCGCAGCACTTATTCTGATGGTGAAGTCGAAGTTTCCTTGGTGTTCGCTAAAAGCAGATGTGCTTCTTTGAAACCGATGACGGTGCCCAGACTCGAGCTGCAAGCAGCTGTTCTGGGTACTCGCGTGATGCAAACCATCAAGGAGGGCCACTCTTTAGAATCTGCCGATTGCATCTTTTGGAGCGACTCAAAGACGGTAATTAAGTGGATCGCGCAAGGAAATCGCCGCTACAAGCCATTTGTGGCACACCGTATAGCCGAGATTTTAGCCGCCAGCAAAGTATCGGAATGGCGTTGGCTTCCTACAGAGAAAAATGTAGCTGATGAGGCTACTCGCTTAAATTTTAAAATCGATTTCTCATTTATGTCAAGATGGTTTCAAGGACCAGAGTTCCTTCGGTACGATGAAAGTGAATGGCCAATTACTGAACACATCCAAGAAGCTACGGCAGCTATGGAAGAGGAGTTAGAGCCAAAGTTTGCCTTAACCATAAATAATGAGCGTATCTTCAAATTCGAAAGATTTTCGTCGTTGAATAAATTAATTCGATCAGTCGCGTGGGTGCTTCGGTTTGCTTCAAATTGCCGCATGCGTCGGCAGCTTTGTGTTCAAATAGGCCTACAAGTATCTGAACTGGAAGCAGCGGAGTGGATATTATGTCGGCAAGCTCAATCTGAAGTATATGGCATGGAGAGAGAAGCAATTACGAATGGCAAAGTTGTGACGTTGCAAAGTGATTTATACAGTCTTACCCCATACATAGACGATAAGGGCGTTCTGAGAGTATACGGGCGTATAGATGCAGCCAGCTGGTTACCTTATGAAACGAAACGTCCAATTATCTTGCCGCCTCGACATCCATTCACTTCTCTGGTTATATACTATTTTCATTGCCAAATGAAGCATCAAAATATAGAGGCGACAATATGCGAAATCCGAAGAAAGTATTGGGTAGTACGCATCAGACAAGAAATGCGAAAGGTAATCAATACTTGCCAGATATGCAGACTAAGGAAATTGAAACCAGTTACACCAATAATGGGTCCACTACCTGTCGACCGATTGACGCCTTTTGTGAGACCATTCAGTTATACAGGATTGGACTATTTTGGACCAGTTTTAGTAACGATAGGGCGGCGTACTGAAAAACGGTGGGTAGCACTGTTCACTTGTCTCACCATCAGAGCGGTGCATTTGGAAATAGCATTTGATTTGTCCACTGATGCATGTGTAGTGGCCATACGCAACTTTATAAATCGTCGTGGTGTACCTAAACGAATTCGTAGCGACAATGGAAAAAATTTTATTGGAGCAAGCGGTGAAGCGGCACGATTTTCAGAAGTATTTGATTGCGAGCGCATTTTGACGGAGTTGTCATCGAAAGGTGTTGAGTGGATATTTAATTGCCCATTAAACCCTTCCGAAGGCGGGGTGTGGGAACGTATGGTGCAGTGCGTCAAAAGGGTTTTGCGACATACACTGAAAGAAGTGGCTCCTCGAGAACATACACTTCAATGTCTACTTATAGAAGCTGAAAATGTCGTCAATTCGAGACCACTTACCCACTTGCCAATATCCATAGATGAAGAGGAACCTCTGACACCCAATCATTTTATTTTGGGTACAGCGAATACTGCGCAAACGCCCGGTGCAGCTGACATCAGTGACAAACCATGCGTGCTGCGCAAGCAATGGCGAATAGCGAGGCAATTACGAGATAAATTCTGGAAACGATGGGTAGCGGAGTATTTGCCCACCTTGACACGTCGAGTGAAATGGTGCCAACCAACCACCTCCTTGAAAGAAGGCGCCTTGGTTTTTATATGTGACGTGAACTTGCCAAGAAACAAGTGGTGCCGTGGACGAGTAGAAAAAACCTACAAAGGAGCTGATGGCCAAGTAAGACGAGCAGATGTACGCACCAGTTCTGGATTGTTGTGTCGACCTGTTTCAAAACTAGCCGTTTTGGAAGTGGAATGTGGTGAATTGAAGTGATTCACGGGGTCGGGAGTGTAAGAAATATTTGCCGAAGAGTTGCCGACCATTTAGGAGTTGCCGTCGTTTATTTGAATGTTGTGTTTCGCTGATCGTGAGCGTGTTGCCGGTTTGCACAGTTGACGAGTGACAGCCGATGAGCACACCACGGTAAGCGACGCGCAGCACATTTTTATATGTTATTTTGATTTGTTTTTGTATTTTAGAAATAAATTTTATAAGTTGCCAAAATTAAACTTCGATCTTTGACTCGTCACACCATACGACGCTCGTTTTCCTGCTTTGTTGCCCAAAAACCATCGGTTTGTCAAGTTGTACATTGAACATTTGCATCGCAAACATTTGCACGCAGGTCCGAAGGTTTTACTGCGCATCGTGAGGCAAAAGATATGGATAGTCAACGCTAGAGACGTGGTTCGGAATGTGGTCCGACAATGCGTACACTGTTTCCGCTACAGGCCCAAATTGATGGAGCAAATTATGGGAAATTAGCCAGCTGATCGTCTTCGAGCTGAACGCCCATTTTTAATAACTGGTGTCGATTTTTGTGGACCATTTTCAACATCGTATCGTATTCGGGGTAAAGTGCCATACAAGACTTACATCGCTGTGTTTGTTTGCTTTAGCTCAAAAGCAACACACTTGGAGCTCGTTTCCGACTTGTCAACAAACAACTTTATTTTATGTCTCAAGCGTTTCGTGGCACGACGTGGCATACCCCAAAAGCTATATTGCGACAATGCTACGAATTTTGTTGGGGCTCACAATAAATTGGCAGAGCTCAAAGCCACACTTTTTCGCGATGAAGTTGTCCACGAAATGAAAACGTTCTCCAGCCAAAACGGATTTGAATTTTGTTTTATACCCCCTCGTGCCTCCCACTTTGGTGGACTGTGGGAGGCAGCAGTTAAATCTACCAAAACGTTGCTCCTGAAAAACATCGGCCAAGCATGTCTGACGTTCGAAGAGTTGCAGACCCTCGTAACAGAGGTAGAATCAATTGTAAATTCTCGCCCTATCGCACCGATGTCAGACGACCCAAATGACGGCGAGGCGCTTACTCCAGGTCATTTGCTTATTGGTTCTTCGTTAATCGCAATTCCAGACGAAATCTTTGATGTCACGAAACAATCGTCGCTCACCCGTTGGCAGCGTATTGCGTTTTTAAAGCAACAGTTTTGGGAATTGTGGTCCCGAGATTATCTATTGTCGCTTCAGCAACGCACAAAGTGGCTAAACGCACAGCCAAACATTAAAGAAGGCCAACTAGTCATTATCCATGAGGACAACACCCCACCACAACAATGGCTATTGGCTCGAGTACTGAAACCTATATCCGGCCCTGATGGACGAGTCCGAGTAGTCGAGTTGAAAACAAAAAGTGGTTTGTTTCGTCGTCCCATACACAAGGTGGCTCCCTTACCTTCTCCAGATGATGTTTGAAAAGGAGGCCTTTCAGCGGGGGGAGAATGTCGGATAAGATCGCCCTCCATCATTTATTTTATAAATTTTTATTTTATATGATGTTAATTATTTGTAAACTTGTATTCCGGGCCACCCTAATACTGTTTTTCTATAATTGTCACAGCAGCACCCACATACATACATACATAATATGGTTCCGTTTGACCATTATGTAGTCATTGTCGTTAGATGTTTACATCTTCGATGCAAAGAAGAATAACAACAACAGCGCGATTTGAAGTTATTTACTTCCAATGTTCTATTCAGCCGCTGCATTGTTGTTGTTATTCCCTTTGCTTTCGCTGCTTAGAATAACTGTCTGATTTTTGTCGAATGTTTAGTGGTCCGACGACTTACAGTTGCAGTTCAGTTGTTATTGAGTTGAGAAACATATCACAGAAAAAGAAGTGATTGTTAAAAGAGCCATAAGTTTAGAATTGTTTATAATAGACAGAAGAAAATTGTGAACAGAAAAGAGCCACAGAGCAACATAATAAAGAAAGGACCAAACTGAGTTAAATTAAAATTAAATAAAGTGTGTTTAATTTTAAATAACAATAGAAAAGGGTTTCTGTGCAACATAATTCTTTAAAACAAACAAACTTAAACATAATTTATTTTAAAAAATCAATAATACTTAAACGAATGTACTCAGATTGATTAGTTATAATGCCTTTTTTCTCACTTTTAATTCTGCAAACTCGTCAATAAGCTTGTCATAGTTAATAGAGTTAATTAATAACACTTTTTCTATATAAAGCAATGATAAACTATTTAATTTTTGTTGGCCTAATGTGGATCTTAAAAAATTTTTTATTCTGGCCATTACTGAGAATGATCTTTCACCGCTGGCATTGCTTATTGGAAGGGTTAAATAAATTCTCAGAATTATGTCTAAATTTGGGAATGTTGCAATAATATTATTTTCCTGAATAAATGACCACATGGATACAGGCGAAATAATATTTTCTTTACTTATAAAAGACTTAAATTGTAATACTTCATTTTTCACTTCTGCTAGGTTTAAATTTTGTTCATAACATTGTAATTCCTCTATTGAAGAGTCACTAACATCACTATCATGAAAAATTATTTTGAATTTATTGTTAATAGTTTTATATACTTCAGATCTTTTTTTAATGTTGCTAATTAAAGAATCACATACAACAAAAAAAATATCAACTGTAAAATGTTTTTCTGCTTCTTTTTCTAAGTTGTCAAAATCATCTCTAACAGTTTGTATGAAATCTATTAATGAATCATATATTAAAACTGCTGTAGTTAGGGATTCGTCTTTTTGTTGAAGAGTCTTGTTTGAGGCATTTATCCTCTCTAAAATCTTTTCCCATATAATAAGTAACAGTACATATTCAAATGTATCAAGTTTTTTATGTAAACCGGCTGCTACGGACCTTGTTAATGGGTTTTCATCACTGTTTGAGGAAAAATGACGTAAAAAATGTTTAATTTCATCATAATTTTCCTTTAAGGATTTTCACGAAACGAGCAGACCACCGGGTGTCACAAAGACGTTTAACACTCAAGTGTTTGCTCTTACAAAACTTTTGTAATGCATTCCACCTATGAACTTGAAAAAATACGTACAATTCCTGAACGATATTGAAAAAAGAGGTAATTTCCATGCAACTTTCGGCAGCAGCGTTTCCAATTAAATTTAATGAATGATTTCCGCATGGTATAAAATGGGCAGAAAAAATATGTTGTTTTATTCCGGATTGGAGTCCCTTATGTTTACCTGACATATTAAACGCATTATCATAACTCTGTCCCCGACAGTTAGTGATGTCTAAATCTAAATTATTTAAAGATTCTAAAATAACTTTCTCCAAGTTTTCACCCGTATGAGAAAATATAGGTATAAATCCCAAAAATCGTTCTTTTATACCACTTGGAAGAACATTGCGAATAACGACGGTCAGCTGATCTACGTGAGATATATCAGGCGTTGAATCGATAACTAGAGAGTAAAATTTGGCTTCCTTTATTTCGTTCACTATTGTGAGTTGTAAATCTTTCGATATAATAGAAATAAATTCATCACATATTGTAGACAACAAATAGTTTATAGTACCGGTGCCGCAGTATGCATATTTTTTCATGTGTTCCCGCAAAAATGGATCGAACTCGGATAAATATTCCAAAGCACCTATATAATTACCATTATTTTCACTAAAAAAAACACTTAATTTTTACCACGAAACGCTAAAGAGTATGAAAAAATAAATTTGATTGTAGCTACCACACGTTTAAGTACTCCAATATTTTTTTTCATTTATAATTTGTTTTTCCAGTTCAGTGTCAATGCGTCCGGAAATTTTATATCTTTTTATAAAAATTAAAATGGAGTTAATGTGGTCACTGGAGTTTTCGTGCTCTGACAATTTTTTATGTACATTTTTCCAACCATTCGTCCCTTTTGTCATTAGCGTTATTTCCTTGGAAAATAATTTACAGACGTAACAGTACAATAAGTTGTTGGTTTCAGTATAAGCCAACCAATCTCTTTTAACTTTTTCCCCGCTATTAATTGTTCTGAAGAAGGAGGCAATAGTTAATTTTCTTGTTGTTTGTTTTGACCCTTCGTTGCAGCGAATAGAAGATGATTCCAAAGATCCATTTATTGATTTTGGTGAATTTTTTATATAATACTCTCGCATGGCATCTGTTAAATGTTCTGGCCATAATGCAATATCGTTTACAAATGATGATTTTAAATTTATATATTCTCCTTTTGTTTAATTTTCACAAACGGAATTGCTTGGTTTTTCCTGCTGGTCTTCTTGCAGAATTGTTTCGAACACAAATGATGTTTCTGGAGTTTGAGCAGGTGAAATTTGTGAAAATGATGACGATTGTTGTAATTGTTCTCCATCTACAGTTAAAAATTTGTCCAACGATCTTTTCATTTGTTTTTCCACTTTATCTCGATCAGTTTTTCGTTTTCTTTTTTCACTTCCACTTAAATGTTTACAGGAACTCATTTTAAAGACTACGTACAAAAAAAAAATAATAGAAACTGATGAGACACTCAAAACTTTAAACTTGTTATTAATACTTTCCAGTTGATTATCTAATTGTTCAAAACTCACATTAATTTACACCACGACAAACAGCAAAGAACTGAACAACAAAGATTAGCATTCAACAAGTAAAAGCAAATATAACGGTACTCTCAAATGCACAGAACAAACGCAACAACAACAATTTTCTCTTGATCAGTGATGCGCAGCCCAAACTACAATTCATAGATGCAAAATCAAATTTTCAAATTGTACCAAACTTTTTAAAACTGTACTTTTTCGACTCATATTGTACCAAATTTGATTGTCTTGACTCCTTCGAAATAAACTCTTGTTATTTTGATAAAAATCCATAACATTTCGGGTATGTTAACTTAACTACTCATAGACGTATCGTAATGAATCAGTTGACAAGTTTACGTAAACGAATGAACATAATTGACTACCAATCGAGCCGATGTGAAATAAAATGCAAAATGAAATAAAACAACGTAACTGTGCTGTAAATTGAACAGAACTTGCATTTGAGCGAATATGTAAATTGTACTAAATAAGTGATTGGTGTACCATTGTTCTTTTCATGTCGTTCCAAATTTGGTACAATATTTGTATCCCTGTCACAGTTGTATAAACTAAAAGCACACACATTGTTATGCTCTTTCATTTAGTCGTCAATAAGAGAGCGAGAGACAGCACCTTTTTTTCAAATTCACTAAAAAAAATTAAAATGTTAATGACGCAAATTGCAGTTCTCTCTCTTGCTCAACTACACAAATGCAAATCATTTTTGTGCATCTCTGCTCTTGATGCATAATCGGAGTCAAAAAACATAACGCTCGAAATATATTTCCATGCAAAATGTATGTAAAATAAATATATTTACAAATGTAATGTAATATCAGGGTTAAATAAAAATAAAAATTAATTATAAAAATTACAAAATTTAAAACCTACTTTTCGGGCCCCAAAACTTACGGGCCCTAGGCACGTGCCGCCCCTGCACATAGTCCATGCTGACCATGAGATTTCGACGTATAGAGCTCTATGACGGAAGGCAAGGCTTTCCGCAAAGAGGTCGATTGGGGGTAAATTGAAAAAAGTGTTAAGGGCAGCCGTTGGTGTAGTGCCGTGGCACACAGTGCCGGCAGTCCTTGAACTCCTTCCATAGGTCTGCAGTAGGTTTTCTTCATAAGAGCAGTCCACCATATAAAAATACAGTAGAGTAGAATAGGTCTTGCTGTGGCTATGTAGCACAATGCATCAGAGAAGGAGAGAGGCCCCAAGTGCATCCAACCATATTTTCGCAAGCGTATGGTTGTATGCACTTTCCTCCAAATTGAGCTTCCATGAAAACTTACTGTCTGCTATTACCCCTAAGTATTTGGTCTGGCTTTTTAGAGTGAGTAGTCTGCTGTTCAGTGTTGGTAGTTTCCACGCGGGATCTTGTACTTTCTGCTGAATAGTAGCAAGTCCGATTTTTGGGCTTTGACGCTTACGCCTGCTTGTGTCGCCCAACTGTATATGATTTTTTGGTTGTTGGTCATTAGATTAAAGAGAGTCGACAAGCTTTTCCCCGCTATGGCTATGTCATCAGCATATGCCACAAACTTCGAAGCTTTATTGTCAAGCTTGTCCAGAATTTTGTTGACAACGGCGATCCAATGAGTGGAGATGGAACCCCTCCTTGTGGAGTCTCTCTACACGTCTACTTCAGCAATATCCTTTACGATAGTTGTTTCACTCTGCCCTTATCCTTCTACAGCTCAATAGGCTTCGAATCAATAGATAAGTCGCATCATTAATCTTTGTAATGTCGATAACATCTAAGATGGCTTCAATTGAGACGTTGTTGAAAGCACCAGCTATGCCGAGAAATATTCCTAGAGCGAATTCTTTATACTCCAGTGCAATTATTGCAATTACTGAGTGACGTGCTGTCTCCGTGGGTCTGTCTTTGGTATATGGCTGGGCCTTTGACATACCATCAGGACCTATAGAGCTCCTCATGTCGCCTCAAGTATTTTTCAAGTCTTTTTAGAAGAAATGACGATAAACTAATTGTTCGGTACCCTTTTGAGTAGAAATGGTGGCTTTTACCTACCTTCTGTATAAAAACAACTATCGCTTCTCTCGAACTCACCGGAACATCAAGCATCATTTGTATATTTGCCTAAGCCTAGGTGTTACCGGGTGCAGAGCCTTTTGCAACATGACTGGGAATATCCTGTTAAGCCCTGGTGATTTGTAAGGGGTAAATAAGTTTACTGCCAATTGTATCCCTTCCGTTATAATCAAGTCCCGTGGTAAGGGTTCCACCTCTTTTCTTGACAATTTGAGATTACTTGTATCTTCGCGATTCCTAACAACTAGACGTCGATTCGATGTTTTCTCTACGGATAAGACTCGGCATTGGTATGGGATGCTTTGCTAACATCTTCCTTAGTCTAGCCATCTCACCCTTCCTTTCCATATTGTCACAATATTCCTTCCAGGAGTTTCTTTTGGCTGTCCATAGTTCTTTCTTCTATAGCCGTATATATATGGGATGGATATTTTCGCTTTGGGTTCACTATTCTAGTACTGCCCGTCACACAGGCTTTGGTGTGTTTGACAATGGCAGTACAGTGGCGTCATGTTGGCTCCAAGGATAACCAAGTAGACTTTGTATCCCGAGGATTATCACCAAATGAATTTGCAAAGTGTGACCTGTGGCTCTATGGTCCATTCTTCTTACATAAGAAAGAATCAGCAAGTCCCACCAAGTTTGCTCCACAGCTGACCATTCCCTGTAACATTTAGATAAAACGAACGGACCTTTCAAAACTTTGGTAGCAGATGATACTGAAGAACTGGTACATACAATCAACCACAAAAACTCCTTCAGGACGCTTCAACTCATCGTAGAACACGTTTGTCGATTCATAAACAACACCAGATGTGGCAAGGTTGCCGCCATCAAATTAGATTATGGGCAAATAATCATTGTTCAAGCTATGCAAAGGTCTGATTTCATGGAGGAAATAACGTACCTTAAGAAATACAAAGAACTCAAGGGAAAGGGGCACACTGAAGAGCCATCACCATTTTTGGACGATAAAGACATCTGTGAATTGGCGGACGACTGGAGGTATCAGCAATACCTTATGACCCAAAAAATCAAATGGTCATTCCGTATGATCCTTTGGGAGAACTATAATTTGAGATGACTCATATCGAGAATAAACATTATGGACATCAACCCTTGCTGGCGATAATAAGTCAAAGTTACCGCCCAATAATGTTTAAATCTTCGGCTACAATGCATAAGATGCACCAAGACAAGGACTCACTTGCTGAACACATTAATGGGAAATCTGCCAGCAATGCGACCATTACAAAATTATAGGGAAAAGGCCCCACAAGGCTTAGATATCCGTATTTTGTTGATTTGCTACCAAGGCGGTACATTCAGAACTTGTAAGCGATCTTACCACAGAAGCCTTCATTGGAGCTCTGAAATATTCTGTTGGTCGTCATGGAAATTGTCAAAACTTCTATTGTGACAACTCGACAAATTTCGTGGGAGTCAAATATAAACTTTCGGAGTTGAATACATTAATATATTCAGATGAAGGGAAAAACAAAATTGATACACAATGTGGTAAAAAGGGAATACAATTGAACCTTATTCCTCCAGAGCACTTCATTTCGGAGGTCTGTGGGAAGCAGCAGTTAAGTCTGCGAAGCATCTTTTGTTGAGGAGCGTATCAACAGCATCGCTCACTTATGAAGAGCTAGAAACAGTCATCATCAAATCAAAGAAATAAATGTAATGTAACGCCACCACAGCCTCTGAATCGAAATAGAATCCAAGAACCAGAGGACAAAATAAACTGTGACTCTACATTTTAAGGTACGAATATACACAACGTGAAAATGTAACATTTAATAAACATAAGTATATTTGTATGTAGTTTAAGTGTATTTTGTACGTTTGAATTAACAACAACAAGAATATGCAATAAAAAGGCATCAGTAAAAATTAAATTTTTATAATATAACTATTTTTATCTCAATTTGAATCTCATATTTTATTTTTGGCAATTTGTTTAAATTCAGATAATTTTGATTTTCAATTATATTTGTCAAGGGTGAAGTAGGCTTATAGGGGAATCGAGCACCCAAAAATCTGGATAACACGCCATTTTGTGTACCCCGAGGGTAGTGAGGAAATTTAATAAAAATTATTTTTTATATACATAAATATAATTTCCGTAAGAATTATCTTTAAAATAATATATATAACCATTTTCAAATTCAGACTACTTATACAAAAAAAAACACAAATTTTTTAAAACTTTGGGGCCGAGATTTGCTGCTGCTGGCGACTACAACTCAAAGCACACTCAGTGGGGTTCAAGAATAATAAACCTAAAAGGCAGAGAGCTTCTAAATACCATTCTGTTTAAAAAAATACATTAACTTATCAACCGGAGAACCAACGTACAGAACAAGAATATCCCTGAAGTAATAGATTTTTGCGTAATGACAGGCATTGCATTAAATAAAGTCACAGCAGAATCGTGTTTAGATCTATCTTCTGATCATTCACCTTTTTTTTTATATATATGAACTCCAAACCAGTAATGAAACAACGTCCCCCTCTTTGCACAACAAACTTACGAACTGACTGCAATTCAGACAAATATTAAATGAAACACTTCCTCTTAATGTTCGTCTCAAATGTAAAGAAGATATAGATAAAGCTGTAAAAATATTTATACGAACTATTCAGCAAACAGCATAGATGTCTACTCCAGGCGCTTGATAAAGGCTGGCACCCTGGATTACTTTATTACCTTTTTTCCCCAAATTTACTTACAATCTGTTTTTTAACAATAAGTAAAATTATTTGTACAATTTGGTTATACTATATATATTCTGGCCACTGCCAAAGCAAATATTATTTAATCAAGAAAATGTATTTTTTATACCTACATACATATTAATATACATGAAAAACAAAACATCAAAAACAAATATTGTGATAGTGATAATTTGAAACTTCTTCCTAGTAGCCAACTTATTTGTCTGAATTTGTTTCTTATTTCGTATTGTTTACTTTTTATGTGTTGTCTCCAAGTAAGTTTTGCATCGATTATTATGCCAAGGTATTTTGCGCTGAATTGAATTTTAGTTATGTCGTCTGTAAGAGGATGTTTCTCGGATTTCCTGTTAGTATATACAACTTGAACAGATTTCTCTTTGTTTATTTATATACCCCATTTTTTGAACCAGAGGACTGTATTTTTTATTATTCTTTGCAACGTATCTATCGCTATTAAAGAGTTTTTTCTCTTTTCTTCTTCCTTTATATATAGTAAAATTTAACATAAAATATATAAAATAATGTAAGTATGAAAGAATATTAAATATTCTGAGCACTGGCAAAGATTATATTGCACGGTAATTTTAAGATAATATTATGGTAATTTTATGATCGCAGTCATTTTAAGATTTGCTTACTTATTGTCATTTTCCAAAAAAGAAAGATCCAATAAATATAAATATGAATTTTTAAAAAAGAAAAATTAATTATCGTTTGGTTTAAGTTCCACGGAGAATAAAATAAGTAGTTGTTTATTTTTTTCATGTTGTGAATATTTAGTACTAAATGTCCTAATTCTGCCAGTTTAGCTATAGTATCATCTTTTTCCGTTGATTAATGTATATTTCGTAAAATTACTTAAAATCAATGTTGCTCTTTGGGCTTAATGTATAATATTTTGTTTCTTTTTGCCTAGGTTATTTTATTATGTTTGTATAATGTACAAATTCTGCCGGTTGTATTTTTATTTCGTTTTTGTTCAGTGCTTTTCATCTCGTATTTGGTATTTGTTAGATGATTTAGAGCTTTAGTTAGTGCATTAATATTTTCCATATTTTGTATATATATGTGTCATATTGTATATGATATTCTCAGTGTTCTTATTCATAGAATCTGGCATCACCAGACTTTTGCATTTCATTAGTATTCTACTTTTGTATTTCTTCTAGGATCCGAGCTCCTCAAGCACACTCGTTGAAAATACTACTTTTGGGATTTACTTTTATTAAATAAATGAATTGATTGAAAATATAAAGCATATTATATCATGGTGTCAGATATGGCAAGTGGTGCTTAAAATAAATTGGAAAAGAACAACAGCAAAATAAACATAACCTAAGAAAGAAATAATATTGTGACGGGCCGTGAATGTTCTATAGACGAACAATGGCAGAAGTACAACAATTAAAAGAAGAAGTTGCACAACTTAAACTATTAATACAACAGAATACGCAGAGCGCACGACCAACTTTACCACAAATTCCATTGCCGGAACCATTGGATATCAAGTCCGGAGATATTTCGGAAAATGTTAAACATTTCAGAAGTCAGTGGGAGCTGTATCTACTGGCAACAGGTCTGGCGGCTCAGGATGAAGAGACAAAAAAAGCTATTTTGCTTACTGCAATTGGTAGTGATGTTTCCAGAAGATATGGAAATATGCCTATTAGGGATGAAGAAAAGAGAACAGCAGCCGATTTATTGAACGCCATAGAAAATAATTGAACACCAACTATAAACAAAAGGTATGTCAGAGCAATATTTAACATGGCCAAACAAGAAGACGATGAAACATACGACGACGCTTTACAGGATGACTTGTTGTTGGACAAAATTATTGTTCAATAAAAGATCATAACCTACGTGAAAGATTGTGGCTGGATGACGATATAACTTTGTATAAGGCAATAGAAACTTGCAGATCCAAAGAAGTTTCAGAGAAACAGCTGAAAGGCATAGACAATAATAACATGGAGGTAAACAAAATTCAGAGAAGTAATGCCAAACAACAAGTAAAAAATAGCAGAACGTCATATAAATGTAAATTTTGTGGATTTGATTACCATGACAATTTAGAAAATTGTCCAGCCAGAAAAGTATATTGCAGAAAATGTGAAAAGAAGGGCCATTATGCAAGAGTGTGCATGGCAGACGAACCAAGTACCAGCAACAATAAACGTAACAACAATGGTAAAACAGTAAAGGAGATTTCGACAACGGTGAAATATGAGGATCCAGAGGGGGATGAGCATTATGTACTAAATGTAGTTGAAGAAGGCTACTCAAAGGGCGTATTTAGAAATTTATTGATATACAACGCGAAATGTCAATCCGTAAACGTCAAGGCGCAGTTAGATACGGGAGCTACATGCAATCTAATTGGATACAACAACTTAAAGGACATAGATCCTAATCCACATATTAAGAGAACATTTACGAAACTAAAAACAATAGAGGGAACAGAAATCTCAACCGTTGGAACAACTTAGTTAACAGTACAAAGTAAGGCAAATGAAAGAAAGTTTTTTTTTTATGTCATCAGAAGAGATCACTGTCCACTATTATCGGCAGAGGCATGTCAACAGCTAAAATTAATAGAAATTTGCAAAGTAGTCACACAAAATACAACACAACAAGAAGCATACAACATATTCAACAAATATAGCAAGGTATTTGAAGGTTTGGGGAAGTTGACGGGGGAAATTAGGTTAGAAATTGATGAAACCGCAACACCGAAAAGCGAACCGCCACGAAGAATTCCAGTAGCGTTACGAGCACAACTAAAAACAACATTAGATGAGATGGAAAAGGCTAACGTGATTGAAAAGGAGCTAGAACACACTCCATGGACAAGCAACATAGTCATAGTTAGGAAAAACAACAACAAGCTAAGAGTTTGTATCGACCCTCGGAAATTGAATGAGGCTCTTAGGGATGTTAAATACCAATTGCCAACAGTTGAAGAAATTATTACGGAGCTAGCGGGTGCAAAGGTTTTCAGTATACTCGATGCAAAGAGCGGCTTTTGGCAGTTGGAGTTGGATGAACCGAGCAGCAGATTAACAACTTTTTGGACACCATTTGGGAAGTATCGTTTTAAGAGACTACCATTTGGAATAAAACCAGCAATGGAAATCTTGCAAATGAAGCAAAATCAGGTCGTTTATGGCTTAAAGGGTGTAACATGCATAGCCGACGACATTTTGGTAGTAGGGAAAGGAGAGAATATTGAAGAGGCAACTCGAGATCACAACAAAAACTTACAACAACTACTTGAACGTCTAGAAAGGGAAAATTAGAAGATAAATCGTGAGAAAATGAGGATTGGTCAAAGAGATATAAAGTTTTTTGGTCATATTTTAACAGGAGAAGGTTTAAACCCGGATCCAGAAAAAATTGAGGCAATTGTAAACATTCCAAGACCATCAGACAAAAGCGATACATTGCGCTTTCTGGGTATGGCAACCTATTTGAGTAAATTCATTCCAAACATGTCAGATATAACTGAACCGCTGAGAAAGGTAACGCACATAAAAAGTGAATTCTTATGAGCAGGAGACAGCATTTAGAAAAATAAAGCATGTTATAACAAGTACTCCAGTTCTAAAATATTTTGATATAAGAAAGCAGGTAACGATACAAACAGATGCATCATCATTTGCATTGGGCTGTACTCTGATGCAAGAGGGGCATCCTGTGATTTATGCTTCAAAAACACTTACACCAATCCAAAGAAATTATGCCCAGATAGAGAAGGAGATGTTGGCTATACTTTTTGCGTGCAGAAGGTTCGATCAATATATTTGCGGAAAAAAAGATGTTCTAATCGAGACAGATCATTCGCCACTCATCAGCATTTTCAAGAAACCTTTATTGAATACACCGAAAAGACTACAATCCATGATCCTATCGCTTCAGAGATACGATTTCAATATAAAATATACGAAAGGAACCCAAATGTACATTGCAGACACTTTGTCAAGAGCGCCAATTAAGGATAATCGTGAAGAAAAATCATTTGAAATATATAAAATAGAAGAATTAAAAGAATTGGATGGCTGCAACGATATCGAGAATAAACGAATAAGCAATTAGATGATCATCAAAATTCATAAAGCTACGACCCAAGACAACGTTATGAATACATTGATAAAAACAATAAATGAAGGTTGGCCGAAAAACAAAAACGAAACTGATGAAGCAATAAGAGACTATTGGAACATTCGTGATGAGTTGGTGAGTAACAACAGAATGATATTTAAGGCTAACAGAATATTAATACCCCAAGAAATGAAGAAGGAAATACTTGATCGGTTTCATCAGCCCCATTTGGGAATAGAGTCGGCACTAAAGCTAGCTAGAGAAATAGTCTACTGGAGAGGAATCTCAGACAGCATAAAACGGAAGATACAATACTGTGACATATGTAACAAATATACTAGAAACCAACAGAAGGAGCAGTTAATAATCCCGGAAATACCAAGCTCACCGTTTGAAGTCATCTCAATAGACGTGTGTGAAGTAAACATTAAAAAAAAGAAGAAACATTTTTTGATAACAGTGGACCACTACTCCGATTTTTTTGAGATCGATGAATTAAAGAACCTTGCAGCAAACACAACAATAGACATATGTCGGAAAAATTTTGGAAGATACGGAATTCCTTTAAAGGTCATCACTGACAACGGAACGAATTTTGTAAACATCGACTTTCGAAAATTTTCATCAGAGTGGGAGTTTAGACACGAGACCTCAAGTCCGTATCATCAACAGGCGAACGGAAAAGCTGAATCGGCAGTTAAAATAGCGAAACAGCTCCTAAAAAAGGCGCTAGAATCTAATATAGATTTCTACAAATCACTTCTGGTCTGGAGAAATAAACCAAAAAAAATCGGGTCAAGTCCAGCCAAAAGACTATTTTGCAGATGGTTAAATTGTGGTATACCAAATATAAACACAGAGCAACAAGTAGTAACAAAAATTCCACAGCGGATAGAGCAACAACGTATCAACAACAAAAAGTATTTCGATAAAAGAACAAGAAAGGAAAATAATTTGAATATTGGGGATGAAGTGTATATGAAGCGAAACCCTGACGATACTTGGTCAAAAGGGGAAGTGACCCAAAAATTGTCCAATCGAACATGCATAGTAAGTTCCAATCAAAAACTATACAGACGCAACACTATCCATATAAGAAAACCAAATACCACAACAGACATGATCAGTGAAGATGAACGAACGGAAGTAGATAAGAGTCTTCCTGAATCACCGATAACATCAGCAGTACAACAATCAATCTCTCAACAAACTCCAACTTGGCAAGCACCACCTAAACTATCGTTGCCGAAGGCGAACATACTTCTCAAGTAGCCGAACGAAGAAACCACCAAATCGAACATTCAATGGAACATCACGACAACAGGACAACATCGAGACCGAAAAGGCAAATCAAGGCTCCTAAACGTTTTGAAGACTACGACACTTCTCAGTAAAACAAAGGGGATGTCATATTGTATATGATATTCTTAGTGTACTTATTCATAGAATCTGGCATCACCAGACTTTTGCATTTCATTAATATTGTACTTTTGTATTTCTTCTTGGATCCGAGCTCCTCAAGCACACTCGTTGAAAGTACTACTTTTAGGATTCACTTTTATTAAATAAATGAATTGATTGAAAATACAAAGCATATTATATCAATATGGGTGGTGGTTTTTGAGTGTGTTTTGATATTTGATTCTGTATAGTTGAATCTATTTTTGCCACACTGTTGTATTGTTCGTCAGGTTTGTCATTTAGTGCCAGTAGTTTGAACCTGTTTCTTGTATGTGGAGGGGGCTCAGCCAATATTATTGTAGTGTTGGTTGTGTTACGCTCAGTGGTTTGTTTTTCTGTTTTTGGTTGTTGTTATTTTGCTCGATTAATTTGTTTGGCTTCTCGCGGTTACGTTTTCGGTTACTCTGCTCGGAATGTTTGCTATTGTTTCCACTGTTTGAGTTTTGTACTTGCGTGTTTGTTGCTGTTGTTATAATTGGTTTTGTTGGCTTGGTAGACATAATTGTTGCGCTAGAATAAAGCAATGCACTTGTCGTAGCTTTCGAAGCTACTATTGTAGTATAAGAGTTTTGTGCTGTGGTTGTTCTTCCTGATGTTGCAGCTGGTGGGTGAGCTACCTTCGACAAGTGGAGCAGCCGTCAGCTTGATTAGAGACAAAGAGAAAATGCATTTCTATTTATTGTTTAATGTTTTGTGAATTTTACACTTCACTTTTAATCTATTCTTGCAAAATAAAACCTTATTAAACATGTATGTAAATTGCACTTTTGTATTAGCGTCTATATCGCGAAGTATAAAGAACGAATTCAGTTTAAACACAGTGAAAACCGTCACAATCACGAAGCACATTGAAATCGCGTCCGCACAGTTTGAAACGACGAGTTCTATAACGACTTTATAAACTAAAACAAGTTTTACCTTCCAAATATTACTATATCCTGAAATCCAATCTTGAAGATAGACATTTCATGATCAAATTCAACGACGAAGTCATCAAATTATATGCAATCAAACCCGGAGTGCCACAAGGAAGCGTTCTGGGTTCTATTTACAGCTGATTTCCCAACAGCATATACGACACCTGCTACCTTTGCTGACGATACACCGATCCCACCATCTGACAGCATCGGCTGATCTGTAATTAAGCCTCTAGAATATAGAAGCATGGCTACAAAGAGTGGAGAATGAAAGCAAATGCGACCAAGTCTACCCAAGGTACTTTCACTCTCAGAAAGCACACGTGTCCCCCGGTATTTTTTAACAATAAGGAACTACTACAGTCAGCAAATACTAAGTTTTCATTTAGGTCGTCGAATTACCTGGCAGAAACATATAACTAAAACTAAACTCGTTGAACTGGCTCATGGGTAGCAACTCCCAGCTTTCAATTGAAAATAAAGTTATAGACAAAGGGTCTATTCGGAAATGCATCATGATTAGCAGTATTCGCACAATTTGCAACACTGCTGATTTGACATTTGATGAAGCTGATACAAATGATGCCATTTTGCGTATATTTCGGTTGCATTACAGATCACGTTCTTTACTGCAGTAAATAAAATGGAGTTTTTTTTTTGAATTTATTAATTGAAGACTTATGTGAAACATGCAATTTTAATATTTTGTCAAATGTAAGGAAAAAGACACTTAAAAATTTAAGAAGAAAGCGCATTATTTACAAGAATGTGTCGATAAAATGGAAAATTCCTAAAAACCAATCGTTTTATAAAACAATAAAATCATATCCCGACGATACATTTTATTCTCATTTCCGAATGAATCGATCGACATTTAATGTAAGAAAAAAATAACGTTTTACAAAATGTTATAGTTTTTAACAAAAAGTATTTTAATTGTAGGCTTCTTCCACTACCTTACTCCATAAGACACTCTTTTTCTTTCGTCCCGCAACGAATTCTTCCTCCAAATCAAATCTTACTCTAACGAGGACCTTTACATCACTTGTAGATAGAAATTCGTTAAAAAAACAATAAAATGTAAATTTACGTTATTTAAAATTTAGTTATTTAAGAACTTATTTCTGTAAAAAGATTAAAAAATTGGTTTTTAACTCACTTGTCTTCCTCCATTTTTCCAGTTGCATTCTACGCAACATAAACTTCTTTGATGCAAATAATGAGCGACACTTGATAGAAAAATGACATTTCAAAACGCCTGACGATTGCAGTGCTGCCAGATTGACATTTCAGATCATTCTGTTGGTACTGCAAAAGCAGTTTGCGCATTATGATGCATTTCCGAATAGACCCATAGTCATACTGAAGCCTATATAAACCTATGGCATCCAGTTCGGGGATCTGCGTCAAAATCTAATGTTGCGGTTCTGCATAGATACCAATCAAAGGTACTACGTCTAGTAGCAAAACCCCTTGGTATGTAACAAACCAACTCTTACATCGCGATCTAGATATTCCAAATATAAATGAAGAGATACTTCTATATAACTTAAGATATAGTGAACGACTTTCGAGGCAGTCTAACATACTTGTTTCAGCCCTTCTCAATAATAGCCCAACCAATCGGAGACTCAAACGACGATTTCCTTTACAAACAGCTGCCTCCATCTCTTAATTAAAATTTTAAAAATTTCAAATTAAAAGAAAAAAACAAAAAATAATAATAAAAACTAAATGAAAATAGAAAAACCAATAATTACCTAATATGTAAACAGTTTTGTGAATTTTAGCATTGACTAAAATTCTAATTGTTTAGATTTAAATCTATGTTTAAGATAATTTTTAGTTTTTTTAGATTTAAATGTATATTGATGATATAATAATCGCTTAATGTTCTAGGATAGATTGTAATGAAATAAAGTGGTTATAAAAAAAAAGATATTTTTTAAACTCCACATTCTACTCCTATGTTTCTGCCACCTGTGGCAAATTTTACTTTGGCCGCTAAATATTTTTTTGTTATTTCACACGGATAGGGACAAAATAGATTCTTCAAGTTAACTGTGGAGGCCAGACATATTCACCCCAATTTTAAATAACTTTCCGCAGTAAATTTTTTCACTTTCCGCGTATTTAACTAAAAATTCTTAAAAATGCAATTATTTTAATAAAATACATTTTTAATTATTTAAATTAATGAATTAAAACTATATTTATCTGTACGCTTGTTTTAGGAAAATGAAGATACTTTTTTTTAAAATTTGGAAACTTTTTTGCGGGCAAAATTGCAAGTTTTTAATGCAAAAGTAAAAATAGTAGACACAACACATAACTCCTAGTATTCCATGTT
The DNA here is from genome assembly GCA_920105625.2 of Clusia tigrina. NCBI lineage: Eukaryota > Metazoa > Arthropoda > Insecta > Diptera > Clusiidae > Clusia > Clusia tigrina. Next base: position 48,029,122 of record OV050031.1, on the reverse strand, counting down.
TGAAATAAAAACCTATCGCAACTTTTCTTTTATCGCACATTGTATCCATTGTGGGCAAAGCTGACTTTCATATATATTAAAAATTTCCGAAAGCACCTTACTAAAACTAGACTGAGCTATCCGCTACATCGTAGTCAATTCTAATTCCATTTTGATAACCTCCTTTTGCACAGAAGCGCAAACACGCACTTAGCTTCACTATTGAAGCAATCGCAAATATCTTCGCCTCTGTTGTAAAGCATCTGGTAACATTTGAAGCAAATATAGGAAAGCATCCTTATCTGTAGTATTACTGAAATCTAAAATTGCAATAAAATTGTTGCCAAAATTATAAAAATTAATGTATACTCAGTGATTCAGTTAACCCCAGAGGTTTAAAACTGTCCTTCAAATTTCTCTTTCTAAATCTGATCTCTGCATTTGCTTCTTCTGCAACCAATCTCAACGCAATTCTATGCATATTTAATATTAATAAATAATTATTATCCACCGAATATTTTTATCCACTGAGATATTTTTAACCACTTTACGTAATATTTTTTAAAAACTTTTTTGCGTTTTAAATCTAGCACCAAATCACATAAGAAACTCAACTGTTTGTAAGTTCGTTGTGTGGGTTGAAACTTCACTACTATATTCGAAACGGAATAAATTTAGAATAGGAGGAAAAAATCCGCACGGAAAATAAAATCCGCGTGGACAAGAATCCGCGCAAAAGCTATCGTGACCCTTAGCAGCACTGATGCTGTATATGTCGGCCTTTCTACAACAGCTAAAGAAGATGAAATGGAATTTGAAATGTGTAACACTGCTGATTAACTGCAACAACCAAAATGCGCAACATCTAGTGCGAAATGCCACATACCAGGCGAGAAGCTAGCATATCGATTTGAGATACATTCACATTCGAGATATATATAAATCTAGTGATATGATTGCGACATAGTGAATTTGTAAAAGAAATGGGCATTCACTAATTATGAAATGTAAAATAGTGGAAGGGATGAAAGAGATAGGGGTTGCCAAGGGGGGCAGGTTCACGTTAGGGCTGACTGACGGCTCATGTCTCTTAAATCTTCCTACTCTCACCTCCACGTGGTGCACCCTGGTAACCTGAGCAACCTAGGTGAAGATATGGTAACCAACCCATGTGGGATCCTTGGTCAGGGCCAACGAGAGAGGGAGCTTTGGTGAGGCCACTCTGACATATTCGGTTTAAGGATTCATCAAAGTGTGCGCAGCCAGGTGGGGTCTCGCATGTAGGAACGGTGGCGGAGAAGTACTATAGGTACCAACGGCAGCGCCCATACCCCCGAAGTGGTTGTGCGCTGGGCTTGGAACCCGCCACATAAAAGACAAATAATCCAGTGAATATAAGATTGAAGCCTCGGATGAAATACCCCACAACTGTTGAAGACAACCCCCGCAAACGTTATAAGGAACACGATTTAAGGATATGCACCTGGAATGTCCGGACCCTTAATAGGGAAGGTGCCTCTATCCAGCTGGTTGACGTCCTCGAAAAATATAAAGCTGACGTCACCGCACTCCAGGAAATGCGATGGACGGGACATGGACGCTCAAAAAAGCTACATGTGACATCTACTACAGCTGCCATGCGACGAAGCGCAGACTCGATGTAGGTTTTGTGGTAAGCAAACGACTGCGAGATGAAGTCCTGGGATTTACCCCAGTCGACGACAGGCTTGCCACACTCCGCGTTAAGACAAAATACTTTCACATCAGCCTAATCTGCGCACATGCTCCGACGGATGAAAAAGACGAAAACACCAAGGATGCATTCTACGATCAACTAGAAAAAACCTTCGATCGATGCCCCCGCCACGATGTAAAAATTGTGCTAGGTGACTTCAACGCCAAGGTGGGCAAAGAAGGCATTTTTGAACCAACCGTCGGTAAGTTCAGCCTCCACGAGCAGTCATCAGAAAACGGTTTGAGGCTGATCGACTTCGCGGCAGCGCGGAACATGGTAGTTAGTAGTACTAGATTCCAGCATCCCGATATTCATAAAGCCACCTGGCTGTCCCCTGATCATAAAACCAGGAACCACATTGATCACGTTGTGAACGACGGCAGGCATGCATCCAGCGTGTTAGACGTACGTACAATTCGAGGTGCCAACATTGACTCGGACCACTACCTTTTTGTAGCTAAGGTTCGCACTCGCCTCAGTGTGGCACAAAACGTTCGCTTTAATTCACAGAGGAAGCTTGACGTCGGAAAGCTACAATCGCTACAGACAGCTACCGCATTTGCCTCTCGGCTCTCGAATATGCTGACGGATTCTCCCCCTGATCTCGATATTTGCGCGCAGTGGTCGCTTATATCCCACTCCATGCGCACGGCCGCTGAAGAGGTGATTGGCTATCAGCGCCCGAAGAAAAACAGCTGGTATGACGAAGTGTGTCGCAACGCAGCTGCAGAGAAAGACGCAGCATACCAATTCATCCTGCGATCGGCTGCAACGCGAGCTGCTAAGGAGCGATATCGAGAGAAGAGAAGGGAAGAGAAGCGTCTTTTTAGGCGCTAGAAACGAGAAGCCGAAAAGAGAGAATGCGAGGAAATCGATATGTTTGGCAGAAGGAATATGGCTCGAAAATTCTACGAACGTGTGAGGCGCCAAACGGAAGGTTTTAAGACAGGAGCCAATTCCAATTCCTGCAAAGACGAAAACGGGAATTTAGTGACGGATGTCCAGAGCGTACTCACGTTATGGAGGGAACACTTCTCGAAGCTGCTGAATGGCGACAGCGCTAATGATAGCAATGAAAATGAACCCGACCCCACAGTTGCTGACGACGAACATGAAGTAGCGCCCCCCGACTATGACGAGGTCTTGCTAGTTATTAGGCGGCTCAAAAACAACAAAGCCGCCGGAGCTGATGGTATACCAGCGGAGCTATTCAAGGCTGGCGGCGATGAGCTCACGAAACGCATGCACCAGCTCATCTGCAAAATATGGTCGGAGGAATGCATGCCTAGCAACTGGAACTTAAGTGTGCTCTGCCCAATCCACAAGAAGGGTGATCCGGCAATCTGTGCCAACTACCGCGGGATCAGCCTTCTGAACATCGCATATAAGGTCCTGTCGAGCGTACTCTGTGAAAGGCTGAAGCCCATCGCCAATGAACTGATTGGGCCTTATCAGTGTGGCTTCAGACCTGGTAAAGGCACCATTGACCAAATGTTCACACTACGCCAAATCCTGGAGAAAACCCTAGAGAAGCAGATTGACATACACCATCTTTTCGTCGATTTCAAAGCCTCATTCGACAGCACCGTAAGGAGTCAACTATACGCCGCTATGTCTGAATTTGGCGTCCCTGCTAAGCTAATTCGGCTGTGCAAAATGACGCTAAGCACCACCACTGGCTCTGTTAAAATCGGTAATGACTTGTCCGAGCCGTTTGTTACTGAGCGAGGATTCAGACAAGGTGACTCCTTATCGTGTGTTTTCTTCAATCTAATGTTGGAAAAAATCGTATGTGCAGCATGTCTAAATCGCACAGGCACTATCTTCCACGACGATGTCCATACACGATGTCGACGGAACGCTACAGACGTTTACCCAAATTCTTACCACTGCAGCTAAACTTACCACACCAGTTGTTAAAATTGCTTCTAATCGATCTAACAGAACATCAAAAGATATTCAAAGAATGATAAAAGAAAAACGGAAACTAAGACGAGATCAGATCCCCTTGGTTAAAACAAAAATTGACAAGTGTCACAAAAGAGCTGCGAAATACTTGAAAGAGGGAAAATGAGCTGAGTCTACAACATAACCTAATAAGTCTTTCAGTGACCGCAGATACTAACTACTCGCTCTGGCAAGCTGTAAGCAAAATGAAGCGGCCCCAGTACTGGGAAACGCCTATAAGACTTTCCGATGGAAATTGTGCAAAAAGCTATTTTCAAATCATTTCCAACTTGTGTTCTCACCAAATTTAATGCAGACTGAAGTACCCCTGCTAAGCTAATTCGGCTGTGCAAAATGACGCTAAGTACCACCACTGGCTCAGTTAAAATCGGTAATGACTTGTCCGATCCGTTTGTTACTGAGCGAGGATTCAGACAAGGTGACTCCTTATCGTGTGTTTTCTTCAATCTAATGTTGGAAAAAATAGTACGCTCCGCAGAAACAAATCGCACAGGCACTATCTTCCACAAGAGTGTCATGTTACTGGCGTATGCTGATGATATTGACATCATTGGCCATAACAGCCGCGCCGTGAGTGCTGCATTTTCCGGCTTGGAGAGAGAAGCGAGGCGAGTGGGTTTAGCGGTGAACGAGGACAAAACGAAGTACTTGATGTCAGCACACAAAGAGTCTCAGCGTCTTGGACACCACGTCACTGTTGGCGACTACAACTTTGAAGTTGTGAAGGATTTCGTTTATCTGGGAACCAGCATCAACACCACGAACGATGTCAGCAAGGAGATCAAGCGAAGAATCACTCTTGCCAACAGGTGTTATTTTGGGCTCAGTAGGCAATTGAGAAGCAGAGCCCTCTCTCGACGAACAAAAATTACGCTCTACAAAGCCCTCATCCTTCCCGTCCTGCTTTATGGTGCCGAAACCTGGACGATGACAAACAGCGATGAGCGAGCTTTTTGGGGGCGTTCGAGAGAAAAATTCTTCGAAGGATCTATGGTCCTATATGCGTCTGCGGAGAGTATCGAATCAGATGGAACAACGAGCTGTATGAGCTGTACGCCGACATTGATATAGTTCAGCGCATTAAAGCACAGCGGCTGCGCTGGCTGGGACATGTTGTGAGAATGGATGAAAGTGCTCCGGCGAAAAAAGTATTTGAATCGATGCCGCCGGGTGGCGGACGCAGGAAGGGGAGACCACCACTACGTTGGAAGGACCAAGTTCAAGAGGACCTGGCTGCACTTGGTGTTCCAATTGGCGCCAGCGTGCGCGAAATAGAGACGACTGGCGAAGGCTGATAACGCGGCAATGATCAGAAATGGTTGTACGCCAATTATGATGATGATGATGATGAAAATAGTGAAATTATTTTTGTTGATTTGTTTAGTTCCGCGTGGAAAATAATTCGCGGCGCATTTTTTAATTCGTCCGAATCAAATTCTTTTTAAATATTTTGACCGAATAAAATTTTACTTCGAATCAGCCAAGCGAATTCGGACGAAACCATTCTAGATTTTGACATCTTTAAATAAAAGTGCAAAAGTATTGAAGTTTAATAAAAATTCAAAATACTCATTTTAAAACATCAAGATACAAAATTTTTAAAAATATACATAGTCACCCCAATTTAAATACGCACGCGGATTTTATTTTCCGTGTCGATTTTTCCCTCCTATTCTCAATTTATATGAATTCTTTTTTCTTAGTTAAGTTTCAAACCACATTTCGAACTTACAAACAGCTGAGTTTCTTATGTGATTTGGTGTTAAAATTAACACGCAAGTTGACAAAATTATCAAGTGGTTCAAAATATCTGTGTGTAGTGAGTTGTTATATTAATGATAAATAATAATAAATATGCATAGTATTGCGTTTAGATTGGTTGCACAGGAAGCAGAAGCAGTGGTAACATTTAGAAGGAGAAATTTGCGGGACAGTTCCAACCCTCTGGAATTAACTGAATAACTGTAAGTGTAAATTAATCTTGGTAATTTTAGCACCAATATACAATATTCTTGTACTTTAAGATTTCATAAATACTACAAGTAAATAAGGATGCTTTCTTATATTTGCTTCAAATATTAACGGGTGATTTGCAACAGAGGAAGAAGAAATTTGTAATTGCCCCAATAGTAAAGCTAAGTGCGTACTTGCGCTTCTTTGCAGAAGGAGGTTACCAAACTGGCCTTGGGAAGGACCACGATGTAGCGATAGCGGTAGTTCGTAGTTTTCCTCATCCATATCACTCGTCTCTTTCGTGGTGCACTGTAATTTTAGCTCTCTTTTGGGGCCACCACTTGTTCTATTCTTATTTTCTACGTTAGAAGCAATCTTCTTACGAATATATCGTGTTTAGTTAGCCCACACCTAGATTTTATTTAATAATAAAAATAACGGAAAAATAATAAATAAATAACGGACCAACACTATTTATTTTCCGCATTTCTTCATCCCAGAACTTGGATACTTCTTCCGTCGACCTCTTGTAGAAGCCACTGGCAATGTCGCGGTTTGCAATCATATTTTCCAATAGACTTTTCATCTGGAGCTTGTTGTCTTCATCCTTAAAAAAGCATTCACAATTCTTGTGCCCAAAAATTTTGCAAATTAAAAAAAAAAAATTTTCAATTTTCCTACAAAAATTCACAGATAAACATTTTAATTCATCTTAATTTATAGCCCCATTTTATTAAAAGAATTGCATTTTTAAGAAATTTTAATTAAATACTCACAAGATCATAAAATTTCCGCTAATTTATGTATGTTCTTTAGAACACCGTGGACTGCGAATGTGGAATTCTTTTGCAGATTTTTTCGCAAGTTTGAAAATTGAAATGTGAAAAATTGCTTGTGGATTTTGTTTAGAATATGCGGAAAGTGAAAAAATTCACTGCGGAAAGTTATTTGAGAATTGGGGTGAGTATATCGCTACGACTTTTGTGTGAAGGAGAGGATATTATTCAGGAACGAACAGTTCGAAGGCATTTAAGGGACCAATCACCATTGAACCATTGAAGAAACGCGAAAAGACTGAAAAACTTTTCTAGAAAAACATTTTTAATAAATGTGGATGTTTTTTTAGATTTGAACAATATTAAAAACTGAATAAACACCGGCGTTTAAGTACCTATTGGATTTACTTTCCACTTCTTTGTCAACGTCAAAACTACCATTTGGAATTGCGCCCATCTTGAACCTCAGCGATTGTTTGCGTTTTTTTGCTGAGAGCGCATACCAAAACAGAGTAAGTTGGCTTGGTTCCTCCTCCTTGGTCCCTATGCATGTATTTTATTTAAAGCAGACTTCTTTCCCAAATAGCGCTTTTGGTCGATTCAAACCTAATTAGAAAATAATTTGTTTTTAATGGGCGACATATAGGATTGACACATTTTTTACCTTCTTCCACTCAAATTCACTCTTAGCCGGCGGGCCCACACTGTTCAATTACAACCTGAGCTGTTTCCAGAATAAGGTCAGATTTACCACTAGTTTTAATATATTTGACAACATAAATACAGTAAGATCGTTGAGTGATTCGGACGCGTGTCGGGTTGCTCCGTGAAGTTTTCTAAAAAGTGTAAAAATTACTATTTAATAAAACGTTAAAACTTGTGCGTACCTGTAGTGATTTCCGCCCCGTTGACTGCTGGTCCAGGGGTCGGTATTCCTGGTGGTAACCAATCACGGTCTTCCTCAGGCGCTAAAAGTGAAATTTTATTAACGGTTAAAGGTTTTTATTTATATACATATTACCTTAATTAACTCAAAAGAGAGACCTTCAAATAAATAAAATAAAAATAAAAAAATAACAGCATATGCTTCACAGCAGCTGTCTCATTGATATAAACAGTTCAATCTATTACTTTGTAAATCTCAGTATAGTTGGTTTGTGTATGCACTAAGTCTTTTTTGCTTAAGCCCCCCCTACACTTAGTAGTATGAGTGTTATCCGCTCCCCCAAAGGGGGTTCCAAAAATGTTAACCCACAAGCGGAAACCATCGCCAAAAATACTGATTGTGATCAGTGCAGTACCGTCGAACCAGGAAAAAATAGAAGCGAAGGTTATCGAGGTGAAAACATCACTGGTATGGTGGCTTCAACGAGCCTTAAACTCCCACAATTGGGAGTGGAGGCATCTGGAATATGGCAGAAAGCAAACTCGAAGAGGAATAGATCTAGCCCAGGCGCAACATCGCGTCCCACTCCAAAACAATCCAAATTGGATAACTACTGGCTCGGAACACCTTCTTTAAAGAGCTCGAATAGATTCGCTGCACTAGACCAAGAAGAGGCACGTCAAGATGCAACAACTGACGTCCGGAGAGAACCAAAACCTCCACCTATTTTTGTTTCAGGCGTGAGTAATATAATTCCCCTAAAAGAATTACTTGAAGTAATTGCTAAGAAAGAATATAAACTCAGAGTTATAAATGGAGACGTTGTCAAAATACAACCAAAGTCATCTGAAAAATACTCAGCCATTACAAAGGCTCTAACCGAAAAGAACACTGAGTTTCATACTTTTAAATTGAAGCAGGAAAGAGACTTTAACGTAGTACTAAGGGGTATGCACTGTTCAACCCCAATCGACGAAATAAGAGAAGCAATTGAGGAGTTGGGTAATACAGTTGTTAATGTTTGTAATATTAGGCAAAGAACTACAAAAAAACCGCTTCCTATGTTTTACATCAGTCTGAAGCAATGCAGCAATAACAAAGGCATATACGAATGTAATACACTTTTAAACACACGAATTAAAATTGAGCCACCTAGGAAGAAACGTGAGATTCCTCAATGTGTCCGATGCCCACGTTACAGACACACCAAGCGATACTGCAACCGTAGCCCACGATGCATTAAATGTACAGGAAACCACCTTACTTCCGAATGTTCCCGCAAACTCGTCGCACAAGACGTTCGATGTGTGCTCCGCGAAGGCAATCATCCCGCTAATTATAAAGGTTGCACTGTCTATAAGGAGCTGCAAAAAAAGTCGTTCCCAGCACTCAGAAACAGAGAAGCGAGGAACATTAACCAGGAAGCGCCTCAAAGATCCGCTCCACGAACAACAACGTCGTATGCAAATGTAGTACGAAATGTAGTACTCCGGTAGAAACCAATACGAACCTAACCACTCCGCTCAACAATCCAAATACTCAACTGAATGAGGATATGACCGAGCTAAAAACCATGCTTAAAGCATTGATGGGTCAAGTGAGTACACTACTTAATCTACTAACCACAGTCGTAGCAAATATGTCGAAATGAATAAATTATTAAAAATCGCAGTCTGGAATGCCAATGGGCTCAGTCGTCATATCCATGAAATATCAGCTTTCTTAGCAGACAAAAATATTGACATTATGTTGATATCTGAAACCCATTTCACTGAAAAAAGTTACGCAAAAATTCCGCAATATGACCTATACTCCACAATCCACCCAGCTGGCACTGCGCGTGGGGGAACTGCTGTAATTATTCGCAACAGTATTCCACACGTGGAGCACGAATGTTATAAAAAGAAATACCTGCAATCAACGGTTATAACAATTGATGATTATAAAGGCCCCATAACAATTGCAGCGGTATATTGCCCTCCCAACCATCCAGTTAACTGCGAACAGTTCCAAGAATTTTATAACTCCCTAGGATCAAGATTCATCGCTGGGGGTGATTATAATGCTAAGCATCCACAATGGGGGTCTAGAATAACAACTCCTAGAGGCCGTAACCTATATAAAGCTATGCAACAAAACAGCCTGTCCCACCTATCAACGGGTGAGCCAACCTACTGGCCAACGGACAGAAACAAGCTTCCAGACGTTATCGACTTTTTTGTATCCAAAGGTGTACCAAAAACAAACACTTCCATGGAATCGTGCCTGGACCTGTCGTCAGATCACTCACCGATAGTTCTAACAATTAGCTGTGAGGTTCAGATCAGAGCAAGAACAATCTGTCTGCACAACAAAAGCACAAATTGGGAGCTGTTTAGACAAAGCATTATCGAGACTCTAGTCACCAATATTCCTTTAAAAAACAAAACAAATATAGACGATGCAGTAGAACTTTTGAACTCAGCCATTCAGCATGCTGCATGGACTTCCACATTGGAGCCCAGCTGTATAAGTAATTATCGTGATGTAAGCCAGGTTGTAAAGGAGCAACTAAAAGAAAAGCGGAGACTGCGTCGAATTTAGCAAATGACCAGAAGCCCCTATGACAAAAACCGGTTCAATTGCGCTACAAAGCAACTCAAAAACGCCCTACGGTCAACAAAAAATTCAGAAATACAAAGCTATCTCAGCAGCTTGTCACCTTCACAGGCTTCAGGTTATTCTCTATGGAAAGCTACAAAAAAACTAAAACAACCAACATCAGATGTGCCACCTATTAAAACGAAAGATGGCGGATGGGCCAGATCTGACAAGGAAAAATCACAGTCATTTGCTCTTCATTTATTAGAAGTATTTGCGCCGCTTCCAAGCAAATATCCACAAGAAGACATATAAATAGCTGAATTACTTGATGCCCCATACCAAATGGATATTCCGATCCAGAATTTTAAACTAAAAGAAATTAGAGGAATTATCAAGAATACGCTAAAAGACAAAAAATCGCCGGGATATGACCTTATTACGAGCAGAATCCTAAAGGAGCTACCAGATTGCGGCTATAAATTCATTGCCCAAAGCCAATGGAAAGTGGCTCAAATTATCCTTGTTCCCAAACCTGGGAAACCGGCAGAAGTGGTCACCTCATATAGACCAATTAGCTTGCTTCCGATACTTTCCAAAATGTTTGAGAAACTTCTTTTGAAGCGACTCCTCCCAATCATCGAGTCAAAACAACTTATACCTTCCCATCAATTTGGATTCCGAAAGCATCATGCTACGATAGAACAAATAAATCGAGTATATGCATTTGCACAGAATGCACTAGAAAATAGAGAATACTGTTCAGCTGCATTCCTGGATATCACCCAAGCATTCGACAAGGTGTGGCACCAAGGGTTACTGTACAAATTGAAAATGCATTTACCCTATCACTACTTTGCCATATTAAAGTCCTACTTAGAAAGCAGATTCTTCATGGTCAAAGTTAACAGCGACGTAACTTCCCTGTATCCAATCAAAGCTGGTGTTCCACAAGGGAGCGTTTTGGGACCTGTGCTCTACACACTATTCACGGCTGACCTGCCGCTGACTGTTACCACATATACCGCAACTTTTGCAGATGATACTGTTGTAATGGCCAGCAACAAAAACCCCGTGTTAGCCTCGAAGCATTTGCAGGAGAACCTGAACCAAATTGACTTATGGCTAGACAAGTGGCGAATAAAAGCAAATGCAATAAAATCAGTGCAAACGACTTTTACCCTACGTGCAGGTTCTTGCCCTCCAGTGACACTAAGTAACTCCCAATTGCCACAAGCAGACCATGCAAAATACCTTGGGGTGCACCTGGATCGGCGGCTTACGTGGCGCTGTCACATCTTCTCCAAACGGAAACAACTTGGAATAACGCTTAGGTCTTTGTTCTGGGTACTTGGACGAAGGTCAGCCCTAACACTTGGAAATAAAGTCCTGATATATAAGGTAATACTGAAGCCCATATGGACTTATGGTATTCAAATTTGGGGATCAGCATCCAAGTCAAACCTGGACATCCTACAACGATTCCAATCAAAAGTCATACGACTGTGTGCTAATGCACCTTGGTATGTCAGCAACGACATCATTCATCGCGATCTAAACATCCCAAAAGTAAATGATGAAATCATGAAATATAGCCACTCATATCGCAAACGTCTTAGAGTCCATCCTAACAACCTAGCGGTAGAATTGATAACCAGCGATACCAGCGCGCGAAGACTAAAAAATATGTACCATCGGACTTACCATTCAGATTTACCACCTAAGATCAAATTAGAAATAAAAATTCAAAAATAAGATTGTATTAAAAAAAAAAATTATAATAATAATAATAATAATAAGGAATGAATGAAATTAATATATATAGAATCTAACTTTGTTAAATTAATGTACCTAATGTATTGAATGTTACTGAAAATTCATACACATGTTTATAACCAAATATAATATAAGTAGTACTGAATGTCCAGCTGGACAGATTGTAGTTAAATAAATGGAGATAAAAAAAAAATAATAATAATAAAATACATTAATTTGGCGTAAAAAAGCAGGACGTATTTGGTTCTAAAGCAGTATTATACTACGGCAAACATTGTAGATACAAGCGTTTTCGATATATTTGTGATATATAACCTTGTCCAAAATAGCATAATTTTATTATTAACCGACAACATTTTTTTAGCGTACGCTTTTAATCTAAAAAACTTCCAAAAGTATCGTTACATCAGGACCGACTTCACTTTAAAAGACTCTCTTATTGTAATGAGGTGAATTTAAAAAAAAATGCATATGGTGTTTTGCTTGCAGCTATTTAGCCTTAACATTAAAATAAATAACTTTGGAACTATGAGGTCCTCCAATAAAAATAGTATGGTTGTTTTAATAATAAATACTTCAAGCAGAAATACTAAAGGTTAACTATAGCTCTCTGCGTATTTAATGCAATAAATCCTGCAGTCTCGTAATAACGTCAATGTGTTCGTTAGACTCCATATAATGTTATTGAAAAATACAAGTCTGATAAAAAGGATGAAAAATGTTTGTCTAAAAAATAGTGTAACAAAATAATCAGAGTCAACGTTTCTTCAGTGGCAGTTCTTTCCTACCCATTATACATTTGAATCAGAGCAGTCACACTTCATCTGAGTGATCGCTTTCACTCTACATTTATAATTGATTATTTATTAACAGAAAATTTAATTTTCAAAAATATATATCCAGAATACTTATCTCTTTTGACCATCTCATGGTTTTAGTGTAATGCAAATGACGTTTTTATTACTTTCTGTTTAATAGCTTTAAAAATGTTCGGTCGCTGAATATGCGGTAATAAAATAGCTCAATGACAAAGAAAATTAAATAGTTGAATTTTAATGTATCAAATTGTTAATATTAATATACAAATACGTCGGCGATTTCTACGAACATTCTTCCTGGCTCTTTCTAACACAGCGTGCAACTTTTCGTTTAAAGTCTGGATATGACTCTCTCCATTCCTTGGCAGCATCGACGTTAGCTGGAGACTCATCATTTGGATCGGCTAGCATTGATATCACAGATATCAAGATAGTTTCCACTGTATGTACTGGTAACCAGCGTTCAGACGCTTTTTCGTATCCCCACTTGTCATCGCCAGGTTCATGCAGAATAGAAATACATACATCGCCATTTTTTTCAATATTGGGATGCCATATTTCTGTTACGAACTTCATTCGTGGTGGACGTAGTGGATATTCCTTTGGGAAATAAAGATGTGCCTTAAAAAAACCACCCTCACTATAATTAGAAAGGAATTATATGTTATATTGCATAATATATCATACTAAAATGTATGAAATACTTACTAAAGTGTATCTGGAGGACCAATAATGAGCACTTCCCATCGAAATATATCGTTTTCATCAATCAACCCCGCTGAAAATCCTTCAACAGGATTCTTGTTAAGTTCTGGAAATAAAGTTTAATTTTGTTCAAAGATTATCTTACAGGCGTTTTCTGAAACATAAAGAAATAACAGTTATCACCGCTAAAAACAAAGATTCAGAAGTATTTACTAATAATAAAAAAATTCCGCTGCAAGTGATACTACTTTTTATTATGTACAATCATATTTTCTAATGCAAAACGACTCTATCTTTGGTATTTATCAATAGTTTTTCTTTAATAGCAACTTGATTTCTTCTAAAAGTGTCAATTCCAAGTACAAAAAATGTGAACAATATGAGCTATTTTGCGATTTCGATTTTTGACTGGTGATTGATTTTTATTGATACAAATTTTGGTTCAAAATATTGAATTTTTACACATCCTATAATAAATGAAAAGTGATAGGGTGAAGTAGTAACTTTGGTGTGGCTGAGAAAAAAAAAGCAAAATAATTTTGGACACGAATATTTGGATGTATTCAACCAAGGGTGATAGAAATCAGTATCAGAACCGGAAATTCTCGAGTATTCACTTAATTACGTTATTTTATTTATTTATTTATTTATTGCAACATACTTTACAAATAAATTTATAAAATATTGAATGGTGTAGGACAACGAGGCCATTTATACCTGTTTTATAAACATTCATTATATTAAATTAAGTAAGTCATGTTTCCTTAAGGCTTCTTTGATTGATATTATGGTGTCTTTTTCTGTGCAGTCAAATATTAATCCGGATTTATCAATTTTGAAATGGGGCAGTCAAACATGATGTGCGAAACTGTTAAAGTTGTAGCGCATTCAGAGCATTGAGGCATTTTAAGGAAATAACCTGATGATTCCCACTTGTCATATATTTCCTTCTTTTGATATGCAATAAAGCAACTTATTATCAATCTGTCTAAGCAAGGAATATTAGCACCTAATGGCAGTGATATAACCTGCTTCGCTGCTGCATCTGCATATTCATTCCCAGGTATCCCAACATGTCCATGTATCCACATGATTTTTATAAAGCTTTCAATTTATAAATTTTGGTAAGTATAATTATAGGCACTTCCTTTCGGATTTGCCAATGCCTTAAGGACACTCAGACTATCAGAACATATTAGTGTCTTCTTTTTCTGAACAGTTGCATATTCAAATGCAAAATGTATTGCTACTAACTCAGTATGAAACACACCTGAGTGAAAAGGCAATAGACCTTGTGTCAGTATTTCAAAAGTTGTATTTGCATTTTCTTTTACAACCGCATAGGAAGATGTTCCTTCAAGATACGACCCGTCCGTATAGAGTGTTATTTCTGGTGCAAAATTTGACTTTACTTCAGAAAAAAATTGTCTGAAAATCACTCATCAATATGTATCAACGTTGATGTTGAAAATAGAGTTTCGGGTTGTTGTTTGCTTAGGTTGTTGTGGAATCGGAATGTTACTTTCAATAAGCAAAGTCAAGATTTTATTAATCCCACACCATTTTTTGGCAATGGAGGGATATTTTTCACTGTTTTAGTTTCTCCCAAAAAGGATTGTGTAGTCCATGTGATTTGATGGTAAGCGCTTTAGCTCCAAGTCTGACCGCCCTATTTTCAAGCAGCCAATTAAAATTATGAAGACGTCTATAGGCGTTGATGCTAGAATTCCAGTAGCTGTTCTGAAACATTTTCTAAGAGCTGTGTCCAATTTTATATTGGTTGCCGTAGTCCAACCATAGACTGTTATGCAATGCATAATTATACCAGATGTTAGAGCTCTACAAATTCCAATCGCCGTATCAATATGTGGACCCTTTTTTCTAGAACATATCACTTTTAAAAGATTATTGATCTTACTTAATTTGTGAACTAGATATTTTGTATGCTCATTCCATAAAAGTGGTTTTGTAAAAATCATTCCAAGAATTCTCATTTGGCTTTTGACTGGAATTTGCTCATCTCTCACATTAATCGTTCCAGTGTAGCAGTTATGTTTACGACAAACGTGTAGAATTTCACAGCTGTTGATAGGAATCCTTGCTCCGCTGCTTATTGCCCATTGGTTTATTTTTTTATCAAATCTCCGAAGGTTGACCGTTACTTCAGTGTTTGTACCAGAAACTATTGCAAAAATGTTATCAGCATATATACCAAAAAAAAAACGATCCCCTTACAATTTTTTAGCGCTTTAGCCAGTGAATTTGCTTAAAAGATGTAAAGAATTACAGACAGGGGTGACCCTTGTGGGATGCCATTTTAAAGCTGATATTTTTGTGACATATGTCCATCAATCCTTATAGTAATGTGTCTATTGGTAAGAAATGATGGAATAACTTGAAGCTTTTTTGGTATACCCCATTCGTGAAGCTCCTTGATCACAAAATAGATATTACATGATCAAATGCTTTTTCTAGATCTTCAGAGATCTATGTGTGTTTTTTTTTTAATTTTCTTTAAGCTGGGATTCTAATTGATGACATAAGGTATGCACACCATAATTTGGTAAAAATGCATGCTGTTCTCGTAACAGTTTTTCTTTTGAATTTGTCAATATACGCTTTAAAATTATTTTTTCTAAAGTTTTTGATTGCACTGGTAGCAACGATTATGGGACGGTATCCTTCAAGCAGATTAGGATATTTTCCAGGTTTAGGTATAGGCGATAAAACCGCATTTTTCCAGTCATGCCGAAAAATACCTGTTACAATAATATTGCTGTAGAGTTTGCATATGCGAATTTTTAACTCATTAGATGCATTTTTAATCATATAATATATGATTTTATCTGTACAGGGAGTGGTACCTTTACAATTTTTCAGAACGGAGTTAAGCTCAGAAAGAGTGACCTCTTTGGTTACATTTGTGATTTCAGGCGTAATATCAGGCCATAAGTCAATGTCTATTGCTAGTTTCTTAGAAATTAAATCACGATTAAAGGAGTCATTAGAACTAATGGAGCTCCAAAATTTTGCAAATATATTAGCAATATCTTTCGGGTGAGTTATAATATTATTTTGAAGAAATATTGACGGAAAATTTGAGACTCTAGCAGTCTTTATGTTCTTCACCTTCTTCCACAGAATCCAAATATCCATCATTGGGTTCAAGGACTTCAAAAAATTTGTCCAAGTTGAACGTTTGGCTTTTTTGGATTCCCTCTTAACTTTGGCACATATTCTTCTGTAGATGATGCAAGCTTGTTGACTTCTTATTCTCCAGTATCGCTTCCAAGTTTTTTTTTTCGAATTAATTTAGCAATATCAGAATTGAACCAAACTGGACTATTACGCTCCTTAATTTGTTTGCTGATTGGAATTGACTCATTTGCTGCCTTTCTTATAATTTTTTTCATTGCTGCGGCCTCCTTGTTAATGTTTGGTGATCATATAGTCATTGGAACAATTGTTGTTTTTGCATGAAATTTTTGCCAGTCAGCTTTTTTGTCATTGAATTTTGGTGTAAATAATTTATTTGTCGATGTTTTACGATTATGAATAATGATCTTGATTCTCAGGTTGCGAAAGCCATGTCCAGGTGAGAGTTGGAACCAGATCCACCGATGCTAACGATACATCTATTGCTGTTAGAGTGTTCCTCGTACTAAGTAATGTAGGTGATCCATCATTGAGCACAATGAGATGTCGGTCATCAGCACAATCTCCCCAAATTACTCCACTACGTTATGACAAATTAATTCTTCCTTATATAAGTTAATACTCAAATATGCTAGCATCATAATAAGAGTCATAAAACTACCACAAGCTGTAATCGAGTTTATTGATTCCAGTTTCTTTCTTCCCCTACTTAGTTCTTACTTTCTACTTATAGTTGTTCTCTTTTATATGAATTAGTTTAAAAACAATACTCAATCCAGCAAGGTGCGTAAGCTCCGCATAATTTAAAACGATTTTTAGGTGCATAGCACCGTCTAATAAATTTATAATTAAAATAAATAATTTATCGTTTTATTAATTGGCGCCCGAGCAGGGACCGCGAAATAAATAGAAAAAATTTCGTACAAATTTTTCTAATCGCGTTTCCATCAGTCGCGAAGTTTGGCTCCTTAGTCAGCCACATCGAATCGTGGCGGGGGGAACTTAAGTTCCAGCCTCTTCGCGCGGAAAACTAAAAAAATTTAACTTAACTAAAAAGTATAAGAAATGGACGCATATTAACAATAAAAACGTTAAAGAACAAATACGAGACAATTACTTAATAAGTGATAAGTTAAAATATTGACTATCAAAAAACAAATAACAAAAAAAATCAAATACAAATGCTGATAGACAAAAAAAAAAAGAATATAATAAACAGAATCACAAACTGGTTTCATTGCTACAAATTCAAAAAAAAAAAAAATATATATATATATATACATATATATATATAGACAACAACTATACAGAAAGAAGAACTGTGTAACTGTAAAAGAACAAATTCAATGCCAAGCAATATAAAATTACAAAGAATCAGCAAAATAGAATTGAAATCGAGTGAAGAAATTGAGTGACTTTAATAAGAACAGAAGCCGACAATAAATGAGTAACACACTAAATGAAAAATGTTAATGAACAGCGAAAAATAGCAGACAAATAATAGGGAAAAAAGTCATAATAATTGAACTGAATGGACTAATAAAAAGTAAAACATAAATAAAAAACCCAACAAATTCAAAAAGAACAAATTCAAAAATAAAAATATAAAAATTATTAAAACAACAATAGAACATTTTGTAACGAATTTCTGCGTTGATAATATCGAAGAGTGACTACAGAGTTGACTACTGATGATGTTCGTGATTTTGTGAGCAGCCGAAGAATCACACGCAGCGGCCACCGTGGTTTTCATTTAGTAATACGCAAGCTTAATCATATTACAGCTTAATCATATTGCATGAAATGTTATGTTCATAGCTTCCTTTAACTGAAGTGACATCGAGCATCGGAGTACGGAAGCCGATCGCAAAGAGAGCAGCACATCATCATCATCATCAACAGTTCAACAGTTCAACACAGCAACAGTCGCTGCAACACTTATTGTAAGAATTTTCTATTATTGTTTAAGATATCTCTTAGCTTCTAGAAACTTTGATCATAAGAAATTATTTCAATTCATTCAGTGCTTCAATTAATTTTATAGTTAAGATATAAGAGTTTATATGTTAATATTATAAGTCAACCAAATTTGTTAATAGTTAAAAAAATTAATTGATTATTTAATTATCAAAAAAAAAAAGCTTCACAACAATAATTGTAAAAAACTGCTTCAAAATGTCAGACGATGAAGATTTAGCACACCGTTTGAGAAGTGTATCTTTCACTAATAATACTCGTTCAGTCACTTCTACTTCGGCACTCCCACTTATAACTACTGCCTCGACATCTAACATGCCACAAAACTCTCAGACATTTAATGAACATGTAAAAGAGGAATTACGTAAAATTATCTCAGAAACTATAGCCAATGTTTTAAATCCGTGTAGCGAGCAGGTAGAACAGGAGGCACAAATTGACTTCAGTAGAAATATTTCTGATGTTGAAAACATTCCAGATATCGTAAAAACTTTAAGAGAGTTTTCAGGCAAGCAAGGGGAGTTCAGCTCATGGCGAAAATCAGTTGATCGAATTTTTACAATTTACGAGAGCTACAAAAATACGCCTAAGTACTTTGCGATTCTCCATACAGTGAGACACAAGATAGTAGGGGAAGCTGATACCGCTTTGGAGTCATATCGCTTGGACTAAAATTAAAAAATGTCTGATGCTCCATTATTCGGACAAAAGGGACATCAGTACTTTAGAATATCAAATGACAACTTTACTTCAACGAAACAGCTCAATTTCAGAATTTTACCAAAAAGTCTATGAACATCTGTCACTAATTTTAGACAAGATAGATTGTTTGGAGTTAGGAGAAGAAGCATTAAAGACTCTTGCAAATACCTACAGGGATAAAGCGTTAGACACCTTTGTAAGAGGTCTTAATGGCGACTTACCTAGTCTGTTAAGTGTTAAAGGTCCCACTAGCTTACCGCAAGCTCTGAACATTTGTCTAAAGTTATCAAATCTCAATTTCAGGTCCAACTATGCAAACAATATCGTTCGAAATTCACACTCCAAGCCTGCACAACACCAACAATTTAGACTACCTTTTTTCCCACAATTAGCTAATTTTTCGAATACCAACAACTTCAGTAAACAACGTACACCAGCTCCGCAATTTAATCGTGATTTTTCCCATAACAATAATTTCTATAGATTCAATAGTCAGCATAGGTTAACTCCGCAATTTAATCGAGATTTTTCTAATAACAATAGTTTAAACAGATTTAATAATCATCATACTCCAGTTCCGCTTTTTACTCAAAACCAAAACGATAGTCCACAACTACCCCCCAAACCGATGGAAGTTGATCCATCACTTCGAACAAGACAGGTTGACTACCAAAATAGACCACTACAGATGCACCAACAACCGTATTTCAACAGACCTCAAATCAACAACCAACCATTTTCAAATAGACCAGTAGCTCAGGATAATAATTTCAAACGACCACATTCACAGAGTTTCCAACAACCAAACAAACAGCAAAGGGTTTTCAACACAGAAACGTTTCCATATGATTAGACCAATGATAGCTCCAATAGTACCGAGTGGGAACTTCAAAACTATGAACCCCAAAATGATCAGGAATTCATGGAAAATCAAAATTATTATCAATATTCTCCTGAAACTCAAGATGATCCTTTAATTAACGATGACATAAATTTTTTAGACTAGCCTCATCTTCATTACCATACTTTCCATTTAAAATGAAAAATGGTAATGAATTGAAATTTTTATTGGATACTGGCTCAAATAAAAATTATGTAAAAAAAGAATTTATCCGAAAGCCCATAATAAACAATAAAAATTTTTCAGCAAACTCGGTAGGTGGAAAAGTAAAGATCACCCACCATGCAAACATAGAAATATTTAAAACAGCAATAGGTAAACTCAAATTTTTTATACTTCCTGGACTTGAAACTTTTGATGGAATAATCGGAAATGACAGTCTCAAGCAACTTGGTGCAGTTATCTTCGCAAAACAAAATTATTTTACATTACTAAATAAATTCAATTTTCCTCTAAAACAACAAAAAATAGAATCAGTAAATACTATTCAGCTACGTTTAGACCATTTGACTCATCTTGACGAAACCATCATTAAATCTATAATTCACCGATGCCCCACATTATTCTCAGATCCAGATATGAAATTGACCTACGAGTATATTACCGATGTAAAAGGCGAAATTAAGACAAAAGAATCAAGTCCTATTTATTCAAAAGCATATCCGTATCCAATGGCTCTGAAATCGACACTCAAATAAACGATTTGTTGAGAGATGGCATCATTCGTCCCTCAAGATCTCCATACAATTCTCCAGTATGGATTGTACCCAAAAAAGAAGACGCTTCCGGTACTAAAAAATTTCGTATTGTCATTGATTATAGGAAACTTAATCAAAATACTATTCCCGACACCTATCCTATTCCGGACATTCTAGCCAACTTAGGAAACAATAGATTTTTCACTACTATCGATCTTAAAAGCGGTTTCCATCAAATTTCTCTAAATGAAGCCGACATCGAAAAAACAGCCTTCTCCATCAATAGTAATATCAAAGTAAGTGCGAGTTCATGAAGAACGAGTTGGAATTCTTAGGATTTATCATTAGCGAAGATGGGATAAAAACTAGTCACAAAAAGGTTGAAGCTATCATGAAATTCCCTAGACCGAAAACTCTTCACGATCTCAGATCATTCCTTGGAATGACAGGTCACTACAGAAGGTTCATAAAAGGATACGCCGAAATAGCCAAATCTCTGATTTCAATACTCCGTGGTGATTTGGGAAGAGTGAATAAAAATATGTCAAAGAAAACTCGTATTAACTTCGACGCAGAACAAATAAATGCTTTCAACATGTTAAAGAATAGCTTAGTTTCAGATGACGTAATGTTACACTATCCAGACTTCAACGAGATATTCGAGCTTACCACCGATGCATCAAACTATGCACTCGGAGCCGTGCTCTCGCAGAATAATCGTCCAATTGTTTTCCTCTCAAGGACCTTAAGTAAACGGGAGGAAAGTTATGCGACGAATGAGAAAGAGATGTTGGCAATTATTTGGGCTCTATGACATCTTCGTTGTTTTTTGTATGGTAGCAGTAAAGTCAAAATTTTCACAGACCATCAGCCACTAACTTTCGCTCTTAGCAATAAAAATAATAACTCAAAACTAAAGCGTTGGAAGGCTCAGCTGGAAGAATATAATTACGAGCTTCTTTATAAACCAGGTAGTACTAATGTTGTAGCAGATTTACTTTCAAGACCATCACAATCTAATATCAATTCTTTAACGGCCACAGTTCATTCCAGTGATAGTTCATCAGAAAACCTCATTCCGTCAATAGAAGTTCCCGTTAATGTTTTCAAAAATCAGTTATTTTTTAACGTGTCAACTGACACTCCACCGTATCCACTGAAAATAGTTTTCCCAACCTATCACCGCCACATTTTTAACGAACCTGATTATGACTCCAATAAATTAATCAAACTATTAAAACAATATCTTAACCCCTTAGTAATTAATTGCATCAAAACACCTGAACCCATAATGTTAAAAATTCAACAAATTTATCCAGACCACTTTAGTAATTACAAAATCCGATTCTCCCAAATAGTAGTACAAGACATAATTAACGAAGACGACCAAAATAATATTATAACAGCCACACATAGTCGAGCTCACAGAAATGCAATAGAAAACAAAACCCACATACTTGAAAAATATTACTTCCCACAAATTATGAAAAAAATAAAAAAAAATAGTAAATGTTTGTCAAACTTGTAAGGTGAGCAAATATGAAAGGCATCCTAATAACCCAAAACTAGGAAATTCTCCCATACCCACATATCCAGGACATACAATACACATTGATATTTTCTCCACAGATAAATTTAAGGTATTAACATCAATTGATAAGTTCACAAAATTTGCAGTAGTGAAACTACTTGACGGAAAATCTATTGAAAATGTTCGTAAGCTACTTAGAGAAATTTTATTTTTTTATGGCGTTCCTAAGTCTATAGTTTTTGATAACGAAAAAACGTTCAATTCTCCATCAATAAAATTCATGATAGAAAATGAACTAGGAATCCAATTTTACACCACACCACCCTACAAAAGCGAGGTAAATGGCCAAATAGAGCGATTCCATTCGACTCTTTCTGAAATAACGAGATGTTTAAACAAGACAGCCCAGCAAAAACATTTGAAGAATTACTAGAGTCAGCTGTTAGCGAATATAATCATTCGGTGCATTCTACCATAGGAAAAAAGCCAGTCGACCTTTTCTTCGGAAGACCCACAACATTTGGTCCTGAAAAATACGAGAAAACTAGGCTAAATAATTACGAAAAACTTGTGAAGCAACAGGAAAAGACATTACCTATCTAATGAGTATTGTATAGTAAAAAGTATAACACGTCTGTTTCATTTGGACTTTATTCAATTGTGTGTTCATGTTTCTCACTATTCTTAATATACATTTTGTTGGTATTCAGGGTTGCTTAATACCGTACTGTAAAGTACTAATTTAGTGATGCCAGATGCCACATCTCTCCCCCCCCTAAGATGAATTCTTTCTTATATAAATTGTAAATCATCCCCAAGTTACATCATCAATAAACTTTTTACATTGGTACATGATATACAATAGTTTTGCGAATATACATTCGGGCCATTTTGTGCATGTATCTATTAATACAAAAAAGTTTTTACCCATGAAAGGACCTGCATAGTCCACATGGACGCATTCAAATGGTCGAGTTGGCTCTTCCTAACGCTGTACAGGGTCATTCTTCTTGGGGTCTGCGCGTGTGATTTGACATGCCTTGCAATTGCGTACCAAATCTTCAATGTCGCGATTCACTGTTGGCCACCAATTGCTTCATTTTACAAATGCCAAAATGCCCAATATGTAGCTCTTTTAGGACCCTCGCACGCAAATTATGTGGAATATACACTCGTATGCCCCTCAAAAGACAATCTTTCTGCATGGTAAATTCAGTTTGATCAATGTTGAACCGATCTTTGCTTTGACATAGTCTACCATATTTCAGGCACTCTAAAAGGATTTTAACTTCTTCGTCTTTGACCGTTTCTTTTCTTAAGTCATTTGTAGTTACGGGTAAATTTTGCAAAATTTCTTCTTCGATTAGATTTATTTCTTCGACAAATTCATCAAATTCGGGTATGGGTAGGCGTGATATTGCATCCGCATTGGCATTCTCTTGGGACTTCTTTGTCTGAATAATGAAATCAAAAGATTCTAGAAACACTGCGTAATGTTGCATTCTAGTTGAAGACAATACTGGTAATCCCTTATGCGGTGAAAATATTTGAGCAATGGCTTTATTATCAGTAATGAGAGTGAATTTTCTGCCATATACATAGATACTGATGTAATCGTTTAATGCCAAAAATTACAGCATAAGCCTCTTTATCAACCTGGCTGTATCTCTGCTGCGTTTTGTTGAGTGTTTGCGAAACAAACTGAATTGGACGCTCGGATCCGTCTTCAAATCTGTGGCTAAGAACGGCTCCTACCCCCACTGGACTAGCATCTACCGCCAAAATTAAGGGTTTTTTAGGATCGTAATGCGTAAGCACAACGTCCGACTGCATTTGCTTTTTGATTTCTGTAAAAGCTTTTTCGCAAGCTGCGTTCCAGACAAATTCTACATCCCCGCTCAAAAGTCTCGTTAATGGATATACAATGCTACTCAAGTTTTTGATAAATCTGCCATAGTAATTAATGAGCCCCAAAACTGATCTAACTTCGTCTTTGTTGCTTGGACGCTTCATATGCACAATAGCTTTAATTGTGGATTTCACTTTATGTATGCCATTTTTATCTATTTTGTATCCACAGTAATGAATAGAATTCTGTAAAAATTCTGATTTTTGTAAGTTTACCCTCATGTTGCGGTCATCTAATCTTTTAAGGACTTCTTCTAGCCTTTGCAAATGTGTGCTGTCATCAGGACCAGTGATTTTAATATCGTCTAGAAAAACGCTTACACCCGGAATGTCACATAGTACTTGTTCGATATAGCGCTGCCACTTAGTGCAGACGCGATGCCGAACATCATTCTTGTAGGCTGGTATAAGCCCTTATGCGTACTGAGAGTTAATAAATGTCTGTCCTCAGGATGAACTTCCATTTGCAAGTAGGCTTTTGATAAGTCCACTTTTGAAAATTTCTCCCCCCGGCCATGGAGCTAAATAGTTCTTCAATTGAAGGTAAAGGATGCTCATCGACTACTAGGGCTGGGTTAAGGGTAACTTTATAATCGCCGCACAATCGAATCGCGCCGTGCGCCTTCTTTACCACTACTAATGGGGTAGCCCACTCACTGGCGTTTACTTTAATTAAGATACCTTCCTGCACTTGGTTATTTATTTCATTTTCCACGGATTCTAGCTAGGGAAATGGAACTTTTCTAGCTTTCACAAATTTTGGAATAGTGTTTGATTTCACATACAATCTCATTTGGTGCCCAGTAATTTTTCCTGTATCTAACTTGAAGAGTTTGGGAAACTTTGTAACTAAATTATCAACACGTTCTTGCACATTAACCTTATTTATCGTTCCATTATTTGCATTCTTGCACCATAGAGACCAATTTAGTTTTATGAAGCGCATCCATTCCCTGCCTAGCAAAGGTTTTTATTTGATCGCACTATGTACAGTTTCAATAAATTGTTATTAACATTTACCAGAATATATCCAAGGCATTCAATGTTACTTCCTGTGTAACTTGTTAATTTTATTTTGGTTTGGTGAACTATTTCTTTCCTAAAATACCTTTTGGCATCGTTCAAAGACATAATTGTTATTGGCGATCCTGTATCCACTTCAAATTCGATTGTCGCATCACCCACTTTCAACTTTTGTAATAATTTCTGATCAGATTCTATATTTTGAATTTGTATTTCCATAAGCTCTTGCACTTCAATGTTTTTCGTTGACATATTTTTGTTATGTTTTTCTTTTAAACATACTTTCTGTAAATGACCTTTAAATTTACAATAGTTGCACACTGTATTTATTAATTTACATGTGTTGGCCAAATGGTTGGTACCGCCGCATCTAAAACATTTTCTCTTGTTGTTGTTCGTACCTTGCGGTTTTGCCACCATTTTATCATCATGTACTTTATGTTTATAAATTTTTTGAACAGACTCACCACCTCCATTTTGTATCGCCGTCCCATTCTTTTCTGCGTTTTCGCAAGTTGTTGCTATGTTGAGGGCATCTCTCAAAGTTAGGTTAGATTTTTCAAGCATGAGATTTTGTAAATGATGGTTCGACAAGCCAAATACAAATTGGTTTCGTAACGCCGTGACTCCATAATTCCCAAATTTGCAACCAGACGCAAGATGTCGCAGCGCAACCAGAAATTCCTCGCAACTCTCCTCTTGTTTCTGTCTTCGCATGTGGAATTTGTAATTCTCCAAGATCTCGGTTGGTGTTGGATCAAAATGCTCCTTCAACACCCTGACAATTTCATCGTAATCTTTGTCCTCTGGCTTCTCCGGCAGCAATTTATCACACAGCAAGTCGTAGGTTGCACCACCCATGTAGTGCAGAAGTAGCTGCTTCTTCTTTGATTAGTCTGAGCTGAAAATTGTTAAAGCCGTCTCAAACCGGCACACCCACCTCGGCCATTTCATTGTGGCTGAGTTGAATGCTTCAAAAATGAAGCTTACGTAATTAGTTGAGTGCGCAGCAATTGTTGCATTTCTTGAAGTACTTGCTTCTGTAGAATTCGGCATTTTTTTTTTTTATAAGTAATATTTATACGAGACACTTCTCAAATATTTATGTATTAAAAAGTAATTATTAATGCAAAAAACTTTAAGTTGATCCTCGTCGCCACTAATGAGTATTGTATAGTAAAAAGTATAACACGTCTGTTTCATTTGGACTTTATTCAATTGTGTGTTCATGTTTCTCATTATTCTTAATATACATTTTGTTGGTCAGGGTTGCTTAATACCGTACTGTAAAGTACTAATTTAGTGATGCCAGATGCCACACTATCATAACAAAAACAAGGACCCTATAAAACAATATAATCCAGGAGATGAAATTTACGTTAAAGGAAACAAAAGACTGGGCACAAAAATGTCAAAAAGATATAAAAAGGAAATAGTGAAAGAAAACAATAATACAGTTGTTCATACAGAATCCGGGAGAGAAGTACACAAAAGCAATATCCGAAACTAAATCGTTAAGACATAAATCTCATTTCCAGCAGCCAAATACTGCATAACTTCAAAATCATCCAATAATTTCATTATTTCTGAAAATAAACTTATACGTTTGCTAAATTTAAAAAAAATAATAATAAATAAATAAATAAAAAACAAATAAAAAAAATACCTAAAAACAAGAAAATGATAATAATAGTATAACGTAATATTAATGTAAATAATGTTAATGTAATAGTAATATGATGATAATGATAAATAATGAATTTTGGAATTTTAGGATGGAAGTTATAAATGTAAATTGTAGGGTGAGGGTTATAATGCAAAATATTTTTTTCTAAGCTTAAGGAATAAAAACAAAAAAATTTGTAAAAATAAAATTTCAAGTATAAGCCAGGAAACACAATTTACCATTTTTTATTTTTTTTTCTTTCTTCATTTATTTTTTAATTTAAGGAAAAATGTAATATTAAGAATCATGAAAATGAAAACTACTACTCAAGATATTCATAAATTAAAAGAAAAAATTAGCAATTAAGCAAATTAAGAAAAATTAGCAATTAAGCAAATTAAGAAAATATTGAAACAGACAATGAATTTTTGAAAAAATTGTGTATTGAATTAAAAAAAAATAAAAATAAAAAATAAAAAATAAATAAATAAATATATATATATATATATATATATATATATATATATATATATATATATATATATATATATATATATATATATATATATATATATATTATGACAAAAATATTATTAAATTTGTTTAAGCTTATTAGAAATTAAGAATTTATTATTTTGATTTCTGAAACTTAATTGACTTACATTAAAATTAAAATTAACACTATTTAAGGAAGAAGAAATTTAACTAATATTGTAATTTGTTTAACGAGCGAGGACGCTCGATATTAAGAAGGGAGGAGTTAATACTCAAATGTGCTAGCATCATAATAAGAGTCATAAAACTACCACAAGCTGTAATCGAGTTTATTGATTCCAGTTTCTTTCTTCTCCTACTTATAGTTGTTCTCTTTTATATGATTTAGTTTAAAAACAATACTCAATCCAACAAGGTGCGTAAGCTCCGCATAATTTAAAACGATTTTTAGGTGCATAGCACCGTCTAATAAATTTATAATTAAAATAAATAATTTATTGTTTTATTAATTTATATAAGCAATCTAAGGAACATGCGCATGTAGAGGGTAAGACTTTGCTTAAGTAACTGTATGTGAACAAAATTTCGAATAAAATCGAATTGTATATGCAGTGATGGAAATATAATTCTCAATAACATCATAAATGGCATGTAATCAATACTAGGCGTCGTCGATTCGCCACCCTATCGAGGATAGGAAAGAATTATATATGGAAAAAGTAAATTATACTCGGATCTAACGAGCGAGTCATTCTATCCTCGATAAGACAGTGGTTCCAATTTGAAAATTTCTTGAAAACCAGCAAAATAAAAATTACCCATAAAATATATATGGAATTTTTTAATTGTCAGCTGATTATATTGCAAAAAAAATTTAGAAAAGGTAAAAGGTGGTTATGTATATACTTTTTTTAGGAAAGTACACGAAAATTATGGACAGTGGACGATGACGGGGGCCTACTAAGTTACTAAGAGAATTAAGTAAGAAAAGAGAATTGCATTTGGAAACATTCTAGCGGACATTTATTTCCCTTTATTTCATACAATATGTTTGGAAATTAATATAAAAAACATATTTGGCCAGTGCCAAAACGTGATACAACGAAAATCATTTACATTAATTAAAATAATTCACTATAATTATATTATAACAATTTATGATCAATTATAGGAAAAATTATATTTATAATAATTATTTACATGTACATATATAAAACTACTACAAATATGTGTAGGCTGGATTTCCTAGTTCATTGGGTCGTTTGGTCGAGTTCTCTTTAAACGGCGCATGGTGGTTTCTTCTAGATGTAGCAACTCGTTTATTTCTTCGTTATTATGCCCATGCAGTGTATCGTAGTATTTTGTGGATATCTTTTTTATCTCTTCGTTAATTCTTGTCATATTTAGTTTGCGGTGGGTGTCTTCATTTGTTGTGTACCAACCAGACTTTATGATTACAAATCGCAAAGTGGCTGCCCTATGTCCTCGATAGCCTCACGAATTTTATCTTTGAGGTCTTGAAACGACGCTGGGCTGTTGGCGTAGACCTTATCTTTCACGTTGCCCCAAAGGAAGAAGTCGCAAGGTGTTAAATCACAAAATCTCGGTGGCCAATTGTGATCACCTCTTCGAGAGATAACACGGTCCGGAAACTTTTCCCGTAAAAGAGCAATGGTTTCGTTCCTTGTGTGGCACGTAGCGCCGTCTTGTTGAAAGTAAACGTTGTCCAGATCAATACCATCCAACTCCGACCATAAAAAATCATTAATCATCTCTCGATAGCGCAATCCATTCACCGTAACTGTTGATCCAACCTCATTTTCGAAAAAGTAAGGTCCAATGACCCCGCCGGACCATAAACCGCACCAAACTCTTGGGTTTTCCGAGCCGACAATTTTGCTTGTTGAAGTAGCCACCGAGGTGGAAATGGGCCTCATCAGTCAAGATGATTTTTCGATGGAATTCCGGATCATTTTCATG
Source organism: Clusia tigrina (assembly GCA_920105625.2). NCBI lineage: Eukaryota > Metazoa > Arthropoda > Insecta > Diptera > Clusiidae > Clusia > Clusia tigrina. The sequence continues at coordinate 47,999,909 of OV050031.1, read as the reverse complement.
TACTTCAAGGACCCAATCAGCAAAGACACGACGTTGTTGATGATCAGCCGGCTTGAGTTCTTGAGTTAACTGAACTTTATAAGCCTTAAGACCCAAGTCTTTATGCAAAATCCGGTGTAATGACGTTTGTGGAATGCCCAATTCCAAAGAACGGCGAGGAATGGACAAACCTGGGTTTTCTTCAACACTTTGGGCTACAGCAGCAATATTCTCAGTTGTTCTTGAGCGACGTGCACGTGTTTTATTCTTCACATCACTAACTTGTCCCAACAGCTCCAATTTTTCCACCAATTTCTGTATTGCGGTCCGACAAGGTGCTTCACGACGACCCAAAAATGCTTTAGTTTTGCGAACTGTGACTGCAAGATTTTCACCATTTTTGTAATAAATTTTAATAATTTCAATTCGTCGTTGAAACGTGTATCGTTCCATTTTTAGAAATGGCGTAGTTTCTACTTGTCAAATGTCAAAGAATAAAAGCTTCAAAAGTGACAGCTACCAAAATACCGGGTGATTCAAAATAACACCTCTTGTTGGAAAACCCTTTAGTTGCCTAAATTTTTCTTTTATTTGTTTCATTTTTTGTGATGTGGTAGTGCCAATTCAACTTTGAGTCCATGTGCATACCAAGGTATTTAGTAGTAGACCCTATTTTTACATCTTTATTGTTTATTTTAATAGGTATTGGGTTAAATTTTGTTTTAGTTGTAAAAATTATTTGTACAGTCTTATCTTTATTAATTTTCAAGCACCATTTATCAAACCATTCCATAACATTCTCTGTGTATATCTGCAGATTTGCAGTCGCAGTATTTAGATTTTTGTCAGATGTGAAGAGGATTGTGGCTTCAGCAAAGGTAGCAATTGTGGTATTCACTTGTTTTGGAAGTGGTATATCTGAGGTAAATATGACCTATAGCAGTGGTCCTAAAACACTCCCTTGAGGAACTCTAGCTGTTGTAAGATGAATAGACGAACACTCTTCATTATATTTGACGTAAAAGTAACTATCACTAAGATAACTTTCAACAATCAAATAGTAGTCAAGTGGCAGCATCGTCTTCAGTTTATGCAGCAGTCCTTTATGCCTTACTTTGTCAAATGCTTTTGCAACGTCCAAGAATACAGCAATGCAGTACCGTTTATATTCTGTGTCTGTTTCAATTTTGTTTGTTATACGGTGTATCTGTTGAATTGTTGAATGTAGTTTTCTGAAGCCGAATTGATTGGTATAATGTTTTTATTGTCAAGGATCTGGCTAAGTCTAACATAGTTTTTCACCAACTTTAGAAATCATGGGAAGTAGGCTAATTTGTCAATACGACGAAGCAGTTGTAGCATCTTTTCCCTGCTTCGGTAGCGCAATAATTTCAGCAACTTTGCATACTTTGGGAAAAAATTGTAGTCGGAACATTGAGTTGATAACATTCCTTAAGTAGTTATAACCTATAGTAGGTAGCTCAGCGAGTGCTTTGCCTGTCAACATATCGTATCCTGGTGCTTTTTTATGGTTTATTCGTTTTTTAATGCAATTAGTTATTTCTGCTGTATGCATTCTTTATTTTGGTTGTAATGTCTATATTTAAGTCAGCATGTTTCAATATATTTATCTTCGTCATTTGATAGGACTTTTTCAAAGTATTTAGCCAATGCAGTTGCTTTTTCTTCATTGGTACTAGCCCATGAGTTGTCATCTTTCCGTAGTAGTGGCCCTTATCTGAGTTTTTAATTTCTTTGTGCATTTCCATAATGAGTAGTTCGTATCCTGGGTAGGCGTCAACTTTTTTAGGTAATTTTCAAATTCTAAATTTTGTCTTTTAGTTAATATTTTCTTGAGTTTTTTGCAGGATATAAAATTGTGTTTATCTTCAGCCGATCTAGTTAACTGCCACCTCTTTCTCAGCTTTCTCTTCTCAATAATTTGCTTTCTTATGAAAATATCCGTTGTAGGTTTATTTCTTCAAAATTTATGCTGTTGGCTTGATTTGATTCCTGCGTCTAGGACCACATCGTTGAAGTGAATAATGACACGTTCAATGTCTAATTGTGTTTTCAGTGTGATAGACATATTCAGTTGATTTTCAATATGCTGTCTATACTCATTCCAGTTTGTAATGTGGTTAAATATCTTAGCTATTGGTTCTATGGGTTTGATGTCAGTTGTGTAGTCAAGTATTATCGGAGAGTGGTCTGAAGAAAGTTCAAAACAAGCTTTAATTTTGAATTGGTTACACTTTATATTTTTTGTTATGCTGAAGTCGATTAGATCTGGGATCTTTTTCCTATCTGTTGGCCAGTATGTGGGTTCACCCTAGTTTAAAAATTTGCAGTTATTTTTGTTTATAGCATTAATCAGATTTCGTCCTTTTTTATTGGTTAGCCTAGATCCACAGCCAGTGTGTTTTGCATTCAGATCTCCAGCTGCAATGAATCTTACGCCAAGCGTCTTTATGTAGTCATCATATTGAACCTTTCGTTATGTCTTAATAGTGAATTTATTATGATAGCTGTCCCACCACGAGCTTTACCATCAGGATGATCTGTCACATCAATTTTATAACCAGGAAATACTAAATAGTTTTTGTTTGTAAAATATGTTTCTGAAACTAGTGCTATATCAATTTTTTTTCTCAGACAAAAATTGCTTCAACTCAAGATCATGTTTTGTTAGGCCATTTGCATTCCAAGCTACAATTTTTAAACCTTTACGTTCGTGCATTTAAGCTTGTTAGTAACATTGTAATGATATTCATCATATTAGTCATTTGAGTGATTAGGGATTCCACCATGTCTTTAAGTTCATTAATATCACTATGGTTTGAATTTTTTGTATTTTCTTCAGTTTTATTTGGATTTGACGACCCTACAATCTCGGCATAGCTTACGCCTGGTTTAACTACTGATCCATCCATATTTTTGGTCTGTAGTAATAATGGATCCTTTCTGCGTAAAGATGGAAATATTGAATTTTTATGGTTTTGTATATTTCACAGCTTTTCACAACAGTAACAATTTCAGCTACGTTGGTTGTTTTTTTTTGGCATTCACTTGTTAGATGCTTTCCAGCGCATTTCACACAAACTGGATCCCTTACAGTAGTTTTTTGTATGTCCGTATTTTTGGCATTTAGTGCATTGCGCGACTTCTCTTTTATGATGAGGTGCCTCAAAAACTACTATGCAATGCATTAATTTGTTAATGCTATAAATATCTTTGTTGTTAGTATTTGTTTCTAGTTCTATGCAAAAACAGTGGTAGCGGTTTTTTTGTTGTCCGTTGAGTTATGTTACTTATGTTTAAAACTCCTTTCATTTTTGGGTTGAGCTTCGTACCTTTTCGCTTTAGCATTTGGAATATTTTTGTGTATGTTTCCGAGTCATTCGATAGAACTCGTACTTCATTGTTTGTTAATATTTTAAATATAAAGTTATTGTCTGCAACAGCGGTTAGCGCATTTTTTTAATGTCTTTATGCATTCTACGCATTGTACGTGGTGGTTGTTTAAACTTTTTTTTCGGACGATTTGTTTTTTTTTCGGACTCATTTTGATCACCTTGTCCACTTTGCGAGGGTTCAGCAAGTTCGTCATCATCAACGGTCAAAGCAGCAAATTTGTTTTTTCTTTCCGAAGTAGTATCGCTCAACCAGCAGTTGGATAACTTACTTTGGCTTGGGTTTTTTGCTATTTTTTGCTTTTTGTTACTGTTTGGCGTTCTTTTCGATTTATCTGTCGTCGGTGAGGTTCGTGCTCTCTTTGGTAGCAAGTCCAGTTGACTTACCTGCACGACTTTTGGCGGAATTTGCGCACAGGCAGAAAAACATGTTGATGTCGCAGTTGTAGTCGAGTAGGTAGTTGTTGTACCGTACGTAGAGAAGGCAGATGTTGTTGTTGCTGACGAATTTGTTGTAGTTCTCGCACAATCCGCTGCTATACTAGAGCAGGACATTATTGGAGGTTTGCCAAGTGCACTCCACGAAGAGCGCACGTTAGTGTTAATGGGTTGTTCTGACTCGCTCATGGATCTCGTTCTGTCCCACGGGGGAGATTCATGGCGATTATCGACTATACTTTGTTTATTACTTTATTTTAATTTTATTTATTATTATTTTTGATATATTTTAATCTTATTTATTATTATAAAGTATGTAAAAAAAAATGACGAAAACAAAATTTGGTGTGGTAACTCTAATCACTTATTATGGCCAGAGTCCATTGTGGCAACACCACACACAACCGTGATTATTTTATTTGTTGTCTCTTTCAAGTTTTAACTCATATATGTACAGTTTGTCAAGAATGAGTTGGCATATTGAAAATAAATTCAATTTTTAAATTTCGATTGCAAAATAATAGTACTAATGTTTGACTTTTTTTTAAATTATTTTATGTATACAGAACATTTAAAAACAATTGATTTAAAAAAAAACTTACAATTCATTGGAAAAGAAGAACTAAAACAACAAAAGCAAATAACACTCTATTTTGATACTGTCAAGAAATTGTTGGCACAAAATATAACTTTTTTTAGAATAGTTGCTATATGCAGTGAATACATAATTCTAGGACGATATTAATATTTGGTGTGATGACCGTCAGCATCAATAACGCATTAGAGCCGCTTTTTCATCGAGTGAACTAATTTTTTAAGGTCGTAATTGGTCGGTATGTTCTGCCATTCCTCCATTATTACGTATTTAAAGTGCTTTGGCATTCGTAGGGTGCCTTTTAGCAACGGTTTTCTTAAAATAGGCCCACAAATTTTCAATGGGGTTCGTGTCGGGACTCTGGGCCGGTGTATCTATAACTTTGCCACAATTATAAAGAAGCCACAACCGCATATTATGCTCATGTTTCGGGTCGTTGTCTTGTTAGAACTTAAAGTGCGGCTTGTTATCCGCGATTAGCCCAAATTTTGTAGCACTACTGACTAAGTTTGTTTTTAAAATGCTTAAATATTCTTTGGCGTCCATTGCGCCCTCGATAAACGCCAAGTCTCCTACCCCTGTGCTTGAAATACACCACCAAACCATAAAGGACAGTTTACCAAATTTGATCGTGGGAATTATATTACGATTTTCCAGAGCTGTCAATGGCTTGCGCCATACTCTGGTCGGTCCATCGTTGCAGTACAACATTATCTTAGTCTCGTCGCAGAATATTACGTCGTCCCTATAACCAGACGCCAAATGTTTCTTCCACACTGTTTATTGATAATTATAATTATATAAAGAGAACGAAAATATATATTATTTTGCATTACTTTATTTTCCTTGTATATGCCATTTCTATTACTATTGTTTCCACAATTGTAAACTTCATGCTTAATTTCAAACAATTTCTTTCTCTTGATATGAGGTGCTGTGTTCTGACATTTTTTTTAGAACCATTGTGTATATACGTAACAAAATGGAATTTTTGAGAAGCGTTACTCTACACAATAACAGGCCACATTTAATTAAACTAATTTATAGAACAATGCAACAATTTATTCATTTCTCATAACAAATGTGTTGTACTTTAGAAAAATCGATGCAGTTGACGCATCATTAATAAAACTGAAATGAACCACAAAAAAAGTTTCGAATTTGCAAACAAACTTCAAAAACACCACTAAACATTGCAATATATTTTAAAAAAAATTAACTTAATACAATGCATAGCAATTTAATGCAAGTAAATAAATTATTGCTTTATCAGGCAAATAAAACAATCAAAAAATCTTATGCTTTGCTTGTAAAAAATGATCATCATATATTAAAGTATTTTATTTGCTGTACGGCAAAAGAACAATATTTTCCAAAGAGAGCATGGAACCTATACTCGTATATACAAAATTAACGCGATTAAGACTGGACATATAGTCCAGGATAGAAGAAATATGCCATTATGCTAACTAAAAGCTTCTCAATCTATGGATAATCTATGCAGTATCTGACGTACTCTCTAATTTCACAAAGAAAACATGTACATTGTTCTGAATATCTTAAAATTATGTGACATGATATATCAAATTGAAGTTAAAACACAATTTTAGGTCGAAAGCCTATAGCAGCTTTGTCTTAAGTCTATTTTTCGAATTTACTTATTTTATAAACTATTTAAAATAACAATAATAGTTGATTTTTAGTTTGGTTTAAAGTGCTAGGCAAGTAATAATGTAAAACCATTCTTAATATTTGTACGAATTCATATAAATATCAATCGCACAACCTTCAACTGTATATTTGTATGTATCCGTACGTTTGTACCCACAACAACAACAAGAAATATGCAGTCTGCGCGTGCAGTAGCATTGTGGCTCAAATGACACTTGCACAACCATTAGGTGCATTCCCAAAAATGCAACATAAGCATTTGGGTGGCATTGAAACGTATGTTCATTGAACTTGCACATGCTGCTATGCGCTGCTGTTATATTCTGCTGATATTTATTTTGAGTACATATTAATTATTATTGATGATGTTAGCAATAAGTTATTATTTAAGACGATGAATTTCAATAAACAAATCACTCTTTGATTCTTTAGCAACAAGAAAACTGAGTCTTTTTATTTTCAGCGACGGATTGTTCAGGTTCAAGTGCTTGAATAATCAAATCATTATTCCTAGTCTCATATTGGTTCAAGTGCCTGTATGAGACGTCAATAAGGAATACTATCACTACAGTCAAACGAGGCTGTAATTACAATATTCATGCTGAAATCCACTTTAATGCAACAATGTGAAATTCTTTCGGTCATGGTGAATTCCAAATATTTCACCACATTTCATTTGCAATATTTACATTTATTGAAAGTAAAAAAAAAAAATTTTTGTTTCACTCTTCTTTTTAAAATTATAATTAATTAATATATATGATCTAGTAAAACCCAAATAGCTCCAAGCAATAGGCAAAGAGCATATTAAATACATTAATTTTAAGATTTGATAACTTATTGTTAGTTTCCAATGGAGTAAGATACAATAACAGATAAATGGTTTAATAAAAAATAAATAAATAAATTTAATGTTAAAATTTTTCTTTGAAGGAGCTTTGATAGACAAGGAACGTAATTTTTTTTTTAAATATTGTAACATATTTTATATTTTTCAATTAATATATTTCATTTTTAGATTATTACAGTAATGCCGCATACGAGGAAGTGCGCCTTTGGATGTGTTGGATTTAATAAGTGCTATAAATTTCCAAACAATGAAAACTTAAAACTGAGGTATCCGAACCATCATAATAATTGTAGGAAACTTAATTGGTTTAGAGTTGTGTGGGAGATACTTTATTATTTCTAGTTGCTCTACATTATTATTCCTAATTGCTCTACATTATTATTACTAATTGCCCTACTCTTTGGTTTTGAACATTCTGCAACTGTTTACCAATGCAGCTATTGACTTCACACTTTTGGAAAGTGCTGACCAGTCATTACAGTGAAAGTTAATTGTTGTAAAATTGTCAAATGAGCGCACCTAAAAGCAAGCAATCGACTTTTACTTAATATTAATAATAAAATTTTTATTAAATATTAATTAATAATAAAATCTAATCGCTACTTGGGTTTTGTGTATTTGACTTACAATAGTGTGTCTGAAAGAAAAATAATAATTAAATTGTTGAAAGATGTAAAAATCTTCTGAAAAAGCTTGCACTCCTAACTTAAAAAAGAGACTATTTTAATAACTGTCCTGGAAATGTTTCCCTTTCTCCCACTTCTCCATAATGAATAATAATGAAAGTTGGGGCCAAACTAAATTTTAAACCCATGGTGTGAGGTATTGCAGCATTAATAATTTATATTTAAGAAGAGAAATAAATACATTATATGTTGCATCAAATATGCTGATTTAATGATTTATTATTAAGTTGCTTTACTATGGACCGTGATATGAGTGATATCCCATCAACAAGAAGGAAGTCGTCATAAAATAAAAATGTTTTCCCAGACATTTTTTTATATTCAGCAGTAAGGTTTGTGTGAAAAACTAATCGTTTAGTATGTAAACTTTTTATTTTCTTTTTTGGTTTTTAAATATTTTCAATATTGTTTTTATCGCTTATTCATTATTCTATTTTGTATCCACCCAGGCGGTATGCAGTGGTGCGTTACCGAGTAAATTTTTCATTTGGATGCGAGCATGGTGTGGAAAGTGCAAAATTAATAATAAAATTATTTACTTTTAAAAAACTCATTTATTTGTTTATGTATTCAAATAGTTTTCGCTTTTCTATACAGGCTGAATATATCTCATGCTCTTTTCCCACGTCATCTTGCATAACTGCATCCAATTAGCAAACAGTTTGAAAATATTAAGAATAATTAAGAATTCAAGTATTTATTAAATACATTTTTTAATGTACTGGAGTAGGGTTGTTGGTTTGATGTTTGGTAGTGATTTTCTGTAGATGTTAATATGTGTTCGACGTTCATGTTGGGTAGGTTGCAGAATTTGCATATGTAGTTTGTTTTATTGATAATGTATTCATTAGTCAGTTTCGTGTGTCCAAGTCGGAGTCGTACGAGTTTTATTGAGTCTTGTCTGTTTATGTTGGTGTTATTAACGGTTTTAAAATGTTCATAGATAGGTATTTTAGATTTATTAATTTTTTTGTACCAGTCATTAGTAGTTTGGAATAGGTCTTTGGCTTTTTTCCGGTGAATGGTTTTTATGAATTTTAGGATGTCTGATGATAAGATATTTTGTGTAGTCGTTAGTGGGGCACATGTGGCATTTTTGGCAATTTTGTCCGCTAATTCGTTGCCTTTTATATTGACATGTCCGGGGATCCAAATGAGTCTGATTGTGGATTTATGCTTGATTAATATGTTTTTTATATCGTCTATGTAATGGTTGCTGTTTAATGGGTTAGTAATTGCGTCTAAGACTGAGAGAGAATCTGAGCAGATCGCGATTTTCCTTCTCTTTGTGTTTGCATATTTAGTCGCTTCGTGAATGGCTTTTATCTCAGCTCCAAAACTTGTGCTATAATGTGGTAGGTGTGTTGTTTGAATGGTTTTGTTTTCTTCCACGATACTATAGCCTGTAAAGCCGTTTTGTTTTGAACCATCAGTGTATATAAACTTAAAGGAGTATAGCTCTGCTTTTAATTTAAGAAAGTTCTGTATATAGATTTCATTTGGTGTATTATTTTTTTTATGTTGTCGTAGGTCGGTGTTGACTGAGTTATGAGGAAGTTGCCAGCTAGGAAATACTAAAGATTTCTTGTGTACTTTTGTGATTATGGGCACTTCAATGTCTTGGGCAGTCTTAATCACTTTATTTATTGTGGATGGTACTTGTTGGAGTTTTTTAGATTTAAGGATTTGGGCACATAGGGTTGGGAGTGGGGAGTGGTCGTTTATTATAACTGATTTAACAAGATTAGAGGTGATTAGGTCCCGGGCAAAGGATATTGGTTTAATTTTAGCTTCATACAGGAGGTTGGGAACAGGGGTTGTTCTGAATGCACCTAATGCAATCCTCGTAGCGGAATTTATGGTAGTGTTTAATTTATTTATGGTTGATTTTGGTGCATACCCAAATAAGTAAAGACCATAGTTAATTTTAGATAAGAGGAGGGATTTTGCTATTGAAATTAGTCATGCTGTATTGCAGTTGAATTTTTTGCTTGAAAGGCATTTGATTATATTGAGCGGTTTGATTAATGAGTCTATTAATTGATTAATATGTGTTTCCCATCGATATCTTTTGCTCAGTGTAATCCCAAGTATCTTTAAATTGTCAACTTTGTTTATATTTATGTGGTTGCATATGATGTTTGAGGAGCAATTGTATTTTCTACAGATGTGAATTTGCTTGCATTTTTGTAGCGATAATGCAGCTCCTGAATATGCTATTTGTAAGTAGTCATCAGCGAATGCGAGAAACTCAATTTCTTTGTGGAGTCATAAGGTGTGGCTTAGCTTGTTATAGGCTATCAGAAATAGGATTACGGAGAGGGGGGAACCTTGGGGAATGCCATTTTGGAGAGAAAAGCTTTGAGAAATTTGGGATTCAATTTTTACTTTGATGTTCCTATTTGTCATATAGTTTTTTATATAATTATAAATGTTGGGGCCGATTTTCCACAAGTTAAGTTGATCTAAAATAGCGTGTACTCCAATTTTATCAAATGCTTTAGCAAAATCCAGTGAGATGAGGGATATGTGTTTTTTGTAAGAGAGGGAATGGGTGATCTGATTATCAAGGTGAACCAGAAAATCAGACATTGATTTCCCTTTTTTTAATCCTAATTGATGGCTATTGAGAAGTTTTTTATTTGATACAAACCACCAAAGCCTGTTGGCAATGATTTTGTCTAGTACTTTGGAGCAGCAAGGGTTAAGTGAGATTGGACGATATGATGTTAACATGGTTTTGTCTGAGTTAGGTTTAGGAATAGGGATTTTTATACATTTGAAGGATAAAACCAGCAAATATTTTATCATATAAGTCAGTAAGTCGACTTTTTACTGCAAAGGGTAGGTGTTTAATCATTGGGTAGGATATTCGATCTATTCCTTTTTGTTGGTTTATTGCCATGTTTAGTTCGATTAGATTGATTTTATCGTCAATAATTAAGGCTGATTTGCTCGGACTAGGTAACCTACTTCTGGATAGGGAGTTTTGTTTGTTTAAAAGGAAGGTAGGAGAGAATGAATTATCGTGTGCTTCTTTGGACCATGTTTCTGCAAATGTATTGGCTATTATGGAGTTATTTGTGATCGAATTTTGGTTAGGTTGGGGTAAGCTAATTGAATGGATTGGGGTATAGGTTTTAAGCCCACAGAATGTGCGAATTGTTGACCAAATTTTTCCTGAAGGTGTAAAATGATTGATGTTTGAGGTGAAGTTAAGTATTGAGGTTGATTTAGATCATTTTATTTCGCGCTTAAGTATCGCGTTTGCTTTCTTGAATTTTATGATATTATCTAGTGATATGTTTCTGGTTAGGCTATTTCGAAGTTTGTTTCTTTCTTTTTTTAAGTCTTCTAATATATTGTTCCACCAGGGGACTGTTGTTCTTTGCTTAGGTCTAGATTGAGGAATGGATTCGTTAGCGCTTTGAATTATTATTTTTTGAATATTAGCAGTTTCTTTGTTTATGTTTATACTAACAGCTCTTTTTTCAGATAAGTGATTAGCTAGTATGCTGAATTTGTCCCAATTCGCTTTGCCTAAATTGAATCTAGGTCTACTTGTAGTTGGAATTGTTGTGAGATTGGGGAAGAGGGATATGAGGATAGGAAAGTGATCACTACCGCATAGATCGGATTCTATTTGCCAGTTGGTTTCTATTGCTAGGATAGGAGATGCAAGTGTAAGATCAATATGAGTTAGAGTGTTATGCGTTGTGAAGTGGGTTGGGGTGCCGTTGTTTAGGAGAGTCAGTGCCGATTGTGTGATAAATTTATCGATTTTTTTGCCTCTAGCATTGTTGTAATTAGAACCCCAACTGGTATGCCAGCTATTGAAGTCACCTGTGATCAAGTGTGGTGATTGTGAGTTGTCAAAAAGATCGTGAAGATCTTTGACTTTGAAAGATTTTGTGGGTGGTAGGTATATTGAGCTAAGTAGGAATTTTTGTTTTGAAAAAATAAAAATATTGACTATGTCAAAATTGTTTGTAGGAAAGTTGGTTGTGCTGTGTTGTATTGAATTTTGTATGAGTATGGCTGCGCCACCAAGGTGTGTTTAGGTGTGTTTCTTGTAGGGTAATGATTTGTCGTTTATGTTTTTTTAATAATATTTCTAGTTCATTATAATTGTTTTTGTAGCCTTTGATATTCCATTGAATAATTTTTAAAGATGCTGTCATTTTTACAGAGTTTTTGCAGATATTTATATATGTTAAATTATTTAAACAAATGGAAGAGTATTAAGTTGTTTCCATGTCAGGCTCAGAGCTGATTTCTTGTGTGTTGCGTTTATTGATTTGTTGTTGTCTGGACTGTTTCAGTTTTTCAAGGTTTTTTAGGTGTGTGAGTGTAAATTAAGAGAGTTCTGGTGAGGAAGTTTTATGAGTTTCTGGAGAGATTGTTTTGGGGAGAGTTTGGTTTGGTGTGAGCGGAATTGTTGTTTGTAAGAGAGCTTGTTGTTGGTATATTGTGTTTGAGTGTTTTCTATGTTGTTAGATGTGGGTATTTTTGCGTTATATATGTTTGAGGAGTGTCCGTTTTGTTTAAAGTTTGTTGTTGGTTTGATTTTTTTCGAGTGTGGAATTTACTGTATTCTTGTCAATGATAGTGTTATTTGTTGTTGCTGTTGTAGTTGTTTGTATTGTTTTGTTTTCTCTATTGAAGCTTTTGTTTTTAATGAGAACTGCTTCTTCTAGTTTTTCGGTTAATGTATGATTCGTATTAATGTTTGTGTTGGATTCGTTAACTGAATGTAATGCTTCTCGGAAAGTGCATTTCTTAATTGTTTTTACTTTGAGAATTTCTTGCCGTTTTTGGTAAGTTGGGCAGTTTTTGTTGTTTGAACGATGCTCTTGTCTGCAGTTAATGCATTCGACTTTTGTGCAGGGAGTTGGGTCGTGTTCAGCTGTTGAACACACGAAACATTTCTGTTCATTTTTGTAGTGTTTTTTTGTATGCCCAATTAAGAAACAGTTTTTACATTGCATTGGTGATGGAATGTAAGGTTCGACCTTAACTTTGACCCACGCAACCTCTACTTCGTATGGAATATCGTAGGTGTTGAAGGAGAGAATGTGGAGAGGGGTGTTTATTATTTTCCCGTATTTTAATTTAGTTATTCCGTCACTTGTTGTGTTTTTGAACCTTGGACAATTTCCATTTCAGTTAAATGTACAAGATGCTCAGAATATATGACTCCTTTCAATATATTTAAGGTCGGATATATGCTGTTAGGAAGAGATTTGTTTGTTGTTCATTTTTGGTCAGAATTAATAGGTGTCCTTCTCTTGTAAAAGTTGTTTGTAAAGGTTGTACAGTAGTTATACTTTCTAAAGCTTTGGCCACTGTAAAAATGTTAAAGGACCGAATTGGTTTTACTTCGTCAGTGTTTTTTAGTAAAATAAATTTAGGGCAAACTTTATTTGTCACTTTTTTACTGTTTTAATGATTATTGTTTAGGTTAAATTTTCTTTTTTTTGGACTTTCGTCTAGAATGGAGAAGTAGTTTTGGTCTCCTCCACCAGGGTCGGATGCCATCATGGCTCGGTGCACGTTCAAATTTTAGTTGTGAGAACAAGTTTTCTGCTGAGTATATTTTGATACAGTAAATTAGCACTTGCGCGAGAAATAAGTCGACCGTACTCTAAGAGAGATGATTGGTAACTGTAGTCTATTTTATTCATGATACTTTCAAAAAACTCCATTTTTCCAACTCCTTCTATGGTCATACATCCCCACACCATTACACCACCACCTACGTGCTTTGCTTTTGGACAGAGGTTTTTTACGACTAAATCTGTGCCGGATTGTCTCCACACAATCTTCCGAGCTTTGATCCCAAAAATGCAAAACTTGCTTTCATCTGAAAAAACTTGTTTCCACAGCTCTTTTCCTTTATTTAGATGCTCCTTTGCAAACGCCAGCCGCTTGAGGTTCACTGTTCTTATAAATTACTTTTTCCGGGCAACAAATCCACGGTACCCATAACTTTTTAAAATTTTACGGACAGCATCATCGGAAATGCAGTTGTGGTACTTTGCTTGGTGTACTTTACTATTTCAGCTGCAGCTAATAGAGGATTAGCCTTAGCAGATCTCAGCAAACTTCGAGTTTTATGAAGGCTCAATATCGGCGGACGCCCAGATCTGGCTTAGAAACCAAAACACCACTGCTTTTGAAGTTGTTTACGACTTGTTGGACAGATGAATGACTTCGGCTGACTATTTCACCTATTTGACGATATGACATACCCTTCTTCCACAAATACATTATAATTTTTCTCTCGGAAAACTCGATCTCTTTTTGATTCGCAGAATTTTTTTACTTGACCTATTAAATAATAATTTTAAATTGTAACACTTCTGCAAAAACACGGTTGTCAACTTTGCTCACAAACTTGATGGCTATTCATCACTTAATCGCAGTTCTAACACGTGAACTTACTCTTTTCGCTTTGTACGCATACTTTTTATTGCTATATATCGGGACTTTTTTGTTTTTGAATTTTTACATTTATTTGGAGAAAGGTAATTCCCCCTTTTATTCTGTTTTGAGTTCAAATTAAAGCTATGACAGAAATAGAAAATTTCGCAATAAATTGTTAGGAATGGCGTTTTTTTTATAGATATGCTGAGTCGTTTGAGTGTACGCAGACTATTTCTGGTTAGTGTACATAACTCGCCTACCATTGGTCCGAGACTCCGGCGAGTGATTTCTTAACATACGAGGTGTGATCAAAAGATAACCGTTATTTTCATCTATTCGTGAGTTACGTACATATGTTCGATGTTCGCATTTTTTTTTTTATGTTGGTACACATGTCTGTTATATATGTTGGCAATACCAACCATTTTGGACTGTCAGTTTGTTTTTGACAGATAAAAAGGTTAGTCGTGTTTTGGTGTGCTCATCGATTTTGTACTATTCGAAAAAAATGGATCAAAGAAACTGTATTCAGTTTTGTGTAAAAAATGAAATTAAATGCGCAAGGACATTTGAAATGTTGACTGTGGCCTTTGGCGAGTCTACTATGAGCAGAACACAAGTTCAATTGTGGTATAACCGGTTTAAGGAAGGCCGAGAAAATGTCAATGACGATGCTCGTCCTGGTCTCCCGAGCACGTCAACAACCGATGAAAACATTGACGCAGTGAAGAAAATGATTTTGGATAATCGTCGAATCACTATCAGAGAGGTTGCTGATGATGTTGGCATATCGTTCGTCTCATGCCAAGCAATTTTTACGGATGTTTTAGGCATGAAACGAAGATTGTTCCAAAATTGCTAAATTTTGAGCAAAAACAACGTCGCATGGACATCGCTCAGGAGCTGTTTTTGGCCAAAAACAAAACCGTTATCATGCCTCAACCACCGTATTCACCGGACTTGGCCCCCGCTGACTTTTTCCTCTTTCCAAATCTGAAGACACCGATGAAAGGAAAGCGGTTTGCTACGATTGAGGAGATAAAAGAAAAATCGAAACAGGATATGTTGGCGATACCAAAAAAAGCGTTTCAGAAGTGTTTCGAGGATTGGAAAAAACGCTGGCATAACAGGAGCTGTAGTACAGTACAACTTCGATAATCCGGACACATATAGTTTTAGTCTCGTCCGGATTAGCGAGGTTGTCCGGACTATTTTTCAAACAATATTGATGAAATAAATGAAAAAAATTTTTGGTTTTATATATATATATATATATATATATATATATATATATATATATATATATATATATATAAATATATATATACATATATATATATATATATACATATATATATATATATATATATATATATATATATTATATATATATATAAATATATATATATAAATATATATATATATATATATATATATATATATATATATATATATATATATATATATATTGTAGCAGATTTCCCAAGAAGTAAAAACACGCGGAGAGTACTTAACTCATTGACAGTATATTAAAGACTTAATCTAACGTAACAAAAAGAAAAATAGCTTAAGAAATGTTAAAGAGTAGATCGTGATATTCGTGTTGGCAACTCATATAAATACTACTACTATTTCAACATATATATATATATATATATATATATATATATATATATATATATATATATATATATATATATATATATATATATATATATATATATATATATATATATATATATATATATATATATATATATATATAAATATATATAAATATATATATATATATATATATATATATATATATATATAAATATATATAAATATATATATATATATATATATATATATATATATATATATATATATATATATATTGATTCAAACACAACAGGAATATATATTTAGTGGAATATATAAGTACGAGTATATACATACAATGTATAAATACATGCAATGTTTACATACTATGAATTATTGAAAAATTATCTTATTTTGGGTTGAATAATTTTGACGAGATAGTTTTTTCGAGCTTTTTCTTCTAGACTCTTCAATAATAGAATGTCTTGCATATCCAAATCATTCTCCTCAGCCCACTAAACGCAAACTGCAAATGATTTCTTAGCATCTACGCCTTCTTCAGAGTCTACAAGAGGCAATGACGATTCAGTTGTACCAGCGTGCTGCATTATTTCTTCATCGAAAAAGTCCAATGCGAATTCATTTACACCAGTTGCCCATTCATTGCTATCCTCTTCAGTGATGTCTTTATTGAGAGTAACAATGCCGATCATGTTTTGGATCGATTTTAAGTCAGCTATGATGGAACCGGACTGTAGTTGAAGGCGTAAATCTTGAAGCGGTATCTCGTATTCATAGTCCCAGTGCGATACAAGCTCTGGCCATAATGCAGACCACCTTTTTTGTATATTTTTTACTAATGTTTGTAATTTTATGTCCAAAAAATGACAGCACTCTTCACATTAAACTCTTAAAACTTGCTCCAAATTGTCATTGTTTTCTGATAAAATATGGCGCAGTTGTTGTTTTCGTAATCAACTTTTATATTTTGTATTAAATGTTGGTCCATAGGCTGTAAAATACCGTACAATTTGGTGGTAAAAAAATCACTGAAGTTTGGGTGAAAATTAATTACTTCCGCTGTAGGATATTTTTTATAAATTTTTTATTATATTATATATATTATATTTTTTTACATCTGGAATAAAATAATTTTCGAGCCAGTCGAAGAAAAGTGTCCATCCCTTTTTAGTTGCTTTATATATCTGCTATTTTAGAATTTTTGAAAGCTCTTGGATTAACAGATTTTCCAATTACCAAAAGAGGCAATTTATGTGCTCCTGCAGCAATTGAGCACGGCATAAGTGTCACACGATCTTTGGAAATTTTTCTCCATGGGGCTGATTTTTCATTTGTATTCACACATGTCTTATTAGGCAATACAATCCAGAAAGCAGCGGATTCAACTGTATTGTAAACTTGTTCCTCACTTAAATCCATTTCAGCAACAATCTCGGCAAACTTTTTCTGAAAAGGCTCTACGGCGTTTATATCACGGGAAACTTTTTCATCATAAACATTATGATGACGAATCCCATACCGAAACTTAAATTTATATTAGCCAGCCTGTACTGACTGAAAAATCATCCTTTCCAGTCATCTGTACATAAAAAAATTTAGCCATTGCTCTTAAAACTTCAGATGAAATGGGGACATGATTGTTTTTTTGTTGCACAAACCTCTTCTACTGCTGGATTTTCGGCTTTTTTTAATCATTTTTCTATTTCCTAAACCAAACTTTCATATTATGAAAATGGTTTAAAATATAACTATGATTCAAATGTTACTTCGGAACATAAAATTTTTCAACAACCTGCCCAATAGTTTTGCCTTCATCAAGACTTTTCAATATATCACATTTTTCTTTTAAAAGTAACGTTTTGTGTTTGCGTTTAGTATTTTAAAACATATCACTTGATTTTGTCTATAAACACGAAATGCAATAACTACAATATGTGCACAAGTATTCGCTTACAAGAAAACAGAACCTAATTAAACTGAAGTAGTAACAATTGTAATAAATTCGTACAATCATTGCACAGCACACTTGATTAAGTACATACGTGAGCGAATAACAAAAACGGTAAATCAACAGTTTTAGCTGCATTTTTGCGCAAGAAAAAAAAAATTGTCCAGATTGCAAAGGTAAAAATTTGAAATTGTCTGAATTATGGAATTGTCCGAATTATTTTAGTGTCCAGATTGGCGCATGTCCGGACTAGAGAATTTGTAGTGTATTTATATAATTTTTTGGTTTTTAATTATTTTTTTTGTAATTATTATTTATTAATACTCTTGAAAACATTCACCGAGTATCCTGTTTTAGTGTGACGGGAGCAATGAAAGCGTGCCCCACACTAGCTTTAGGTATGATCACTCTACACCTTGTGGTTAAGAGGATGGGAGCCAGAGCGGCCATAAGGCTACCTAATCTAGCAAAGATTCTGGACACTGTCTGGAATTCTCCGTGCCTCATGGTCTTTGATAAGCTCGATAGAAAATTAGATCCAAGCACTTCAAAGTGGTTATTATCAGTGACCGTTCAGCTTTGAAAAACAATGAAATAATAATAAAACAGGACTCGCAGTTGTGGTATACAAAATGGAAGATGGCAGTGCTGGAGCGGGCATTGTAGGGCCAAATTTCCAAAAACCAATTGCAATGGGAAAAACAGCTTCCAATTTTGAGGCGGAGGTCGAGGTATCTGCTAGAGACTGTCTACGCAGGGGCAGTACACGCAGCACCAAAATATGCATTCTCACAGATAGCTAGGCAGCTCTAACATCATTACAATCAAAGCTGGTCTGGAAATGCTGTAAACTCCTCAATACCCTAACAGCGAGAAACTCTGTTACGCTAATGTGAGTACCGGGACATGAGGGACATGAAGGCAACGAAACGGCGGACTCTTTGGCAAAAAGAGGCGCAGGAACTCGCTTCATAGGTCCAGAACCCTTCTGTGAGATAAACAGTACTTCATAAATAACTTGTTGTGCGAACAGGAAAAACGAGGTCTGCTGAACAACTGGAGAGCCCAAAAAGGCATGCGGCAGTCGAGACTACTATTTGATCCTGAACACATCAGGGTGGGTAGATGCTGCTTTAAACCTCAGCAGAAATGACATTAAACTCTATACTAAACTTTTAACAGGACACTGTATACTCAATTACCATCTGAAAACAATAGACGCGGTAGAAGACGATTCCTACCCCCCCTGTCAAGAGGAGCAGGAAACAGCGTAACACATTCTATGCATTTGCCCAGAGGTGGCAAGACGCAGACATAACTACCTAGGCAATGGGTTCTTATCTCCAAATCACCTGGTTAAAATTAAGTCCACAGCAGTTACGAGATTTATAAATAGTACAATATATGTATATATAGATTTGCACCTAATTTTATAATTATACTCCCCCAGACGCAATCCCCATCTGACTAATTTAGAATTTGGTTCATTTATCGAAAAGAGCCAAACTAGTGGTCTCCGATCCGCATCTATTATGAATTGTCTACCAAATAAATACGTACGGAAATTTTGGGTTGCACATTCGATTGCAAGTAGCTCTTTTTCAATAGTGCTATAATTTTGTTCATAGTCGTTTAACGTACGGCTAGCGTAGCTGATTGGATGACCATCCTGAGATAATATAGCTACAAGGGCTAGATCACTTGCATCTGTCAGGGAGGATAATCGTAAGGTAAAGTTGCTGACTGCCTCTAGGAAGGGGCCAGGGCGATCCTTATAGAGAACTCCTTCAAGAAGACTCACTGCCTCCTCGTGGCGGTCCCGGGCATGGTATACCAGCAACAGCTGATTATTAGCCAGAGTGAGCGACGACCCATCCAGCGATGACCCCGCAGGGGCGGCTGTTTGGACACCGGTGGACAATGAGGGATCATCGTTGGACCGACGTGAGATATCGTCCTCCATTTAGAAACATCGTGGGATTAGCGTTGTCCACAACCGTGATCTGAGACCTGTAGGATTTTGGGGATCTACGGGCGGCTGTAACATCGAGGAATAGCGGGCACGGATGTGTCAGCGGTGCTGAGCCCAGTAAGGCATCGGTTATGGTATACTGGACGTGAAATACGATACGTGGCATTGAGCTGGTGGGCTGGTCATCAGAGCCTTCAGTAAAGCGGTGTGACAACTGCCGGAAATGGCGCTCTGAAACGTGACTAGTCCGCCCCCCGTCTCCGATAATAACCGTGGCAGGCGCTACAATACGATTCATATCTCGTACCATTAAGTTGGCTATACAGGTGCGGTTGATATAAGTCCCGTTTAGCGCTGACTCGGCTCTGTACCTAGTCGCTCATAAGGTCCTAGGTCGACCCTCGCGTGGCCTCCCTGCTTAGCACAGATAACCACGGAGTCATAAGGGGCGACTGCATACACGAACACGATACAACGGTTGTTGGGGGAGACCCATAAGAAAAGATGAAGCAAAACAACAAAACAAACAACGCCAAAACAAAAACAGTAACAGAGGAACTGGAGCTTCAGAACCAGATGACTCTATTTACCCCCAGGAGGTCTCTAACGAGATTGATGGCGAACTCAGAGTCACTAATAGTGCTGGATGACCCAATCCAGTCCAGTGCAAATCCGACGAGTATCTCTGCGAATGCAGCGATTGATGAGCTGTTGACAATCACGGATACTCCGCAGAATAGAATTCAGCACATAGAAACATTAGAGAAAGAAATTGCGGTGGAGGCAATCTTGACAAGGGGAAAGGCAGCCGCAAAGGGCATTATGCTTCAACCGATAGCCATAAGCACAAGCACAGAGAGACGGATGGCTGCGAAGGAGCAAACAAAGTCAAACATCATAACTAAGAAGACGCAACTAGCAGTTCCCGCGAGCAAAGCCATAACATATTCAGAGGTGGCAGCAGGAATCACGGGATCTGCAACTAACCAACAGATAGGCGCATTTGAGCAAATGGTGCAGACCGTGGAACCATCAGTACACGAGAACGAGTATCTGGCCAGCATTAACAAAAGCAGGACTATCTTGCTGACACAAATGGAAGCGGGTATAAAAAGGCTAGAAGACGTGGTAAAGAGACGCCAAAATCTTGAAACGGAGGTAGTGGAGGCTACGCTGGATCTACGTCGGCAGCACTCGGAACTGCTAATTCTAGATAGAATTGGAAACCACCAGGCGGAGTCGATTAGAGGAAGAGCGGCAGTAACGGCGAACCTAATCACCGCGACGCCGGTATCAGCAAGCAAGGTCAGGGGTCCACCGATCTCGCCAAAAGAAATACGCAGTACGCCCAAATCTAAGAGCCAGCGCATTTCCAAAAGGGATCAGGGCGTAACAACGACTATACCGCTAGCTACACGGAAGCGACAGATAAGAAGACACCAGCACCAACGGAGAAACGCGTACAAAATATGGGAAATAAAAATAAACCGAGAAAAGACCCAGTGCCAGTAGCGTTGACAGCGGCAAAAGCGCAAAATAAAAATAGGTGGCAGAAGGTTACCGCGAATCGCAAGCCAATACACCGAGCAAGATTTAGGATGAAGCCCGATGCCTTCATTATAAAGTCAGATGGAAAGGAATCCCTCGTGGATATAGTTAGAAAAATAGAGACCAGCTATGAACTGCAGGAACTTGGCTCTGCGGTCAACAGGCTCAGGCGGACTCAGAAAGGGGACTTGCTAATGGAGCTAAAAAGGGGACCAAAGGCGACGTGCGGGTTATGCCGTAGCTAAAATCGCCTGTAGACATCGCAGCTGATCTAAACAAACAGCTAAGCATCATTGTAATGGAGATATCGATACATATGGCTAAGACTAGGCGAGACGGCACATGCACCGTATATATTCAACTGAGAGCCGGCGACGCAAAGAAAACACTGGCTGAGAAATACATCCGTCTAGGCTGGACAAGATGTCCGATTACCGAAGTCGAACAGCCAGCCAAGTGCTTCAGATGCTGGGAAACCGGTCACCAAGCCTCCAAATGCACCGGTACAGACAGATCAAACCTGTGCAGAAAATGCGCAGAACCGGGACACAAGGCGGCGGAGTGCACAAATACTCCGAAATGTGTACACTGCAGCGGTCCACACCCAACTGGGAGCAGCAGATGCAAGGCAGGCGCAAAGGCATCAGCATGAGATTACTGCAAATAAATCTTAATCATTGCATCGCAGCACAAGCTCTCCTTTGGCAGAACGCGTCTGATGTGGATGCGGATTTTATTATTATAGCAGAACCATACAAGGCAGAAAATGTGCACTCGTGGTATCCGGATCTAACGGGAACAGCGGCAGTATGGGTCGTAGGCCAATCGGCTACCAGCGCAGTGATGGCACCAGCGGCCGAATTCTATACATGGGTCCGTGTGAAAGGTGTGTACATTTTTAGTATTTACGCTCCTCCACGTCTCAATATCCGCGAATTCGAAACTGTGCTAACCGCAGTACAAATGGAGGCACAAGGGAAAAGAAGTAATACTAGGCGATTTCAATGCCTGGTCGACCACCTGGGGCTGCAAGAGCACAAATAAAAGAGGAGCTGCACTGGAGGAGTTCGTCGGAGCCCTGAACCTATCGCTGCTGAACACCCCTGGCGTGACTACATTTGAGAATGGCAGAAGCTCGTCGATCATTGACCTGGCCTTCGCTAGCAGTAACATGGCAAAGAAAGTGCGCTGGCGTAAAAGCAACATGCATACAAAGAGCGATCACCGGGCGCTACTAATGGAAATACAGGCAAGTCGCAGTATCCGAACGGAACCCAAAGCCACGACACCTAAGGGATGGGTGTCGATAAAGCTTGATAAAGAACTTTTCGTATATATCTGGAACAATTTTACGGATACCATAAGCAATGCCACAGCCACATCAGCAGTAACAAACACAATGGCAGCAGTTAGGAAATCGTGTGACGCAGCAATGCCGGCCAGAAAGGGCACATTGCCAAGGCCTGTCTACTGGTGGAGTGACGAGATCGCAGATATAAGAGCAAACTGCATCAAGGCCAGAAGGAAAAGCCAAAGAGCATGGCGCAAACCCGGCTTCCAACAACTTCATGATGAGTTTGCCAAGCTACGGAAAAAGCTCCGAATGGAAATTGCAGCCAGTAAAAAGCGTGCCTACCGTGAGCTCATCGATTCCGCAAATGACGATCCATGGGGTAAGGCATATAAGGTAATTATGCGGCAGGTCCACGGTCCGAGGGCGCCGCAACCAACATGCCCAGTACTGTTAAGGGGTATGTTCAGTCACACTGAACAGATCAATTGCACTTTATGTTTATTTTTTATCAGTACAGCGAAAATGCACCATTGACAGAAACCAGCACACGCAAAACCAAAATTTCATATTATCAAGGCTAACACTTGCTTGTTGAACTCATTCCCTTCAAAGTAGCTGCCCAGTGCATTGACTTAGGCGATCATATTTCACTTGGTTGCAATGTGCGCTAAATTATGTATGGGAATGATATAATGACGTTGGCTCGTGTTTGATTATTGACAACGGTGCAGTTTTGTCCGTCACTTTATATTTAATTATATTTAAACCAAACAGCATAAAATTGATATAAATAATTGTACAATTCCAATAAAGAATCAGAATCACCTTAACTGCCTAAGTGTTCTCAATTAAAGTTATACGGTTTCAAGTGACCTATAACATTTCAACAAGCTCTTGGTTTATGTACCAAGGAGCTGACTTCAACATTTGGTGACCCCGACAATTCAATTGAACAACGTCAATCATCTGACATCATGGTTACCTTCGGCGAGCTAGTGGCACTCCAGAAAGAAACTGGGGAGGAAATTCAAGGAATCATTAAGAATTTCAGAAAGGACCCAGCTGACAGGAAGACAACCGCTACATATTTCAAGGATCGTTTGTGGCGCCTGAACACTGCATGCGACAACTTTGAAGGAAGAGATAGCAAGCTGAGGACATTAACTGATCAGCCCTTGAATCATGAATACTTCGCATCGGCCTATTACGAACAAATCAACAAAATAGTCACTGCCCATGTGTTGCTCTTCAATGACGAAATAAAAAAACTCGAAGCACTGACTACAACACCATACGTAGGTCATGCTAAGACACCAGCGGACTCAGCACAGCAACCTGGGATCAGCAACACTAAACAACACGAAGCACTTGGTTCAGGACCAGTCAAATACCAATCAAGGAAGTCTTCAGGCGGTTCATCCAAGGCAGAAGGCACCATTGCAAGCACTTTGCGTAAACAGCACGCATTAATGATGTCACTACAACGACTTCTTTCTGGAATCTTAACAATCGCTGAGGACCAATCAAGCCAATTCTTTGAAGAAAACATTGCGCGACTTAAAAGATTGTGGAACGAAATTGAAACCACAAACTTCAAAGTATGGGAAGAGTCCCCAGCACCGGAAGAGGAGGGCTACGATTTCAATGCCTATCTCGAGATGGAACACCAGGTGCATTGCCGGCTAATAGAGCTTTCCACAAAATCAGGAAAAAGGGAACTTCCAGAAGTAGTTGAGCAACAAGCCTTCCGGTTGCCACAAATCACCATACCCAAATTTGATGGTGATTACTTAAAATGGAACCAATTCTACGACATATTTACAGAAATGGTTCATAAATCGCCAATTTCACCAGTTCAAAAAATGTGGTACCTGAAGGCCAATTTGGCGGGAGAAGCTGAGCGGGTAATCAGGCATCTCATATTGACTCAATACAATTATGAAACAGCATGGAAATTGCTCCAGGAGAGGTACAACAACAAGAGAGTGCTAACTTCCACTTTGATTCAGCGAATACTAGGACATCCAAGTCTCTCATCTGACACAGCATCGTCGACAACTATAAAAAATCTCCACGATGCTGTACGCGAAAGTCTGCTGGCGCTCGAAAACCTAGGCGTATCTACGTTATCTTGGGATCCATTGCTGCTACATCTTCTCATCAAAAAACTAGATCGCCAAAGCCATATATTATATGAGCAATCATTGGAAAGTCCTAAGCAGCTACAAACTATTGATGACTTCCTGCACTTCCTCGAGAACCGGTTTCAATCTTTAGAGGCTCTCGGGGGGAGGGAAAGACAAAACGCGTCAAGAGCTATAGCATCGGTAGCAACAGCTTCCACTTGCAGCTATTGCTCGGGCAAGGACCACCCCCTGTACTATTGCAAGGGATTCCTGCAATTATCTTCGGTAAATCGATTGAATTGGGCTAAAAAACAAAGGCTCTGTTTCAATTGCCTTAAAAATGATCACACTTTACGAGACTGCAAATCTCGGAGCTGCACCAAGTGTAACAAAAAGCACAATTCATTGTTACATTTGGAATCGAAGGATCCACTGCCAACAAATAGCAAGATCAAATCAACAATCCAGAACAGAAACTAAATTGACTGCAACCAATTCTTCGGTAACATTAGCTGCAGCTAACACCTTGGCGGCCTGCCAGGGCCATGTCTTATTAGCAACAGCTAAAGTCAAAATCACAGCAAATAACGGACAATCTGGTGTTTTCAGGGCAATCTTGGATTCTGGGTCTCAGATCAACCTAGTAACTGAGCGACTCATTAAGAAATTGACTATTGCTCCAACCAAGGCTGCGTTAAGCATTGAAGGCATTGGTCAAAGAGTGAAGACTGCAACTCAACGGGTCAACGTGAAACTACAATCAAGAACAGGCCATTTCGAAACCAGACTAGAGGCTTTTGTACTACAAACAATCATTCCAGCTCAACAAATAGACGTCTCATCATGGTCGATTCCTGAAAACATACAATTAGCTGACCCGGAATTTAACCAACCAGGAAAAATCGATGTTCTCCTGGGTGCTGAGTTTTACTTCAGCTTAATGGCAACGGGCCAAATCCAACTATCCACTGATCTACCAGTGCTACAAAATACATCATTGGGCTGGATCATAGGTGGAAAGAGCTAGGGTGAGTCGACAAGCACGGCAACCTGCGCGGTTTACAGTGAGGACGAAGTATCAACCAACGAATTGATAATGCAATTTTGGAAGCTTGATGACGCCAGGGAAGCCAATGATAATCTGACGATCGCAGAAAGGCAATGCGAAACTCATTTCATACAAACCGTGCGTAAAAACACAGAAGGCCGATACATAGTAAGACTACCATTTTCCGAAGATCCAAGCACCTTGGGATATCTTGGGAATCTTGCATATAAAAGATTCCTGGCAATAGAACGACGTATGGAAAGGAACCCTCCATTAAAGGCACAATACGCCGAATTCATGAGGCAATATGAAAAGTTAGGACACATGAGCGAAATCAACCCCGAAAACATTTTACACCCGCATTACTTCATTCCTCACCACAGCGTGCTTAAGCCAGAAAGCACTACGACAAAGCTGAGGGTTGTGTTTGATGCATCAGCCAAAACTGCATCTGGACTAGCCCTAAATGACATAATGTACACTGGCCCAACGGTTCAAAGTGATTTATTCTCAATACTGTTGCGCTTCCGACTACCAAAATTTGTCTTCACAACAGACATCGAAAAGATGTACCGACAAATCCTAGTCGACCCAGCCGATAGAATGCTACAGTTGATCATGTGGAGAGAAAATGAGAACAAGCCCATAAGGTACTATCAGCTTAATACAATAACTTATGGAACATCGTCAGCACCATATTTGACCACAAAGTGCCTACAACAGTTAGCAGAGAAAAACATCTGAAGGTTCCCACTAGGCGCACAAATATTACGTGACGATTTCTATGTCGATGATGGCGTGAGTGGCTCAGACAGCCTATCCACGGCTATCGAAATGCAGAAACAATTGACAACACTACTCCACGGTTCAGGATTCAAACTACGGAAATGGTGCGCCAATCATCCTCAGCTGCTAGATAGTATATCTCCAGAGGATCAGGAAGTTAATCTCGACTTTGAAAACTCCTCGACCAAGACATTAGGACTAACCTGGATGCCAAAATCTGATCTATTCTGTATAAAGGCAGAGTTACCTGATAATACAACAATAACAAAACGCACTATAATATCAGACATAGCAAGAATATTTGATCCATTAGGTCTCGTAGGTCCAGTGGTCATCACGGCAAAAATATTTATCCAACAACTATGGCAACTGCAGATATCTTGGGATGAACATCTACCAGCAGAAATGCAGACAAAATGGACTACTTTCCGTAGAAACTTAAAGGAATTAAACGACACACGTATCTCCAGGCACGTTTTCAACGGTCAGAAACCGATAACGACAGAGATTCATACGTTCGTAGATGCCTCCGAGAAGGCATATGGCGCTGCAGTTTATCTACGATCGAGGCTTCAAGATAACAGAATAATTGTTAGACTTTTGTGTGCCAAATCACGTGTCGCACCTCTCAAGGAACAGACGCTGCCTCGTTTAGAATTATGTGCAGCAGTGTTAGGAGTCGAGCTAGAATCAAGAGTAAAACGGGATTTACACTTAGCCAACAACACTTCTCATTTCTGGTCAGACTCGGAAATTGTATTATCTTGGATAAATTCGTCATCATCATCCTTGCGAACATTTGTAGCTAACAGAGTAAACACAATCCAGAAACTCTCTAGCGCTCACCAGTGGCGCCATGTATCCTCCAAGGACAACCCTGCAGACGTAATCTCTCGAGGGCTTCAGCCAAATAAACTCATGACTTGCAATATATGGTTCTATGGGCCCATATTTCTACATGGAATGGAATCACACTGGCCGAAACCATTTTTAAGGGAACACCACATTCCAACGGACTTAGAACAAAAACACAAGGCTCCGATTGTGGCAACCACAACCACCTGCACAGGACTAGAAGATATCATTTACAACGTGAAGCATGGTAACTCATTTAAAGTTCTACAAAGAACCATTGGATATGTTCTAAGATTCATTAAAAATCTAAAACTGTTACGAGATAAACGTTCATCACAGAAATCGTTAACTTCTGAGGAGTTGGACGCATCATTAACGTTCATAGTAAGAACCATACAAGCCTCTGAGTTCGAGCATGAAAAACAAACAATTAAGAAAACACAATGGAATCGACAGAGCCAGCCCACTCAGCAGCTTATCCCCTTTCAAAGACGACAATGGCGTGCGTGCTACGAGTTGGTGGGCTATTAGCTGCATCAACTTTATCATATGATGCTAAACATCCAATGCTGCTTCCATACAATGACCCAATTTCAAAAATTATACTTGCCATGATACATGAGAGTAATTTGCATTGTGGTCCACAGACCCTGTTAGCAGCATCTAGGCAGCGATTTTGGGTCATAAAAGGAAAGACAATGGCAAGAAATATTGTGCAAAAATGCATTCGCTGCACCAGAGCCAGGCCGAAGCTATACAAGCAAGTGATGGGAAACCTGCCTTCAACCAGAGTCACTCAAGCACGACCATTCGTCAACGCCGGTGTCGATTATTGTAGACCCTTCTGGGTACACTACAAGATCCGTGGAAAAAAACCACATAAGGTTTACATCGCCGTCTTCTGCTGCTTCGCCACAAAGGCAGTTCATTTAGAGGTAGTCAACGATTTAACTACCGAAGCCTTCATTGGATCACTAAAACGTTTTACGTCTCGTCGCGGTCGATGTGATACCATATACTCGGACAATGCAACCAATTTTGTCGGAGCTAAAAATAAACTAGAAGAGCTAAACGACTCCATTTTTGCCAACGACTCTCGGGAGAAACTCATTAAAACTTGCAGTGATCGTGGAATAAATTTCAAATTCATACCCCCTAGAGCTCCACACTTTGGGGGCTTATGGGAGGCTGCGGTCAAATCAGCGAAACGTCTATTGCTTCGGAGCGTTTCAACAGCCTCGCTCACGTATGAAGAGCTTGAAACCGTTGTCATCGAAATAGAAGCAATCCTTAACTCTCGACCGTTAACTCCAATATCAACAGATCCAAACGATTTAACAGCATTAACACCGGGACATTTTCTTATTGGAGAACCATTGACTGCACAAATAGACAGAAGCACGCCAAGTTGCAAGATTTCCATGCCAACAAGATGGAAATTGGTGACACAACTCAAGCATGAATTCTGGGATCGTTGGTCCCGTGAATACCTCAATCAACTACAGCAAAAACATAAGTGGAAGGACTAATCACAAAATATCCGGAAAGGACAAATGGTTATTATCAAGGAAGATAATGTGCCCACCTTACAATGGCCACTTGGAAGAATACAACGAGTCTACAAGGGAACCGACGGAATGGTGCGAGTGGTAGACGTAAAAACATCAACAGGTGTGTGGAAACATCCGATTCACAGACTTGCACCACTGTTTAGTGAGAAAGTTTCTGTATGCCCAGACATAAATCGAGATTCATCACGAGATGCGCAGCCTGAGCAACAACAGATATCATTAACTTCTGAGGATAATTTAAATGACATACCCAGAAAGCGACGGAAACCAACTAACAATACCATTCTCGTAACATTCCTTCTATCCCTACTGGGCAATACTATTCAGGCTCAAAATTTTGGTACAAATCCTGGAATATACTTTGAAGGAATTGGCATAACAAGGATTGTCACAGCGGAATGGAAATTGGTGGTCTACTACGATTTGAATTCATTCTGGGAAGAAATGAAAATATTCTCGTCTGGGGTAGCGACCCTTCAACGTCTGTGCTCAAGACTACAACAAGATACTGCCTGCGACGTCCTGATTAAGAATTTTGACGACACAACAAAGGAGCTTACTCAGGACAGGGCTCTGCTCTCGACTAGTCTTCCAAGGAGAGCAGCCCTCAATATCGTTGGAAATGTCGCTCGTACCTTGTTCGGTGTTCTGGACTCTGACTATGTGGAACAGATGTCGGAAATAATCAACAACGTTAAGACAGACGAAGCTCACACTATAAGGCTTTTTAAAAACCAAACCTCTATCATTGATTCCACCATAAATGTCATCAAACACAATGCGCTTACAACAAAATCAAATATCGTAGATCTGCAGCAGAAGATGAACTCTATGATGAAACAAATGGAAATTGAAGGAGAACAAATCAAATTCTCCCAACTCTTTGCACCACTTTCAAACCAATTAACACTGATGGCAATCAATTTACAGCGGGTACAGGCAGAAGTAATAAGTGTACTCACTGACACCCACCATGGAAAAATCAGTCCGTTACTAATCACACCTCAACCACGTCAGCGACAGCAAACAAATGAATCATCTTTCACTGTTCACATATAATCCAAAATTGAGCAAATACTCAACGCCCGGCAGAATGTTCAGTCACACTGAACAGATCAACAATTGAACTTTATGTTTATTTTTTATCAGTACAGCGAAAATGCACCATTGACAGAAACCAGCACACGCAAATCCAAAATATCATATTATCAAGGCCAACACTTGCTTGTTGAACTCATTCCCTTCAAAGTAGCTGCCCAGTGCATTGACTTAGGCGATCATATTTCACTTGGTTGCAATGTGCGCTAAATTATGTATGGGAATGATATAATGATGTTGGCTCGTGTTTGATTATTGACAACGGTGCAGTTTTGTCCGTCACTTTATTGTTAATTATATTTAAACCAATCAGCATAAAATTGATATAAATAATTGTACAATTCCAATAAAGAATCAGAATCACCTTAACTGCCTAAGTGTTCTCAATTAAAGTTATACGGTTTCAAGTGACCTATAACATTTCAACAAGTTCTTGGTTTATGTACCAAGGAGCTATCTTCAACATTTGAGCTTAACTGCCTAAGTGTTCTCTATTACAGTTATACGGTTTCAAGTGACCTATAACATTTCAACAAGCTCTTGGTTTATGTACCAAGGAGCTGACTTCAACAGGGTATAGTGGCGACATTATTCCCAATACAGGAAGAAACCCCAGAGTATGATGTACCGGTCAATGATTTCCCGGAGGTAACATCACAGGAAGTACTAGATGCGGCAGCTAGAATGGGAGACAAGAAGGCGCCAGGACCAGACGGTATTCCGAACATTGCTCTAAAGCTTGCAATCTACGAGCGTCCGCAAATCTTTGCAAGCTTGTATACCGAGTGCTTAAGAGAAAGGTGCTTTCCAAGGGACTGGAAAAAGCAACGATTGGTTCTCTTGCTCAAGCCCAGGAAGAAGCCAGATGAGCCATCAGCGTACAGGCCCTTGTGTATGCTGGACACTGCAGGCAAATATTCGAACGCATACTTTGCGCCCGCTTACAAAACATAGTCGATCCAAAGCCTCCAAAGGATCGACGCGCAGATCAACGATAGACGCTATAAAACGAGTTACAACGATCGCATCACACGCCACGGAGGGCAGTATAAATACTCGGAGATATTGCGCGGTCATCACGTAGGACATCCGAAATGCTTTCAATAGCGCAAGGTGGGACCTCATCATACAAGCGCTGAAATCATTTCAGACTCCTGCATACTTAAAGTCATACGCGAATATTTCAGGGACAGAGTACTGTAGTACGAGACAGAAGAAGGCCCAAAGTATCACAATGTGATGGGTGGCGTGCCGCAAGGTTCAGTACTGGGCCCAACACTATGGAATATAATGTATGATGGGGTACTTCATATCGAAATGCCACAACATGCGACCTTAGTAGGATATGCTGACGACATTGCGCTAGTCGTCACATCGAAAAGAGTTTCAGAGATTGGGTCAACTATATAAAACACAGTGTGAAAGACCAACGACGGCGGAAATAGAAGAGTCCACAGAGCAAATGATGCGCAAGTGGCAAAGACAATGGGATGAGATGGACAAGGGTAGATGTACCCATAAACTCATCCCAGATATCAAATTCTGGTACAAGAATGACCTTGCGTGCCCAGACTTCTACACCACGCAACTCATTTCAGGCCATGGGTGCTTTCGCCACTACTTGAATAGATTCAATATTGTGGAAGACCCGCTGTGTCCGACGTGCCGCGTGACTGAAGATGCAGAACACATCATCTACGCCTGTCCAAGGTTCGATGCGAATCGGTGGATATTGGAGGCAGTGACTGGGACCCATCTCACAACCACTAACCTTATCGAAGCAGTTACTTCATCAGCTAGCAATTGGAAGGCGTTCCAAAGCTATGCAGAAGAAGTACTAAATGAGCTACGTCGACTAGAAAGAATCGACGCAATTAAAACTAGAGAAAGTCGCATGGATGCGGCAGAATAGTAGAGGCAGCTTTTCGCAGCATAGCGCCCCGACCTCGACGTCTGCTCTAGAGAGCGTTATCCGAGGGATGTGGGTGGAAAGGAGACGATTTTAGTGGCGTAGGCCTCTTCGGAGGAGTCGCACAGTACCAGCGCGGCAAGAGCCTGCTGGTCTCCATGAGGATTTTACGTCTCCCAACGGAGAAAAAAAAAAAAAAAAGAAAACTTGCATCTGTCCGCAAAGTGAATCACTTTTTGAAATCTGGATATTTCAGCACTGGATGATTTGTTAATAGTCGTTTCAATGTTGCAAAGCTATTCAAATAATCAACATCTCCTAAATTCAATTGTATACCTTTCTTCAAGTATCTTGTCATTGGTTTCGCAATTTTGGCGTAATCTTTCATAAATTATCGGTAATAGCCGGTCAAACCCAGAAATTGTTTAATTTCTTTTGGTGTTTTCGTTAGTGACAAATTTTGTACACAGAGTATCTTTTGTGGATTAGGTTTTATGCCTCTATTAGTAACAATATGCCCGAGAAATTCGGTTTTGTGTTTCAAAAACTCCGATTTGTCTATTGGACTTTGAGTTTGCTTTCTTTAAGTCTTTGAAAGGTTTTCGTAACTGCCTCCAGATGCTCTTGCAACGAAGTAGAGAAAATAATATCGTCAAGATAGGACTAGGCAAATTTTTTTAATGTAATATCCCAATACACCATTCGTTGAGGCTGCAGGCCGAAAATTTGTAAAATCTTTGTGTTCAATGTTTTCTAATTTAATATTGCTGATATCCATCGGTTCTACTGGTAGTTGCCATGATACAAAATTGCTATTATTATTAATTGGTTGTCTAAATGATTGATCTTGATTATAATTTTGATTTTGGTTGTTATTAAAATGTCTGTATTGCCGCTGAGAATTACTAAACTTTGCGTATTATATTGGTTATGTATTAAGATTTTTCTGCTGATATTGATTACACTAGTTTACAAAATAAAATTTTTTTCATGTACATTTGATGAGAGGTGACTTCTCTTATGTATTTTCATCTGCTGAATTCGAAAATCAAGGTTAAATTTTTTTCATGGAATAGTTTTTGAGATATTGTAATTTTTGTATTTTTTCGACCTTTTTTCACGTGACAAATCATATCTCGAGCTGTCCGATTGGGTCGTTACCCAATGCAAGGTATTGAGATGACGAACAAACATGTATAATCGGATCTTTGATTGGTAAAGCGGTTCAAAATATATCAATGAAAATAGGGCACATTTTATAATATTTTACAGTGATTCTGTGCCGGCGGAAAAGTACAAATCGTTGAAAAAACGTCTGGTTTCTCTTCACGTACGTAAAGATGATACCTTAACGTAAAAACTAAGACCAACTAGAAGAAAATCGACCGAAAAATGACAAGTTATAAGCAATTGAGCGAATAAATCCAAATCCCATATATTCAATGTAAATAAATAATTATATCATTATGCTAGAATATATTAGCTTTGAATAATTTTTTTGTTAGTTTATAGAGACTTTGTAGTAGCTTTTAAACATTTAATTCTAAAATAAAGCAAATTCTTTTATTATTACATAAAATTTTCGAACAATTTTTGTAATATGCTTTTATATTTATCAAATTTTATTGCATTTACTATATAAATAGTCTTATTTTCGCATGCTGCAAGAAGTGGTTTTTGATCGTTCTCCCACTGAATCACTGAGACACATACGCCACCGAGACTTAGGGACTTAGAGGGAACCTCTGGTTTTTTAATCGTTTTCCCACTAACTCATACGCCGTACAGAGACCATAGGAACTCAGTGAGAGCTTCTGGTTTTTAATCGTTCTCCCACTGAGTCACAGAGACACACACTTACCGGGACGTAGAGTCATGAAAACAAGTACACATTGAATAAGTTATTTATACAAACATAGAGTTAAGGAAGTAGAATTGTTTCGAGCAAGGACTAACAAGAGTCCATAATCAATATTCTAAATAAATACACTGAAATTAATTTAACTCGCAGGATTTTTATATTTTTCTGAATACGACCCCTGGAGCCGCTGAGTTTTACCCCAGCTATAAAAAGAGTCGTTACAGTGGCTTTATTTCTACAAGTACGAAAGCAAAAGAACACTACACGACCGTTTCGGAAACGTTTTTGTTTCGTACTGATCTCAAGTACGAAACGATTCGTTTCGTTCTTGTTCTCAAGTACGAAACGATATCGTAGTGTACTGCTCTAAAATTTTTTTATTTTAGTATACTGTACTTCGTTTGCGCTCATAATGAGTACGATTCGTTAGTATTATGTTTCTTTTCGTTCACTGGTGCAGAGTCTGCACCAACTAAGAGGTGCATTCAAACCACCACCAATATACTTGCGGGAACGCAGTTCCAACTTATTAATAGACAGTGTTGTCAGCTTGATTGGTAAAAATAATTTTCATGTGGACCGCAGTTGAAGGGTAAAATACAAGAAACAAAAATTCAAATTTATTTGGAAAAAAATTATCGCGCAGTTGTTTTTTTCCTTGAAAATGAAAAGAAAAATTACTACACGTATCAGATTAAGAGTAGCAAAGAGTTGACAGTTGTTATTAAAGGTATATAACCTGAAGTATACCCTATAGAGCGAAAAGATGCACTCCAAGAGACTGGATTCACAGCAAAATCTGTTTTTAATATAAGGAATAGGGAAAAAATTCCGCAACCACTCTTCAGAATAGAAATAGAACCAGGGAATATTAAATTAAAACAAAATGAAACACACCCCATTTACAACTTACGATATTTAGTGCATCGTAGAATAATAGTCGAGGAGCCTCACAAACGAAAAGGCCCAATACAATGCACAAACTGTATGTGTGAGTATGGTCATTCGAAATCGCACTGCACCCTACGTACTGTATGCGTTGCGTGTGGCGACTTCCATCCATCAAAGGAATGCAAGCTGAAGAAAAGTGAGAAGGATTCAAAAAATGCAGCAATTGTGGGGGGAATCATACTGCTAACTACAGAGGCTGCCCGATATATACACAACTAAAAACCAGTATGAACCAAACTGCTAAGACAGTTCGCACCCAAAAATATAGTGCTGTACCTACCAACACAAACCATATTGAAAGCACCACCGAAAACATCTCTTCATCCACTAGCTATGCGAATGTACTGAAAACTGGCGTATCTGATAAACCGAGTCACCCTATGCAACCTCAAAATTTAGCAACTTTAATATTTAACTTGTCTCAGTGTATTACTAACTTCATGTCCTCGGTGCAATCTATGATTCAAGAGCTTGTACATAACCAAAACTTACTTTTGATAACTCTACTTTCACAAAAATGAATTTTCTAAAAATATGTCACTGGAATGCTAACGGTATTAACCAACACAAAAATGAATTAAAAAATTTTCTTGACAGTAACAGCATAGACATCATGCTTATCTCAGAAGCACATTTAACTGTAAAATATAACTTCAAAATAGCAGGCTATAATTTTTACTCAACAAACCACCCAGAAGGAAAAGGTTATGGTTTTACTTTCTGGAATCCTATGCAAAAAAAAAACATCCATTCTACTTCCATCTCTTTACAGTGTTGGGGTGAGCCAATAGTAATTTCATCAGTCTATTGTCCTCCTAGGTTTCCTATTTCCACAACCGATTTTGTTTCTTTCTTTAAATCGCTCGGTAACAAATTTCTCTCTGCCGGAGACTTCAATTCTAAACATACCTACTGGGGCTCACGGTTAATCAACCCTAAAGGGAAGCAATTGTTTAATGCGCTGATAAGACTCTCGGAATGGTCTAGACTTTGTATCATCTGTGTTTCTATACCGATTAGTTGGTTTACTAATCGGTTGCCGATTCCTTGGGTGCAATACCGAAGAAACGTGATGATGACTTCAAGTGCAATACTGAAGTCTGATATCTCTTTGGGTACAGTACCGAAAGAGTGTTTGGGCTAATAAAGTATTAATTTTGAATTAACCTTGTGGTTGAAAGTGGCGACAAAGAAAACACTGTTGAATGGTTGACTTCAAAAGTATATCTCAATTTTTATTTATTAATTGATTGAATTTATATTATAATTTTGATTATGCTACAGAAATAAATATATTTGTGGTGTCTGCAATTATGTGCAAGGCACCAGCGTTTGTGCGTACGTAGGGCAAATTAATACTTTAGCCCGCACGTGTAAGGAAATGCTGATGAGGCTTCACACGCTGTATATCCGTTCATCGGGTGTACTGCTTATTCTGCGTTCACGAGCGGGCATTGGTGATGGGAATTGCTGATTGGAGTTTTGCGTTGGAGCAGGTACAAACAATCTGGAAAACCTACTATCGAGGGTAACTACCTCGATCATCCTATATGCGGCTCCAATTTGGGCAGAAGTCGCGCGTACAGAGAGTGTCTCAAAAGGAATCCGATCTGTACGAGTACATAGGCTCAGCGCGCTAAGGTTTGCTAGCGCCTTTCGGACAGTTTCGGATGATGCCATTTGTGTGTTATCAAGTAAGCCACCAATCGACCTGCTTGCATATGAAATGCAGGATTTGTATAGGAGAGCGACAAGACTAAAGGCTGCAGATAAGCTTGAAATAAGACAGAAAACCATGCAACAATGGCAGCAAAGATGGGAGCAATCCAGCTAAGGCCGATGGACATTCCAGCTGATACATAATATCAATGAATGGTACTCGCGCACACACGGCGAACTTAACTTCTATTTAACGCAGATGCTTAGTGCCCACGGGTGCTTCAAGGAATACTTGCACAAATACAAATACGATGATGACCCGTTTTGTCCATGTGGCCCGGGAGAGCAGGAAGACGCGCAGCATATACTTTTTCATTGCCCGCGATTTAACGAGAGCAGAAACATCTTGAGCGCTATCTTAGGAGAACAACCAGCAGTGGCTAATCTGGTAGCGCATATGTGTGAGACCGAGACTAAATGGGAGGCAGTTTGTTCTACAGTATCCATTATGATAATAACTCTGCGGAACACTGAACAGCCGCACGCCTAAGCCAGCGCAGTGCTGAGGAAAACGTTAATAGGGGTGGATCAAGAAGTAGGACTGAAAATGGACAGACCTTAGACTGACGATTGAGCGGTAACGCACGCAACGGCCTCTCGACGTATTACCTAAAGGTGAGGTCCCGAGAGGATAATCCGTCCGGACATCGGGGTGATTTTATTGGGTTAAGGCCCCACACTACAAGGGTTTTGAACTGCTTTACACCTCGTAAAAAAAAAAAAAAAAAAAAAAAAACTGCGTCCGGATAGACTCCCGGGATTTAGAGGAACACCTTAAAAAAATAGAAAGTTGGCTAGCAGATTTGCGCATCAAAGTAAATGAGCAAAAAAGTGTACATGTGACATTTACTCTTAAGCCCAGTTCTTGTCCGGCAGTCTCTTTAAATGGCATTGTAATCCCGCAAGCAACAGAGGTTAAATACTTAGGAGTGCATTTCGACCGACGGCTCACCTGGAAAAAACATATAGAAACCAAGAAAATGCAAATGAAACTCAAACTGCGATTGGAGTAGAAAGTACTTATATACAAGGCTGTACTTAAACCGATTTGGACTTATGGTATTCAGATTTGGGGCACTACTAGTGCATCAAATTTGCAAATATTTTAAAGGGCTCAATCGAAAATTCTGAGAATGATCAGCGGCGCTCCATGGTTCGTCAGAAACGAAAATATTCACCGCGTCCTTAATATAGCACCCGTTGAAGAAGAAGTAGCAGTTTTAAAAACAAAATACCAATTCAAACTTCAGTGTCATCCTAACGAACTAGCAAGGAATCTGCTTCATAGGATGAATACATCTCGACTTAAAAGGCCACTCGACTTAAAAGGCCAGAGTTTCTTTATATTAATATTTTTATATTTATTTTTTTTTCTATATAATTTATATAATACTTGAACTAAAATTGCTCTAAGCACTGGCGCGGAGCATGAAAGTATTTATTAGTTGTAAGCTTTGTAAAATTATTGTTGGTTTCGATTGAAAAGATGCAATAAATAAATCCATGTTGAATTAAAAAAAAAAATTATAAAACGGACATGGACATATACAGAAAACTTTTACGAGAAAAGTAAACATACAAAATAACAATAAAAAATACAAATAATCCAAAAGAAAAGTTAGGACCACCTTTTAATGTTCGGTATTTTATATTATATTTAGCCTGTAATTTACATTTAATTATTTGTTCATTTGAAATATTTTTGTATGTAATTGTTATTAATTGTAGCCCCTGAGGAAACCGTAATATTGGGAAAATTTAAATAGACACCAAATTTTTTTTTTGAAATACTCGTATAACAAATTATTTGTCATTGGAACTAGAACTCGCCATAAATATAAAGAATTTTATAAGACTCTTGTCTTTTAAAGGATGCCCGGTCAAAATTTAAAATTTATTAAATCAATTATCAAGTATTTATACTCTTATGTACATATGTACAAGGGCGGATTGATATTGAAGCTACCTAGCGCTAGATGGCAGCACAAACACAAAATCGATTAGTTTATTTGTTGTAGTCGTTTGAAGTAAGCAACTTTTGCGTTTCTTGAAAAATGGAAAAAAGCGAATTTCGTGCCGTGATTAAATACTATTATTTGAAATGGAAAACGGCGAAAGAGACAAAAGAAAAGCTCGATAAACATTACGGTGAGTCTGCTCCGTCAGATTACATAGTAAAATATTCGATTGCTGAATTTAAACGCGGTCGCACAAGCACTGCAACAATACCATCAACAGGAAGGCCAAAAGAAAATATCAAGAAAATCCTCGATATCGTTATGAATGATCGCCGAGTCAAGTTGCGTGAGATTGTTGAAATGGTAAACATATCATATGAACGTGTGTTCAACATTTTGCATGAACATTTGCATATGAAAAAGCTATCGGCAAGATGGGTGCCGCGTTTGCTCT
Source organism: Clusia tigrina (assembly GCA_920105625.2). Taxonomy (NCBI): domain Eukaryota; kingdom Metazoa; phylum Arthropoda; class Insecta; order Diptera; family Clusiidae; genus Clusia; species Clusia tigrina. The sequence continues at coordinate 47,961,148 of OV050031.1, read as the reverse complement.
GTGTCGAACAAAAACGAGTTCGACAGACCACTTCACTGCGGTGTCTGGACATGATAAAGCGTAATCCTGTTGATGTTTGGCGTCGATTAATAACTGTTGATGAAACGTGGGTCCACCACTACACACCTGAAACCAAAAATCAATCGAAACAATGGGTAGAAGCTGGTGGAAGTGCTCCGAAGAAGGCGAAGGCAGTGAAATCGGCTGGCAAGGTTATGGCCACTGTATTTTGGGATGCACACGGAATATTGCTCATCGATTATCTTGAAAGAGGATCCACAATCACAGGAAAGTATTATCGTGCATTATTGGATCAATTGATTGATGCAATCAAGGAAAAACAACCACATTTAAAGAAGATTCAACCTAACGCACCGGTTCAGACAATGATGCGGCGGCATGCCAGGCAAATCCAAAGAATTTAGAAATTCCACTGGATAGTTCACGCAAATGATGCGGCGGAATGCCAGGAAAATCCAAAAAATTTAGAAATTCCACTGGATAATTCACGGCTTCGTCTTCATTTTCATCACAATCGATCGATTTGTATGAGCGCAAATCTCCCGGAATTTGACTTTGAGTCGTCCAGTTTAAGTCATTAACATCGGTATTTTTGGCAGCTAAAATTGCGCGTGCACTCAACCAATCGTAGTTACGATAATTTTGGCCAATGTTCGGATAAACATTCGTGATGAGTTCAGCTTTCGTTGAAGTGAATTGACAAATGGCAGGTGGAATTGATATCAAACCACTGGAAGTATCAACCGGAATTTGCCCATTTCCAATTCTTAGCAGTTCTTTAGAGAAAACTTCTGCGGTGCTATCCTGTTGCAGGAACACTCGCATATTCATACCGCCACAAATACGATGACTTGAGACATGCGTTCAATTCATCCGCCGCTGTTGATTTAGGAATAACAGGAAGTGTTTGTCGAAAATCGCCTGCTAACAGTATCATTGCGCCACTAAAGCGACGATTATTATTCCGCAGATCTTTCATTGTTCTGTCAAGTGCTTCTAGAGACCGTTTGTGAGCCATTGTGCACTCATCCCATACTATCAGTTTACAATTCTTCAACACTTTTGCCATAGCTGATTGCTTTGAAATGTTGCACAGGTCTTTCATTGATTTGCATGTTTAACGGAAGATTCAGTGCCGAATATGCCGTTCTTCCACCTTCTAGTAGAGTTGCAGCAATCCCAGTAGATGCGAGAGCCAACGCAATGCCATTTTGAGATCGTATTGTTGCCAAAATCAATGATATCAGGAACGTTTTCCCAGTTCCGCCGGGCGCATCAAGAAAAATAGTCCACCGTTTCCATCATTGACAGCCTTCATCAATTCATCATACGCACTCTTTTGCTGCTCATTCAATAATGTAACATTTCTTTGTACTTGTTTTTCCAAAGTTATTCTGTCGTATGCACGCTCACGTTCCAATTCACGATTCAGTACATCTCTGATTTGACGATTTGGCGCTTGCATATGAATTTCAGTCAATAGTTTGCCACTCATAAGCAAACACAAATCTTCAATCAACACCAATGCTTCATTGTAGATGTCATCGTTCATTTGCAATTCTGAATTCCATGTTGCCACTCGAATCCGATGTAAAATGTCTTCGGCAATGTAATTTGTGTACGTATCCCATAATTGACGCGGATTTGAAGGCTGACATGTCGAAATGATCATCGCGAAAAGTGTGCGAACTTCAGTGGCATGCGAAGTAGCTATCGCATCGTCCATCGTTTGATTCCAGTGATTATCATGTTCCAGCAATTGTAATTGCTGGCATGCTTCTCGAAAAGTTGCACACACCGCACCATTCACAGTACGCAATGACTCAAATGAAGTTGAACCGCGTACATTAATCAATAGCAACCGAAGGTAGAAGCAATCGTCGTTTTTCGGGTGGATTGTGTAAATTCGTCCTAATGCATTAGTTGAGAACCCACCTGGATGTCCATCTACTGGTTGGCCTTGCTTTCTGCGTAACCATTTCTTCGACGATGCATTCCATGTATAATATCGAGGCATTTCCGAATAAAGCAATGTTCTCGCAAACGGATCACTGGCGCAAGTTGAGAAAAAACTCGTCAATGTTGTTGCTGGTGGTGTTTCCGCTCGCTGTACTGCATTCTCTGGGTTGAAATACACTCTTTGGCCATTCTCCAAATGAACTGCGAGATGCACAACAGTCGGAAAACGCTCATGAATTACAAAAGAAAATATTCTCCAAAGCGCTTCATTGCAGTTCACGTATTGACCCATTTGATACTTGCTGATCTCATCTCGTTCAAGGCCAATAACCGCCATGTCGCTTCCTTTGGTGACGTACTTGCAAACGTATTTGCTCGATTTCACAGAACTGCAATACTCACCATTGATATGAGTTTTGAATGTCTTAGACAATATTGGCGAATATGGTACGATCCATGTGTTGTCAACTTCGATATTCACTCCTCTAAATTGAATGCTGAATGTTCTGCCATTGTTGTCTGATGAGCGACGCCGATAGAGTGGATATCCATCATTTCCAGTTTGCGTTTCCGAAAGAAAAGCACGTGGATAGTGTTTCGTGCATTTATTGTCAGACATACAAACCGAAGTGTCCGCAAAGTCCATGAACCATATTGGTTTTCACCACTTCGTATAATTCTGGATCTATCTCTGGATCAGGAATTTCCGCAGAAATGATGTCATCAATTTGATCTGGTGTAATCTTGTCCACCATCCAAAGAATAATGTGTGCGTGCGGCTAGCAAACCTCATTTTTGCCACTGAACAGAGTACATCCAGCATTTAACAGCACCATATATACGTTGCTTCACGATAAAGTCCATCAAATATCGTAGCTGTTGTTTGAAAACTCGTGCTGTGACATCGTGACGATCGCTTGCTGATTGACCGCGATTCAATAATTCCGTTATCTGTGGGCATTTTGGATTGCAAGTGAATGTAACAAACATATCCGGCCGTCCATAATTCCGCACGTATGTCATCGCATCCTGCGATTACTATCAACATACATTGGGCTGCCAATGTATGTTGATAGCAAAATCGTGAGTCTGCCAAGGTTTGTCACATCTTCATCGCTATTGACCGCATCTCGCAAGTGAATATACTCTTCAGATCGAAGCTTGGTCTGATTGAAGCGAATAAAATTGAGTCGTTGTGTCTCCATCGTCACGTACACTTCAACTGCATACTGTTGAAATAATCGGCGATATCTCAAGAGATGGTTGTCAATAGTTCATTGCACTGACCTTCTGATTTGTATCGACACCTAACAAAAAGTTAACAAAAAATAAACTTACAATCAAGAGTGTTTGTTTTTCTTTTACTAACCATTGGCAGGATTGATCATGTTGTATCTCACCATGGCAGAACATACGCGGATATTGTAGTGAGTCATACGATCGATGAGTTTCACTGATTCGCTCTAATGCATCTCCAGCTCGACGTTTAATAACAATATCACGGGATTCTAAATTATCGCCAACAGCAACAATTGATATTTCATCGGCCGTCGGTGCATTATATTGCCGTTCATGAGTGCCTGCTGGTCGTTTGTCCGCTTTTATGACGATTCTGTGATCATCAGATGGCATCCTTTCTAACGAAGTTTTGAATAATCGAATTAGTTCGTTGTGTTCATGCAACATTTCTTGCAATTGCAACACAATTTCTCTTTTCGTCGCATTGAAAATTGCACAACGTCGCTTCACTTCTTCATTTGAATCTCCAAGGAAATATATTTGGAGATATTTGTGATCTTGATCAGGATGCGGCAACAGCGATCCAGCCAGATGATAAATTTGCCCGTGAATCTGTATAGTTGCAGACAAATATGTTAATTTCTGTATTTTATTGGCGAGATAATAAGTGTTAGATTGTTGGTGAACTAACCTTGAATGTGGGATTGTAATTATGTTCATTCACAATTTCCCCACCAAACGACGTCATTTGAAAACAATCGTTATACATATTGGAATTTTGTAAAAAATGATTCGAATTTGGTGATTCACCGTAAAGCAACGACCGCAATGGCTCTGGTGGAGGAAGTAACTCTGGTAATTTCACTTTTCCGCTTGCGCAACACAATCCGGCCGGTTCTTTTGGAAATTTCAGTGCATCGCAATGAGGGCAAACGACAGACATCGAACAAAATCGAACTGATGCGTGCGCGCCGTATTCAATGTCCGGCTCATATCGAAAGGCTGCACGTTCGATATTCAAATTAGGCAATCGTTGTTGTTGCTGGCGTTGTCGGTGAGCAGCCAAACGTTGTTCTCTTGCTTCATGAATTTCCTGAGCACGAACTTGTCTTCTTCTCAATCGTTGTTGCTCATTGTAAGCTTCGTGAGCCTCTTGTGATTGTCGCGCACGATGTTCAATCATTCCGATTCGAGCAGATTCCCTTGCAGTAGCATTTTCCTCTTCCGTACGACGTGCTGTATAATTACGTTGGTCCGTTGTACGGCGGGAACGCCGACCGATATTAGCGCGACCTCTTTGTGGCATCGTAACAAATTTCAATCTGTAATTGATCACTTTGTATGAAACACACAAAGTTTTCACGGAATAATTTTCAATAATTAACTTTTGAATAGCCGAAATAAAGAAAGCAAACGATCGGAATTGAACGATTCAAATAATTTAAAAATCAGCTGAAGAAATAACACAAATAAATTCCAATGGAAATGAGGTTAGGTATTCACCAACAAACAAAAACAATGAACTCACTTTTTTTGTTTGAAATGTCAATAATTTCACTCAAAAACTGATGATCCACAGATTTAAAATCAAATATTTCGTGAATGTGAACAATTTAACAATTTAATGTAATCAATTTAACTCGAGAAATCAATTAAAATTTGGAAAAATGTCAGAAAGTCCGTGTCCGCACTGTTCGAATAAAGAAATCAGAAAGAACAAACAATATACGCAGCTGTCAAAATAAATAAGCGTCTACAGCTCCATCTGTTGAGTTATTGGAGTATCAGTCAGTGCTTACAACACCAATATGAAACTAAATGTGCGCGTGCAACACCACGCCAATAAAAAAAAATGAGAACAAAAAGTGAGATTAGGTTTTTCTAATTTTCGAATTTTCCGACTATTCCGAATGTTTTGAGATCGATAGATTTGCAAGAAACAATTGAAAAAAAAATTTGAAAGTAAAGTAAATTTTGCATGCAAATGTCGATAACGTCTGGAAGCTTCTTACTGTCTGTTGGCCAATAGGTTGACTCACCAGTTGATAGGTGGGACAGGCTGTTTTGCTGCATAGCTTTATATAGGTTACGGTTTCTAGGAGTTGTTATTCTAGACCCCATTGCAGATGTTTAGCATTATAATCACCTCCAGCAATTAATCTTGATCCTAGAGAGTTATAAAAGTCATGGAACTGCTCGCAGTTAACTGGATGTTTGGGAGGACAATATACCGCTGCAATTGTTAAGGGGCCTTTATAATCGTCAATTGTTATAACCGTTGATAGTAGGGTATTTTCTTTGATAACCTTCGTGCTCCACGTGTGCAAAACTGTTACGAATAATTACAGCAGTTCCCCCATGCACAGTGCTAGCTGGGTTGTTTGTGGAGTATATGTCATATTGCGGAATTTTTGGGTAACTTTTTTCAGTAAAATGGGAAAGAATGCAAGCAAGCCGATATTTCATATATGTAACGGCTGAGCACAATGGCTTTCCAGATTGCAATTTTTAATGATTTAATCATTTGGACCTATTTGCTACGACTGTGGTTAGTAGGTTAAGTAATGTAGACTTGACCCATCAATGTTTTAAGCATGCTTTTTAGCTCGGTCATATCTTCATTGAGTTGTGTATTTGGATTGTTGAGTGGAATGGTTTGATTCATATTGGTTTCTACCGGAGTATTGTTTCGTACTATATTTGCATACGATGTTGTTGTTCGTGGAGCGGATCTTTGAGGCACTTCCTGATTAATGTTCCTCGCTTCTCTGTCTCTCAGTGCTGGGAAAGACTTTTGTTGCAGCTCCTTGTAGGCAGTGCAACCTTTATAGTTAGCGGGATGATTGCCTTCGCTGAGAACACATCGAGCGTCTTGTGCGACGAGTTTGCGGGAACATTCGGAAGGGTTGCCTGTACATTTAATGCATCGTGCGTTACGGTTGCAGTATCGCTTGGTGTGTCCGTAACGTTGGCATCTGACACATTGAGGAATTTCACGTTACTTTCTAGGTGGCTCAATTTTAATTCGTGTATTTTGTTCACTTTTTAGCAGCTGAGGAAGACCTGGTTAAACGGCCAGGGACAGCAACACCTGGACCAGCAATCAATGGGGCGGAGCTCACTTTAGGTACACACAAGTATTAACATGTTAACAAATAGTCATTTTTACAATTTTAGAAAACATTCACGGAGCAACCCGACACACGTCTGAATCACTGAGTTAGTGAAACAAAAATTTGCTATCTTTAACCGTAATCTAGCTTAGATGCTGTATCTGCTTCAATTGATAAAACTGCCAAAGCTGAAACTCATTGCAGACCCATTGTCCTTCATAAATAATGTTTTATTAGCTTTAATTTTGAAAAGCTCCTCCCTGTCAAGACTGTACTTACTGGTAGGTACTGTTAACAAAATTCGAATTTCAATATACATATTTGGGTACATTTCTTTTAAGTTATTCTCTGTTATTAGCATGTGTTTTTTGTCTTTATTAAAACCCGGTTAGTTTGGGATCATTGTGTGTAATTCATCGTTTAATTCGTAAGGTTGGAAGTCGCTGCTTTTACCCACTCGCAGGACTATGTGTAAATCCTCAGTGTTTTAATTACGAGGTGTGATCAATAAATAATCGTTATTGTGTGATTAAAAAATAAAGTATTTATTTATTCATCAACAACTACACACAACAACACTTAATTATTATTTTACATTGTAAGGGGAGCACCCATCATTGTTTCCTCCAAACCTTATTGACTATTTGCAAATCAATAAGTACACTGCTGATCAGCCAGAAAATTGTTTCCCTTTTTGCCAATCATATTTGCTGTCTCATTTCCCTCTATGTATGGCACCCAATAGATCCGTATCAGTCAATGGACGGACAGCTTATCAATGGCAGCCTTGTTCTGAAAAACATTGTCCCCGTAGTCCACTAATTTGCGAGTCGTTGGACTATTTCCTTGGGCCTGAGCAGTCTTAACTGCAGTCCAGCACACCATAGAATAATATGGGCCTGATAATACCTTTATAGCACTTGTGCATCATATACGAGGTGTGATCAAAAAAGAACCGTTATTGTGTGATCAAAAAAGAAAGTATTTATTTATTCATCAACAACTATCTTGTCCCCTTTAAAGTAATTCCCCTCAGATATAATACACTTATGCCAGCGTTTTTTCCAATCCTCGAAACACTTCTGAAACGCTTTTTTTGGTATCGCCAACAGCTCCTGTTTCGATTTTTCTTTTATCTCCTCAATCGTAGCAAAACGCTTTCCTTTTATCGGTGTCTTCAGTTTTGGAAAGAGGAAAAAGTCAGCGGGGGCCAAGTCCGGTGAATACGGTGGTTGAGGCATGATAACGGTTTTGTTTTTGGCCAAAAAATTACGCACAAGCATCGGTGTGTGAGCTGGTGCGTTATCATGGTGCAAAATCCATGATTGGTTTTTCCACAATTCTGGGCGTTTCTGACGAATTGCTTCTCGCAAACGGCGCATAACTTCAAGGTAGTATTCCTTGTTGACCGTACGACCTTGTGGCAAGAATTCATGATGCACCACGCCATTGCAATCAAAGAAAACTGTCAGCAAAACCTTTACGTTCCACCGAACTTGACGTGCTTTTTTCGGTCTTGGCTCATCTGGACGTTTCCATTGGGATGATTGGGCTTTATTTTCAATGTCATAGCCATACACCCACGATTCGTCACCAGTTATGATCTTTTTGAGGAAATCTGGATCGTCGCTGACGATGTTCAACAGCTCCTGAGCGATGTCCATGCGACGTTGTTTTTGCTCAAAATTTATCAATTTTGGTACAATCTTCGCTGCCGCAGGTTTCATGCCTAAAACATCCGTAAAAATTGCTTGGCATGATCCGAACGATATGCCAACATCATCAGCAACCTATCTGATAGTGATACGACGATTATCCAAAATCATTTTCTTCACGGCGTCAATGTTTTCATCGGTTGTTGACGTGCTCGGGCGACCAGGACGAGCATCGTCATTGACATCTTCTCGGCCTTCCTTAAACCGGTTATACCACGATTGAACTTGTGTTCTCCTCATAGTAGACTCGCCAAAGGCCACAGTCTACATTTCAACTGTCCTTGCGCATTTAATTTCATATTTTACACAAAACTGAATACAGTTTCTTTGATCCATTTTTTTCGAATAGTACAAAATCGAAGAGCACACCAAAACACGACTAACCTTTTTATCTGTCAAAAACAAACTGACAATCCAAAATGGTTGGTATTGCCAACATATATAACAGACATGTGTACCAACATAAAAAAAAAATGCGAACATCGAACATACGTAACTCACGAAAAGATGAAAATAACGGTTATTTTTTTATCACACCTCGTATATTCTTTTGGGATATTTTTTAATTTGCTTAGATCATAGAGAAAAGGTAAATTTTCAAAATGTTGATTTAAGGATATAAATATTGAATTCATTTAAAAATCTATTTCGTATCGCTTTTAAGGAGACTGTACAGGTTCATCAATGCTTTCGTAATTAAACAGCTTTGTCTTTTTTATAACCCTTTTATTTTTAAAGTATTTCGGCAAATCACTGCCTGCACTTTTCAATATCAGACAAGCATTGTTCGAACTCAGTTCATAGATATTCTTTAATCCAGTCACAAAATGTACGCAAATGTTCCACAGCAATGCTTAAATAAATTTGTGCGGATTGCCATAATTTGATTATGATATTGACAAGTGATAATATCTCATACAATAAATGTATTAATATGATAAATTCTAAGCTAACCATTTCGTTTAAAACCGAACCAAAAATCACTGAGTGTGTCTGATTCCCCTGGTTGGGTTTTTAAGCTGTCAATGCATTCAACAACATTATCAAATTGCAATAATATGGCCTTCATTGCCTCGATTCATTTTCTACCTTGTGTCTGAATAAATGCTGTATAGTAAGCTTTAATTTGCTTTTGATTAGATTCCAGCGTTTGCTGGATCTCGAAAATACAAAATAATTTTCTAGATAAAGCCCAAAAAATGTTTTTGCTGTCACAGAAGAAATGGCTGCATCTACCAACAGCAGATTCCAACTATGACAACCGCAAGGTGTAAAAAACGCCTTGGGATTAATATTCAATATTCAAGTCTTAACTCCACTATTTATGCCTACCATATGTGAGGATTAAATTCGGGAATAATTTAACCCACACATACTGTGTTCCAAAACACATTGCACAGTACAGAAAGAACAGCCAAATTTAAAAGGGCAGGCATCGATGTTCGTTGTGGATATATTTTGATGATCCGTGTTGGCCGGAAAATACTGTTAACCGCAGCAGAATTCTATTCGGTGATCCTTAACCGAAAACACAGGAAGACCAGACAGTTCAAGACCAAACATATCCGGTCTATCGGGAGTCATTAGCAAGTTTTGAAATAATTAAATACATCCTTTGAAAATAAACAGACTCAGTTGTGAAATAATTAAATAAAAAGTACTTTTCGGTTAGAAAATATTTATGAGGTTGAAAGAACACTAGCGGCTACGGGTAAGGAAACGAGTCGTTACACATATTTGTGCCATTATCGTACCTTGGCCACGACAATTTTTAAGATCCAATCCATTTATTTCTAGCTCTTCTAGAATGGCATTATTAAGATACTCTCCAGTCGTCTCAACGACAGCAAGAAATACGATAGTTTTCTTCTATTGTGCCGGTTGATGTATTACAAAATCTGAAGGTAACTGAAATTTGCTCAACTCGACTGTAATCTCTAGTACAGTCGAGCAAAATAGAGTAGTATTTTACCTCTTTTACCCTACGAATCGCTTCATCGGAAACCGTTTTTGTCATCAATGAGGTCCATTCATTTTGAATATTAGGGCTTAAATAATGGTGTGCAAGTTGTTTGTTATTAATATATAAACTGCTGTGTAGGGCCGCTTTGAACTATATCACGCTGAGAATCCGTTATGGGAAACGTCCACATTCTGAACTAACAAATGATTGTTTAAGTACATCACTGGCATCGCTTCTAACTTTCGGTGAAATTATTTGTTCTTCATAAATTTTGCTACAGATGCACGTAATTTTGTTTCAGATGCACGTAGTGTACTTCTCAAATTCTACGAGACCTCGGACGTGACTATATCTTCTTTAGAAGTCAAAGCAATCGATTCAGAAGATTCTGTACTTTTTTGAGAAATTTCATATCTGAATTAAAACCTGATTCGATGCAGCTCTTTCAGATTTTCTTTTTTTTTGCTGACCCAGATTCCTATTTTCTTTCAATATCTCTATCTCAATTATTAGTCCTGTAATATGTGTTATAATTATTGTTTAATGAGGGTCTATACACGAAGACAATAACAAAATTTCACGAAAACGAATAATTGCTTGGGAGAAAATTTAAGTTGGTAACGGATTTTCAAGCTGTCACAAGCACAACTAGCAAAAAAAGATTTGTCTCCAGCGGTAACACGTTGGAAATTGTATCTTCAAGATAATTAGTACATTATTCAGCATCGAAAGGGTACTGCGATTAAATATGTTGACGCTTTAAGCAAAGCACCAATCAACGTTATGGTAATCAACGAAGAAGTTCATGTTCGTTTCATTCTAAGACGTGTCAGATGTGGTAGGTAAAGAGTTGAAAAAAATTGTGTAACTGCTTCCTGTTAAATTTATCTGTGTAAACTTTATTAAAGAAAAAACACGCATTTTTAACAAGTGATCAAGAAAAGGAAGTTTTAAATAAACTAAATGCAGGAAAGTCACTTCGGCAACTAGCAGTGGATACATTGTAGGTAGATCGACGATTTCCGACAAAAAAATATGAATTAAAAATTGACAACTTAGACAATTAAAAGATTTTCAATACAAAATTAAGGCTTCATTTGTGTTTTTAATTTTATTTACATTGCCAAAACGGAAAGGGTTTTTGGAAAACGTCAAACTATGCGACCTGCTGAATATCAACAGATGGAAGAGCGTTTGTACAATTGGTTTGTAAACAAAAGGCAATAAAATGCACCAATTTCTCCCGAGATCATTAAAGAAAAGTCAAAACTATTCCTCTCTGAAATTTACGGATCAAACGCTGAATTTATGGCTAGTAATGGCTGTGTTCACGCCGTGAACCCTCTCCTAAAGGTGGTTGCGATCCGGTGTACAAATTTGTTTTGCGTTCAATTTTGTCATACGGACCCTTGGTCTGGTGGAAAGCCCTCGGAAGGGAATACATCATCAAACTAAGCAGAATACAAAGAACAGCTTGTGCTGTAACAACAGGAACAATTAGATCTTGACCTACGCAAGCCCCAAATTGGTGCATCTGCTCCCAACTGATTTATTCATCAGGAATACAGCAACCATAAACACAAGGATAGAATAAGACTTTTGGAAAGGTAGACCGTATGGCCAGGGAAGTATACTATTACGAACTCAGGCAGTATACGCGACAGAAAGAAACCACAAAACACCTACTATAATTTTTGGAAAAAATTATAGCATTCGCACTCCTTCATGCCAGGAATGGAAGAGAGGTGGAATCACGGATAAGACAGATATCACAATCTACACTGATGGCTCAAAGATGGATTGTGGGGTAGGAGCAGATGTTTTCTCAGAAGAGCTAAGGATTAGCAAATCATTCGGACTGCCGAACATATCAAGTCTTTTCCAGGCGGAAATGCTTGCAATAAGGTAGGCCTAGGCCTGTAAGTTGTCAAGGGAAGATACAAGAAAAAATAACAATAATATCAGATAGTCTGGCTCCTATCAAAACACTGGACTCTCGCTTCCACAGGGATATCGGTGGAAACGAGAATGCAGATGAGCTAGTCCGAAGGGGATCAGCTTTTGAAGAACATGAGCCGACTCCGGTTCGTGTCCCAATTGCTTCAATCAGGAGCAAGATTATCAAATAATTATATGTGAATCGAAACATCCGATCAGTAGAGCACTCTGGCCGGACTACAGTAAAAACATTCCATAAAGCTAATAAACAGAGGTCTTGGTGATGGAGCTAGGCTTATCGCAGTCATCACAAGCCACTGACCGACTGGGGAGCATGCGGAAAAAATGGGAATAATGTCTAATACCAGTTATAAATTTTAGATATAATAATAATAATAAATCTTGTAAGCAACTAAAAGAGCTTAAATAATATTCGTGAAGTACCAATCGAGGTACATATGTAACTCGGGCGAACGAATTTTAAATCTATGTGCTCTACATAATGTAATATTTCAGCAATTTCCTAAGTTTGTCACGCGCGTCACCTAACATCATTGCATATAACCTTTCTCTAGTCGAGATACACATTCTATGAAATTTTCTTTTTAATCGGCCAAATACTTTCTGACCTTTTAACCAACAAAGAAACAAACAGACAAGCATTCATTTTGATATATATAGATAAGATGTTATATTCTCTGACATGCTCACTGGGCGGTGTTTGATCAGCACGAATAACAATTCTACGGCTGTCTCATGGCATTTTGAACATCCTAATTTAAATATTTTTGTCTTGGAAAAAGTGTTTGCAATGACTAAACAACGTGCCGTCTGATGGTGCGATAATAGAGATTTGGCAGCGAGTCATTTTCATCTGCGCTAAAGAAAATTTGGAGAAATATATGGTTACTGTTGAGAAAAAGAAGTTGTTAGAAACTAAATGTAAAATATACGCGGTCTGTTCAAAAAGTACCGCGGATTTTGAACTTTAGCGGGCTACGGATGTTCGATTTTCGATCTTTTGTGGCGTTATGTTGGTACTCATGACCCTCACTTATGTTGACAATCTCGGCCTTTTTGAAATTCAGTTATTTTTTGACAGCTATTGTGCGTGGACGTGTTTTAGCTTATCTTCGATTTTTGTCTATCTCCTGAATCGTGGCGTAGCGTCGTCCTTTCATGGGCCTTTTCAGTTTCGGGAACAACATTTGTTCTTCCACAAATCCGGGCGTTTCTGGCAGATTGCTTCTCGCAAATTGCGCATTACTTGAAGATAATATTCCTTATTGACAGTTTTACCCTGCGGCAAGAATTCATAATGCACCACGCCATGCAAGAAAACTGTCAGCAAAAACTTCACATTCGACCGAACTTGGCGTGCTTTTTTCGGTCTTGGCTCATGCGGCAGCTTCCATTGGGATGATTGAGCTTTGGTTTCTACGTCATAACCCTAGACCCATGATTTGTCACCAGTTATGACTCTCTGCAGCAAATTTGGGTTATCACGGACAGATTCCAACAGCTCCTGAGCAATGTTAATGCGATGCCGTATGCAACAGTCAACATTCGGAATACTTCCGCGCACTTTGTTGCTTTTCACACAAAATTTGTAACAAATTCTTTGATCCATTTTTCGGGATAGACAAAAATTGAAGACAAGCTAAAACACGTCCACACACAATAGCTGTCAAAAACTGACTGAACATTCAAAATGGCCGAGATTGTCAACATAAGTGAGGGTCATGAGTACCAACTTAACGCCACAAAAGGTCGAAAATCGAACATCCGTAGCCCGCGAAAATTTAAAACTCGCGATACGTTTTGAACTGACCTCGTACATATGTATATGTGTATACTAGTGTTAATCTTCTCCATTAAAGTTTTTTCTGTTTGTTTTCAAATAGCTTTCTGTTTAATTGTTACCAAGTTTTTGCTAAAGAATTGTTTTCGTTTTTTTTTCCATTAATTGTTTACGATAATTTTCCAATTAATTACGAGCATTGCACTGGCATGAAGCATTTATAATCCCGGCCGGCGAATTTTATTGCAGGCATTTAAAATTTGTGCTCGCTCCCGATTTTGAGTAGCCAAATTTATATATTGGAGCGAGGCATTCTAAAACAGGACAGGTTGTGAAAGACGGAACTGTGAAGATCGCCAGACGGGAGTAATACAATATTATTTTAATAACGCGCGCGCACACACACGCACTGATAATAAAAGTCATTGTTATTGTCCAATTTAAAAAAAAATTCCTTCTTTATTTCTTTCGCAACAGAAGCAAAGAGTATGTAGTTGTTGCGTTTGTTAAATCTAATTTTATTTAAAATTCAATTACAATTCACCAATTTTATTATAATTTAATTCAATAACACTAATTTTTTTTTCAGTATAAACGCTCCAAATAATGAGTCCCTTTTTGGTTCGTGTCTCAACAGCAAGAGAAACCAACAAATTAAAGAATTAAATGGTATATGCATTCATACATATATACAGCAGCGGCTGAAATAGGTCAGTTATCTTAATACATATTACAAAGCAAACTAATTCAGCAGAGAAAAAAATAGTGTGAATCAAAGAATTGAAAGCTCGATATCAAACATTCTCCCACTTCGATGAGGCCAGCTGTCCTCATTAAGATTAAAATTTGGTTTGGAGGATTATTTCATTGATGAAAGATCTTCTTGGCCTATAGATATAGCAACGTCTTGAGTAGGCAGCCGGTCGTTTCAGTATTCCGTTGTGTTTTTAGAGTAACCACTCTAACCAGTCCATCGGTACCTGGGTGTACTACCTCAAGGATTCGACCAAGGCGAGGAAGGCGGTCGTCCTCGATGATAACTAGATCATTAATTTTCACGTTAGGAATAGCCGATAAGCACTTTGGTCTTCGTTGTAATCGAGAAAGATATTCGCTGCTCCAATTCCGCCAAAACTGGTGGGAGATAAACGTTCAATTGCGCCAAGGATCAATTAAACTCATTTTCGATATCTCAGGTACAGGCCGAGCCATTAAAGAATCGCCTGTCTAAAAATGCCCAGGAGTCAGCACCAATAAATCGTCCGGGTCATCAGACATTGGGCCCAGCGTGCGAGAGTTGAAGCATGATTCGATTTGTGATAGTACCGTAGCGACTTCTTCAAATGTGAGCACTCGATCACCGATGGCCCTCCTTAGATGGAATTTCATGGATTTAACTCCAGCTTCCCATAATCCGCTAAAATGTGGAGGGGACGGTGGTATAAAATGATTAGTTATTTCGTGTTGTATCAGTAACCCGTGCGATTCTCGTGCCAATAGATTCTCGGTAGGCACGTTTATCACATTGTAGCTTCTTATTCGCACCCACATAGCTCGTGCCACAATCACTATATATGTTACGACAGAGGCCTCGCCTTCCTATGAAGCGATGGAGAGCACCGATAAAGGCTTCGGCTGGCAAGATTCCAACGGGCTCCAAATATATCGCTTTACTGGCCAAACATACGAATAGTGCCACATACTCCCTTCATGGCAGTAAGTCCGCGTCCTCGAGGTGGCGAATTGCTTATTGGACCGGCATAGTCTACGCCAACTGATGAAAACGCTGTTGCTGGTCATACTCGTACGTCAGATATGGTACCAATTTTCTGCACAAAAATCTTGGGTTTGAGGCTGTAACAAAGAATGCAACGGTGAATTATGGTTCGTACAATTTTACGACCCTTCATAATCCAGAATGATTTCCTAGTATGGCTTAATGTGAGAGACACGCCTCCGTACAATGTCGCTAGATGACTGTGATTTATCACCAAATCGACATAGTGGCCCTTTTGTGGTAAGATGTATGGATGACGTTCATTTGCTGAAAGCAAAGCATGTCTGAGCTGACCCCCAAGTCGGATGACTTGTTCCTGTTCGTCAAAGAATGGGCTAAACGAACGTAAAATGCTCTCCTTATGCAACGATTTTCCCGTGGACAAGGCCTTGAATTCCAATGCAAAAACTTCTTTCTGTACAATGCGAATAAGGATAACACACTTTCATGTAGCTCACCAACGGTGAGAAAGGAGTTTGTACGTGTAGAGGTGGATACCCGACAATTTTTTACAAACCGCATGCAGAAAGCCACTACGCGTACGAACCGTGTATATGTTGAGAATCGCTCCACAATCCCTAATGCTGTTTGGATGGTGGAAATAGCATGACTTCTAGAGGGTTTTAATTCATCGTGGATTGCCAAAACCGGAGTGATGTCCTTCTCAGGATATTCAGGCCAATTTTCTTCTTTTTCGCTTAGCCATTGTAGCCCATACCACCAGAGATTGCATAAGCTATTTGGCCGGAGTCCACGACTGGGATGAGCTGGGTTATGTTCAGAAGCTATGTGGCGCCACTGGCTAGTTTCCGACACTAGAAGAATTCGGCTCTATTACCGACAAACACATTCCATTTGTTTGCTCCGCCTCGGATCCTGCTGAGCACAATCGTTGAATCAGTCCAAAAGGAAGTAAACATTTAACTGGCAATTTTGTTTCAAATACCTGAATATTTTCACTGCTAACACAGCAGCACATAATTCCGTTGTTAGTTGCGGTTTGATGGGTGACACCTTACACCTTGCCAATAGCAGCTTCACTTCGTAATGGATTTCGTTTCGCTGACCACGTAAATAAGCTGCTGCTCCATATGCTGCTGACGACGCGTCACAAAAGACACGTCGCTGGTGATGTAACGAGGAATGCGCACGTCTGCTATGCACGCTAGACCATCAACAAATTTTGTCCAAAAACACGCCACATTACTGGGTAATACTTGATCCCAGTCTAGATGTGTGTGCAATGAAGGTTGCATACAATTTTTTGCAGATACAAGTACTGGTGATAACCAACCAATAGGGTCGAAAAGTCGAGCAATAGTCGATAGCACGTTACTCTTCGCTGGATCGCCTACAGGTGGTTCGAAGCTGAATCGAAATCGAAACTCATCATCAACAGTGCTCCAATATAACCCCAAGGCTTTGATAGTCTCCTCTGAATTTAAATGTGAGACTTTTTATCTCGCGATGCTCCATGGGTATGTTCTTTAATAACTCTGGGCAATTGCTGGCCGTCTTACGTAATTGGATTCAACATGTCGATGGTTTGACGTTGAATCTCCTTTGTCGCCTCCACCGAATCAATGCCTGACAATATGTCGTCAACATACGTTTGCTGGTCTATAACCTTCAGTGCTAGTGGATAATATGCTACCTCATCGATCGCCAGTTGCTGCATTATTCGAAGTGCGGCGAAGGGCGCTCAACTTGTTCCAAACATTACCGTCGTACACATGTAATGCTCCACCTCACCAACAAGCTCATTACACCACAAAATGTGCTGAAAGTTTGCATCTTCTTCACGGACGTCTATGCACCTATACACCTTTTCCACGTCAGCCAGGATATTTTAGCATTCGCCAATTAATAAGTATTGCTGTTAGGTCTGTATGCAGTTTTGGGTCCAATGCAAGAATGTCATTTAGGAATTTACCATTGCTGGTATGCGTAGATCCATCAAAAACAGCTCGCACCTTCGTGGTCGATGATGATTCCTTCACCACGGGATGGTGTGGGAGGTAACAGTGGAGCACTCCGATCGATGCTTCTTTTTCCGTTAGTCTCTTCATTTGTCCCAATTTCAGATATTCGTGAATGTTGTGGTTATACACAGCCTTCAAATCAGAGTTTGCCGATAAACGACTCTGTAACTGCTGAAGTATTTTCAATGCGGACTCGTTGCACAACTTGGGAGTCCACGTGCGACAATAATGGCAACCTTACAACGTATGTACCATTATCCAAACGACGGTGCGGGGAGTTGTAAAATTCTTCGGACCATTTTTCTGACTCCGACGATACATGTTCTGAGTTGGTTATGTGTTCCAACCCCTAGAATTTATGCAATAAGGACTACAGCTCCGCTGAGATTTCATCTGATGCAACTATAATATTATGAACTATTTTTGAGTTACTGTACTCACCAGCTTTTCCAGATTTAATGTAACCCAACACGGTGTTTTGGGCGGTGTGCAACCATTTCACCCCGGCGGACATCATCCAACATGAGCTCATCGTAGATGTCGCTTCCAACTAGTAAATCGATAGCTTGAGGAATGTGATAGGTGGGATCTGCCAAACACAAACTCTTGATATGCGCCCATTGCTTGGACGTGAAACGCCGATCTGACATGGTGGATCCAACATTTTATGAGATGAATGCCTTTCCTTGAAATAAACTCTGGCCGTTGTATTTGGACTTGAATGTCAAATTTACAGACGACGAAGCTTCAGTAATTTCCGTATTTGCCAAACCATTGATTCGTTCATGCACCGTTTGCGATCTGTTATGAATAACGCTCGAGAACCTTGGTCTAAAAACGCTCGAAATTCGACCATCTTTAGTTTGAGTGCTAATAATAGCCGTAGGTAGCAGCACTTCACAATTCGAGGCATAAGAACTTACGGTGGATTTATCGACGACAGGAGAGGATGTGTTGGGGTTTGTGGGAGGGTTGTCTTCACTCCGCGCTAATGTGTTGTCTGTGACTGTCGCAGACCGATCCACATGGATGAGTGGATGGTGTCCTCCGCATTGGTTACGTAAATTTCTGCTAAGCGGCATTTTGAGACTTTATGATTATATCCCAAACAATTGAAACATAACTTGTGTCTCCCAACCGCCGCCTTGCGATCGGAAACCTTCATGTTGAGAAAAGTTGGACATTCACGTATTGAATGAGTGCCTTTGCTGCATATTAAGCACGCAAAATTTTATTTATCGCTGGCGCTAAACGCTGATTTCACATCCTTCTTCGCTCTTGTAGATGAGTTACGGAGTGAGGCTATATGTTGTAGTGTTCGTAGATGATGTGATCATTGTGCGATACTGTGCATCTAGATGTGTACAAAACTGCTCAAAAGTTGGAATATCTTGAGTGGTCGACAGGTTGTTCGATAATTTTCGCGCCATCAAATATACCAGGATTTGGTTCTGTTTGAGATCGACTCAAAGACGATCATTTGAATTTACACATTACCGACAGGTTTGTATAAACCGCTTTAGTGCCGCAGGGTCGTCATGTGCCACGGTAGACTGTTGTTCAAACACATCCAAGTAGTGTACGAATATCACTCGTTTGTTATCGTATATATTAATGAGCATCTTCCAGGTCACTTGATTGTTCGCTTCCGTAAGCAAAAGATGCTGGATATCTCGTGCTGCTTCTTTGCTTGGGTTAGGTTAATGTGGCAGCCAGTTCAAGGACCAGCTCACTCAGACCACCATGGGTCCATTGTGATACCACCGCGCCACAACGCACCTCCGATTCACTCGTCGAACCATTTTGAAGCCCTAATAAAGCGAAGGATTTGTTTGATCTTCGCGCTAGACACCTCTGTAAGAGAGCTAAAAGCGTACTTGCCTAAAGAGCCCGCTCTGCTTCTGGCCAGAGCGGGGCAACTACAGAAGAGATGTTCCACAGTCTCCTCCTCCTCCTCATCCCCACAGCTTCTGCAGTATTCATGAGAGAATACTCCCAGCCTGAGACCATGTCTGCCGAAAAGCCAGTGACCAGTTATACATGCCACGACCTTACGAGATATTCTCTCTCGGCAGGGCAAGCAAGTCTCTACTTTTCCTACTATTAATTTCCGGCCACATTAGCCTAGCTAATCCTTAGCCTTAGCTAGTCGTTAAGCAAGTGCCCTCTGGTGCCCAAGACCCATTGGTCTCACGCACGACCCTATCCTTCAGCATCAGTTTACAGGTGGCAATAGGTATTCCAATTTCACATCTGTCCATGCCTAAAGGAAGGTTGGTACCCCGTCTGGCTAAGTCATCAGCCCTACAGTTTCCCGCAATATCTCTATGCCCCGGAACCCATATAAGGCGTACCTTGAAAGCGGTACTGATATCATTTAGGGCTGCTCGGCAGTCCTGAGCAACCTTTGATTTCAGTGCCACCGAATTCATTGACAAGATGGCCGCCTGGCTATCCGAGTAGATATTTATAATATTTCTTGTTACGGCATGTCTATTTAAGTAGACGGCTACCTCCTTTATGGCTAGGACCTCTGCTTGATAAACACTGCAGTGGTCGGGGAGACGGAAAGAAAGTTCCAGTCTCAATTCTTGTGAGAAAACTCCAAAACCGACTCTATCGTCAAGTTTGGATCCGTCAGTGTAGAAATTAAGTTCCCCCCTTCTCCATGGCATTGGTGCTTGCCACTCTCTTCTAGACGGAATATATGTCTGGAAGTGCCTATCGAAGTTGAGATTAGGTATAGAGTGGTCAATGTGTTGGACAGAACTACTCCAGGTATGCGCAATAGTCGAGTGACCAATCTGCCGTTCATGCCATAACGCCGCACATTTCAGCCTTAGTGCTGATGTGGCGGCCACTTGTTTCCCTACCAGCTCTAATGTAGGTAAGTTGAGTATTACTTCTAAAGCTTTAGTAGGCGTGGTCCTTAAGGCACCAGAGATACATAAAAAAACCGTTCTTTGGACCTTGCTCAGAAGCTTCAAATAGCTTTGTTTCTGAGTGGCTGGCCACCATACCAGTATTCCATATAGCAATATGGGTCTGACCACCGAAATGTATAGCCAGTGCATAATTCGTGGGGATAGCCCCCACCTGATTCCGACCGCTTTTTTACATGTGTACAAAACAATATTGGCCTTCCTGACTCTTTCTTCAATATTGGGTTTCCAGGTAAGTTTTCTATCTAGTACTAGTCCCAAATATCTAACTGTCTCCTTCATCGGAATTTCCACACCTTTGTATGTTACCGGGGAGACCTCAGGAGATCTATGTTTGCTTAAAGAATCCTTTAGGTAGTAGAAACAATAAATATTGCTGAAGCGAGCACACCTATGCCTGCACCTTTTCCTCGAAAATCTCCTTAAATGCTGGCCAGTCGGTAAACTTGCAGCTGAATATTGGCAATTTCACTATAGGCAATCTTAACGCATCGTTGTTATATTCTAAATTCCCGCTACTTGCATCTTCTCGAATCGCCGATGGCGGTGGCAGTGCCGAAATCACTACGTAATAACGATACCATATCAATATATGTCTTCAAATTTGTCACCAATTTCGGTGAAAAACTGCTTCATTCTCACTAACCCGCATTTAGATTCGATGATTTTCATGAAAATTAAGGTGTAATCGAGCGACTGATTCTAATCGCGTCCTTAAATACACCTGTTTTTTGCAAAGCACTATCCTTTTTAAAATTTCGCAGGTTTCTCTCGAGTTTTGCAAGCACAGAGGCTTGTTCCACAATCTATTGTTTCAGCTCGGTTGTCATGACTAAGTTAAGACAGGTTATGTAACACAAATGCACTTAAGTTGACGTTGCTTGAGTATTTTGTGGTTAGGTCCAAAATTGCACGTTGTACTGCTATTAAATTATGAAATCAATTTACTACCCCAAACGTGGCATTTATTAATTCTAATTTTATTTTAAATTCAATTGCAATTCACTAATTTAATTATAATTTAATTCAATAACATTAATTTATTACTTTCAGTATAAACGCTCAAAATAATGAGTCCCTTTCTTGTTCGTGCCTCATCAAAAGCAAGAGAAAGCAAGTAACCAAAATTGTAGATTTCAAAAAAATAAATTGAAGAATTAATTGTTATATACATACATACATATATACAGCAGCGGCGGGATTAGGTCAGTTATTTTAATATATATTGCAAAGCAAATTAATTCAGCAGAAAAAAGAATAGTGTGAAACAAAGAATTGAAAGTACAATGGCAAATAAAACTAAAATAACAATGAATATGAAAATTAATAACATTAGTAATAAATATATCAGCCCAGTATCAAACAGTAGTAAATGTGTACATGAATTTTAAATGTCGGCATAAAATGGTCCGCTAGAACGTGAGCGCTGAATGAAGTTATCTGAAAACAGGCTTTGTAATTTTTGATGTTTTTGATGGAATGTTTGAATCATCAGTAATTCCATTTAAGAAACTTTTCAGTGGTTCTTTTTGCTGCTCAAGGTCAGGTAGCCACACTTTCCCTCTCGCGCAGCATATTCCCAGGGGTTCCTCTTCAAATTCCATTGCTTTCCAGTGCGGTCAACTGGGTCCATTTTTACGATTTTAACGAATTTACATGAGGTATTGTATTTCCGGTTCGTATGAGAAAGCAATTTAATATATAATTGTTCTTCTGGTTGTTGGGTCGATTCTGCTGCTCTGTACAATTACCATAAGCAAACCAGAACCGCGGGTATACTCTTATCCTAATATACTCGAAGGAAATCCTCCGACGAAACTTGCCCTAGTCGGGCGTTTTGAACGCGTTTACCGTATTTGTAAACATTTACGATCAAACGCGTGAAGTGGCATTTCGAATTGCTTCATATAATTACATTGTTTCTACTTTAACTTTGTGATATTTAATGCTGAAAATTCAATATTTATTTATTTTATTTTATTTTATTTTACTTTATAAAATAACAAGTTATAATAATAAAGTTGTAAACTAGGAGCACTAGCGACTAAGGCCATCAGCTGTCTCTTGTGATCAATATTGGTTTATTTGACCTTTGAAAATATTACTCAACTACGGAAGTTAAAAAAAAAAAAATTCTAAATTAATCAGTGAGTTTTGTGCCGTTTTTCAATTAAACCTTAATCGTAATATTCATTGCACATGATCGTTCGTTCGGCGCTCTCCCCCACAGTGACACAAACACACGGTCCTCCCCGCTTGATGGGAGAGTAAAGACTGTTAGTGCTCAAATACCTGTAACAATGTATACAAACTGAAACTATTAACGCGCAACTCAATCACACAACCACTGACGGAGTCACAAGTTAATACAAAGTATGAGAAGACAATAAAACAATGAACTCTTAGGGAATTCAACAACTGTACATTTCCAACTGTAAGTACAGTAAAGCACAATAACACGATGACATCATTGCAAGCTGTAACTGGAAAAACTCTCTTGGAGCTCGCAGTGCCCTTTTCCCGCCCCCTCTGATTTGTTTGTAATAAACATTGAGGAATCCAGCTGCAACGTACAATGTGCAAAACATAATCTCTTATAAGTCAGCGAAAACTAAAAGCGGCCATACAGACTGGTATGGATCGTTACGTATAAATTAAGCGTAAGTCAAGCCCTCAGCAAACATATAAAAAAGTTGCAAAATTTAGAAAGCCTAATGAATGAGACCATGAAAATTACATCACACCGTTATTTATCCCAAAATCAATTTGCACTACTCACAAATATAGATGTTAAAAATAATGAAAAACTCTAAAAGCAACCAAAACCACCACCAATTTATCTTCGAGAACGTCACTCCAACAATCTGCTAAAATCTGTCCGAAATCAAAAGAAGACACCAATGTAAAAAAATGAAACAATTGCAGAGAAGCTATACATCCAACTATCGAGGCTGCCCTGTATATATAAATATCCAACAAAAACTCATGCCACAGCTAAGACAAATTAAAAAAGTAACTCCTACAAAAATCAGTACTATTCCCAGAAGCGACCGGAACCGCGGGTAAACTCTTATGCTAATATACTCCAAGGAAATCCTCCCCTCAACTATTCAAATGAGCAAAACCAAACCAATCGTTAGAAAAATCATTGCAAATATTCATGGGATCTACGACACAAATCATGTGCTCTAAGCAACATATGACGCAAGAAATTATGTGAAACCAAAATCTGATATAACAATCTCTTTTGTCAAAACCATAAGCAACATAAAAATCGCACACTGGAACACTAACGGTGTAACCCAGCAAAAGTTTGTGCTCAAGCATTTTCTAAATTCAAATTCTATTGATCTCATGCTTATTTCGGAAAGCATTTCACTCAGAAAAATAGATGGACATACAATCTATGATACCAAACACCCTAGTGTCAAAGCTCGTGGTAGTACAGCAAATTCAATTAAAAATAGAATAGCATTTCCCAATGCAAAATTACAGCACTGATTATATTTTCAA
This sequence comes from Clusia tigrina, assembly GCA_920105625.2. Classification (NCBI taxonomy): domain Eukaryota; kingdom Metazoa; phylum Arthropoda; class Insecta; order Diptera; family Clusiidae; genus Clusia; species Clusia tigrina. The sequence continues at coordinate 47,937,185 of OV050031.1, read as the reverse complement.
GCATCAAGTATTGTACACAAAGAATATGTAAGTGGTAAGAATATCAGCAATCTACTGCCCACCCAGATACAATATATAGGAACCTCAATATATACACTTATTTAGTACCCTCGGTGCTAAATTTATAGCTGCTGAAGATTTCCATGCACAAACATACGCATTGGGGCTCTCGCCTAGTATCTCCAAATGCGAGAAAGCTATTATCAACATATTGACCTACAGATAAAGGTAAGATCACAGACCTTATAGAGTTCGGAGTCACTAAGGGTTTACACAACATTCACTCCCACGTACAACCACCGCTCGAGTTGTCTTCGGATCATACTCCCACAATAATTTACACAACATTCACTCCCACATACAACCACCGCTCGAGTTGCCTTCGGATCATACTCCCACAATAATTCCAAACAAACGGAATGGCTGATATATAAAATATACATAAGCTCGCATCTCAATCTCTCTGTATCCCACCAACAAAAAAACTCAGCTGTGTATGCATTCACAGAATTGTTATCTCAAGCGGCGAAGGTAGCTACCCCGCGCTCAAAGCTGTTACTCGGCAAGAATGTACTCCGAAAGTAATACAAAGAGTTTTACTAGAAAAACGATCAATCAGACGCGAATGGCAATAGCAGAGATCCCAGCATTAAAAAGGCAATTAAAACTTTGTAATAAAAAAACTTCAGAGGCTTCGGAAGGACAAAGAGGAAAGTGACTTCCAGCAATATATTGAAAATCTAATACCCTACAACAGCAACTTGTTATTCTATATGGCCAGTAGCTAAAAACTTGCGAAGACCAATAATTCACCGATCCGCCTCCCAAATGGCGACTGGTCAAAAAGCAATGCTGACAAAGGAGGCGATTTCGCCATTAATTTTAAGCAAGTGGTTACTCCAAATTTTGCAGCGATAACCCAAATATGACCGGTATAGAAATCAAAAGAAAAGAATTGGTAGACGTTATTAATCAATTAGATATGAAAAAAGCTCCAGGGTGTGACTTAATAACAGGACAGATGATAAAGGGATCCCCAATAGTAGCCATAGTACATCTCCTGCATATTTTGAAGGCGATAATACGCACTAACTCATTCTCCCAAATATGGAAAATATCTCAAATAACGGTGATTCCCAAGCCTGGCAAAGACCCCACAAATGTGAAATCTTATAAACCTATAAGCTAATTAATGATTTTTTCAAAGATTTTCGAAAAGTTGATAAGAAAGAGGATTAATACTGCCATAAATGGAAAAAATGTAATACCAGATCACCAGTTTGACTTCCGCAAAAGCTCGGGCATGGTTGAACAAGTTCACCGTATTGTAAGCACTATCCAAAACACTTACGAACGTAATATTGTTCTGCTGTGTTCTCGACATTACCCAAGCATTCGACAAGTTTGGCTTACAGGACATTTACTAAAGCTAGAAAGCATACCTTTGAATATATATTTGATACTAGCAAGTTGTATAAAATTAACTTGTGTACATACATGCATAAATAATAGTAAATCCTTACATACTATTAACACACAGACTTACCGTATAAATACACACACGCGCTCTTTGCATATTCTTATGAATATAACACTGTATAAACTGTTAACACACTATCTAAAAATGTAATTTTAATATTCAACTGGAAGCCGAACTGTCAAGTTATCGGGGCGCAATAAAATACAATTAGAACATTTTTATTAACTATTTTTTACACAAGCTACCTCACGTGTAGAAAATTTGTTATAAAGCACAAATGTTTCATCTCAGCGGAATACCCCATTCAAGCATGAGGTCCCCCAGGCAGTGTGTTGGTCCCCCTGACTCTACACGCTCAATACTGCTGATATGCCAACCAATGACAAAACCGTCACCTCGAAATTTGCCGATGACACTGCAATTTTATGTTCCCACTCGGACCCAAGCTACTCCAAAAACCCTTGAATACTCTGCAGTCCTGGAAGCATTTTTGGATTATCAAATTGTGAATGAATATAAGTGCGTGCATTTAACATTTACATTATGTAAAAAAAACTTACGCTCCAGTACAGATTAACTTGAAGCTATCTCAATGCTCCGATATAAAATATCGAATGTAATCTAATAGTATATCTAATGTAATCTAATAGTAATATCTAATGTAATGTACAATATGCAAATTCCCTTTTACAAAACGAAAATAGTAGACATACTTAATATGATACGTTTGTATGGATGTACATTATAACACGAAATGCTATTGGCAAACGTACAATAGTATGTCGGTTTAGTCTAATAGAAGTGTGTGTAGGGTAGGCAGGAGAACCGCCGAAGAAGGTCTTAAAGCAGTAATTGATTCCCATTGTACAATGATTAGTCTAATAGTCCACTAATTGATTATCCGATATTGTATGTTCGATTAATTTTACAATTTCCTATTTTACACATATGTATGTATATTCTTATTATTGTTCTGTAGCAAACCATATTGCTGGGTTATCAATCGAAAACTGCGCGTTATTACTACATAATTATATATTTTGGTTTTGGTTAATACTACTGATTTGCACAATTTCTGAAATATTAAATGTAATACAATGATAGAGATTTCAATAAAATCATTTGTAATATAAACTTCTTAAAAGTAAAATGTGCCAATAACCCAACATTTTTATAATTTAAATTGTAAATTTTTTACGACTCAATAATGGCTGATTCTAACCAACTTTCTTTATCAAAATTTAAAGAAATCTAACGGACTATTCTGCCATAATAATCCTTTTTATTGGAAAAAAAGACACATTGCAAACAAATACTTATATTAAAATCCGATTCCAAGTGTGAAATAAATCAGTAAACTGAACAGAGATGAGCCCAACATTAAATTCCCTATTTCCAAGTTCGTAAACGAAAATAAAGGATATTGCTGTTGTGAGAGAATTAATTAGTTAAACAAATTTCAAAATTTGTAGGCTTAATTTAATCTTCAAAAATATCTGTCCAACACGTTACAGCTTTTCGAACTACCTGTGCACGAATTTTTGATTTCTCTCAAAATGTGATTTAACGGAAGTATATGTGCGCAGAATGGGTGCTGCGGTGCTTACCTGCTAATTGTTTTTTCAACAGTAGCGACGACTGGAGTTCCGACATTATTGAATATTAACTCTAAATTTCAAAATATTGCGACAGATGATTGATTTTACTCTGTAATTTTTTCAGATTAGTTCGCCAAGTACGAACTTCACACCTAAATATATTATTTCCCTAAAGCCGCAAGTAGACGACGAATGAATTTCTTCATGACAGACCGGACAAAGACATAACAGTGTTGCATTTAAAATAAAAAATTAAATTTAAAAATTTTTATGAATTTTATTTATATTATATTTATGTAATTCTCGATGTAATATTAGTTTCAAAATATGAGTATAAATTAATATATTATTAAGACAAGAAATTAATCTGTAAATTAAGGGTACATATATATAATAATTGAATTGAATTTGTTTATAAAAAGATTAGGAATTAGTTCGTCGATCATTAGCTTGAAACTAAAGTAAATTAAAGAGGTACAAGACTCCCAAAATGGGCCTCAGCTTGCATTCGTTCAGCTTTCATCTTATCTGTCAACTGCTGAAATGAGTAAAACTTAATTTACATTAAAGAGAGGAAAAACCTCCCGCTTTCGCTTTCCTATCAGGTTTTATGTAAAATATTAAGAGAATGGCCAAGAGCGAACTTAAATGACTGCTGATAACAAAACAATAAACGAAAAAATGTTAACAGTGCAGTTGTAATTTGTGGCTATTATATTAGCACAAATTAATTATTTCCAACATATTACAATTGGGTTTGTCCAGTTTCGATGGGATAAAAATTGTATTGGCGGATGCTGGACAACGCTCTATGAGTAGTTTTGACGATCAGTTTAGCTGATTTGATAGAATATACGATAATTGAGAGACTAGAATGCATTTCGGGAAGGTTGTACCTCTATATTGTACATTATGGTTAAATACACAATGATAAAATGCAATATTTGGTATCAAGAAAATATTGTTGAAATAAAACTACTATATAATTGCATTTATACAATCATATATACACCAGCACAAAGCCCCGATATGAACCCCATCGAAACTGTATGGGCGCACCTTAAAAAAACAGTTGCAAAACGGGTTTTAACTAATAAAAACGCGATTGTAGGGAGAACCTTTTCTTTCGATGTCATTTTATAAATGAACTTGCACTGACACGTGTGCCCCCACTTTACTTGCAGCAAAATTTTCAACTTTCGAAAATAATACATATTCTCAACTGACAGCTAATTACTAGCACAATTGGGTGCAGGGCTAAACGACTATATTCCGCAAATTTACGAAATCGTTATTAGAACTGTTCCTATAGAGATCAATTAATATTATTTGACAGTTCAATATTTATTTATTTATAATTCATATTTAGAGACGATTAATTAATTATCATTGAAACTTTATTCTAAAATTTTCAAAATATTTGGAGGTAAGATACAAATAGCAAATAATGTTTTATTAAAGAAAAAACTGTTGCGGTCGTCTGTCTGTGTTTAGTCTTTGTTTTTTCTAGAAGTGTTCTTGTTTCTCTTTTTTTGTGTTAATAATCTGTCAGCGGTGTCTCCTTTGTATACCTCTCCAGAGCTTGGGCCGAAAGATTGACGACCACTGGAATAATACACAGATTTGTGCCGATATCATTGCCGATTAATGAACTGGAGCTTTCGGTAAAGAACTGTCTATCGGAGGTGGAATCATGGTGAATGCAGTGTGCACTAAGAAGGTGGCCGCAAGGCTACAACAAGTCTACAACAGCAACAATTTCTGGATTTTGACTTGTCAATGGTTTGAAAAAGCTTTCGCTTTTGACATGCTAAAATCCAATTTTAGCTTCAAACAGGGTGCACTAATCGGTGCACCCTGGATTTGAATTTGAATTTAGATTTTGCGATTTTGATAGTGAGGAAAAATAAATAACATCTACTAAATGTAAATCAGAGATTTCTACAAAATTAAATTATGTAGAAATGTGAAAATGTTTAAATTATAAGGAAGTGTGGAAATGTTTAAATGGAAAAATTTTTAATATTGTGTGTGCTACCGGATCAGTGGATCAAGTGGCCCGACTACTCCCGCTGAACACAATTGTATGTGGGAGGGGTACTAAGTGACAATGGGCGGGCGCCAGAATTCTAGAAGATGGCCAAAGGTAACCAATGGTTTTCATATAAAAATGTAACAATTTTTTTAAATTATTTATTATATAGGAATAGCAGACACTTAAACTGTTTAGGACGAATATATGGATTCCATATTTAACAAATTTTTGCAATTTAATACAAAAGCGACATCCTAATAATATATTGTATTAGATGCATAAATCAAGCGCCATATCCATTTATGAACTCAAATCCCAACAGGAACAGCAATTAAATGGTATAATTGCTAATTTTCAGACAGCTTCATTTTTTGATAATTATTTACTTACAGTTAACAACTATGACGATTATACGCAGAAGCGCAACAATACACTGCCGAAATCGCAAGAACCTATGCAGATACAAAGGTTCAAACGCATTTAAACTGTATGCTTGCAAATAATCCGCATATAAATAGACAGGAGCACCCACTTCCAATGTCAGGAAAGTTGCATCATTTAAAGCAATGATTCTTGTGAAATTATCCCCAATGTTGAATATATGTAGAAGCGTAACAGCATAAGAGTATTTCCAAAGAAGAATTAATCTTTTATTTTATAACATTGTAGAAAATTTTAAATTAAATTTTAATTTTGTCACTTTTCCACATAAAGTGCACTTTCCCATTTCATTTTTAGTAATTATTATATTTCAACTATTTACAAACTATTATTTGTATATTTCAAATTATCGTTTGTTTATAAAACATACGCAAATAATAGCTCCGAAAAAGAAATGAGGAAACGTCGAAACCAAAACAAGAAGAAGGACGAATCTTCCTTGCGATACCTTTTAGGTGTGCCCTGGGTGAATGGGTAATTGAAAGAGGGAGGAGTTAATGAATGCGTTTAGAGAATGAATGTGGGAAGTGGGAATGTAGGTCAATGACGGACAGCAGTAAGGTGTTTGACCTACTGAGTATAGCCATATAGTAGTTATTATTACTATATGGTATAGCTGTTGCTATGGCTGCTGCCTTGATGCAACGACACAGGTGGTGCAGATAAATTTTGAGAGAATTCAGATCTCGCTTCTGTCAAAATAGTCCGCAGGCGGGTTCCGGGGGCATGAGAATATTTGTAGTAACGGGCGAAAAACTTCTTTGACGGCTGAAATTTTAGTTTTATAACGGCTGAGGTAATCTCGTCACTTGGAACTTTGAAACACTTCACATTTTTTTGCACCAACTTTTGCGGCATATTACAGAAAATTTGACCATTTTATTATTTTCACTATATAATAAATAAATAAAATTTATTAACAGCAAAATTTTATGTTTCGATCATTTCAATAAAGCGCGGCAAATTTTTTGGCGGCACCGGTTTTCATAATTTGACAGAACCGAGACCGAAAGAGAACAACAAAACAGAATAGGATACGAAACGTCACTTTTCTGCACCACCTGTGTCGTTGCATCAAGGCTGCTGCTGAGTGGTCCAAACTAAGAGAGAAGATGAAAGGATGGTTAGGTGGTAGGAGTAGATGGATTATGAGGGAGATCCAAAAAAATTTTGCGGGAAGTCGAAGAAACTTAAGTATATAAGGCATAAAATTAAAAAAAACGGGACGCTAGTTTTTAAAAAAATCCGTACGGTATAAAGTTTTTTTGGGACTATTCCCATGAAAGTTGAGTTTGAAGTGCTTGGGAGTGAAGTTGTTTTCAAGTTTTTTGTTACCGCGCGCGTGTTTGCTTATTTATCAAAATACATTTACCAGGTATTATTAATAGAAGACCGCTCTCCAAATGTCATTTTCTCTCAGTCATAATAAGTGTCAAAATGAATAAACAATGTTGCTTCTTTTGTAAATTTTGGCCGCAATTTTCGGGCTTTGCATTTTTTTTCGTAATAAGTAAAAACTCAAATGCCCTTTATTTTTTGGGTTTTTTTTCATTTATTATTATTTAAAAACAAAATTATACATACACACATATAACAACTAATAAAACTTAAAATAATATTTTTAATAATTTACTATTGCTTATTATTCTGTTTTTATTTAAAAATTTAATTCCAAAATACATTCGACAATTAAAAAAAATTGTTTTACCGCATTTGGTAAATTAACTTTATTGCTTAATTCCATTAACTTTTCACGGATATTCTTGCAGTGCACAATTTTATTTCCGTTGAACTCTATAAAAATGATCTCTAATGATTGCGTCTTTAGGAACGCTGAAAAATCTAACTTTTTCCTTTATCCATGTATTATTGCAAATAACGCAACGATAATGCACCATTTTTCTATTTATTATTGTTTATATATATTTTTAAGTGATTTCACTACACTTTGGAAGCTGACGACAATAATTTACTTGTTTCCAATCACAATAATTTACTATTTCCCTTTTTTAGTTTCTTTTCGTATACAACATTAGTTAAGAGAGCAGATTTGACACATATTATGACTGTTTTCCTCTCACTCTTTCAATTAATAATACCTGGTAAATGTATTTTGCTTATTTATTATATAAGCTGTGTTTCTTTCAACGCGAGTGTGAATAAAAGCTTATCTACACGTATGGACCCAGTGTGCACTAAGAAGGGGGCCGCAAGGGTACAACAATTCTACAAACAACAACAATTTTCGGATTTTGGCTTTTCAGTGGAGTTAAAAAGCTCTCGATTTTGAAAACCTAAATTTTAGTTCGAACAGGGAGCACAAATCGGTACCCTGGATTTGAATTTGAATTAGGATTTTGCGATTTTGATAGTGAGGAAAATTAGATAAAATTTAATAAATGTAAAACAGAGATTGCAAAGAGATGCAAAATTAAATTATGTGCAAAAGTGAAAATGTTTAAATTAAGTGGAATTGTAAAAATGTTTAAATGAAAAAATGTTTAATATTGTGTGTGCTAGCGGATCAGTGGAACAAGTGGCCCGACTACTCCCGCTGTACACAATGGGTGCATTCTGGCAACCTATCGGTTGCCTATCGGGTTAGGGAAACAGCGCACTTTGTTTGTGAACGCGCCGCTACAAAAATTTGTCACTTTATATGTAAACATCTGTTCTACAAACAGCTGTGCTACATGTTGAGTACGGTAGCGAAGAAAATTTCCGCTCAAAGAAATGTTGTTCGCTCAATCAGCTGATTGCAAAAAATTCGGAGAATTCTGATCGGTTGAGTATCCGATGGGGTGCCAGAATGCAGCCAATATTGTGTGGGAGGGGTACCAACTGACAATGGGCGGCCGCCAGCGGCAGTGAATAACAATATGCATGTGCAGTGAATTTTAGAAGAAGCTTGACCAAAGGTAACAAATGGTTTTCTTATAAAAATGTTAACCTTTTTTACAATTATTTATTATTTAGGAAAAGCAGACACGTAATTTATTTATTCAATTTAACGCAAATGCGGCATCCAAATTCAACCCCCCAACAGGAGCTGCAACTAAATGGTATAATTGCTAATTTTCAGGCAGCTTAAATTTTTGATAATTATTTACTTACAGTTAACAACTATGAGGATTATGCACAGAAGCGAAACAATGCACTGCTGAAATCGCAAGAGCCCATGCAAATAAAACGCAGTTCAAACGCATTGGATACCTATAAATAATACGGATACAAATAGACAGCAGGGCTCACTTCCAATGTCAGTAAAGTTGCATCATTTAAAGCAATAATTCTTGTGAAAATAAACCCCAATATTGAATATATGTAGAAGTGCAACAACAAGAGAGTATATACAATAAAGTATTAATTTTTTATTTTATAACATTTATAACATCAAACTTTGTTTACAACCCTTATCTCAAATAAAAGCTTCGAAGCTTTTGAGGAAACGTCAAAACGAAAACAAGAAGAAGAGAAATTCTCCCTTGCGACTACCTTTTAGGTGTGCCCTGTATGGACCGCTTATTTAAGACCAAGTTGAATTTACTTACATGGTGGCCGCAAGGTCAATTTCGTACCGCCGAAATTGTCAAACATAAGCAATGTGCCATTAAATTCTGTTAAAAATAAACGAAATTGATAGGAATGGAAAAATGAACAAAAGCTACTTAAAGTGGTACACAATTTATATAAAATATATTTAATAGTTAAAAATAATATATATAATGGTCAAACTTTACAAAAATAACAATTAAAAAACTCTTATTCACTCAAATCAAAACTCAATTTGCAATTGTTTGCATATTTGTTTTGATGGTATTTTTCTATAATTTCAATTTTGACAGCTACTGAGGGAAAATTGGTTCCAACAAATTTTTTCTTGCCGCCACCATGTAAGTAAATTCACCTTGGTTACGACAAGGTGCTAGTATCCGCGTATTATTTAGCGCCTCAAACAGAAATGGTGCTAAGACCATTTTCTTGTCTATGGCAAACGAGAAAAAGAGTAAACCAAGAATTAACCGCTATAATTATATAAAAAGCTTTAATTATATAAAATATATAGTATATTTTTAATTATTAATTAATATGTACACATTTAAAGTTAAATTACCAACGCTTGCTCAGAATTTTCCATTCTCAATTTTTCATTTTCCTCTTTAAAATTTGTTTACAAATGTGTATGTATAAGCGTTTTAATTGTCAAAACCAGTGCTGCCAAATACTGGACTGTTAAGCGATGGGTATCGTTTTATTCACACTCGCGTTGAAAGAAACACAGCTATTATATATTATATAAATTTGTTTTGGGTTTTATAAAAATTAAATATTTGTAATATATAAAAAAAAGAAAAAATATATATATCTTTATTATTATTATTATAAATTGTACAAAAATGAATACGTGTACAATTTGTAAGAGGAGCACTAGCAACTGCGGCTTTCAGCTCTCGTGTAATAAATATGGTATACTAGTGTTTTTACATTTAATACATATTGTATACTTTGTTAGTATTTGAAGATTATTTTTGTAACGAATTTATTGACAAGACAAGTTACAACATTAGTTGCAATTGCGTATGTGGTTATGCCACCGTAATAATTTTTCAGAAGAAGAAGAAGAATTATTGAAACGTTTTTTTTTGGCAGATCTTATAGCTATTTCGGACACGCCACTTGTCCTCATCACAGATCTTTCAATGAAAGGCAATCTTTCCCAAAGTATTTTTATTATGTCTCAGAAATCAACAGCACACCAATTATGAACCCTCCCAGGAATCGAACCTGGGTCTACAGCTGTTGTAATCTGTCCATCCAGACAACTACGCTAACTGCAGGTGGTGAACTAACTGATCAAATTCTGTTCATGTACTGTCTCATTCCACCACACACTCTAATCAACTCTGTCTCATTATTACCCCTCTTTTGTTCCGTTAGGTCTCTCTCTCTGTTTTTTATTACATTTCAGTGGTGTCATAGTACATTGCTCTTGTCTTGTCAATAAATTCGTTACAAAAATAATCTTCATATACACAGAATTGACGACTATCGACTTACTCACTTTGTTAGTATTTTTAAATGAAATTAGTTAAATTAGTATTTTTTATGAAACTATATAATTTTTTTATATTATCGGTTGAAGAGTTATTTAGCAGCTAGCTGAGGATTTTGTCCGAAAGAAGTTTGCTCCTTGCAATATTGAAGTGCTGGCATTCGTCCAATAAGTGGATTATTGAGACTGATTGTGTATTGCAGAAATGGCAATTTGGTGTGCCTGATCCATTTAGCAGGTGTTCGTGGGTAATTTTGATGTTCCCTAGTCTGAGGCGAATGAACGGACATATCTCGGACCAATTGAGATGTGTTGGGTAGTTAGGGCAAAGTCTCAATGGGTTGATTGAAGCATAATGGTGTACGTAGTCAGCCCTTATTTATACGAGTATGCACACATATGTAATTAAGATGAATGTAAAAACAATGTTAGGCTAAGGCGGTGATGATAGGGCTGGCTCGCTTGGCGATTTGAGGAAGGATGGTAACCGGCTGGAAAAAAAGGAATGGCGAGTTAGAGTTCATAAGTAAATTATTCGTAAGTTGCTTACTTTTTTATTGTTTCTCCCACCGATGCGGTGTGATGGGTTAAAAGCCTGGACCGTTACTGTGAGCTAGCCGTGGCGTCCACACTGGATCAGTTAGTTGGGATGTTCACAAAAGACAAATACATTTTAAAAGGCAATTTTTGATATTGTAAATAAAACTAAAAAAAATGAGCGAAGATTTTGATGAAACTGGATTCAATTTTAAAACACTAGCAATCTTATCCACTTTCATGAATAATAAATTGAAATCTTATCTGATATTCTCCTTTATTTCACTTTTTTGTGTCAAAAGTGTAAAAAAAGCTATTGTGAATTTACGTTTTTCCTAATATTGGAGGTAATATCTACAAAATTACGTATTTACAGTAATGTTGTTCATAGGAAAATGTATAGTAAATTATTTAATATTGAATGTAATATGAGATGATACAATGAAAGTGCCTATTTTTACTTCTACCCTTATTCTGACTGTTACCGAAAAAAAAGTTTCAAACCCAAAAAGCGTTACCGGTTTAATTGTTACCCGTTAATTGATTGAAAATCCCGGATAAGCCTGCTGAACCAGCAAAAATTGTTACGATTTCAAAGTTTAAGAAACCACTTTTCATATGTATTAAATAAAATCAACTGTGAAAAAATTATTGTCATATGTATGTATACGGGTTTAGATCCCGGATAAGCCAGCTGAACCAGCAAAAATTGTGGAGATCTTTAGATCTTCCAAGAGTGACCTGCTAACTCATAATTGGAAGGTACGGGAATTGGAGGAGTCAGTAGAGAGTAGAAGACAGGTGATGTTGATCCTCAACGCATTGTCTCTTGCCCCACTGGCAGAGAAAAAAGGGGTGGTGAGATTCGGGTTCGTTGACGCAACCATTCGGATCTACCGCAGCGTCGGACAAGCTTTGGAGCCGGTGGAGATAGAAGGTGACAAAGCTAGTGTGTGTTGCGGTGGTGAGAAGGGGAGATCGACGAACTCAGCTGACTGGGGTCGAGCAGCTCTTTGATAAAGAATACATTATTGACTTCACAGAAGTTCACAGAAGGAGCGGAGGACGCGAACGTGACGATGGTGGAGCTAAGAGGAACAGAAAGTAAGTTTTGGATATTACGCTGACCTTCGATGAATTCGCGAACAATGTAAATGGATGGAGATTTTCGAATGAATATTCATTGTTATATAGAATTCGAATTGAACTTCCCAGTATCTCCAGTTAAGACGTATAGAAATATACGGAGAACGGACTGGGAAAGTATAGGAAGAATATCAGGGCCCACTGCCAAGGAAGTCCCCTTCTGACTCCATAGACCCTATGATTTCAGACGGGCTGATAAATCAGGTAACCAGAGGGTTGTATAGTTCACTGACAGCAGGGTGCTCGGTTCTGAAACTAAGAGGCAAGAATAAACCGCCTTGGTAGTCGATGAATTTAGGCCTTGTTCGGAAATCTAATAATTGGGTCTGTCGTCGGACTGGGAAGTCTATAAGGCTGAACTAAAAATATACAAAAACGAGTAAAGAAGTCGGAAGTCGTATTAGACCGACTTCGAAATATCCTTTACTATTAATTGTGCGTGCGAGTTAAACAATGGAGTTTTTTTCTTCATAAATCATCATTAGGAGAATAGGTCGGGTACCTTGAATTGATTATATTAGTGGCAGGCGTGGCCTTTATCTGATTGACCCAGTTTCTTGTATATGTCTTTATAGAATCAATATATATACTAATATAAAATATTGTCCAAAAATATTGAATAGGTCCTAAGATATAATAATATGTCAATAGTGGGCGTAGCTGTAAAAATAATACCCCCATTTTTTGTGTGGTGCTTAATGTTGGTACCCGCAATTTTTCTGTGAAATTTCGTTCATAAATCTTTAATAGGAACGTAGTAATCATTTTTGCTTAATTGTGGGCGTGACAGAAGTAATAATTTCCCCATATTTGGAATGCATGTTAGTACAGACCCAATGTATGAATCTACCAATTTGTATTCATATATCATCACTAGAAGCATAGATAAGGTAATTGCTTTTAAGTGGGGTACCCAAAGTTCAGTATATGGGAGGGAGGCATATTCTTTATCTGATCGACCCCGAATCTTGTATGTGGCTTTGTAGGGTCCATATACGTTTTAATGTAAAATTTCGTCAAAAAATGTTATATAGGTCGTAAGTTATAATAATATGTATATAGTAGGCGTGGATGTAAAAATAACACGCCCATTTTTGTGTGATGTTTAATGTTAGTACCCGCAACGTTCGTGTCGAATTTGGTTGATAAACTTTAATATGAACCTAGTAATGATTTTTGGTTAATAGTGGGCGTGGCAGTAGTATTATGATCTCCATATTCTGCACGCACACTATTATGGATCCCATGCATATTTGTTACTTATAGCTTTATAATGTTCACATCTTCCTTACCGTAAAATTGCATCCATAAATCTCTACCAGATCTTAAGTTATTAATATTTGTTAATAGTGGGCATAGTGATTTGTATGACCCACACCTCCATAACTGGCAAATTGCGTCACTATTCCATCAATTGGACCGAAGTTTTAGTCATTTTAAAAAATGTGAGAAGAGTTCCTTATATGGGAGGTAGGCATGGTCTTAGTCCAAATCGGCCCTTATAGCAATCTGGTTCTGTATCTTTGTCCAGACTATACTTTTGCTAAATTTCATTAAGATAGCTCTAACAGTGTAGAAAAAAAGTGGCCACAGACGGACGGACGGACAGACAGACAGATGGACGGACAAAATAAAAATTGCTTAGAAAGTGATTCTGATCATATCTGTCTATATATGCCCATACCTAGCACGCCTCCTTCTTGAAATTGCAACCCCTCTCAAAAGCACAAAATTAGTATACCCTATTTACTGTTTTTAAAGGTGAAGGGTATAAAAGAAAATTACGGGAGCGTTAGAAGCTCTGGGCGTTGATCCTAATGTGGTTGCACTGACTCAGATTATACTCGTCGGAAGAGAGGTAACTGCCAGCTTAGGTACCTACACTTTAAGCAGACAGGTCTGCAGAGATTCTCCTCAGGGATGAGTTCTCTTTCCCCTGCTCTGGAATTTGGCGGTAAATCCCTTACTGTTAGCCCTAGAGAGGGGGGGTTGCCACGTCACCGCCTATGTTGATGATTTGGTAATTCTGATTAGAAGGATATATCCAAACACTCTTTTGGAAATATCCAAACACTCTTTTGGATATTTTGCGCTATAATATGGCCCTGCTTAATTGTTGGACGAAAAAAAGGTGGATTTGTGTTGAACCCCGAAAAAATGGAATTAATCCTCTTTTGTAAGAAAAATAGATCTCCTACGGTCTCCCCGCTAATATACAAAGGTGTGGAAATTCCGATGAAGGAGACAGTCAAATATTTGGGACTAAAACTAGATGGGAAACTTACCTGGAAACCCAATATTGAGGAAACAGTTAGGAAGGCCAATATTGCTTTGTACACTTGTAAAAAAACGGTCGGGATTAGGTGGGGGCTATCCCCACGAATTATGCACTGGCTGTAGATTTCGGTGGTCAGACCTATATTGCTATATGGAATACTGGAATGGTGGCTAGCCACTCCGAAACAAAGCTATTTGTAGTTTCTGAACAAGGTCCAAAGAACGGGTTTCCTGTGCATTTCTGGTGCTTTAAGGACCACTCCAACTAAAGTATTAAAAGTAATATTCAACCTCCCTACATTAGAACTGGTAGGAACAAGTGGCCGCCACATCAGCGCTAATGGACCCATGGTGGTCTGAGTGAGTTGGTCTGTAGACCGGCTACCACGATACCCTAACCTACACTACATATTATTATGCTGTAATTTGATGTACACTTTATCGAATCCTTGACAGCCAAAAATTCATCAGTTTTGAATGAGCTCGTAGTTGCGAAAATTTTACAAATAAACATGGTAAGCAAATTGGGTGCGCATTATTAATTATCATGATAGCTGAATGAAAGAATATAGGTAAGAAAGGAATAAATTGGTAAAGCATTGGATTGGCAATAGAAAAGAGAGTAGAGCAGGTACTGCTTGTGCTGTCCCGGAGAGGCTACTATACCAATTTGCGGTGATGCCGTTTGGCTTGTGTAACGCAGCACAATGCTTGCGCAGATTAATAGATTAAGATATCATGTATTTATCTATCTAGACGATTTATTAATAATCGCAGTGAACACCCACCTGTATATGTAGAATATCTAAAGAAAGAGAACTTCACCATTGGGTTAAAGAAATTTAAGTTCTGTTTCAGGGAGCTCCGATACCTAGAATTCATTGTAGGAGGAGGATTACTAAAGGCCGACCAGGAAAAGGTGGAGATCAAATCGAAAATTCCAATACCGAGAAACCCTAGGGAAGTTCGAGGCTTTTTGGGAACAGCGGGGTAGTACATGCATTTTATTAAGAGCTCTGCGCAATAAGCAGCGGCCATCAGTGATTTGTTGAAAAGGGGGAAGAAGTTCCAGAGGATTTCGGAGGCCTTCCGAGCTTGAAGTAAGCATTAACAACAGCCCAGTGCTACAACACCTTGACATTTTCAGGCGATTTTGGATTCACTGTGCATCGGCATTTAGGATTGGGGCTGTGTTGTTCCAGAAGGAACCAAATGGACCGACATCAGCGAATTTATAGCGTGACGGAGAAGGAGTATTTGGCCGCAGTGATGCCTGTAAAAAGGTAC
The DNA here is from genome assembly GCA_920105625.2 of Clusia tigrina. Taxonomy (NCBI): domain Eukaryota; kingdom Metazoa; phylum Arthropoda; class Insecta; order Diptera; family Clusiidae; genus Clusia; species Clusia tigrina. The sequence continues at coordinate 47,921,331 of OV050031.1, read as the reverse complement.
AGACCGTACATAGAAATTATGCCTTTCTGTATCGTTACTGACCACGCAAGTTTAGAATAGCTTCAGCGGTCGACTAGCCTGGTGGTCGCTGCAGTTGCAAGGTTTCGACTTGGAGATAGAGCGTAGGATCAGATATGGTGTCGAGACACATGGATGTGGAGGAGATCCACGAAGATATGATGCCCGAGTTCGACACTACGGCGTTCACATCTAGGGCATATCTCAACTTGATCGAATCTGTGACCAGGAGAAATTGCCTGATGTAAAGGTAGTTGAAGGGTATGTATTTAAGCGAAAAGAGGCTAGCCAAGAAGATGGGAGCATGAAATTGTGGGTGCCGGCGGAAGTAACCTCCGCATTGATAGAGAACGCGCATAAGCTAGAGACTGCCGAACAATTAGGAATAGCTAAGAAATTCTCTAGGTTGATGCAATTTTATTCCTGGCCGGGTATGGTGGTACAAGTCCGCAACTATGTGCGAGAGTGTGTCACATGTAAGCAGGTGAAACCTACGAATATGGTAATGAGACCATTGATAGGTAAAACAGGTAGTGACAGAGAGACCCTTTCAAAAGTTATACATTGATTTTTGTGGAAGTACCCCATAACGAAAGGGGGAAGCACGTATATCCTAATAATTGTGGATCATTTAACTAAATTTGTTTATTTTTAAGGCGTTGTGTGAGGTTGCAATACGGAAGATGATAGAGTTTTTAGTGCACGAGGTCATGTGATCGTATCCGTGTGAGAGTTGCGGAAAAGCTCGTGCCCATGGGCGCTAGGTTGCGCACCCCTGATCAGAGATGCAGCAGGTGTCAACAAGAGAAGCCTGGGAATGGGGACTACAATTCAAAGAGAAAAATGAGCAAATAAAGCATATAGGTTTATGCAGGGAGTACTAAGAAGGTGGCCGTACAAGCCTACAAGTCTACAACAACAAAAATGTCCCGAATTGGGCTTCTGTGTGGAGTCAAAACATAAAATCTAATTTGACAATCTAAAATCTAATTTTAGATTTGAATAGGGAGAATTAATCGGCGTGCCCTGGATTTGAATTTGAATTTAGAATTTGCGATTTTGAAAGTGGGAATTAAACAAAATTTAATAAATGTAGAAAAGCAGATGAGATTTTGGTTCTGCGTCGACTACTTCTGGAAAATTCAATTAAATGGAAATGTAAAAATGTTTAAACAGTGTCAGTTGAGATTGAAATATTATGTATGGTAGCGGTTCAATGGAACAAGTGGCCCGACTACTACCGCTGTACGCAATTGTGAGTGGGAGGGGTACCAAGTGACAGTGGGCGTACCAAGTGCATGTGCAGTGCGAAAGTATGCAATGCTTTCAAGGCAATGGTTTTCTTATAAAAATGAAATCATTTTTTAAAATTCTTATTTGTTTTGGGGATGGCAGACACTTGATCTGTGTAAAACGAATATATGGATTCCATCTTTAATACATCCATCTTTTCGCAATTTAACACAAATGCGGCATCCAAATAATATGTATTAGATTCAAACGCCATATCCATTGGTGAAATTAAACTCCCAACAGCCGCAGGAACTAAATTGTATAATTGCAACTCAATTTAAGCTGGATAGATCTAAATACCACGCATACAAATAGACAGCAGCATCCACTTCCAATATCAGCAAGAGTGCACCATATAAACCAATGATTCTTGTGACTATATGTAGAAGCGCAAGAAAAATAAAAGTATTTCTAATGATGCATTATATTTTTTATTTTATAACATTGTACAAAAATTTTAAATTACATTTCCAATTTAAAGATTAAAAGAAACTTTATTTTTTCTTATGAATTATAAAACAAAATGGTAATCACACATGGTTTCACATGTATAGTATACACATTGAACAGAATTGCTTTGTATTGATTGTATTTAAATATAAATAGAAAGTAAATAAATACAATATAATAAAATAAAAAAAGGATTACAGATTAAATTTTTTGAAACCCATAATTCTCTGCTTCGCTTTTTTAAATTTTTAAGCGACGATTTAAAGTAGATGAGGGGTATATTTTCCTATGCAAAACCTGATCTGTAAATATAGTGTGTTTTTTTAGACGTGTGGTTTTCAAACTGGCAATACTTTTTTCGGAGTTGGTCCTTTTGACAGCTGTCACTTGATTTATGCTCAGTTTGGTTTGCCATTTCACAGAATTGAAGCCGAACGACCATAAAGCGCGTCGCACGTTCGGTGAATGGGCCCAAAACGAGATGGCCACCGTTCCTGATTTTCACAAGAAAATTTTGTTCAGCGATGAACCTAACTTTTGGTTGAATAGGTACGTTAATAAGCAAATTTGAAGCATTTGGAGTGACGATAATCCACAAGCCATTGTTGAGACGCCGTTATATCCTCAAAAAGTCACTGTTTGGTGTGCTCTATGGGCAGATGGAAGCATTGGTCCATATTCCTTCAAAAATGAAGCTGGCCATACTGTTACAGTCAACGGGAACGCTATAGATCCATGATTAATGACTTTTTCGTGCCTGAATTGGAGGATGTTGATGTGGACGACCTTTGGTTCCAACAAGACGGCGCCATACAGCCAACGAAACAATCAATTTATTGAAGGAAACTTTTGGTGAGCGCATTATCTCGCGTCGTGGGCTTGTTGCGTGGCCTCCAAGATCGTGCGATTTATCACCGCTGGACTATTTTTTGTGGGGTAATGTGAAGTCGATTGTCTACGTAGATAAGCCCGAGACGATTGACGCCTTGGAAGAGAATATTCGGCGCGTTATTGCTGACATACAGCCCCAATTGTTGCAAAAAGTGGTCGAAAATTGGGCCTCTCGGCAGGAATTTATTCGAGGCTGCCGCGGTCGCCACTTGCCCGAAATCATCCTTATAATAAAACTAAATTTTTGGCCATAACATTAAATTATATGCGTTTTATTTCAAAACCACACAAAAAAACACCCTTTACATATATTTCAGCTGTGGTTTGAATTAATTTTTCAAGCAACTATTTCTGGGAATATCGCACTGTTGCTGGAGCAAATGCTTTTAATAACACTGCGGTATTACGCTACAGGCTGCATGCAACGAGTGAATGCGGCTGTTTTTGGTGTATCTCAGCCTACCGTTTCGATAGTTATCTTTTAGGTGTAACATCATAAAGTGCTTATTTATTTTTTTCAACTAATTTATTTAACATATTAATTTCATCAATGTTAAATTCGAAGCACGAACGGTTTCCATTTTCAAACTCAAATTATTGAAATAAATGTAAAGAGAAAACATATGTTTTTGAACGGTGCTACCAAAAACATTTCCCAAATTGAGGAGTGTTACCATATTTTTTCTTCATTCATTGTTTTAGTTAACAGAAACACTGTGAATATGAAACATTAGTTAAACTCTAGTAATCATTTTAGTTAATTAATTGTTAACCAATGACTGTGAAAGCGGGCCTTAAACATTTATTGACTTCCTCTTCCTTATTGGATTTATACTGCCTTGGTTCTACTGTGATCGCTGTAGTAAAGCAGATTTTTACCAGTTTTTGACAATGAATCCGATCTAAATTGAGGCAGAATATAAAATTTTTATTTTAAAAATTAAATAAGTTTTTTTACTTATTTTTATATATATTGTAGTGGATCTCTCCATTCACTAATACCACTCTAATCAGTATCTTTCGTATGCTAACATTCATACACTAGTTAGTGAAGCATACTTGTCGACTATGCCTTCACACTTGCATACGAGTGATATATGATCCTCGTTCATTCAAGCGCACGGGACCAACGGCGCGCTGTTACTAAATATTTATGAAATTGCAATTGTCCAAAAATGCGATTATGCATTTTTGATACTGTACGAATTCATATAAATATCAATCGCACAACCTTCAACTGTATATTTGTATGTATCCGTACGTTTATACCCACAACAACAACAAGGAATATGCAGTCTGCGCATGCAGTAGCATTGTGGCTCAAATGACACTTGCACAAGAATTAGGTGCATTCCCAAAAATGCAACATAAGCATTTGGGTGGCATTGAAACGTATGATCATTGAACTTGCACATGCTGCTATGCGCTGCTGTTATATTGTGCTGATATTTATTTTTAGTACATATTAATTATTATTGATGATGTTAGCAATAAGTTATTATTTAAGACGATGAATTTCAATAAACAAATCACTCTTTGATTCTTTAGCAACAAGAAAACTGAGTCTTTTTATTTTCAGCGACGGATTGTTCAGGTTCAAGTGCTTGAATAATCAAATCATTATTCCTAGCCTCATATTGGTTCAAGTGCCTGTATGAGACGTCAATAAGGAATACTATCACTACAGTCAAACGAGGCTGTATTTACATTTGGTGACCCCGACGTGATACACAGGACATAAGATTGATTCAGCAAAAGCACAGCAGTGTGAGCATTCAATTTTTATCACAATTCATCAATCGGTTTTAGTTCGAGCACACAGGGTGCTACAAAACACGATACTTAAGAAGCAAGAGCACAATAGTGTGAGCGTTAATAATGACAACTATCGACGATCTCGTCCGTCATCAGGACGACAATGCAATTGGTCTCCAAAAGGCCATTGCATCCTATAAGAAGACGCCGAAAGATCGGAAGACACTCGACTATATTGAAAGGAAATCCAGAGAAATTGAGGAGCTATGGTTAACTTTCCAACGTATCGATAACCAAATTAGAAGGGATCCAACGGCAGCTAATGACCATCCATACTTTGTGAAGGATCTATACACATCAATGGGCAACCGATACCAAGACTTCCTTGCAGACGTCAAGGAGAGCAAACAAATACTCACAGCAAAGGGCATAACTCAACCACAAGCAGTTAGTGTCCCAAGTTGCTCAACGGAACCTGCAGAGAAGGGCATAACTCAACCACAAGGAGTTAGTGGCCCAACTCGTTCAGCAGAACCCATAGAGAAGAGGCTTCAAAAGACTAATATGCCTAACATGGTGCACAAGCAAAAGACAGTTATTGCACTCGTGCAACGCATGTTAGACGATGTATTGGCTGATGACACACCCCATTCATGCCAATATTATACTACAAAGGCCAACCTTATAGAACATCATTGGAATGCAGCCCGGAGATTTAATGATGTTATACTGGATTCTATAGATGACATGAATTCTGACGATTATAATTTTGAAGAATACCTGAGCATAGAGATGCATGTCAGTAACAGAATTCTTATGCTTCAAGAGAAGGGAGTGACCGTTCCTGCAATTTCGAATCGAGCGTCACTCGCCGAACATTTGCCAAAGGTAATACTGCCAAAATTCGATGGAGATTACCTGAAGTGGCAACAATTTTATGATTTATTCAATGAAATGATCCACAAAAGGCCACTTCCAACAATACAGAAGATGTGGTATCTTAAAACAAATGTGATCGGAGAAGCAGAACGATTAATTAGACACCTCACTCTAACTGAGAATAACTACCAAACTGCATGGGAATCACTCCAGGATCGATATAGCAATGTGCGATTGCTAACTTCAGCTCTGTTGGAAAAACTATTGGGGCAAAACAAACACTCAACAGACTATCCATCAGCGGCAGCACTAAAGGGACTTCATGATACAACCCAGGAAACCTTACTGGCATTAAGAAACCTTGGTTTAGACACAAATTCTTGGGATCTAATTATTCTCCACCTCCTAGTGAAGAAATTAGACAAAGGCACGCGGATTGCATATGAGCAGTCATTGGAGAAGCCAAAGGAATTACCTACCCTAAGGCAATTCTTAAAGTTTATTGAAACAAGATTCCAGTCTCTCGAGGCAATCGGCCAAAGAGAGCATACGGCAAAAACATTGACAACGGTAATAGCCACAAAACAAGGAATCAAGAAATGCTTGTCTTGCAATAGCCAAACACATCCGCTGTTTTCATGCCAAAGCTTTTTGAAATTTTCTGTTCAGAAGAGGTTACAGTTCCTAAAAACACATAAGCTGTGCATTAATTGTCTAAAGCCTGGACACTGGGCAAAGGATTGTATGTCAAGAAAATGTACTAAGTGTAATCACAGTCACAATACATTAGTACATTCTGAAGGATATCGCAGCGAACCAGCCGTAAACCAGGTCAAGTATGAACCACACCCTCAACAGTCCACAACACTAGTAGCTTCGAAGGAGTCGAAGCAACAGGGATATGTGCTCCTCAGTACTGCAATGGTGAAAATAGTCAGCAACAACGGGCAGGAAGTTGAATGCAGAGCCATTCTGGACTCCAGATCTCAGATCAATATCGTGAGTGAACGGCTTGTCAAGAGACTTGGAGCTTTAACGAAGTCAACAACAATGAATATCCAAGGAATAGGCAAGGGAACTCGGAGAGCACAGCGTCGAGTTAGCCTTGAACTACAGTCACGAATTAACGGCTTTTCCACTCGGCTGGAGGCGTTCGTTCTAGGAGATATAATTTCTCCGCAACCGACAAAACCATTTGACATATCCAAATGGCCAATTCCGAAGAACATCACTTTAGCGGATCCAGTATTCAACCGTCCTGACAAAATCGATGTTTTATTAGGAGCGGCATTCTATCACCAAGTATTGTCAATTGGACAGATACGATTAGCAATCGAACTTCCAACACTACAAAACACAATGTTTGGCTGGATACTATCAGGAAGGATAGGAGAACTTCAGATGGCGTCAGCAACTTGCGGTATTTGCAGTGAGGATGATGATGATACAAACCAACTTATTGAACGACTATGGAAACTGGACGAAGTCGAACTAGCTGAATCAATTTTATCCCCAACAGAAAGACTTTGCGAAAATCATTTTATACAAAATACAACTAGAACCAATGATGGGCGTTTTATTGTAAAATTACCATTCGTAGAGAATGCGGCTGTTTTAGGTAGTTCAAGGGATATAGCAATCAACAGATTCCTGGCGCCTGAACATCGATTATCTAAATGCCGTTCGTGAACAATATATCGAGTTTATGGAAAACTATGAAGCCTTGGGCCACATTAGGGAGATCAACATCAATGAAATACTTTAACCTAATTACTTCATCCCACACCACTGTGTACTTAAACCTGACAGCAGCACAACAAAACTGCGGGTGGTATTTGACGCATCTTCAAAAACGTCATCGGGAGTCTCACTCAATGACATAATGCACATAGGTCCAACCATACAATCCGAACTATTTTCAATCCTGCTACGTTTCCGTCTACCGAAATTTGTATTCACCACCGACATTGAAAAAATGTATCGGCAGATACTGGTCTACTCTGAAGTTCGCCATTATCAAATGATCATATGGAGGAGCGACCCTAAGAAACCACTGAAGTGTTACGAACTTAACACTGTCACATATGGGACAAGATCGGCACCATACCTCGCCACAAGATGTGTCAAACAAATGTCATCAGAAAACGCCATCCGGTATCCACTAGGTGCTCAGATGCTTCAGGATAACTTTTATGTCGACGATGGTCTTGGTGGATCAAACAGTCTGATTACCGCCATGGAAACTCAACGGCAACTCATCACTATGTTGAATGGGTATGGATTCAATCTACGCAAATGGTGTGCAAATAACCCTAAACTCCTGCAGAACATTCCACAAGGTGACCAGGAAGTTAATTTGGATTTTACTAACGACAAGAATGATTCGATAGAAACCCTGGGCCTGACATGGCTGCCAAAGACTGACCAATTCTGTGTAAAGGTGAATCTCAACCCCGTTAAACGAATTACCAAGCGGTCTGTCACCTCAGACGTTGCGAGATTATTTGATCCTCTTGGCATTCTAGCTCCAGTTGTAATTACAGCAAAAATCTTTATACAAGCATTATGGCAATTAAAAATTAGTTGGGATGAAGCTCTACCAGCAGAATTACATACAAGATGGGAGCGTTTTCGAAGCGCATTGCAAGAATTTGAAAACTTTAAATTCTCACGACACATTCATAGAAGTGAGATCCCAACATCAATTCAACTTCACGTCTTCTCCGATGAATCAGAAAAGGCCTTCGGAGCAGCAATTTATATCAGATCTATCTTCAAAGAAGGAAGAGTAGTAGTGAGGTTGTTATGTGCCATATCACGCGTAGCTCCACTTAAGCTACAAACATTGCCTCGCTTGGAACTATGCGCAGCAGTACTTGGCTCACAGTTGGCAGCTAGGATAAAAAATGATTTAAGGTTAAAGGATTGTCAGACTCACAAATAGTTCTGTCTTGGATTAATTCAGCCTCCTCATCATTTCAAACATTTGTAGCCAACAGGGTAGCTACTATTCAAGGTTTGACATTAGCAGAACCGTGGCGTCATGTTAGCTCCAAGGATAACCCAGCTGACGTTGTTTCACGAGGATTATCACCAAGAGAATTTGCAAGATGTGACCTGTGGCTTTACGGGCCATTTTTTCTACATGGGAAAGAATCAGCATGGCCTCCCAAGTTTGCTCCACAGCTAGCCATTCCCAATAACATCGAGAGAAAACGAACGAATCCAGCATCCTTGGTAGCAATTGACTCTGAAGAACTGGTGTATACAATCAACCACCGAAACTCTTTCAGGACTCTTCAACGCATCGTAGGATACATTTGTCGTTTCATAAGCAACACTAGATGTAGCAAGGACGTACGAAAAACTGATATAGCGCTGACTCCTATCGAATTAGATCATGCATTAAGAATCATTGTTCAAGCTATGCAAAGATCTGATTTCAATGACGACATCATGTACCTCAAGAAACACAAGGATCTCAAGGGGACGAGTACATTGAAGAGCCTATCACCATCTTTGGATGACGCAAACATTTTGTGAGTTGGAGGACGATTGGAAGCATCACTGATACCTTATGAAGCAAAACATCAAATGCTCATTCCGTATAATGATCCCTTAGCAAAACTACTATTTGAGATGACTCACATCGAGAATAAACACTGTGGACCTAAAGCCTTGCTGGCCATAATAAGGCAAAGGTACTGGCCCATAAAAAGCAAATCATCGGCCAGATCAACAGTACAGCAATGCATACGATGCATCAGGGCAAGGCCTCAGTTGCTGAACCAATTAATGAGAAACCTGCCAGCAACACGCGTTACACCAGCACGCCCATTCATTAACTCTGGAGTAGACTACTGTGGACCATTCTGGGTGCATTACAAAATTAGAGGGAAAAGACCACAAAAGGCTTACATATCCGTTTTCTGCTGTTTTGCTACTAAAGCTGTCCATTTAGAACTTGTAAGCGATCTTACGACAGAAGCATTCATTGGCGCTCTGAAACGTTTCATTGGCCGACGTGGAAATTGGCAAAACTTATATTGTGACAACGCGACAAATTTCGTTGGCACCAAAAACAAGCTTACGGAACTGACTACATCAATATATTCAGATGAAGGGAAAACAAAAATTGAGACAGAATGCGGTCTGTGGGAAGCAGCAGTGAAGTCTGGGAAGCATCTTTTGGTTAGGAGCGTGTCAACAGCATCACTAACCTATGAAGAGCTGGAAACAGTCATTATTGAAATAGAAGCCATTCTCAACTCAAGACCAATAAGTTCGATGTCCAACGATCCAAATGACTTAGGCGCCCTGACTCCAGGCCACTTCTTGATAGGAGAACCACTCAACACGCAAGTCGATGTAAATAACATCCCGTCAACTTCAAATTTGCTGACCCGGTGGAAACTCGTATCCCACATCAAAAATGAGTTTTGGAAACGATGGTCGCACGAATATTTATGCGAGCTTCAATCTAAAACCAAATGGACACATCAGCACAATAACATCAACCAAGGGGACATGGTAATAATCAAGGAAGACAATGTTCCAGTTCTTCAATGGCCACTAGGAAGGATAACAAGGACGTATAAGGGTGATGATGGAGCAGTACGAGTGGCTGATGTTAGAACAGCTACTGGAACTTGGAAACGTGCAATCCATAAATTAGCTCTACTACCCATAAATGATAATAGGATCCATGACCAACCAACAAGTCATGAGAATCAAGATGGAGTAGAAATACCAACAAAACGAATAAAAACAAGACATACGGGACTCACAACAGTACTGCTGGGATTACTCATCACACCAATTGTCATGGGAGGTCCAATAAGATTTTCGCAGATTGCTAACAACAAATTCAACACGGAATTGGGTATTTACTTCGAAGGAATAGGTTCAGCACATTTCGAGAGGTCAGAATGGAAACTTGTAGTGTACTATGAACTAGAGTCATACTGGGCAGAACTTACGACTTTATCCAAGGGCATCAGTAGTTTACGACAGTTATGTCAGAAGCTGCCACCATTTACTTGTCATGATACACTTGTGAACTTCGAGCATGTTGAAGCTGAATTACAAATGGATAACAAGATATTGTTTCCCCATCGATCTAAAAGAGGTGCTGTGGATATAGTGGGAAATATTGCAAACTCATTGTTTGGTGTTTTGGACTCAGAATATGCAGAATCAATGTCAAAAACCATTCAGCAAGTGAAAAAAATGAAGGAAATCTATTAGTCCTGCTCAAAAACCAAGTGATTGATTCTACTATCAACGTGATCAAACAAGATCAAATAGAAGTCAAACGAAAATTCGATAATCTTGACAACCAAATCAATGACCTAATGAAAACCTTAAATCACATTGAAGGAGAAAAGTTTCAAGTCAAGCTGACTCATTATTTCATCACTCTGACCCTCCAACTCATTATGATAACATCTCACTTGCAAAGAATCCAATAATCAATATTGAATGTTATGACAGATACACACCATAACAAAATCAGCCCATTATTGCTATCACCAACTCAATTACAAGAAGAAATTCTCAAGATAAAAACTCATCTTTCAACATCCCTCCAAATACCAGTGAATCAAGAGGACTCACTGCAACTGTACAAATTAATGAAGGTAGAAGGTGGTTTAACAAAGAAGCATGCCATTTTTAGAATCTCATTGCCATTAATTGCAGAGGAAAGATTCGAACTGTATCGGATGGTACCAATTCCTAACATAATAAATGGCACAATGACTACAATAGAATCTTGTAACAGATTTCTAGCCATAAACACGCACAGAGATCAATACGTTGTCATGAGTTTAGCTGATTTGGGGGCTTGTACAGTGATGAACCCATATACATACTTATGCGCCAACACCCAATTGATACACAACAGAGGGTCTGAAGTATGTTCATGTGAAGTTAAACTGTTTGCCAATGATACTCAACGGGATTGCATCCACCATGAAGTTCAAGACAATTCAACCTGGATTCAAATGGATCATAAGAACGAGTGGATCTACGCCTTGAAGTTTGCCACTCGCTTGAGTGCAGTATGTTATGGTGAAACCTTGCAATTAACATTAGAAGGATCGGGAATGCTGAAGCTACAACCATCTTGTGTTCTGAAACACAGTTTTATCACAATTCACGGCTATAAAACTCTCTCAAGCTCAGTACAAACCTCATATGTCAGCTTGGCCAATGCTACTGACATTCTCAAAATGGATCAAGGCCAGCACCGATCACACTACACGAATAATATTGAACACTACAACATGCAATTATCCAATCTCAGCACCATTCAAGGTCAATTATCAGAAAGAGTTTGGGAGTTACCGTCCAAAGTCCAAACAATGGGTGTTCACCTTTCTGCAGTCGGGTATTTAGCGCTTACCCTATCGGTTGGTGTAATTATGTATTCAATCTGGAAGGTCCAATCAAAAAAGCATAAATGTGATGTCACTCTACCCCAGCCATTACCGCGGAATAGGATGCAAGACCCAGAAGACGAAACAAAATTTGATACAATTTTTTAAGGTTGTTGACGCAGTCAACGTGCGGGAGAATGGACGAATTCATATAAATATCAATCGCACAACCTTCAACTGTATATTTGTATGTATCCGTACGTTTGTCCCCCAACAACAACAAGGAATATGCAGTCTGCGCATGCAGTAGCATTGTGGCTCAAATGACACTTGCACAAGAATTAGGTGCATTCCCAAAAATGCAACATAAGCATTTGGGTGGCATTGAAACGTATGTTCATTGAATTTGCGCTGCTGTTATATTCTGCTGATATTTATTTTTAGTACATATTAATTATTATTGATGATGTTAGCAATAAGTTATTATTTAAGACGATGAATTTCAATAAACAAATCACTCTTTGATTCTTTAGCCACAAGAAAACTGAGTCTTTTTATTTTCAGCGACGGATTGTTCAGGTTCAAGTGCTTGAATAATCAAATCATTATTCCTAGTCTCATATTGGTTCAAGTGCCTGTATGAGACGTCAATAAGGAATTCTATCACTTCAGTCAAACCATTCTGTATTTACAGATAAAATAACAATTTACAAGAAAATATGATTTCGATTCGTTGCTGAATAAGAATAATTATGTAAACATTAACTTTAAGGTAATGATTTTTGGGTATTAATACCAATCAATTTTCTTAAATAAATTTAAATTGAAAATCAAGCTGACGATGTCGCTATCATTCTTTCTCATATTTGGGCTCATTTATTCGCGAACGAAATCTGCGATAGCTCCCGTGCAATGTTATAAATTGAGCCCATCACTCGCGTACATCTTGTTACAGCTCCACTGACACTCTTATATTAAATACAACAGATCCACCACATTGCGATCCTCCCAAACTCCCAAATTTCTAAGGACTAAATACTGGACTAATAGAACACTGGGATGAACCAGAAAGACTTTGACACGCTTTTTGCGAAAGTAGCCAGCAACGCAGCGAAGCACATACAAGCACTAGAGAGAAAGCACAGCCAACTGACGCTGTATAAGCTTACAGGCAGCACCCCAGCGCCAATAATACTAAGAGAAACAGCAAAATTACTAAAACCAGAGGAGTACGTACCTTCAACAGCAATAAAACAAGATATCCCAAAATACACGCCACAACTCAACGATAAGGCTGGCCCAATGCCATTATCGATCGAAGAATACAAGAGGCGACAGAAAAGTAAAACATCGCAGCACACACCTCAAAAGATGTCCCGGCGCGGCAAACGCAGTGGTGCCCAGGTACAATTGCGCACGCGTATAGCTAAGCTATACCGGATAGCCAACCTTGCTGACACCAAAGAAGAGAGACGCCAGGCAAAAATTAAGATAAAAATACTACGCACTGACGCACTACGAACTTATGCCGTGAAAAACGCACAGAAGGCCAGACATCAAATTTGATATCGACGAACAATTACTGCTGCCAGAAGAAGAACTGCCCAGCGAAAAAAAATAAATTTATGAAATGCCTCTAGCATTAGCTTAAAATCGAAGGTATACCAACTATCAAGAATTTTGAAGTCACATCTACAAAAGAGAGGGACACGGTACTAATGATAAGGAAGTGGATACTGCACATATAAAATCGGCACTAGAATTATAAACATTATTAAACACTAGTATATGTTATACAAATAAAAATAAATATATAAAAAAAGGTAATAAATACAAGTAAACGACATTTCTTTCCTACAAACATTTATATAAATAAATATCAACAAATATAATAGCACTGGGTTGCATTAATAATTATTTTCAAGAGTTAACAAATATTATATTTTCCTTTTGAAATGGGTAAAACTCATTCAAAAGTGCAAGAGCACACTGGTAACAGACAAGTTACTATACTTAATAACCAGCTACAACACTCGACTACACTTGAGGAACACGAACTCAAACTGACAATAATACTAGCAATTGTAGGTTTACATCTTGCCATTACGCTGTTTCAAATGTACAAAACCTACCACCAAAAGCAATCGCTGAAAGCAGCGAAATGAGTTTTCGATCTGAACGAAATAGTCGCCCCAAAGTAAACTACTATGGACTTGATTTCACTGACCATAATAGAAAACATTGCGAAAAATTTAAAGAAAACCCCTAAAAGAGTATATTCCACTCAGCATTTAGATTATTTAATCAAAGAAGTCGAAATACGTCCAAATGAGTTTCAAACAGAAACTAGTAAGATAGACCTTTCCCTTCAAGAACTTTACATCGGAAAATTTAAAAAAGCAACAGACTATATCTGCCTAACGATAAGTTCAAACATAACTACAAGTACTTCCAATTCAGTAACCATGTCTACATTTAATATAACTGAAAGCTTGCAATTGATACCTATTTTCACAGGCAGAGTTGAGGACGTTTCCATCTTCACAAGCCCTGTTGCCGTGATAGCGGCGACAGTACCAGATGATTGCACCAAAAAATTTTATAATCTGGTATTCACAACAAAGTTAACAGATATAATAAAGCAAAGGTTAGAAATACTGGAAGAAACCATCACAGCGTTGCTCATTTCAGAACTTAAACGTACGAGTATGTACACACCAACAACTACTGTTAACTCAGTACTATATGACATTTCTCGAGCAAACCATGGTTCAAAATCCGTCACGCAATACTCAGAGCGTATAGAGGACTTGATCAACTCCCTGAACAGATTACAAACTGCAGACGCAACATCTTTTTTTTTTTTTTTTTGTCTTTTGTTTTTAAACAGTTTATTTATTTATTGAATTCACTCATTTCGAGCCTAACAAAAAGTAATTAAATCTTAAGAGTTAAGTAACTATATTTCACTATATTTTGGCCTTTCAGTTTTAATTCAATTTAAATTCATTTCATTTTAGTATCTTACTAGCTGACCCCGCAGGCGTTGCCCTGCGTGAAATTATGTGTTTTAAAAAGAAAAGAAAGTTGAATTTATATTGTGTTGAAAATCATTTATTTGCGATTTTTCTATATTTTTTTCAATGTAACGCAGCTTGATAAACAATATTTTTTGTTGTCTGTTCCGGTGCGTAAATGTACAGAGAAGATGGTTTTCCAACTCGTGAACACGCCACGTAAAGCTGGCCGTGTGAAAAACATGGCATTTCCAGATTTATGCCACACACTTCCTGGGATCGTCCTTGTGACCTGTTGATTGTCATCGCAAATGCAAGTTTCACTGGAAACTGAATACGTTTGAACTGAAATGGCAAATCATTGGAACTCAAAGGAATTCGTTGAATCGAGCATTCTGCCCCCTTGTAAGTCCCTTTCAAAATTCTTGCAACTATCACATTATTCGATAGCTGCGTCACAATCAGTCGGGTTCCATTACACAGTTTCGGCGCATGAAGATTGCGAAGCATAATAATGACAGATCCAACTTTGAGACGCAAATGATGCGGCGGCATGCCAGGCAAATCCAAAGAATTTAGAAATTCCACTGGATAATTCATGGCTTCGTCTTCATTTTCAACACGATCGATCGATTTGTATGAGCGCAAATCTCCCGGAATTTGACTTTGAATCGTCCAGTTTAAGACATTAACATCGGTATTTTTGGCAGCTAAAATTGCGCGTGCACTCAACCAATCGTAGTTACGATAATTTTGGCCAATGTTCGGATAAACATTCGTGATGAGTTCAGCTTTCGTAGAATTGAATTGATAAAATGGCAGGTGGAATTGATATCGAACCACTGGAAGTATCAACCGGAATTTGCCCATTTCCAATTCTTAGCAGTTCTTTAGAGAAAACTTCTGCGGTGCTATCCTGTTGCAGGAACACTCGCATATTCATACCGCCACAAATACGATGACTTGAGACATGCGTTCAATTCATCCGCCGCTGTTGATTTCGTAATAACAGGAAGTGTTTGTCGAAAATCGCCTGCTAACAGTATCATTGCGCCACTAAAGCGACGATTATTATTCCGCAGATCTTTCATTGTTCTGAAAAGTGCTTCTAGAGACCCTTTGTGAGCCATTGTGCACTCATCCCATACTATCAGTTTACAATTCTTCAACACTTTTGCCATAGCTGATTGCTTTGAAATGTTGCAAACAGGTGTTTCATTGATTTGCATGTTTAACGGAAGCTTCAGTGCCGAATGTGCCGTTCTTCCACATTCTAGTAGAGTTGCAGGAATCCCAGTAGATGCGAGAGCCAACGCAATGCCATTTTGAGATCGTATTGTTGCCAAAATCAATGATATCACGAACGTTTTCCAGTTCCGCCGGGCGCATCAAGAAAAAATAGTCCACCGTTTCCAGCTTCCTCATCAATTCATCATATGCACAGCTTCCTCATCAATTCATCATACGCACTCTTTTGGTGCTCATTCAATAAAGGAACATTTCTTTGTACTTGTTGTTCCAAAGTTATTCTGTCGTATGCACGCTCACGTTCCAATTCACGATTCAGTACATCTCTGATTTGACGATTTGGCGCTTGCATATGAATTTCAGTCAATAGTTTGCCACTCATAAGCATACACAAATCTTCAATCAACACCAATGCTACATTGTAGATGTCATCGTTCATTTGAAATTCTGAATTCCATGTTGCCACTCGAATATGATGTAAAATGTCTTCGGCAATGTAATTTTTGTACGTATCCCATAATTGACGCAGATTTGAAGGCTGACATGTCGAAATGATCATCGCGAAAAGTGTGCGAACTTCAGTGGCATGCGAAGCAGCTATCGCATCGTTTGATTCCAGTGATTATCATGTTCCAGCAATTGTAATTGCTGGCATGCTTCTCGAAAAGTTGCACACACAGTACCATTCACAGTACGCAATGACTCAAATGAAGTTGAACCGCAATCGTCGTTTTTCGGGTGGATTGTGTAAATTCGTCCTAATGCATTAATTGAGAACACACCTGGATGTCCATCTACTGGTTGGCCTTGCTTTCTGCGTAACCATTTCTTCGACGATGCATTCCATGTATAATATCGAGGCATTTCCGAATAAAGCAATGTTCTCGCAAATGGATTACTGGCGCAAGTTGAGAAAAAACTCGTCAATGTTGTTGCTGGTGGTGTTTCCGCTCGCTGTACTGCATTCTCTGGGTTGAAATACACTCTTTGGCCATTCTCCAAATGAACTGCGAGATGCACAACAGTCGGAAAACGCTCATGAATTACAAACGAAAATATTCTCCAAAGCGCTTCATTGCAGTTCACGTATTGATCCACTTGCAAACGTATTTGATCGATTTCACAGAACTGCAATACTCAACATTGATATGAGTTTTCAATGTCTTAGACAATATTGGCGAATATGGTACGATCCATGTGTTGTCAACTTCGATATTCACTCCTCTAAATTGAATGCTGAATGTTCTGCCATTATTGTCTGATGAGCGACGCCGATAGAGTGTATTTCCATCATTTCCAGTTTGCGTTTCCGAAAGAAAAGCACGTGGATAATGTTTCGTGCATTTATTGTCAGACATACAAACCAAAGTGGGATTGTAGTGTCAGCAAGGTCCATGAACCATATTGGTTTTCACCAGTTCGTATAATTCTGGATCTATCTCTGGATCAGGATTTTCCGCAGAAATGATGTCATCAATTTGATCTGGTGTAATCTTGTCCACCATCTAAAGAAGAATGAGTGCGGGCGGCAAACCTCTTTTTTGCCACTCAACAGAGTACATCCAGCATCTAACAGCACCATATATACGTTGCTTCACGATAAAGTCCATCAAATATCGTAGCTGTATTTTGAAAACTCGTGCTGTGACATCGTGACGATCGCTTGCTGATTGACCGCGATTCAATAATTCGGTTATCTGTGGGCATTTTGGGTTGCAAGTGAATGTAACAAACAAATCCGGCCGTCCATAATTCCGCACGTATGTCATCGCATCCTGCGAGTACTCGTGCATGTGCCTTGGGCTGCCAATGTATGTTGATGGCAAAATAGTGAGACGGCCAAGGTTTCTCACATCTTCATCGCTATTGACCGCATCTCGGAAGTGAATATTCTCTTCAGATCGAAGCTTGGTCTGATTGAAGCGAATAAAATTGAGTCGTTGTGTCTCCATCGTCACGTACACTTCAACTGCATACTGTTGAAATAATCGGCGATATCTCAAGAGATGGTTGTCAATAGTTCATTGCACTGACCTTCTTATTTGTATCGACACCTAACAAAAAGTTAACAAAAAATGAACTTACAATCAAGAGTGTTTGTTTTTCTTTTACTAACCATTGGCAGGATTGATCATGTTGTATCTCACCATGGCAGAACATACGCGGATATTGTAGTGAGTCATACGATCGATTTGTTTCACTGATTCGCTCTAATGCATCTCCAGCTCGACGTTTAATAACAATATCACGGGATTCTAAATTTTCGCCAACAACAACAATTGATATTTCATCGGCCGTCGGTGAGTGCCTGCTGGTCGTTTGTCCGCTTTTATGACGATTCTGTGATCATCAGATGGCATCGTTTCTAACGAAGTTTTGAATAAACATTTCTTGCAATTGTTGCACAATTTCTCTTTTCGTCGCATTGAAAATTGCACAACGTCGATTCACTTCTTCATCTGAATCTCCAAGGAAACATATTTGGAGATATTTGTGATCTGGATCAGGATGCGGCAACAGCGATCCAGCAAGATGATAAATTTGCCCGTGAATCTGTATAGTTGCAGACAAATATGCTAATTTCTGTATTTTATTGGCGAGATAATAAGTGTTAGATTGTTGGTGAACTAACCTTGAATGTGTGATTGTAATTATGTTCATTCACAATTTCCCCACCAAACGACGTCATTTGAAAACAATCGTTATACATCTTGAAATTTTGTAAAAAATGATTCGAATTTGGTGATTCACCGTAAATCAACGACCGCAATGGCTCTGGTGGAGGAAGTAACTCTGGTAATTTCACTTTTCCGCTTGTGCAACACAATCCGGCCGGTCCGGCTCATATCGAAAGGCTGCACGTTCGATATTCAAATTAGGCAATCGTTGTTGTTGCTGGCGTTGTCGGTGAGCAGCCAAACGTTGTTGCTTCATGAATTTCCTGAGCACGAACTTGTCTTCTTCTCAATCGTTGTTGCTCATTGTAAGCTTCGTGAGCCTCTTGTGATTGTGGCGCACGATGTTCAATCATTCCGATTCGAGCAGATTCCCTTGCAGTAGCATTTTCCTTTTTGTATGACTTCCTGTATAATTACGTTGGTCCGTTGTACGTCGAGAACGCCGACCGATATTAGCGCGACCTCTTTGTGGCATCGTAACAAATTTCAATCTGTAATTGATCACTTTGTATGAAACATACATAAAGTTTTCGCGGAATAATTTTCAATAATTTACCTTTTGAATAGCCGAAATAAAGAAAGCAAACGACCGAAATTGAACGATTCAAATAATTTACAAATCAGCTGAAGAAACAACACAAATAAATTCGAATGGAAATGAGGTTAGGTATTCACCATTAAACGAATATAATCAACTCACTTTTTTTGTTTGAAATGTCAATAATTTCACTCAAAAACTGATGATCCACAGATTTAAAATCAAATATTTCGTGAATGTGAACAATTTAACAATTTAATGTAATGAATTTAACTCGAGAAATCAATTAAAATTTGGAAAAATGTCAGAAAGTCAATTGACCGTGTCCGCACAGTTCGAATAAACAAATCAGAAAGAACAAACAATATACGCAGCTGTCAAAATAAATTAGCGTCTACAGCTCCATCTGTTGAGTTATTGGAGTATCAGTCAGTGCTTACAACACCAATATGAAACTAAATGTGCGCGTGCAATACCACGCACATACAAAAAAAATGAGAACAAAAAGTGAGATTAGGTTTTTCTAATTTTCGAATTTTCCGACTTTTCCGAATGTTTTGAGATCGATAGATTTGCAAGACACAATTAGAAAAAAAAATTTGAAAGAAAAAAAATTTTGTATGGAAAAAAGTCCTTTTTGGAATTTTTAAATTTTCCGACTCTTCTTCAGGAAGAGTATAAGGTTTTTTTTTATTTCTAAACATTCCCAGATCCACAACGAACAACCTCTGAAAATTCCATCAAGATTGGTCCAACCGTTCTCGAGCCTTAGCGTCACTAACAAACAAATATTAATTTTTATATATATAGATATATGAGTTAAAAGTTGAAAGAGAGAACAAATAAAATAATCACGGTTGTGTGTGGTGTTGCCACAATGGACTCTGGCCATAATAAGTGATTAGAGTTACCACACCAAATTTTGTTTTGGTTATTTTCTTCCATTAAAAGTTTAAACAAACCACACCTATATACGTACAATGCTTCGAATGTATAAATACATTAAAAAATGCGCTAACCGCTGTTGCAGACAATAACTTTATATTTAAAATAGTAACAAACAATGAAGTACGAGTTCAATCGAATGACTCGGAGACATACACAAAAATATTCTAAATGCTAAAGCGAGAAGGTACGAAGCTATACACATTTAAACCCAAAAATGAAAGGGGTTTCAAAGTCGTTCTTCGTAATATACACCCCTCCGCAGACCAAGAAGAAATTAAAAATGAGATTGGGGAAAACGGTCACAAAGTTTTAATCGTAACTAACATAACTCAACGGACAACAAAAAAACCGCTACCACTGTTTAGCATAGAACTGGAAACAACTAATTTATTTAACATATTAATTTCATCAATGCTAAAATTCGAAGCACGAACGGTTTCCATTTTCAAACTCAAATTATTTAAATAAATGTAAAGAGAAAACATATGTTTTTGAACGGTGCTACCAAAAACATTTCCCAAATTGAAGAGTGTTACCATATTTTTTCTTCATTCATTGTTTTAGTTAACAAAAGCACTGTGATTATGAAACATTAGTTAAATTCTAGTAATCATTTTAGTTAACTAATTGTTAACCAATGACTGTGAAACCGGGCCTTAAACATTTATTGACTTCCTCTTCCTTATTGGATTTATACTGCCTTGGGTCTACTGTGATCGCTGTAGTAAAGCAGATTTTTAGCAGTTTTTGGCAATGAATCCGATCTAAATTGAGGCAGAATATAAAATTTTTATTTTAAAACTTAAATAAGTTTTTTTTACTTATTTTTATATATATTGTAGTGGATCTCTCCATTCACTAATACCACTCTAATCAGTATCTTTCGTATGCTAGAATTCATGCCTTCACACTGGCATACGAGTGATATATGATCCTCGTTCATTCAAGCGCACCGTACCAACGGCGCACTGTTACTAAATATTTGTGAAATTGCAATTGTGCAAAAATGCATTAAGCATTTTTGATACAATAACAATTTACAAGAAAATATGATTTCGATTCGTTGCTGAATAAGAATAATTATGCAAACATTAGCTTTAAGGTAATGATTTTTGGGTATTAATACCAATCAATTTTATTAAATAAATTTAGATTGAAAATCAAGCTGACGGTGTCGCTATCATTCTTTCTCATATTTGGGCTTATTTATTCACCAACGAAATCTGCGATAGCTCCCATGTAATGTTATAAATTGAGCCCATCACTCGCGTACATCTTGTTATAGCTCCACTGACACTCTTATAAAGTTATATTAAATGTTTTATGATTGATTGAATTAAGAAATTGTTAATTTTTAGTCTGTTTACATTATTTATTGTTTTTAATAAGTTTGATGGGGATTGATCTTGAAAAATCTTAATTCGTATTACGGAAAATTGTGTGCATTCATCGAGAATAGGAGCTACTGTCAGAGGAGTTTTTTTTTTTTTTTTTTTTGGTTCGGAGGTGGAAATCTGCAAACAGACACTGGGCGCTCTCGCACCAGTAGTGTGGGGCTCTTACCCACTAAAACCACCTCCTCAGACGCCTCCCAGACGGTACATAGCCGTTAAGCAATACTTCGTCTGGGAGTGGGTTGGTCAACGGACCCCTCCTATTGATTCCCTGAACGTCGCCGCCACTCCAAGTGGCGGAGGTCTCGCATAATTGCGGCCGAGGTGTCACACACCACGTCCCATTTTTCCGGGCACTGGAGAATATAGTGCACGAGGTTGTCCGGTGTCACAGGTTCTCCGCAGACTCTTTGCAGTACCGCTCTGGCACCGCTGTATAGTGGACGTGAAAAAAGGATATGTTCCACGTGCTCGGGCTCCGTGCCTCCACAATTATCGCAGCAGGGGGATTCCTCCTGCCGGAATCTGTGTAGGTACGCCCGGAAACCTCCGTGCCCGGTCAGCAGCTGTGTGACGTGATAGTTCACCTCACCATGCGACCTATCCATCCAGCGTTGGAGATCAGGGATCAACCTCCTCGTCCAACGCCCCTTTTCGGATGCATCCCATCGGGCTTGCCACACCTGTATGGTGCTTTGCATAATGCTTGGTACGCGATCTTCCGCACTCAGCTCGTGCGTACTTTCGCCGTAGTATAGGCTCCACGCCTCCTTGGCCAGCAGGTCCAGCGGGATCATACCGGCTATCACCAGCGCGGCGTCTGCCGACACAGTACGGTGTGCTGAGATCGTGCGGAGCGCACATCTCCTATACGCCGCCTCTATGGTACGAACGTAGGCCTTTACGCTCGACTTCTCAGCCCATATGCGCGCTCCATACAGGATGGATTTGACGACCCCTGAGATGAGCCGCCTTTTCCAGTGCCGTGGCCCTCCGGGGTTTGGTATTATCCGGCAGAGCTGGGAACAGGTCCGCGCTGCCTTCTCACCTAATCGCCGAAAGTGCTCCTTGAACGTCAGTCTTGCCTCAATCCAGACGCCTAGGTATTTGAGATGTGGGGTCGTGGTAATGGTGCAGTCACCAACCCTTATCTCCACCACTTCCTGTACCTTTCGACCTGACACAAGGATTGCCTCCGTTTTGTGCTCTGCCAGCTTCAGTCCAACATCCGCCAGCCATCTTCCAACAGTGGCCACTGTGTGATTGGCCTCTGCTATTACCTCCTCCAGGTGTTTCGCCGTGATCACTAGCGCTATGTCGTCCGCATATCCGATTATTTTAACGTAATCGGGCACCCGTATGCGGAGGATGCCATCGTACATAACGTTCCAGAGAAGTGGCACCAGTACAGACCCCTGGGGAACTCCTCCGGTGATCTTGTACGTTTCTACACCTCCATCGGACTCGTATAATAGCATACTGTCGCTAAAATAACTAGTGATGATTCGCCTTAGATAGATGGGAACTTTGAACTCTGCCAGCGCTTCTGCTATGCGCGCCCAGCTGGCCGAGTTAAAAGCGTTCTTGACGTCGAGGGTGACCTTCGAGGCATCGACAGATGTCAAACACACTATAACGTCGAATCTAATTGTGTTTTCTCGAATCGGCCCCACCGAAGGCAATTTACCGGGATGCCTCTCATTTCTAACTCTACCATTGCCATTTTTGTGTGCCTATAGCAGTACATATTGAAGCAGTGTCGGACTATTCAACTGAACCATTTCTCGCTGCGCTAAAACGCATGAGTGGCAGGAGGGGTTTACTGATCGACATTTTCTGTGACAATGCTATAAATTTTGTCGGTGCGAACCAAAAGCTTGCTGAGTTGAAGAAATTCATGTTTAATTTAGAAAATAAAAAGTCAATTGTTGATTATTGCTCTAACGAATACATAAATTTTAATTTCATTCCACCCAGGGTACCTTATTTTGGCGGTTTGTGGGAGGCCGCAGTAAAGTCAATGAAAGGCCATCTAAATCGCACACTTTTGAGCACGAACGTGCATTTGAAGAGCTGACCTTGTCGAAATAGAAGCTATAATCAACCTTATCTCCACTTTCGTCTGATCCAAGTTGTTGTGAGTTAGAATCAAGCTACCTACGCGTAGTTGACTCACAGCACCGGCTCTTATTAAATTCATTAAGAACGCACATATTTTTAGGGTGCAAATATTGTAAATGAATAGTGATTATTCATTAATTATGATGTAAACTTTTAGGGTGTCACAGTTCCGCAGTCAAGCTGACGAGGGGCATTTAGAATGCACCGACGACACTTTTACTTGCAGTAGGTCATTGGGCCTGAGCCACTGACACCAAATAACAACTGCGAAACTGGAACACCAGAAAAGTCAAGACGTAGCCGGTAATGCTCATTTACAAATAGTATATAAGAACTAGTATTTTAAGAATAAACCTCTCTTGTGTTTTGAAACCGAAAAGTGGTAGTGTTTGAATTCTATGTTAGGGCTCTTGATTTTTCAGCCACGCGCCCGAAAACGGCGACAGGACGTCTCTCTCGCCGACAAGCAGATACGGACCCCAACATTTTGGCGCAGCCGGTAGGATCCAACGTCGAGTGCCAGGAAAAGAGCACTCCCACGCGGGAATCCACCAATAGGAAACCATCAGGATAACCATCCCAAAGGAGTTCAATGGAGGGTAAAAAAAAATGGTGAGTATGCTTCTAGTAGGACATTCTAGTATCTAAGTGAATTTTGTCGACGATTCTTCGGTGACCGTGTGGGCGCTTTTGCGCCGGTCATGCAGAAGAAGCAGCATTGGGGCTGATTAGCCGCTGCGGTTAGGTGACAATAGGTCGATCCAAAAGAAAAATTTTTACTTACGGTCAGGTTGTATAGGGTTGTTCCACTGAGATTAGGCTCATACTTTTTAATACATTTTGTTTCAGCATTCTCGGGGAATGTGGGACGTGTCTGTTTATTCACGGATTTTGCGTTATTGAATTGCGAACTTGTGTATACCGGTTGGTTTGGTTCGGAAAGAACGTGCCACGGTATAGGGTTCGTACGGTTATGATAGGGGATTTGTGTTTGTTTGTCGGTAGGGACATTTATACGATTCAATTTATATTGTTTTGAAATAAAAATAAAGATTGATTTAAATATTTGGCATTTTGAGTTTAGGGTATTAGGTAAAGAGGTGCAGACAACACGTGTTGTTGCATCAAAGTTTTTGAAGTTCGGAAACTACGATTTGCGTAGCAATGTTGAAGAAAACATTTAAATGCTATTATTATGTGGCGCATACGTTACGGGTTTATTTGTAAATATGGATTCAAATTTCCGGGAATGAATCAAGACAGTTTTGCCGGTAAATCAAATTTCGGTTTTTACAAACATATGGCCTTTTCTATGGATTCTTGGGAGGATTAAAGATGGTGAGAGGAAATCAAGGAGTATCTGTGAGGAAGCCAAGGACCAATTCGCATTGATGGAAGGACTTAATGGACGCCGGTAGACAGCGGAACTTGGTGATGGAAAACAAGTATGGCAGAATATGTATATAAAGGTAGAATTTAAGGTGGGATGTTTTTTTTTTAATAACTCTGTTTTGAATCATTAAGTAAGATCGAATAAAATATTGTAACAAGTTTTAACAAATATTGAATTTTTATTTATAATTGGGATACGCCATCTGTTGTGGCATTTGGGATATGACGAAGGAAGCGCAAGGATTACTGCTGAGGCAGGAGCAAATTGGCGAAACGATTGAAAAGCTGGTCCGTAATTTTAAGAAAGACGGCAGTTTAAGGAGTGAAGGAGTGTGCAGGATTGAAAAGAGGACGGGCGACCAATAGCAACCCACATAGAAAGGAGAGATCAAAATCAGCATCGGCTGGATTTACACAGACAGTATTGACATTGCCTCCTGAAGTTCGCTGGCCGGAGTATTTAACACCAGAAGGGATAAGCCGCATGGTAAAGCCAAAATTGGTACTTAATGAAGAAAAGCAAGCGGAATTTTTGTTTGGCGCATCTGAAGTCGGTGTCGAGCCTTTTTCTCCGGGAAGCCTGATAAATAACGAAAATCAGGGATATCCGCCAGAGGAGCCGGAAGCAGTAACAGTGCAGCAAAGTCTCGATACTGGGGACAATATTTCGCCAGTACGAACAAACGATCGAAGACTAATTATTTTGAGTCCGTCACTGGCCAATTACCTCTCAGATCCGGGAGAAGTGAATTTGGAAACTACCAAAAAGATTAATAAAGCTAAGGTTTTACCAGCAATTGAGAAAACACAAAGAAATAAAATGGGCATTCTGGAAGTTGCTCATGCGGTGGAGAAGTTGGTGCCCATGTTCTCAGGAGTCGAGTTGTCTGATCTGAGAACTGAGATTCGGCGCTTCAAAGAAGGTTGTGAGCAAGCGCAACAGAGTGTTCCGGAAGCGGACGGGGAACACTTAATAAAGTGTATTAGGCAAAGAACCACAGGTGATGCGTTTGATTTACTAGCGCATAGCTCAGTAAGCACCCTGCCGGAGTTATACGCACTTTTGGATCGGACATATTTGAAACAAAAGTCATGCGACTGTCTCGTTCGGGAAATTCAGGAATCAACTCAGACACCGGGGGAGGAATTGAGAGCCTGGGGACGAAGGCTCCAGTCTCTGGGGAGCGGTGCTGAGACGGAAGCCAACAGGCAGTTTCCAGAAAATGTTGCAGCATACAAGGCTCAAGTAGAACGGACTATGATTTCTGTGTTCAAGGCAGGTCTGATAAATAGGGATTTAGCTAATTATATTCTTACTCTCACCCCGAGGAGTATGACAGAACTAGTGGAAGCGGTCTCTTTAGCTGAAGCAGCAATACAACAGCGAACGGCAATAGGTGGAATCTGCTGGACGAATGCTCCTGCAGAGGTAGGGACAGTACAGCAGCAAAACAGATGTGGAATTGGTAGATTGATGGGTCAATTTCCGCAACAAAGAGATCAAGATTTTCCTCCAAGGAAACCCATTTGCTCATTCTGTCATAAGCCAGGGCACACAAGGGATGAATGCGTTACACGCAAAAACACGCCCTACTGTATGGAGTGCCAAACGTACGGTCATGAGGCAAGTAGACAGTGCCAAGGAGGCACGGTATGGAATCAGAATAGAAGGCAGCCAGCTACGAGGCGCCCGGTTCCACCCTTGAGGGACAGCAGGGGTAACATCAGTAGTCCCCGAGTTAATTCAACAGAAGGAATTAACCAAGGAAGAAATCCTTTCAAAACTGGGAGTGGTCAGCAGCAACCAAATTGGAATTCCAAAAGTGAACCAAGGATACGCAACACCCAACAGGGGTTGAGATGCTTCTCATGTGGACAGATGGGACATCGGGCAGCGGAATGCAGGGATAGACAATCCCAGCAAAGGAACCAGGGAAACTTCCAGCGGCCCAGTCGAGGCCAGTAGACTGGAAAGCCAAAAGAAAGAGAGTAATAATAAGGCCGGAAATACGTGGGACTAGTAATGTAGGAACTACAGTCCAGGAGAAGGAGGAGCAGGAGGCTCTCCAGTATCACGAAGAGTTAGGAAGTGGATACGCGTTCATGTTGGGAACAGAAGGACATTGCTTCGCTATGAGCAGGATAGGTGATGCCTTCATCGAGATACCCTGCGAGGAAGCAGCGAGTGGAAAGCTAGTGCTATTAGTAGATTCAGGGGCGGACACTAGCCTCGTAAAATCTAGTGTTTTACGGAAGGGGCTAGACATTAATCAAATGGACTTAAGAACCCTTAACGGAGCGTTTGGAGGGTGCATTAGGACATTGGGGTCGCTCAGAATAGGGCACAGTGGAGTTAAGGGTATGAGTTTTAGAGTGCACGCAGTGGAAGTCGATAGGAAAGGTATCCCGGCTGATGGGATAATTGGCCGCGATAATCTTTGGGGACGCACCATACTGGATGCGCTCGACAAGCAGTTATCATTCTATGATAACAATAAGCATAGAATCCTTACTTTTCCATTAATGTCATGGCAGGAAGGAACCGTGAGCAAGGTTAAGAATAGTAGGGAGGTAGTAAATGCTAGGTCAACTAGAGTAGTTACTATGCATGTAAATACGAAACTTAGGACTGTTGTTTTGCACAAGCAGCAGCTAGCGGAGGGCGTATATATGGGAGAAACCATAACGCACGTTGACAAGGGTAAGGTGTACGCTTGCGTACTCAACGCATCAGAAAAGGACTATCTGATGGATCTGAATATGATAATTTTAAAGAACCGAGTTATAGATCGGTTAATCAGATTAAACAAGTTGATGTAAGAAAAAGAATGGAGAGAGTGCTAGAATCACTGAAGTTAGACCCAAGCGTAAACTCAGAAGAGAAGGCATCAATAGAAGCCATTTGTGCGTCATTCCATGACATATTTTTGCTGGAAGGAGACCAGCTAACATATACACCAGAGGTAGAGCATGAAATACCTACTAGAGTGGATCAAGCGCCAATTAACCAGAAGCAATACAGATTGCCGCAAGCTCACAAAGATGAGGTAAATAGGCAAGTGGAAGGAATGTTAAAGGATAACATTATTTCACCGAGTATCTCGCCTTGGAACTCACCAATAATTTTGGTACCAAAGAAGGGAGGTGCGCAGGGTCAGAAGAAGTGGAGAATGGTCGTCGATTTTAGGAAATTGAACGACGCCACTATCAAGTAAGTGTTCCCGATAACAAGGATAGAGGAAATTTTGGATCAATTGGGACACAGTCGATATTTTTCTACACTTGATTTAGCGAGTGGCTACCACCACGTTCTGGTGGATACCCAAGATAAGCAGAAAACCGCGTTCAGCACCGGTTTGGGGCATTATGAGTTTAATAGAATGCCGTTTGGATTAACAGGAGCACCGGCTACCTTCCAACGGTTAATGAACCATGTGCTAACAGGCTTGCAGGGGTTAGATTGTTTTGTGTATCTGGATGATATTGTAATTTATGGGAAGAACTTGCAGCAGCATTCGCAACGCTTGTGCAAGGTGCTCCAGAAATTACGAGAACACAATTTGAAATTGAACACGGAGAAGTGTCAATTTTTGCGGAGAGAGGTGGTTTATTTAGGCCATCGTTGCTCAGAGGCAGGAGCACTGCCTGACCCGCAGAAGGTGGAATGCGTTAGAAATTTAGCGGTTCCAAGAAATAGAAGAGAAGTGCAAGCATTCCTAGGACTAGTGAACTATTATGGAAAGTTCGTGGAAGGACTAGCCGGAATTGCGTTGCCGATTAATAAGTTGCTACGAAAAGAAGCAAAGTTCGAATGGACAGAGAGATGTCAGCAAGCATTCGAGAGGCTAAAGGAAATAATTAGCTCACCACCGACTTTGGCGTACCCCGACTTTGAGCAATTTTTTTTGTTGACCACTGATGCTAGCAATGAAGCATTAGGGGCAGTATTGTCACAAGGGGAAGTCGGTAATGACCGACCAATAGCATTCGCAAGCAGAGCGCTTAGCGACACGGAAAAGAGATACTCCACAATAGAAAAGGAATTTCTAGCCATAGTGTGGGCTACAAAGAATTTTAGGGCATATCTGCTAGGACGCCCATTCAAGATATACACTGATCACCAGCCGTTGAGAGGCATAGCCAACTTGAAAGATCAAACGTCTAGGCTAGCCAGGTTCAGACACAAATTGTCTGAGTATGATTTTGAAATCATATACAAACCTGGGAAAAAGAATCTAAATGCGGACGCACTCAGCAGAGTACCGCAGGCACAGAAGGTATCAGTAGTGCAAACGAGGGCCAAGGCACGGTCAGTTAAGGAGAAGGCCGAGAGAATTCAAGGGGATAAAATTGATGCAACAAGAAATGATATAAAGGATATCCAGGCTGTGTTAAAGGGTTTCCATGGTTCACCTCTAGGTGGACACCAGGGATTCTGGAAAACCCATGACAGGATTAGGCGAGTATACGGATGGAAAGGTATGCTCAAAGACATAAAAACATATGTAAGAAGTTGCCCAAAGTGCCAGGCCAACAAAAGTTCAAGGCTAACCAAGATGCCCATGGTGTTAACTGACACACCAAAACAACCATTTGATAAAGTTCATATGGATATTGTAGGTATTTTACCTGAGACTGTTTCGGGCAATAAATACATCTTGACGTTCCAAGATGATTTCTCAAAGTATATGGCGTGCGTGGCTATACCTGATGCGGAAGCAGGTACGGTAGCCAAGGCATTCTTTGATGAAATTATAGCACGATACAACATACCTAAGGTTTTGATAACCGACAATGGTTCAAATTTCGTATCGAAACTATTCTCAGAAACGTGTAAAATGCTGGGAATCAAGAAGTTGCACATAACACCATATCATCCACAGGCGAATGGCTCATTGGAACGTAGTCATCGACCTTTGGCCGAGTACTTGCGCAGTTTTGCCAAAGAAGACGGCTCGAATTGGGATCAATGGTTGACCACTGCAATGCATGTACACAATAATACGGTACATGTATCAACGAAGCAAACTCCGTTTAGAACACTCTACGGGTTTGACTTCAACATGCCAGCGAATTTGAAGCGCAAATGTGCGCCTGTATACAATGCTGATGACCCGAATAAAGTGCAAAAGTATCAGTTACAACGAGCGCACGAATTGGTTAGAGAAAACCAGGAATATGCTAAACGAGTGGCCAGGGAAGCCTATAACAAGGTACTAAACCCAGTAGTTTTTCATGTGGGTGATCAAGTACTAATGAAGAATCAGGCTAGGAGAAACAAATTGTCACCTGTGTGGATAGGTCCGTATGTAGTAGCAGAGGTCCAAAGCCCAGTTACAACAGTCGTAACGATTAAGGGAAAAAATAAAAAGCTACATAATAATTTATTGAAATTATTCCACATTAGACCACACAACTAAAGACATGTGTTAGCAGTGTTTTACAAGTGTAAACACAAGAATAACAACGTAAATATGTACGTGTGTGTATCAAATAACACACACAGTTCCGATTTTCAGAGTCAAGGCCAGTAGAAGTGTGCCACTTAAAATCGAGCGATTAAAGTTGACGTAATAAAAGTGCTTATTATGCACTATGGCCGAACGAAGCACAGTAGGGAAAAATATATTTTTTAAATATTAAATGATAAATATTGCACGTAATTAAAAAATAAAATAAGATAGTAAGACAGTCGTGGGTAAGTAATATAAAACTTCGAATATGTACATACATACATACGGCAGTGTATGCACTGAAATTCGATGCATGAGCGTTAACGCCAGGCAACGGAACTGCTGGTGAAGTAAGTATATATACGAGTATGTATATATGTGTATAAGATAAAGAATGAATGTACGAATGTATATTTAGAGAAGTAAGTATTCTAATTAGGAGGAATGGGTATGTGCGTATGTATATTTTTGCAGATACTCGTACATAGGTTTTTACTGTTTATTGATGATTAGGAAATTAGCGTATAGAAATTTGAAAAAATGTATAGTTAATTGGGGAAAATAACGTTAGTAATTAAATCTAGGTAATTTAAAGCGCCTTGAATGTATGTATGTATTCATATACGAGCTAATTACAGGATGGAAAATAGAAACATTAATGGATATATATATATATATATATATATATATATATATATATATATATATATATATATATATATATATATATATATATATTGAAACGTGATAGCTCAGTGAAAAGGGATTGCATACTTTTAGGATCCCATCTGGAGAATGAGTGCCCCCTGTGAGTCAAGATGCGAACTATTCGAATAAAAGTTTATTCAAGAACCATCTGCCGGTAATATCAAAAAGAATATTCTCGACTTCTGTCGAAGAGGATAGAAGCTTCTAGAAACTACGAGAATAGCGTAGAAGTTTCTACACCAACCATTCGAAAACTATAAAAGCGACAAGACTGTTCAAACTCGAACACAGTAGATCAGAGATCGTAAAAGTGTGTACAGCAGGCATTCTAATCGAAGCAGCAGTATTGGCAGTATTTGTAATTTTGCAAAGTGATGAAATTCATTATTAAATAAAGTGATGAAATTACTTATTAAATAAAGTGACTAATGGTTTGTGAAATAAAGTGCAAGTAATAACTAAGTAAACTTTAAGCCTAATATTAAATGTGTAAATAGCAATAATTAAATAAAGCTAATTATTTTAATTTAACCAGCGATTGTTTGATTACTACACAATCCAGTGGTACGAGTCCGAGTACAGAGAGTTAGAGAAATTGTCAGGAGGCCAATTTTGTAACAGAGTAAATTGTCAAGAGGGCAATTTCGTAACAATTGGTGTCAGAAGTGGGATTGTGTATCTGTGATAAACAATGGTTAAATTTGAAAAACTGAGATTGGAGCAGCTCAAGAAGGAGCTTGAGCGTTTAAATTTGCAAACACAAGGGCTTAAAGCGGAACTGCAGGTGAGACTAAGAAGCGCTTTAGAGGAGCAGGGTATAGACGTCGAGGAGTACGAATTCAAATTTGAAGAGCCAACGACATCTCGAGAGGAAGAAGCACCTAAAAGAACTTACACGGGTAACTTTGACATGAACGTGCTTATCGAGGAAATACAGAAGCTCTTCCAGCAACACCGTGAGGATCTACGGCAGCGATTACAAGTACATGCTTCAACAGTCAAAGAGGATGCCAAGGAACCGTTACAGCAGAGTGAAACATCACCTACTCAACTACCGCAACAGAATTCACAGCAGAAGAAAGAAATGTCCGAGGTGGTGGACAGGAAGGTTTGTGTGTTTGGGTCACGGCAGGAGTCGTTCGAAGGATTAGTGGAACAAAAATTCAATACGAACGAGCAAAGGGAGAACGAAATTGGAGAACAAATAAGACAAACGATGCACCTAATACAGGAGGGTGTATTGCCTATGCCACCCCATGATGCTACCACGCCATTGGGCATCTTCAGGAAGCAGTTTGAGGCTACCGCTAGCCCAAATGGTTGGAGTAATCGGGAAGTACTGGCGCCGCTGGCAATGTCATTGAAAGGTGCTGATGTACTGGTGACCATCGCAGGGGGTGAGAGAGACTGTTATGAAAACGGGATGAATGCCGTTCAGCAGAGGAGTGGGAAATCTCCACAACAGGTTGTGGTGGAGGTGGAATGTTTTCCCCATCTTGGCTGTCCAGGCGAGATTGCAGAGAGAAGTATGATGGATACTTTCCTATGTGGTATTCCCGATGCGGAAATGGACTATTCAGCGATGACAATCCCAAAAGCTACATGTATGGAAACAGTGGCTGGCGATTTAACGTTTGAGATAGCGGCCTTGGTGTTCCAGCCAGTATGCAGAGCCCGTCAGGTGCAAGTTGAAAGTGGACAGGGTTGCACGGGCAAGTGCCTTGCCTCCAGTGAGGTTGGATACGCGGCTCGTGGTTGTCGGACGAAACGCAAACGTTCTCCATCAGACTCGCATGTGGGACCGCAAAGGCAGGGAATTGGATGATGTTTTTAAGCTGTCGACTAACAAAATGGAGTCAGTCTCGAGGGGCAAGATTTGACTCCCACAGCATGCAGCCCCAGAATCCTCGTTTCTCAGATCGAACGGAAAGTCAGATTCCTAATTGCTGACAGTGTGATAAGCGAGGAATAGTAGTAGATAAGCAGACGAAGAATGGACTAAAAGTTATCTACAGTACTTCGATGCAGCAGTTGTATACCTGAAAAACGCGAAAAGCAGAATCAAATTCATGGAAACAGCAGAAATCGTACACAACTAGATGATAAAATGAAAGCCAGATATAATGTAAGAGCAAACTCAAGGGGATTTCAGGAAGGGCAGCTAGTTATGCTTCATAATCCGCAAAGGAAAAAGGGATTATCACCAAAACAGGAAACACACTGGGAAGGACCTTATAAGGTGATAAAACGGATCAACGATGTAGTATACCGCATCCAGTTGGCGAGAAATGCCAGGAGCAAAATGAAAGCCGTTCATTTAGAGAGGCTATCTCCTTATAAAGGT
This sequence comes from Clusia tigrina, assembly GCA_920105625.2. Classification (NCBI taxonomy): domain Eukaryota; kingdom Metazoa; phylum Arthropoda; class Insecta; order Diptera; family Clusiidae; genus Clusia; species Clusia tigrina. The sequence continues at coordinate 47,887,824 of OV050031.1, read as the reverse complement.
TGCAGTACTATCCTTGTTCGGGACGAACAAGTTTAAGCGGAGGGCAGTGAAACGTGATAGCTCAGTGAAAAGGGATTGCATACTTTTAGGATCCCATCTGGAGAATGAGTGCCCCCTGTGAGTCAAGATGCGAACTATTCGAATAAAAGTTTATTCAAGAACCATCTGCCGGTAATATCAAAAAGAATATTCTCGACTTCTGTCGAAGAGGATAGAAGCTTCTAGAAACTACGAGAATAGCGTAGAAGTTTCTACACCAACCATTCGAAAACTATAAAAGCGACAAGACTGTTCAAACTCGAACACAGTAGATCAGAGATCGTAAAAGTGTGTACAGCAGGCATTTTAATCGAAGCAGCAGTATTGGCAGTATTTGTAATTTTGCAAAGTGATGAAATTCATTATTAAATAAAGTGATGAAATTACTTATTAAATAAAGTGACTAATGGTTTGTGAAATAAAGTGCAAGTAATAACTAAGTAAACTTTAAGCCTAATATTAAATGTGTAAATAGCAATAATTAAATAAAGCTAATTATTTTAATTTAACCAGCGATTGTTTGATTACTACACAATCCAGTGGTACGAGTCCGAGTACAGAGAGTTAGAGAAATTGTCAGGAGGCCAATTTTGTAACAGAGTAAATTGTCAAGAGGGCAATTTCGTAACAATATATATATATATATATATATATATATATATATATATATATATATATATATATATATATATATATATATATATATATATATATATATATATATATATATATATATATATATATATATATATATATATATATATATATATATATATATATATATATATATATATATATATATATATATATATATATATATATATATATATATATATATATATATATATATATATATATATATATATATATATATATATCAGGCTACAAGTAAATTTAAATAAAACGTAATTGTATGCGATGAAAGGTATAGTCATGCAATGGACAAAGTTTTGACACAAACGGGATTATTTTGTATAATCTGGTTTTTGTCGGAGGGCCAATGAATTGGTTCAAAGTTGAAATGAGTGATAACTCACGTGTTGAAAACGAGCACGAAAAATTAATCAGAGCAAAACTGATGCCCTATATGGCTATGAAAACGCATAGTCCAGTCCTCTTTTCCTCCAGGATACGGTAGCGAATCCGGTAATGTAAGGGGAGAAGACGAGTGGATGGCAAATTGAATGATATAGCATTCAATTATAAAAAAAGCATGTTGTAGAAATATTGTTTTTTGTTTATATATTCAGGAATAGCGTATGTTTAAGAAAAGTTACAGATTAAAAAATTATAATCTGTGCAAAGTGCACATTAGAAACAAAAGTAGTCTAGAAAAAATTAGAGTTAAAAATTAATTGTTTAAAATCTAACTTTATAATGAAATAAGTGTTAAAAACAAAAATCATACTAAATTGGGAAATTATACCCAAGAGTATATATAGTACTTATAGTGTACTTATTTAAAATTCATTTATTAACTTGACTTATGAAAGGTTCGACAAAATTAAACATAGAAGAAATATCAAACTAAAATGTATACTAGGAAGTTAAGAAAATTATTATAGGTGTTCTCTATATAGCTCTGATGGTCTGAAGCGAAGCAGGAAGTTCCGGGAAGAACGGATATTGGAATACGGTGCGGACTAAGGGACCAACATAGTATTCGGAAATATGCGTTTTTGAAAAACAGAGATTTTCGGCAGTTATCTAAGGTTTGTGACCCCAAGGATGCCAACATATTAGCTTGGGGATGAATGGCGACGGATGTAATTTTAATTTTGCGAAACGGCATATGGCCGCAGCATTTGAACGCGTTGTGGATGAGTTATTGACAAGCAACGAAAAATAAACAAGTTTCCTTGAGGAGTCATTTTTTGAATTGGACAATTTTATAGTACAATGTCCACCCAGTGTATCACAATCTCAACAGAATCGATTTTGAATAAGTTGAAGATGGGTAAAAGCTTAAGGAGGGTGACTGAAACCACCACCAAATATAATAAGCAGAGGAAATTTGGCTCACGGAAGTTAATTGCTTCATTGAAGTATATGTCCAATCCAGAGTATGAACATATGATATGTGATTTACATATGAAATATGATTTAATACAAGAGGACACAGACTGGTAACCGAACAGAGTACACAAATTACATAATTGAACGTGTATCTCAGAAAAATACCGATTGTCTCCATATTAAAGCCAAACGATGTCAAATACCATTATGAGGAAGCTCAAGAGAAACACTTCCACCATAAAACGCATTGCTGCAAAGTAAGAAGGTGTATTGTAATCTCTCATGTATTCCAAATGATTTTTACTGGTTGAATACTATAAGCAGAGGCAGTACCACCTACAGCCGTGGGGCACACTATAAAGGGAAAGAAGAAGGATACTAAAAGCAAAGTTTTAATGGCAAACCAGATCGCCAACCTATAACATCTTTGTACGTACCGATCCAGAAAGAAGGGAGGGGTATGCAGAGTTCATCGAGGGACTTTACTCGGACAACGACGGTCGTCAAATGGACCAGCGGGTAGCAGAGAGCGCAGTATAACGTAAGGTTTTATGTATAGAGTAGAATTGTGTTATTGTTTAGATGTTTGTATATACGCCAATGAGAAAAGAGTCAATGAAAGACCAAGTTATAAAAAGGGGATTATAAAAAAAAAATAATGATGGATAAAAATAAGAAAAAAAAAAACAAAAGCAAAGTGAAGAAAAAAAAATAAAAGAAAGAAAACTACAAAAGAAAATAAAAGCTAGAGAAAAAGAAATATATAGAAAAGAAAAGAATAAAAAAGAAAAAATAAAAAACGTGACAGAACCCAAATAAGGCGATTTAAAAAAAAAAAGATGTAAATAAAAACAAATTATATGTATGTAATATAGAGTTCGATCGATGCACATATATGTTTGCAGTGCAAGAAAAATATTGTAGAGATTTAATGGAAGTTAGTTGCACTAACTTCTTTCAGAAAGAGGGGAGGGATGTTGTGAGTTAGAATCAAGCTACCTATGCGTAGTTGACTCACAGCACCGGCTCTTATTAAATTCATTAAGAACGCACATATTTTTAGGGTGGAAATATTGTAAATGAATAGTGATTATTCATTAATTATGATGTAAACTTTTAGGGTGTCACAGTTCCGCAGTCAAGCTGACGAGGGGCATTTAGAATGCACCGACGACACTTTTACTTGCAGTAGGTCAGTGGGCCTGAGCCACTGACACCAAATAACAACTGCGAAACTGGAACACCAGAAAAGTCAAGACGTAGGCGGTAATGCTCATTTACAAATAGCAATAGCAATCTCTTGTGTTTTGAAACCGAAAAGTGGTAGTGTTTGAATTCTATGTTAGGGCTCTTGATTTTTCAGCCACGCGCCCGAAAACGGCGACAGGACGTCTCTCTCGCCGACAAGCAGATACGGACCCCAACAAAGTGACTACAAAGTTCTGAGAAATAGGCTCGCACTAACGCAGTAAAGCAAAGTTTTTGGCAGCAATGGTCTCGAGATTATTTAAGTGAGCTCCACTCTTGTATAAAGTGGATTCGTGATCAACTAAACATTCATATGAATGCACTTCTTATCATACACGAAGATAATGTTCCACCGCAGCGTGGGATCACAGGCAGGATCATAACTGTCATACCAGGCGAGGATAATCGGGTTAGAGTCGTTGACGTAAAAACAGCAAAGTGTATAATACGGCGTCCCATCCCCAAACTCGTACTTCTACCAGCTTGAAAGTTCTTTCAAGGGTCAAGTATTTATTATTATTATTATTACATTTTTCTTTCTAACTTCTAAACTTTCTAAACTTCTTCATTGATTTACTTAAAATTACATTATTTACTAACTAAAATCATTACTACTCAAAACTTTGTTTCTCCGAAGTTGTATCTCTGCAACTCTAAATAACTCTCTTTGTAAAAATTAACTAATTTTTTACTTCTTAAACTTAATAAATGCAGTACATGATTTGTGTTGAAGCTATGCGTTTCATTTCTCGCTGTTTGATTTGTAGACCATTGTGTGTATAATTTTTTTATTTTTGTTATTTGGAATACGCGTTTCACATCTTAATTGCAGTAAAATTATAAAATATGTTTTAAAGTGTAAACGAATTTGACTGGCTGTCAAAGACACTCCTTTGAATCGAGCAATCTGCATCTGGTATTTCTGCTAAAATGATTAGATTTAATAAAAATGTGTGCATGTTGCAATCCTATTTTTTACATCCAACAGCATGTCTCTCCAAGAACATGATAATTCCCAATGAAATGCATTAAAGATTTCCATTTTTGTTTGAAAACACGAGCTAAAATATCATGACGATCCGATGATGAGTGTCCAGTTAATAATAGCTCTTTTGTTTCATCCGATGTAGGATTGCATTTGAATGTAATAAATAATTTTGATTTAATCGAATTAATAGGAGTCGTACGGTTTCGATTTTCGCATTCATATCGACAATGTATTGATGTAACAATTATCGACATTTCATATCGTGCTTTCATTAATTATCAATTGATATGACGAGTAATTCATAGAACTGACTTTATAGTTCGTTTCTTAATCAGTTTGGGGATTTCTCAATTTTATGTTGAAATTAAATCTGGTTAACCCCTTAGATTCGGCCCCCGGTCTGTGTAGCCAAATCCCTCTTGCCCACTTCTATTATATTTCGTCATTGTAGTAGAAAAGGCTGCAGCTGGCACTGCTATAAATGCAGTGCAGTCTGTTTCATTTTCTACTACTAAGTTTCGCATCTGTGGGAATATATTGAGAGCACAGAATGAGTGCCACCCTGCTCGACACCCGAACCTTCTCCCGAGATGCATCAAACCGAAGAGGCTTACCGGCGTTTTTGAGTCAAACATCGTCTCTATATATAATTTAGCCACGAGAGCCATCACGCGTGATTTCGAAGCCGTTGGTGATATTTTTGTATATATATAACGTTTTAAACTAAACTCTGTGAAATTATCAAATTAAGATATTTTTGTATATAATATTTTAAACTCAATTCTGTGAAATTCATATAAACATTAAACTATGTGAAATTAAAAAATTAAGGTATTTTTGTATATGATATTATACACATTAAAGTCTCCATTATCAGATTAAACATTTGGCCCTTCGAGCCACTACAGAGCCGGGGAAATTATATCTGGACAAAACGATTCCATCAAAAGACAGTAAGAAACTGTAAGTTATTTCTAACTTAATTAAAAATTATTTCATTCGGTGGATGTTATATATTCCTGTACACAACACCAACGGTTGCAGTCTTCTCACATATATATGTCTGTTTTGTACGGTTGCTGTAACTCTCTCGCTAATGTGTTCACGGTAGTATAAGTACATAGCGCTCTCAGCGGAAAAATTAATTGCGTAGTACTCAAAATATAGTTAAATAATAAAAAATTTTAAAAAATTAAAAACGGTTTGATTTGGCCAAAAACTCTTGGCTTCCTTATAATGCGAAGCAGGTGATAAGGCTCCGAATTTAGCACAACCCTAAATCCAGTGACCAGAAGATGTTACAAATGCCTTTTAAGAACTGCTGTTACCGTGAAGTGCCCGTTTGACTACCATGCAAGTTTTGCTTGCTGCTGGTACTGTGGCCTCCACGTTTTCTAGCATGCGACACCTCTTCTCCAGGAACTTTGCCATAGATGTCTAAGTTGGAACTGAATTTGTTGGTAGTTTTTCTTCCAATTTAATTTACGTTTTTGTATCGAGCTTTTGAGAGATCAGGTATATGAGAAATCCATCAGCAATCTGCTCCCCCGTTGCCATGGTTTGTAAGGAGAGCAGATGCGTGTTTACCTTGTCGCTGAAAGAACGCAAACGCGAGGCGCAACTAATCTTAATGTTTTTGAGCGAGAAAATGTTTGTTATACGCGCTTGAAAATTGAGTAGCTAGTTTCCAAAACGTTTCTTCAAAAGGTCCAATTCCTTATCGTAGTTAGCGTCACATAGCTCCAAGGAACGAATTGTATCCAAGGAAGCGCCTGTTAAATTTTCCCGCAAATGTTGAAACTTTTCAATTTTGCATAACACAGCACAGTGGTTAATAAACGAGTTAAACATTGCAATTAAGTCTGGCCATTCTCTATATATGCATCATTGAAGTGTGGAATTTGCAATTCAGGAAGCCGGTTGCATTGAGAAATGATAAACGATGAAGATGCATCATCGCTTACGAATGGACGAGCTGGTGAAACGTCGGCCTTGCGTTGATTAAGTTCACGTGTGAGCTTACCTTTAACCTCCATGTGTAACCTAGCGAACGACCAACTGACTTCACTGGCCAATTCGCGGAGATCCTCAGCTTCAAGGCGGGATTGAGTCTCGTCAAAACTTGTCCATAGGCACTCAACCAACTCCAGATACATAGAAATGTCCACCTCATCCAAGTCTCTTAAAGAATCTGGGGATAACTACTGGTTGATGTCATCCAGTTGCTTCTTTAGGGAAAGTGTGCTCTTTTTGTAAAGCGATACCGCCTTGACTGCGCCATCACCAGTAACACCTTCAGCATCGGGAAACATCTTGACTTGCCGTTGCTTAGACGTAACAAAAAGCGAGAACTTATAAAGTTTTGTGTGCGAAATGGAAGAAGTATTTTTAATAATGAATACGCGACGATTTGATGCGTGACTAAATCATGTTGGGGTTACCAATGATTTCATTTACAGGCTTTTTGGCAGCTGGTGCGAAATAATAATAGAAACGACTACAATTTCAAAAGAAATGAGCACTTTATTTTCTTTGCGGAATTTATAGACATACCTTTATGCATATGTATGTGCATATGTATGTTAAGCATTGAAATAAGTGCTTAGTATGTAGTTGATACTTCTATTAAATTACAAACTAAGATTTGTTAAATGTATCGGTTCACATAATGCGACAAAAAATACATTTGTATATTTATACATGTAGCTACATACATATACCTACATAATTATGCAAGATAACATACAGAAGTGCACATATACGTAACAAAGCAATAGGCGAGCTGGAGTTGACTGCCGCAAATGAGGTGGAAAAATAAATTTGGAAAGATTCGATCATGCAGACACCCTTAACTTTTAGATGGTCATCAATGCTAAACCCTTTACACCCTTATTTCAGTGTATTGTGACAAACCTCTTCTAGAAATACACAGGAAAAAAATATTTTTATTTTTTATATATAAAAATATGTCTTATTTTGAAATATATTATACATTTTTGGTTAACAACTGATTCGTTTTTGGGGTTTTGAGTTTATTTCGCTGCATATATCCTAGATCCTTAAATCATTTTTGTTTTTGGCAATATGCCGCTAAATAGGACCCCAGAAGATCCGCGGGTAACAATGATGAGCAAAATTCTACTTGTCGAGGTTGACGCCGGGAGCTGAGCATCGTGAAGCGGAAAGTTTAGGCGCATTTTTGATAATAGCGAGAGCTTAGAAGGAATAAAATTATGATTCCTCGATGGCCATTTTTATATTTGAAGCGGATAATTTGGTGCATAATTCAAATTTAATTCAGTTCTCATCGAAGAGCTCACGATGTCTCGGGTCAAAGCATATTTTGAAGGCTTGTGAAGACCTAAATTTTGTAAGAATTTTAGGTCACACAAAATACCGCCCTCACCATATACCAACACCATGCGAGCACATGTAGCCAAACCACGCCACACGTGGTTATGCTCGAACATGACACAACGCCGAAATACGGGAATTCCGTATGCGCGAACACGACACAGTGCCGAAATACGGGACTTGTCGATGCTCGCATAAAAAAATGTATAAAAGGCCGGTGCGCAGAGGAACCGGTCTCTTGCGATTTCAACAGCGGCGGCGACAACAGCGGACGAACACGAGCTCTTGCGATAACCAACAGCGGCGGCGACAACAGCGGACGAGCAGGCGCTCTCTTGCGATAACCAACAGCGGCGGCGACAACAGCGGACGAGCAGGCGAGTAAGTGGGTATAGCATTCGCGGACAGTGGCGACCACGGCAGACAATTCCTGATTTTGAGACTTCTTACGTGATTGGTGGTGTGAGGTTTTAACCGACACCACTACCACGTAAGAGAGTGCTCCACCCTAGACGAAGTAAGCGCGAGGTTTTAACCGGCGTTTCACTTCAAGCAGCTATTGCTGCAAGTTAGACTTTCGAGACTTCGTACGTGATTGGTGGTGTGAGGTTTTAACCGACACCACTACCACGTAAGAGAGTGCTCCACCCTAGACGAAGTAAGCGCGAGGTTTTAACCGGCGTTTCACTTCAAGCAGCTATTGCTGCAAGTTAGACTTTTGAGACTTCTTACGTGATTGGTGGTGTGAGGTTTTAACCGACATCACTACCACGTAAGAGAGTGCTCCCCCCTAGACGAAGTAAACGCGAGGTTTTAACCAGCGTTTCACTTCAAATAAGCTATTGCTTCTACGTCTGCCACTACCCCACTTCACTGCCACTAGACGAAGCGGAGAGAATGCAGGATTAGTTCTAATTAGTCTAAGATGAAGTTGTAATTTACTGAAAAATAAAATAAAGTAAACAAACTCCATCAAACGTTGTGTTAAGGTCGAGAAAATAAATATTGTACAGGACTCTGGGAAGACTGAGCGTACCCCAGCTAGAGATTCCTTACATGGCGCCCGAGCAGGGACCTTAACACAACGAAACGATATGAAGCCGAAGTCAGGGTGGATCTATACCCTACGCAAAGACCAGCTAGAACAATACGCGGTAGAATTTAAACTTAACGATACTGGAAGTTTGGACGAACTGCGAAAAAGGTTCGCAGCTTTCATAGTATTATAGCACCACTAACCCGGAATTCCGCAAACGACTGGAGGAATTGGAAATAAAGCACACGCAAGAGACAGCAAGCTCCACATTACCAAAAACATCGAAGTCAACGTTAACACAACCATCTCACGTCCACATAGAGGAAATGGAACGACACCAGGAACAACCGTCTGTCGGCGCAGATAACATGAACGCCTTTGTGTCAACTCAATGTGTTATCGTCATTGAACAAGTTCGTAAGTGGCCAGTAAAATACGACGGCGATAAGGATCCGTTGGGATTTATAGAGCGCGTAAAGGAACTGGCAGACATGTATGGTCTCAACCGGGACTTACTCCCTCGCACAATGCCACAGCTTCTCACAGATAAGGCATTAACCTGGCACCGAAACAACAAAAGGCAGTGGGTCACGTTTGAAGCATTCGAACGAGACTTTCTGAAATTTTTCCTCCCCAGCCGATATTTTGAAGATCTAGACGATGAGATCAGAAAACGGGTGCAAAAGCCAAGAGAGGCCTTTAAGGATTATACCATCGCCCCGCAAAATCTGATGGGACGTGCGCAGTATGACGAAGACCGACAGAACGAACGTATCTTCCGCAATAGTTTGCCCGACTACCGCCTATACATAAGGCGTGTCGATTTCTCCTCGCTGGACGAACTGATCACTCGTGCGCAAGAATACGAAAGTATCAGAGCGGATCAGGAAACACTGCGTGAAGCACCACAACGCAGCCGACAACAACCACCACATGAGCAGCTACGACGATGCCAACCGGAACCTCGACGCGATCGAGCACAAACAATGGGCATCAAAATAAGTCACAAAACAGCATGTCGACGCTGCGGTCAAGAAGGACACATCCAACGCAATTGTCGGAACCCACAGGTACTGTTCTGCTGGGAGTGCGGCCAGACGAATATCCGAACAATTGAGTGCTGTCAACAGCAAGCGGGAAACGAGCAAGGACCCCCTCAGAACCGGGGACGAGTGGGGCCGTCAAATCACAACCCGTTTCGCCAACAGTAAAGTTGTTACGTTGCGAGCGTAACCATATCTTCGCCACAGTTACGGTGGACGGAGAACAAATAAATGCGACGATAGACACCGGGGCTACAAAGAGCTTCATCAATGGAAATTTTGCCAAACAACATCGAAGTCCGAACAACGTAGTCGCAGTAAACGTGAGGGCACAACTAGCAAACGGCGGTGAATGCACAAGCAAGGAAGCCCTTATGCTGGACGTGCGAATAGGTGATAAATGTTGCCGAATGCCGTTTCTCATCTTCCCACGTGCATCTGGACAAGTTATTTTAGGGTTAGATTTCTTGTACACCATGGGAGCTACACTTTCTCTAGGAGGGAGCTCCGTTGAATTGAGAGCCGACAGGAGAAACTCACGAAACAACCCCAAACAGTTGACAGTGCGTAACAGGAATCCTAGGAAGCAACAGCAGAGGTCACCACAAAAACAACAAGGACAGCAAAGGCTAATACAACAACAATTGACAATAGCAATCGACGATCAACAGATAACCCCGCCTGCAGTGAGACGAGGGCATTCGAAGCGGAGCGCAAACAACAGCAATCTCAGCAACAACAACAATAACATTAACAAAATTGCCGCTAGCCTCTCAGCTAAAGCCGGCGCTGCCGAAGAAGCCAAAGCGGCCGCAACTACATCATCGGCTTCAGCCACAACTACAACACCCCGCAACTACGGACGGAAGAAGAAGTACCAACAAGTAACGCAAGTCCTGCAACGAATTGCTGACACTCTTGAGGATCAGGAGCCACATCCGATGCCCGCCAAAGTGGTTAATATTGAATTAGCAGAAGGTTAATGTACGAGTGCACTCACAGCGACATCGCCTTTACTAAACGCCCATTATGATGAAACTCCAACGCTGGACTTGCACGATCCCAGCTCCAATTCCAACGCTCACGTTCGTCTACCAAGCACTACGCCTGCATCGCCACCGCGGCGTGATTATAAGATCAAAGACAAGTTCAAATGGACCCTTACGCTGGACAACCAGGTCAACTGCAACGCGGTGGTCGCGTCACCGAGCGCACAAGTATCCGCTGAAGGCACTGGTACTGCTGGCATAGTCGCAGCCGAGGAGGAACAGCAACGCGGTTCGGTAAAACTAGTAATATCCAAAAAGAAGGGTAGGATTTTCAAAAGTGGGGTACTTGTTCAGTCCGACCAACCCGAGCGGTCTGCAGTCAACAAGCGACAGCATCTGTGCAAACATCGGTGGGGTGCTGAAGCCAACGACGACGCTTCCTGCGACGCAATGCCTCCGAAATTCAATGACAAGCAAGCCATACGAATAGCATCCGACGGCCTTTTTGAAGACTTCAATGAAGAGTCGAGCAAAAGTACACTTTCACGTAACAATAGACCAGTGGTCCCCAATCTATTTGATATGGACACGGACACAGCTACACCGGCCGACACTATTACCAGCTTTAAAGTTGACAGGAAAGGCAAACTGAATGGCGTAGCCGATGCGCTATCTAGACAACCACTAGAAGCTCTTTACTCACGTACTGAACTGCAAGATGAAGAGAAGGAAGAATACAACGACGGAGGCACGTGGAAGAGAGGCGCTACATCATTGACCGCGTTATTAACTAAACGGCCCATTACAACTGTCCTCACATTCTGCGACCTGAACGAGGTACATGGAGAGAAGGGGCAACACTTACCACAACCGGTCAAAGACGCAATAACAGCGAGGGTGCAGATAGATCATAGGACTGGGAAAATGAAACGAATGCGATTCGAAATACCACCATACCGAATCGTCATTAACCCCACGTCAATAACCGTAAGATTGCGCACCATGAAGTAAGGGGGGGGTGTGAAGACCTAAATTTTGTAAGAATTTTAGGTCACACAAAATACCGCCCTCACCATATACCAACACCATGCGAGCACATGTAGCCAAACCACGCCACACGTGGTTATGCTCGAACATGACACAACGCCGAAATACGGGAATTCCGTATGCGCGAACACGACACAGTGCCGAAATACGGGACTTGTCGATGCTCGCATAAAAAAATGTATAAAAGGCCGGTGCGCAGAGGAACCGGTCTCTTGCGATTTCAACAGCGGCGGCGACAACAGCGGACGAACACGAGCTCTTGCGATAACCAACAGCGGCGGCGACAACAGCGGACGAGCAGGCGCTCTCTTGCGATAACCAACAGAGGCGGCGACAACAGCGGACGAGCAGGCGAGTAAGTGGGTATAGCATTCGGGGACAGTGGCGACCACGGCAGACAATTCCTGATTTTGAGACTTCTTACGTGATTGGTGGTGTGAGGTTTTAACCGACACCACTACCACGTAAGAGAGTGCTCCACCCTAGACGAAGTAAGCGCGAGGTTTTAACCGGCGTTTCACTTCAAGCAGCTATTGCTGCAAGTTAGACTTTCGAGACTTCGTACGTGATTGGTGGTGTGAGGTTTTAACCGACACCACTACCACGTAAGAGAGTGCTCCACCCTAGACGAAGTAAGCGCGAGGTTTTAACCGGCGTTTCACTTCAAGCAGCTATTGCTGCAAGTTAGACTTTTGAGACTTCTTACGTGATTGGTGGTGTGAGGTTTTAACCGACATCACTACCACGTAAGAGAGTGCTCCCCCCTAGACGAAGTAAACGCGAGGTTTTAACCAGTGTTTCACTTCAAATAAGCTATTGCTTCTACGTCTGCCACTACCCCACTTCACTGCCACTAGACGAAGCGGAGAGAATGCAGGATTAGTTCTAATTAGTCTAAGATGAAGTTGTAATTTACTGAAAAATAAAATAAAGTAAACAAACTCCATCAAACGTTGTGTTAAGGTCGAGAAAATAAATATTGTACAGGACTCTGGGAAGACTGAGCGTACCCCAGCTAGAGATTCCTTACAGGCTTGAACGGGTATTACGAAGATGTGAAGCGTGCGTACCGTCAAATTGGGAGACAAAATGGAGGTCTCCCAGGAGCGACCGTATAATAATGTTTCGGATCTCTTGGAGGTACACCAGCCTCCACCGATTGAAACACCGCGTCCAACTGAGAGGCCACCACTTCTGCGGTGGAGCAGACTAGCACGTTATTGTGCTTTAATATCCAACCTTGTGATACAGAAATATTTTCCGGGATGTATGAAGATTGGCCGTCATTTAGTGACATGATTACGGCGGTCTACATTAACCACCCTAACCTCACCGCCGCTCATAGATTGTATCATATTCGATACAAAGCTGCCGAAGAAGCCGCAGCAATTAAGAAGCAGTATGCATTGAATAATGATACTTTTATTCTGGAATGGAATACATTGAAAGCCCGATATAAAAATCGCAGGGTTGTGGTCGACAAGAAGATCAAGTCGAGGAAGGAAAACCTGTTCCTACGGGAGCAATTCTTTAGTTCCCATAAGGATCTTCCAACGTGGTATCAGATGAATTACTTACCAGGAGATTTGAAGTTATGGAGCGTCTTAACAGTATTAAACCATTTAGGGCAATGTTTCCACAAAATAAGAGTACGACCTACTCGTGTCCAAGTTGTCGCGCCACTCAGCTGTGCGAGAATTGTTTAGCGTTTTCTCACATTAAACAAGAGTGCTCATGCCTGCATACTTGTCTACATTGGCAAAGGAAACATCATTCGATGCTTTAGATACAAAATGATGATGTTCCCAACTGCAGCGGAATGTGACGGCCAGCGAACAATCTCGCTCATCAAATGTGCAGACCCAACCTATCTATATTAACTACGAATGAAGAAATGCTATCTATATTAACTACGAATGAAGAAAGAGTGTTGCTTCCCATAGCTCTAGTCTCCATAAGTAATGTAGGTGAGCTTCACAAGGCTCGAGCTCACATCGACAGGGTTCTCAAATGACATTCATCGCTTCCAAAGAGCAGAAGCGGATGAGGCTCCCGACGCAAAGAGCTCCGTTCCAAATTTCTAGAACCATCAATAATGCCAATCACAGCTGGTCCCTTTTGGTGTGCGCACCAAAAACAAGTGAAAGAATCAACACTCAACCCATAGTACTTCCTCAACTAACAAAATTTCTTCCCACTTTCAGAAGTAAGCAACCGGACTGGAAACACTTCGCCATGCTGGACTTAGCAGACTCCAACTGCTACATTCAAGCCCAGATCGATATGGTGATGGGAAGTGACTTAATTCGACAATTCGATAAATCCTGCTCAATGGAATCCATCAAAAAGTGTGTGGTCACCTGCTCGCGCAAAACATGATATTTGGATGTATTATCAGTATTCCCCACACTTAGAAAGTGTCAACGTTCTCGATGTAAGTGGAAGAAGTCTCCAACAAATTTCTTAGCTCTCAATGAAGGTAGTTCTGTGAGCAAGAAGAAGTACGCCAGCAGGTTCGTCTCTCCGAAGAAGAGCAAGTATGAGAGGATTACTATAGTCGAACTATATCCCGGTCATCGAATGGTCGATACACGGTCAGACTCCCTTTTAAAGCAGATTTTCCAGCCTAATCAGCCCTACACCACTCTCGCTCCACAGCATACAGACAATTTTTCAGCATGGAAACAAATCTTTCTAAGAAAGGCGAACTGAAAGCGATATTCGAAGGGGTGCTCAACGAGTATCTCACTTTTGGCAATATGGAACCCACTAGATCCAAAGAAATTATGTCTGAAGGTAGCTAATTGTAATTCTATCTGCCGCATCATGCTGTTATAAGATCGGATAAATCAAACACCGAAGTACCCCTGGTATTTAATGCTTCTAGGAGAATACCAGGTCAGGACATTCTCTTAACTATGTTCAGCATATTTGGCCGACTCTACAACCCGACCTCAAGGATATCATTCTAAGGTGGCGATTATACGAATTCATATTTAATGGTGATGTGGAAAAGAAGTCCCGGAAAATCCTTGTTCACTAGGACGACCAAGAATATCAACGAATTCTTTTTCGCAAATCTGACAATTCCCCAATTCACGAATTCAAGCTGAAGACTGTAAACTTTGGTGCGAATTTTGATCTGTACATGACCTTTAGAACTCTGCGCCAATTAGCTAAAGACCCTCAGGACGAGTTTCCGCTTGCGAAAAAAATACAACTCAAGGAAATTTATATGGATGATATTCTGTCAGACATTCATACAATTTCTGGCGCTGTCGAATCACTTCCCCTAGTAATTGTAAACCTCCAATCTGCAGGACTCCCTCTCCGAAAATTACCCCAGAATTTTATATGAAATCGCAAAATCAGTGCTCTTCGACTCCGAATTTGTGAAGTTTGAGTGCATTAGCACTGCAAAGTCGCTTGGGATACAATGGATCGTCAACATTAAGTTCTCTCGATGGCTGAAGTTTTCGCCCCCAATGCAAACCCAACTACACGGGTTTTGCGATGCTTGCGCAGCGCTCTATATGCGGACCGTAGATACAAAGGGAAGATCTCTTGCCATCTCCTCGTTACAAAGTTGTGCGGCGCTGTGTTGCTTTCTCAATTGGTCAAATCGGTTTGAGACAACCGGGATGTGCCTTCCGATAGTGTCTTCTTCTGGTCCGATACGCATATCGAAAAACCTCCTCATACTTGCAAAACTTAAGTCGCTAATCGCACGGCCCAGATACTCAAAGACATTAGTAACACCATTTACCGCCACGTCGTCAGTAACGAGACCCCTGTCGTATTAGGCAACCGCGGATGCAATGCCGAAGGTCTGGTATTCAACTGTCTGTGGTGGAAATACTCATCGCAAGGTCTGAGCTGGGACTTAATATCTCCCAATGCTTTTCATATGGGCCCACTTTGGGAAACCGAGGTTAAAAATTTTAAAACCCACCTCAAAAAGAAGGCAGGCACCCATAAATTCAACTATGATGAGTTTTCTAATCTCTTGTGCCGAATTAAAGTCGTCCTGATTTCTCAAGATCCTAATGAACTATTAGCTGTCACTCCAGGTCACTTTTTGCGAGGCGCTCCCCTCCAGGCCGTCTCCCTCATCAACCGATGGGAAAAACTAAAGGCGCTCCACCGCCAATTCTGCTGGCGATGGAAGGACGAATCTTCGAGGGAGCTCGATAAACGATACAAAAGGCTCTATCCCTACACGGAGCTGGAAAGGGATCATTGAGCAGTTGTTTCCCACCGGGTAGAGCTTCGGACGGATCCTGACACTGCACCGCGGACCCGACGGGCATGTCTTGGTCGCGGACGTGCGCACACAAGCGGTTATTCTCATCAGACCTGCTGTGAAGTTGTGTGCCCTGCCAGTCCCGCAGACCCCGGCCACCAACTAGAAATCGTTTTGCAGCCTCAGGCGCTTCTGTCTGTTGCTTTTTTAAAAAAAAGCCATCTCACACTTATTTTTCATGTAAAGTTCGACCCCCATGGACACGCATAAATGTCCACTGTGTTACCGCCACCATGCGCTTCGGTATTGCCGGGGGTTCCTCGCGATGGCTCCCAGTCAGTGAAACGACGTGATTCAGGCGCACATATACTGTCGGAATGTATTGGCTCGCTCACGGTTTGCCTCTTGCGAGTCGGCAATATGAAGCAAAATGTGTCGCCTGAAACATCACACCCTGATGCACCCGGACGAAGGATCAAGAAGCGGTCATCATCCTCAGAGGCGGTGTAAACGGCCGGACCATAAGACCCGGTCCCCAAAGCGAAGCTTCCATCGGCCTCAGGGTACCAGGCATTTGCGGACTTCACGCGGTCTGCGGCACGTCCATCGATGCCAACACGAGGGCGTTGAAGAGTCGCGTTCAACCTGTGCGCTACGTCCAGTCCGGAAAGCTTCCAACTCTCGGACTATATGTGTCCGTACTCGGCTCCTTTAGGATTTCCAAATAATGAAATGCACAGAATCTAAATTTTTGTGTTCTTTATTTCACTTTCAAAACTAGACTAGCTCTAAGAAAATATTTTACTTAACATGAAAGTTCTGATAGCTTTTTCATTTACATAGAATTATATCTATCGTATTATTACATACATAAATAAATAGTTTCCAAATGGATTAAAAGAATAAGCAAAGAAAAGTCTCAAAGAAAATGATAAAACACTTAGTAGGTTATTTAGTGAGTCGTTTGTCCCGTATCGAAGATGCATGCATAGCAATTACACTGTTTATGTTAGTTTAAGTGTATTTGGCTACAATATGGAAATATGATCGTTGTGGCCGCATTAAACGAAATTTAGGTTGGTGGTCCCGATAAATTATTTGGGTTAGTGTAAAAAAGTGTCATATGAGTGTGATCATAAAGTATGTATTTAATGTGTTACAATAAATTATTTTTTAATTGTTTAGGGAATGTTTACGTTTTCCAGTCAATTGGTATTTTGCGTGTTATTTGAGGCGGCACTTGGGTTTTGGTAATGACGCAAATACTGATCCTCCCCCCTTAGAATGCAAACTCTCCTGAGTTTGATTTATAATATTTACATTTAGAGCTTTGTACTTTCTTGTAACGTATATATTTATATATATATATATATATATATATATATATATATATATATATATATATATATATATATATATATATATATATATATATATATATACTAGCTGACCCCGCAGGCGTTGCCCTGCGTGAAATTATGTGTTTTGAAAAGAAAAGAAAGTTGAATTTATATTGTGTGGAAAATCATTTATTTGCGATTTTTCTATATCTTTTTCAATGTAACGCAGCTTGATAAACAATATTTTTTGTTTTCTGTTCCGGTGCGTAAATGTACAGAGAAGATGGTTTTCCAACTCGTGAACACGCCACGTATAGCTGGCCGTGTGAAAAACATGGCATTTCCAGATTTCCAGATATATATATATATATATATATATATACATATATATATATATATATATATATATATATATATATATATATATATATATATATATAAATTTATTTATTTATTTTTTTTGTTTTATTTCCCTTTATTTCATACATCTGTCACCATTATATTGACACCTAGTACTTCATTTGACAATTTGTTTGGAAATTAATATTAAAAACACATTTTGGCCAGTGCCAAGAAGTGATACAACAAAAATTATTTACATTAATTATAATAGTTCACTATAATTATATTATAACAATTTATGATCAAAATTATGTTTATGATAATTATTTACATTTACATTTATTATACTATTATTAATATGTGTAGTCTGGATTTCTTAGTTCAGTAGGTCGTTTAGTCGAGTTCTCTTTAAACGGCGCATGGTGGTTTTTTCTAGATGTAGCAACTCTTTTATTTCTTCGTTATTATGTCCATGCAGTATATCGTAGTGTTTTGAGGATATCTTTTTTGTAGTATCGCTCAACCAGTAGTTTGATAACTTACTTTGGCTTGGGTTTTTTGCTATTTTTTGCTTTTTGTTAGTGTTGGGCGTTCTTTTCGCTTTATCTGTCGTGGGTGAGGTTAGTGCTCTCTTTGGTAGCGATTGCAGTTGACTTACCTGCATGCCTTTTGCTGGAATTTGCACACAGGCAGAGGAACATGTTGATGTCGCAGTTGTAGTCGAGAATGTAGTTGTTGTACCGTACGTAGAGAAGGCAGATGTTGTTGTTGCTGACGAATTTGTTGTAGTTGTCGCACAATCCACTGCTATACTGGAGCAGGACATTGTTGGAGGTTTGCCAAGTGCACTCCACGAAGAGTGGAGTGACTCACTCATAGATCTCGTTCGCTCCCACGGGGGAGAGCGCTGCACACTCATGGCGATTACCGACTATATTTTATTTATTAGTTTTTTAAAAATTTTATTTATTATTATTTTTGCTATATTTTAATCTTATTTATGTATGTATGTAAAATATCACGAAAAACAAAGTTTTTAGGTGTGGTAACTCTAATCACTTATTATGGCCAGAGTTCACTGTGGCAACACCACACACAACCGTGATTATTTTATTTGTTGTCTCTTTCAACTTTTAACTCATATACAGTGCCGTATTAAGCCAGCACGGGGCCTGTAGCAAATTCTGTCAAGGGGCCCTTGGTTTGCTTTAGGTTCTCAAGTTTAGGGTATTAAATAAAACAAAACTGTTACAAATAAACTTTTCTAGATTTAATATGGGCAAATTTAGAGATAACACTTTCAATATCGGCTTCTCTAAGCAAATCATGCTCTATATTCAACAAAGTGAGATGATTAAGACGTTCTTGGCCCATCGTGTTCCTTAATTCATTTTTAATACGTTTTAATGTTGAAAAAGAATGTTCGCCACTGCAGTTAGTGATCATGAGAGACAAGTAAATGCGCAATGCAATTTCTAAGTTTGGGAAACACGATTCTAAAGAATTATTTAATAAAAGTTTATAAAATTGCTGTTCCAGAGGCTCCTGTTTCTTGCTGTCAATAACAGTAGCCACATCTGTTTTCAGCAGCTCTGCCAACTGCACTAATTCGCCACCTAGGCTGTTCTCCAAATCATCTTCGTAAGCACTGACCATACTTGAGGAGATGTTGTAAGAGATTTTCGCTGTCGAAATACTTCAAAAACACTAGTAATCTTATGATATGCTTTCATACGTTTAGTTAAAGCAGACAGTACGTTATCAATAATGACAATAAACACCTGAACTTCGAAACGTTGTCCAGGTGTTTGATTTTCAACAAAGTCGTCGAGTGTAGTAGAACCGCTGAAATGGTCGTACTTTGTATTTCGCTTGATTCGTCTTGATGTCTGTTGCTGGTATTCTTCACAGTTGGTCAGATCATTGGCTCTTGCCTCAATATCTGAAAATGTGGATCGCTTGGACGTAGCCATATAATGATTCATAAAGGGCGTATCCCGTAATAAAGTCTTGATCAGACGACTGCAGCGAAGCACTAGTCGCTTGCAAGCGTTCTAGGAATCCGTTCCACGTAATTGCCATTATTCCCGTTTCTAACTTATTCATCGTTGAAACTAGTCCGTAAGCTTTATTACGGCACTCCGCTTTTTGATCCACGTTATTGAAAATGTCTTCCAAAACTTGCTTAATAGTGATAAAACCACATAAAAGTGCCTTCGTAGCATCAGCTCGGGCTGACCACCTAGTGTCCGAAAATCGGAATTTTTGAAGTAGAATCTTTAAGTGCGTTCGTAAGACGACCCCATCGATAGGTAGAAGCGGAAAAAAATGTATAGATGTTTTCAATGAAATCGAAGAAAAGTAATGCTTCTGTAAAGCAGTCTGCAGCGCACTTAGCAACCAAATTTAATGAATGTGCAAGACAGGGAATCTATTCGGCGTACTTATTTATTTCCTCAATTCGGGCTTGTAAGCCGGTGTATTTCCCACTCATGTTGCTGGCATTATCGTAGCTTTGCCCACGACAATCTTTGATATCAATGCCACTCTCACTTAAGAAATCTAGTAAACTTTGAGTGAGTTGTTCAGCAGTATGACCTTCCATGTCCAAGAATTTAACAAATCTTTCCACTGGTCCATATGGCAGAACATAGCGCACTATCAGAATCAGTTGGTCTACATGCGATATATCTGGAGTAGAATCCAATGAAACTGAGTAGTATTTGCATTTATTAATTTCGCAAATAATTTGATCCAGTATGCTTGATGCAATTAGATGAATAAATTCCTCACAAGTTGTTTTTGATAAATATGACGTATGTCCCTTTCCTTTATTTTGTCCCTTAGCATGATTTTGTATATGTTGAGCCATAAAAGCGTCAAATTGGGCTATTAATTCTAACAAGCCTAAATAATTTCCATTGTGAGGTGAACCAACAATTTCGTGACTACTCCGAAACGCAAGACCTCGTTCTGCTAAGAACTTTATTACTGCAATGATTCGTTTTAAGAGTAGCCTCCAATACTTTTGCTCAGTCTCAATTTGGCTCACAAGTTGAGAATCAACACGCGTATTCTTGTTTTTGAGGTTTAACAGCGAAATTATGGCTTGTCTATGCGGAGTGCTTTCTTCATGTCTTGTCAACAAATTGTGCGCATTCTTCCAGTCATCTAATCCGTCTTTTGTAAACCGTAGTGTTGAACTATCTGAATTCGTAACTTTGCAAACAAAACAGAAAAGTCGTCCTTTGGTTTCCGAATAACACAACCAGTCTCTAACGTGAGTTTTATTCGTTAGTTTATGTTTATAGGTGAAAAATTACTTATGGCAGAACCGTGGCTTATTTTCGTTTTCGTAAATTTTCTTTGAAGACAAAAAATCACTATTCATATGTTGCAGTTCACTGCTTCCTTTTTCAATCCAATAATCTCTATCAAAGTTGCTCGGCCAATATCGTTGGAGTATATTTTACTTTCGTTTTGTTTTTCACTTGAAACTGTAGTGACATTAGAATCAAGTAATAATATGCCATCGACTACTTTTTGGTTAGAATACGACGACTCTAGATCGAGAGGACTGGCTGTGCTTTTAACTTCTCTTTGGTTAGAACATGATATAGCTAAATTAGGAGGAATTGCTGTCTCTTTACCTACAGCATCATTTATAGAAAATGTAGCTTCATCAAAAATGGTAGTAGTACTACTATCATATGTACAATGAGATGCAACTTCTGTCTTTTCAGATTTACTTTCTGTAGATTCAGCAACATCACTCTAAATATTAAAATACTCGATCAGCTTACGTGTTTTTGATACAACAGCTTCGTTCATTTTTTCCTTCTCATCTTTTGCTTTACGCTTAGCACTTCCAGAAGCGTAGTGCCGACCCGTATTTCTAGATCTCCTGCTCATGTTACCTATAGTCAGACAAATATCTTATCTTAAGTGAAGTTATTCTCTTTGATATTTTTGCCTATGTACATACAAAAACTCTTCTATTGTGTTTTAAAAAAGATAATTGAATGAGTTGCACACAGCGCTCCGTCACGCACGAAAACAGTACTCGAAGCAATGTCAAAACAACTTTTCTCAAGAATGGCTCACATCTAATGTGCTTTTAAAAGATTTTTATGTTGTGCCAAAGGTAAATGTATAGCAATTTCTCATTGTTTGATAGTCAATAGAATCCTATTTTATTTATTCGATTTACGACTAGCTCGATCGATGACAATGTCAGGGAATTCCCCTATTAGTTTTGCAGTGCTGCCAACTTGCGTGAAGTGCAGTGCAAGTAGTACAACACATAACTTGTGGTGTGGCCAGCGCTCAATTTTAGAAATGTGGTACAATTTAAAATTATTGTTGTAGATTTTGATACCAACGTTTCTCGTGGTAGGTATTATATCTACACCCATAGAATAACACCAATAAGGTAAACGCTCATACAAACATGAATTCGCCGCAATATGGCAGACAATGGGGGCGAATTGATATTTGCATATAAAAACACAAACTGACAATGGCTTTGCTGCTGTCAGACTAATACATACAAGCAGCAATTTTTGGTTCGTTTACCTTCTTGGTATATTCTATGCCCACACCAGAGATCGGGGCCGGTAGCTGTTTTCAACACTACTAGTATACTCGCTGATTATGCGGTGGCGGCGGTAAACAACTTTTTTATTTTTGTGTATTCTGTTGTATTGCTTTATTTTACTGCGGTGGTTTGGCACCGCATTAAAAAAACACAAACAAACATATGACAAAGAAGAATACGGTTGCTGTGGTAAACTGCTTGGGTATTGTTGTGTATAAAAAATACCACTACATGTGTTAGTTGTTGCTCTTTCTTGTGTGTGCTCTTTTTTACTGCGTTGTAAAACACATTCAACTATTTTTGACTATTATTCTATAAATGTGCGTCGACGCTGCATTGCCGTTTTTTCGCGAGTTTCGCGAGTTTTGTCATAACATAAAAGGTAATTAAAATGTCAGACCATAAATTAATTGTGGACCAAATTTTGAGTGGTGCTTTCTCTTTGTCACCTCGACGAAAGGGAAAGAGTTTTGTGTGGAATATTTTGTCTGAAATATTAAAGGAAGATGGGTCAACTGTGCAAGATTTGGTCTACTGCCGTTCATGCAGAAAACTGCAGCACAAGTTAAATACATCGTTAAAAAATCCATGTGAAACACGCTGGAACTCAAACTACACAATGTGCAAATCTGTTCTGGACAACTGGATAGAAGTAAATAACATACTAAAGGAGGCAAATGAACATCAGCGATTGCAACATATCGATTTAAATACGCTTACTGTCCTTGTTGAGTTATGCAAAAACTTCGAAATAATTTTTAAAGAATTGCAAACTTGCAGTTCCGCTTCAAATATAAATCGCAATGTCAAAGAAATTTGGGAAAACAATTTATCCACATGGCATAAGGTTGCATTTTTCTTGTATCCACCAGCTATAAATTTGCAATATTATGTTCGTATGCGGTGTACTAGTAGTTGCGGTGTACCGGTGCAGGTCTCTGGCCTACACCTACCTATAGTAATTGAAAAAAAGTTTAAAATCCAAAATATCCAAATGTGCATACCTTAAGAACTTATTTTATAGTAAAGATATTCAAGTAAATTAAATGTCGACGAACACATAAAATGTATAATTTTTAATTGAATAACTTTTTGTTTATAATTTGAATAATTCTTTTTTAAATTACCCGCCTTTTTACTTGAGACTATGAAACACCTTGCTCTTAATCTACCGTCACTAGCTTTCAATAATTTTGAAACATGATCGATATGATAATCGATTCAAAAAAAAGTCAGCAATATTCACTCATAAAATGAATCTATATTTTTTAATAAATCAACCAACCACAGTAGATTGGATTGTGACTGAGTTAAAAAAATTTAAATAGTTCGCCTGTTTTCTCGAAATACTTATAATCGTCGATATTATATTAAAATCGATTAAAAAAGTACAATCTCAGCTACGTAAACTCGCAAAATAAATGTATACCTATATAAAAAAATAAAAATCTGGCCGCTTGAAGGATAGAAACGTGGTATAGATGCTAGTCTAAATATATCGATTATAATTAAACATTAGAAAAATAACGTTAAAAAGTTCGTAAAACACCTACATATTTTTACAATTTAACGTGACGAAATCGAGTTTTAGATTTTCAAGTGGAAGTGAAACATAGCCTAAGCGCTTCGCGTTTAAGTCATGCAAGATATTTTACGCTCCTATCTAAATTAATATTTTGTTATTACGTTCAGACAGGCGTTGGAGCGCGGGGCCCCCAAATTCGCGGGGCCCGTAGCATTTGCTACTCTTGCTACGTGGCTAATCCGGCACTGCTCATATATGTATATAACTGTTCCTTTGTTTGCTTGATTGTTTATTTAACACTTTTAATAAATTTCGAATTAGTTATTATGAGTATTTAGATTATCTAAACAGAACTAGACACTTTCTTGAAAATTGCACTTTCGTTTTGCGTCTCTTTCGCGGGTTTTGTAAAATTAGTTATTTGGTTTTAAACAACGATAAATGTCACAAGGGCAGAGCTCGTGTGATTACACGTCCGTTTAGTTACACGACCGTTTATTATATATATATATATATATATATATACTCGTATATATATATATATATATATATATATATATATATATATATATATATATATATATATATATATATATATATATAAAGGGTGTTTTTTTTAGACATGTGGTTTTCAATCTGGCAATACTTTTTTCCGATTTGGTCTTTTTGACAGCTGTCACTTGATTTATGCTCAGTTTGGTTTGCCATTTCATAGAATTGAAGCCGAACTACCATCAAACGCGTCGCATGTTCGGTGAATGGGCCCAAAACGAGATGGCCGCCGATCCCGATTTTCACAAGAATATTTTGTTCAGCGATGAAGCTCACTTTTGGTTGAATGGGTACGCTAATAAGCAAAATTGTCGCATTTGGCGTGACGATAATCTACAAGCCATTATTGAGATGCCGCTACATTCTCAAAATGTCACTGATTAGTGTGCTCTATAGGCAGAGGGAATCATTGGTCCATATTTCTTCAAAAATGAAGCCGGCCATACTGTTACAGTCAATGGGGAACGCTATAGATCCACGATTAATGACTGTGGACGACCTTTGGTTCCAACAAGACGGCGCTACATGCCAAACAGTCAATGAAACAATCAATTTATTGAAGGAAACTTTTGGTGAGCGCATTATCTCACGTCGTGGGCCTGTGGCGTTGCCTCAAAATCTTGCGATTTAACACCGCTGGATTATTTTTTGTTTGGTTATGTGAAGTCGCTTGTCTACGCAGATAAGCACGAGACGATTGACACCTTGGAAGAGAATATTCGGCGCGTTATTGCTGACATACGGCCCCAATTGGTGCAAAAAGTGGTCGAAAATTGGGCCTCGCGCCTGGAATTTATTCGAGGCAGCCGCGCCGGCCACTTGCTCGAAACCATCTTTATAATAAAGCTAAATTCTTGGCCATAACATTAAATTATATGCGTTTTATTTCTGCTTGCACACCACACGTCTAAAAAAAACACCCTTTATATATACGAGGGCGGATTGATATTGAAGCTGCCTAGCGCAAGATGGCAGCACAAACACAAAAACTTTTTTTTTTTTAGAAATTGCGAGCTGTCAAACGTCAGCTGTTAAAATTTCACCCAAATTCATCGATTAGTTTATTTGTTGTAGTTATTTGAAGTAAGAAACTTTCGTGTTTCTTGAAAAATGGAAAAAAACGAATTTCGTGCAGTGATTAAACACTATTATTTGAAAGGGAAAACGGCGAAAGAGACAAAAGAAAAGCTCGATAAACATTACTGTGAGTCTGCTCCGTCAGATTACATGATAAAATATTGGATTGCTGAATTAAAACGCGGCCGAACAAGCACTGCAACAATACCATCAACAGGAAGGCCAAAAGAGGTGGTTACTGAAGAAAATATCAAAAAAATCCTCGATATCGTTATGAATAATCGCCAAGTCAAGTTGCGTGAGATTGTTGAAATGGTAAATATATCATATGAACGTGTGTTCAACATTTTGCATGAACATTTGCATATGAAAAAGCTATCGGCAAGATGGGTGCCGCGTTTGCTCAGTGTCGAACAAAAACGAGTTCGACAGACCACTTCACAGCGGTGTTTGGACATGATAAAGCGTAATCCTGTTGATTTTTGGCGTCGATTAATAACTGTTGATGAAACGTGGGTCCACCACTACACACCTGAAACCAAAAATCAATCGAAACAATGGGTGGAAGCTGGTGGAAGTGCTCCGAAGAAGGCGAAGGCAGTGAAATCGGTTGGCAAATATGGCCACTGTATTTTGGGATGCACACAGAATTTTGCTCATTGATTATCTTGCAAAAGGATCCGCAATCACAGGAAAGTATTATCGTGCATTGTTGGATCAATTGATTGATGCAATCAAGGAAAAACACCCACATTTAAAGAAGAAAAAAATGATCTTTCTTCAAGACAACGCACCGGTTCACACAGCATTAGATACGATGCTAAAATTACGTGAAATACACTTCGAATTGGTTAATCATCCATCTTATAGTACAGATTTAGCTCCTACTGACTTTTTCCTGTTTCCAAACTTGAAAAAATGGCTCGCAGGAAAAAAATTCATCTCAAACGAAGAAGTGATTACCGAAACTAACGCGTATTTTGAGGGGTTCCCGAAATCGTATTATTCAGATGATATAAAAAAGTTGGAATATCGTCTTACTAAGTGTGTCGAAGTAAAAGGAGACTATGTTGAGAAATAAATGGTTTTTGAAAAAAAAAATGTTTTTTTTTCTACTTATGTAGCTTCAATATCAATCCGACCTCGTATATATATATATATATATATATATATATATATATATATATATATATATATATATATATATATATATATATATATATATATATATATATATATATATATATATATATATATATATATATATATATATATATATATATATATATATATATATATATATATATATATATATATATATATATATATATATAATATATATATATATATATATCGCCCTTGAGTACAAATAAATTTGCTATTTTTGATTTGGTAGCACGAGTTGAACTCCATTGTATTTAGCGGAAAGTAAGCGTCCCTGTCCATGTTGGATTTGCCTGACATCCCATCGGACGCGTCCCCAGGTGGCGGATAGGGGGACCCTTGGTAGGCAAATGACATTACTTACTTCTGAACCACATTACTTCTGACATTACTTACTTCTGAACCTGGAGGGGCGAGAGTTATGGCTGTCTGTCTATCACAATGATGGTATAGAGAATGGGTACCATCCGCGGACCAAACTGGCTAGGGAGGAGTCCCGAACAAAAACCACTGTCTGGCGATGGACAACAATAGATTAATTACTCCAGGTGGAACCCACGCATGTGGAAATCCACCCGCTTCGGCGGCAGGGGCACGGATTCTGGAGGTCCCAACCATCGCTAAAGTCTCTCACCTTTATCAGCGAGAGCGCATCCTGGAGGAGACGGGGATTGTTACCGCAATCTCTTCTTCTTCAGAGACGGAGGAACGTACCCTGGATCCAGAGGGACTGCGTCGGGAAGTCACCACAGTGGCGGAACGACCGACCAATGGTTCTAGGGCAACGCGAACTCAAGCGAGGAGACAGAGAAAGAAGCGGCTTGATAGGCTCGTGCAGGAGAAATCCTCACGTGGCTCTGCCGGCCCTTCTGTGTCGACTCCCTCCAAAAGGCCCAGGTCGGCGGAAGTGACACCCACGGAAGCCACCGAGCCTGCGGAGGGATTGACCGCTCCGAAAGCTCGCTCGCGAGGTAAGCGGCGGAAGATTGTTGCTGAAAACAGCATTCCCACCTGCCCTGCAGCTGTTACTGCTGGTGGCGCCACGACCCCAAAGGGTACGAGCGAAACCTCTGTGGCGGCTAATGTGGCGGGGAAGAATGGTGCCAATTAGCTGCAGCTTGCCCAGCCCCTCGTATCCAGTAAAACCATCTGCCCGGCGAAATCTCTGCCAGTGGCGGGTGGTGAGCTGGACTTTCGCCCAAGCACTTCCAAAGGTGCAGCCAAGCCATCGTACAGCGAGAAGGCTAACGGCCCGCAACCAATGGCGGTGATTGGGAAGTTGGGGCCTGACCATCAGCTAACTGATGCAGAAATAAAACACTGCAAAGGTCATCTGATCCGTCGCGTCATTGCCTCCGGTCCTGAAGCTAATGCGAGGGGCTATGAGACAAAGGACGGCACTCTACAAGTGTCGTGCGCGTCTCAGGCCAACTTTGATTGGCTCAGGGGTGCAGTCAATGACGTGCCCCCCATGGGGACCACTCGCTTCGCGGTCTATAGCGAAGCAGGCGTGTCCCTCAGGAAGGCCATCTGCTGGATTCCGGATCCCGATCTGACGACCACAGATGTCCTTTCTTGTCTGCGTGCTCAGAACCCTGGCATCAACACAAGGCTTTGGAGAGTTCTTTCGCACACCAGGGGTAGCAACCGGGATGTAAAAGAAGGCGCTAGTCTTGTGGTGCGAGTGGATGAGGCCACTGTTGATGTCATGGTGTCTCGGTACCGGCGCCGTCTGAGTCTCTTCTTTGGGACTGTACCCTTTCATGTCTTTCCCAGATGAATGGCTCCGACGATTCTCGAAGCTATCGTCCTTTGACGGTAACGCAGATCAACTTGCAGCATTCTAAAGCCGCTACTGTACTCCTAAGTAGACGACTCACCCGGCTGCACACATCACCCCACATAACAACAGTACAAGAGCCCTGGGTCTTTAGGGGTCGCCTCTGTGGCCTTGGCTTGTTGAAAGGGGCCACGATATTATATGACAGAAACTCGATTAGACCTAGAGCCGGTCTTATAATATCATCCCATCTCGCAGCGACCTGCCTTGACGCATTCTGTTGTCAGGATCTGGTTGCGGCAGAGATTAGTTTTAAGAGTATGCACGGATGGTCGAGGTTTGTGATTGCATCTGCTTACTTTCCTTACGATGCTTTGGAGGCGCCACCACCTGGGAAGGTCGCTGCTCTCGTAGGGTTCTGTGAGCGGCGCAGTCTTGGTCTGGTTCTTTGCTGCGATGCTAATGCACAGCATACGATCTGGAGCAGCAGCAAGTGCAATGAGCGGGGCTCTCGACTTTTCGAGTATATTGCCTCCTCCAGCCTGAACATCCACAATGTAGGCAGGCAGCCTACTTTTGTGACTACGAGAAGGCAGGAGGTAATTGACGTCACCCTGTCAAATCCAAGACTGGGGCGGTCGATCAACAACTGGAAGGTTCTCGCCGAAGACTCGTGCTCGGACCACAGATACATTGAGTTTCAGTGTGGCGAGCGGGCGCAGATGCCATTGCCCACCAGAAACCCAAGAAAAATAGACTGGCCGAAGTTCAGGCAGGCACTGCGTAGCAATCACGTGACGCCACTGAGATTTCGCAAGGAGCAGAACATTGAGGCGGCTGTTGAACATCTCAACACCGCTCTAACAAACAGCTTCGAGCTAGCCTGCCCAACTAGACCTCCTCTTAGCCGGACTCCTGTTCCATGGTGGAACCCAGAGCTTCAGGTGCTGAGGCGTGAGTCTAGAAAACTCCTCAACCGGGCCCTCAAGACGCCTCTTGACGAGGACTGGGACGGTTTATCGACGTGTTCAGAGGGACTACAAGAAGCTAATTCGTGACTCGAAAAGGACTTCTTTTAGAGACTTCTGCAGTGATATCGAATCCCTGAGTGACACGGCAAAACTGGTGAAAGTCCTGAAAAAGGACCAAACCGCTAAGCTGGGGTCGCTCAGGAAACCTGATGGCTCCTATACGGAGAGGCAAAGTGAGACACTCAGCTTGCTGTTGGAGTCACACTTTCCAGGAAATCAGGTAAGCATAGCCCGTCAACAACCACCTTTGGTCGGAAATGTTGTCAGGGCAGCTGCGCCCTCTCGACATGAGAAAGCTTGATGGACTTATTCTGCCTACACTAAAAGGAGTCACTCTCCAGCTATCCAAGGAAATCAAATATCTTGGAGTCATCCTTGATAACAAACTTCTTTGGAAAACACATGTCGAACTGAAGACATCCAAAGCACTGTCAGTTTTCTGGCAGTGTAAGGGTGTTTTTGGTAAGACATGGTGTCTTTCCCCTAGTAAGGTCCTATGGATCTATACAGCTATGGTAAGACCTATTATCACCTATGCATCGATGGTTTGGATGAGCAGACTCTCTCTTGTAGGGGTCAAAAAAGCTCTATCAAAGCTACAACGTGCTGTGGCCATATGTTGTACCGGAGCATTTCCGACTACTCCAGGCCCGGCACTTGATGCTTTGGTGAATCTCCCGCCATTAGCTGTCTTCATCCGCGGAGAGGCCGTTAAGGCCATCTGCAGAGTGAAACATAGTGGCCACTGGTATGGGGTGTGCTCCATGTTGGACGACGGCGCAGGCACTGACATCGATTCTGCAATCCTGTCTATGCCCCCGGACTCCATGTCATCAACCGTTATACTAGAAAAGCGGTACAATGTGTTGCTGCCAGAGGCTCGTTCATGGTTAGATCCCGAGAACGAGCCCGGCAAATACTGCTGCCGTATTTTCACTGATGGCTCCAGGACTGAAGAAGGTTCAGGTTCTGGTGTCTTCGTGGAATCTTGTGGGACCCGTCGGTTCTTTGCCCTTGGTCTGCATGCGTCTGTGTTTCAGGCGGAGGTGTATGCGATACTTGAGGCGATAAACATTTTTGTGGAAAACAGGTGGAAAGGCAAATCTATTTGTGTCTGCAGTGACAGCCAAGCTGCGCTCATGGCCTTGGATAGTCCGACCACCACTTCCACGATAGTCAGGTCCTGCAAATCCAGGCTAAATTGTGTTGGAAAACATAATAGTCTGACGTTGACTTGGGTCCCGGGACACGCTGGCATTGCGGGTAACGAGACCTATGACTCCTTGGCCAGGATGGGCTCCGCGGCTGTTTTTATTGGCCCTGAGCCTGTTCTGCCACTCCCTTCCGCTGCCATCAAAGCCACTGCAAACAAGTGGGTTGTTTCGACCCACAAGCGCGCATGGCGGGCTGAGAGAGGCTGCGGATGGACGAAAATTATGCTACCTGCTATCTCTGACCGATGGTCACGGTTCCTTCTATCTTCAGGTAGGAGGGACTGCAGGCTGTTGGTTGGCGTGATGACAGGGCACTTTCTATGGACTAGGCACATGGAAAGGATTGGCATATCAGACAGTGCGCTGTTCCCAGCCTGTGGAGAGGAAGACGAGACGGCGGACCATTTTCTTTGCGTCTGCCTTGCCTTTGCTCGCATCAGGTTCGGGATTTTTGGCACTGATGTGCTGAGGAGTAACCAACTTGGCTCCTTGGCACCACAGGATCTACTTCTACTTCTTCGGAGGACGGGTAGGTTTAAAACAGAGTAAAAGGGAACCTTAAGTGCAGTACAATGGATATATACTCTGTCTGAGTGCTGCGCCTACTAAAAAAAAAAAGCGTCCCTGTGTAAGTTGATTGCTAAATACTCGGTTGTTGGTTCAATGAAGAAGAACTTGTCTCCTACTCGAGTTGGCAAGGGACACAGATGCATAAGACTGAATACATTTTCCAAGCTTAGTAACGGAATTTGAAGTTTGAATACAATCTTGTCTCTTATTACTCTTCCCTTTGAAGTTTTCATTTTGTAAATTGATAATAAGTCCTCTCCTTGAACTGGAAGCGTTAGGGTGAAAGGCAATTATTCTCGTATGAAGTAAATTTGCTGTTTAAGCTATTCCGGCGACAATAATTGTGTGCAAGTTTGCCTGTGTAAGCTTCCTTTAGTATGCTGACAACTTCGGTTTGTAATTTCTTATAGTTGTTCATTAGTATGAGTGAATATCCTGATAGAGCCGTAAATATTTCGACCTGAACTGATGCGTTTATATGCTCCTTTTAGTGCCTTGAGCTCGTTTAAAATCTGATCAGTAGTTTAGCGAAACAAATTACGAGTTGATTCGAGCATGGACTCGTGTCTTTTTGCGAGCTCAACTAAATGATTTTCATTTTCAGCAGATTTGGCTATTTCTCCTTCGATATAATCAGCATATTCCTTGTCGAGGACACAAAATAAATTATGTTGTATACTGCGAATGATTTCTAGTGGTGCACGTTTAAGCCTAACATGGTGGTGATGAATCAGATCGTTGTAAGTCTTCAATTTTGTATTCAATCTCATTTACGGTGGCACGACAGTATTTTAAGAAATAGTTGGTTTTGTCACATATATTTTTGATGTCATAAAAGTTTGATTTGAATCCATTAAGTTCAGCAAAGTAAGAACTAAGATTCAAATACACCAGTATATTCCAATGACTTCGAATCAAATTCATTGTGCCCATGTGTTCAAAATAAATCCCAGGGTTATGTTATGGTGTAATTTCGACGAAGCTACTGCTTGAAGTGAGAGCTATGGCTGTGGTGATTAAATTCATGGCAAGGAATCCTAGAATACCTGATGAAATTTTCCTTCCTTTATACGAAGGTACTGGTTTTCCTTGCAGGATCTGCCACATTTTTACTGATTCGTCCATATTGCTGCACTCTAGCCTTGGTCTCAGGTTGTAACCAGTTTTTATTTATTGGTGTGAATCTTGGTCTTCGGCTGATAGATCGGCCTGTTGTACACAAGGAAAGTACCCGCTGCCTTGGGTGAGAATGCTTCAATTCACTTGGGTCAATTTCTGAAGGTTGTAACCAGTTTTTATTTATTGGTTTGAATCTTGGTCTTCGCCTGATATATCGGCCTATTGTACATAAGGAAAGAACCTGCTGCCTTATTTGAGACTGTTTCAATTCACTTGGGTCGGTTTCTGAAGAATTATCCAGAGGAGTTATAGGTTGACAATCTGGTGGTAAAGGGCAAATGCGATGTATGGACCGGGAGGTGTTTTCTGAACCGACCTTAAGGTCCACAGTTCGTACCAAACCGTCATTTCCTTTGTGAACCCTCACTACTCTTCCTAGTCGCCATTGACGTGGAGGTAAGTTATCATCCTGGAGTAGCACCAGTGTACCTTCCGGGATGTTATCGGAAGGTTTTCGCCATTTCGTTCGAGGTAGGAGACCTGGAAGATACTCCTTTGACCAGTGCTCCCAAAACTGTTGGATTATGTAGTTAAGTTCTTTCCATTGGGATAGCAAACTTTCACCTGGTGGCCGGGTTGATTGCCCAGCAATTGGTTCAAGCCCAAGAAAGCTATTGGGTCAAAGTGCTCGGAATATTTTTGGACTTGTGGATATTTGTGTTAGTGGTCTAGAATTAAAAACCTTCAATTTCAACCACAACTGTCAGGAGTTGTTCATAGGTCAAGCTATAGTCGTCGATTACGATTTCGTTTGAGATGGTACTTTAATGATTTTACTGCTGCTTCACATATTCCGCCTACATGAGCAGATCTGGCTGGAATTTTGATCCATTTGATACCATTTCGTGCTGCTCAATCTTATTAGTTTCATCATTCATCAATATATGTAGTTCCTGCAATTTTGACTGAGCTCCCTTGAAGTTCGTGGCGTTGTCACTGAATATTTTTGCTGGAATACCTCTTCGTGCTGAAAATGTTTTGAGCGCATTGATGAAAGCAGCTGTTGTAAGGTCTATTTCCAAGTGAATAGCCTTCGTGGATAAGCATATGACCTTTTCCTCTAATACAGTAATGTATTTGAAATGGTCCTCAAAGATCAATCCCTATGTTTGTAAATGGCCTAGCTGGATGAACCCGCTCAATAGGTAAATTTCCCATGAGTTAGGAAATACTTGCGGGGCGTTCAAAAAAGCATTTGCGGCAGTTTTTGCACACCGATGTTGTGATTTCATTAGCTCGCAGCAGCCAGAATTTTTCTCTCAGGGCTGCTAGTAATGCCATTGGGCCCGCATGCATTTTGTCTTCATGATATTGCTGTACTAGCAGGGTGACAATTGGATTGGAATGCGGAGGCAATATCTGATGTTGAGCCGGAAACCGTAGTTTTGACATTTGTAGTCTATCACCTACTCTTATGATTCTTTCCATCTAATATGGAGTAAATGGAAAAAGTGGACTGCAGATATTTACCTCCTTTCCTTTCTTGAGTTGGCTTATTTCTGATGCAAATGACTGTTTCTGGATATGGTTTCCAATGGTTTTTAACGCCTGATCTAGTTCTTCAATGGTGGGATGTATTTTTAAGCTCAATTCACACTATTCGTGCCGGTCAATTGCCAGTCACGTTCAGACGGAACGCAATGTATTCACATTGTCCGTTCACATGCCAGTCACATGCCAGCCACAACTTCTCAAATGTGGATGCTAATGACGCTATTATTTTAATAAGTGCTCAATAGGAGACAAAACAACAAAAAGAAAAAAATGGGAAAAACCGATTAAAAGTGAAACGCGTGGATGGCGTCGATAGTATTTATTCCACACTCACACACACGCTCGCATATCAAGTTGATCCCTACGCTAGAACGCGTAAAATTTCATCTGAACGAAAGGCTGAACGGCATTCCACACTACCGTTCAGCCCTCGGTCAAGTATTCTTTTTGAGAAAACCGCGGCGGTCTTGCTTGGACTGGCACTGGTGACTGGTACGTGACCGGTAATGTGAATACTTCCAATTAAAAGGCATTAAAGAATATTTGACGGATGCTTGAATGACCGCGACAGGCACGAATAGTGTGAATTGAGCTTTAATGTTCTCTTCGCCGTTTGTAGCTGACAGTTTTTTTACGAATCTATGAATGAATCCCATTGTTCGCTGCAATTTTTTAAACGAATTGTGAAAATTTATTTGTTCAATGATTGCTATCTAATGCGTGGTAGTGAGAGTAGTTTTCAGTTTTTTCCGCTCTTGAATCCAGTTTGAAGTAATGGTTGGCTGTATAGGCCAACATTTCTTGTCAGAGTATAAGTATGGAGGCCCATGAAACCATAACCTCGATTTTATGAGTTCGTCTGGAAGCATTCCTCTTGATATAATATCAGCTGGATTTTCGCCACCTGCTATATGTCTCCATTGACTGCTTGCTGTTGAACGTTGAATGCTGGCCACTCTGTTTGCCACGAAGGTATTCATGCTGGAAGACGGTAATGTTATCCAGGCACAGACAATGGTTGAATCCGTCCAGCAAACTATTTCATCAAACGTTATTGTCAGTGCTTGCTGAACCTCTCTTACAGGTTGTAGTAGTAGTTTTGCTGCGCACTCTGAACTTCGTACATAGTAAGTGCGACACAAAATGTCCCTTAATGTCCTCAGATCTGAGGTAACTGCATGCCCCATACGCTATTTCGTTGGCATCTGAGAACCAGTGTAATTGAATTCCAGGTGGTTCGGAAACAAGCACATGTCTGGGTAAGCAAAGTGTAGCTAATTGAGGGAGCTGGTTCCTAAATCTGAGCCACTTGGTATGTATCCCAATCCAAATACAATTCTCGGAGTTGTTGGAGAAAAATTTCCGAAAAACTACTACTGGATTTACAATTCCTAGCGAATCGAATAGCTGGGATATATCTGCTAATACAGAGCGTTTTGTCAGCCTTTTTGGTGGTGTCCTCGTCTAAGGTTTTGAATGATCTCATTCAAGTCATCAACGTAGAAATCCGTGACTGTGACAGCAGCAGCTAATGGAATGGATGCACTTCAGCCAATTGGTCTAGGCACCTTGTAGTTAGATATGGAGCCGACTTGGTGCCATATGTTACTGTCCTCAGTTTGTAGAAGTTGAATGGCTGGCTTATAGAATCCCTCCAAATTATTATTTGCAAATGAGGGCCTTCTTCTGTCACGAATAATTGCCTATACATTTTAGCAATATCTGAAGTCACAGCAAATGGATGCTGCCTGAATCGCATTAGAATTGAAAAAAGATTGTCTTGTACTACTGGCCCACTAAGCATTATATCGTTAAGAGAATCGTTATTTGATGTTTTTGCGGAGGCATCAAAAACTACCCTCAATTTTGTGGTTGTGCTTTCCGGTTTGAATACACAGTGATGAGGTATAAAGTACCGCCCTTGGCTTATATTTTTGTACTTTATTTCGTCCATGTGCCCAAGATTTTCATATTCTTTGATGAATGTTGAATATGCTTGCCTTAGTTCCCTGGATTTATCCAAGCGAGCTTCCAACGACCTGAAGCGCTGAATTGCCATGCTGCAAGAATTTCCGAGAACCACTGGATTCATTTTTAATGGTAGCTGTAGCGACCACGGGTTGTTGTAGTTTTAAAGATGTCCTCACATCGTGCTTCATCTTCACTAACAAGTTTAGTCTCATTATTGACTTCTTCCAATTCCCAAAATCGTGAAACTTGTTCATTGAGAGCGTCGCCCTCATAGCCAAGTCCGCAGAATACAGACTCGGTAGTTTTTGTTGCAGCCTTTACCAGTACTACCCATCCCAATATAGTATTTTGAAGTGTAGGCAAATGCTTGGCTATTTTTATCTGCGATATTGACATTAGAGAGGAGTACAATTCAGCTCCAATTAGTAAGTCCACCTTCGATGACTGGTGAAAGGTTGGGTCAGCCAATTTTATATATCTTGGAATTTTCCATTTGCTGATGTCAATGTTATTCATGGGTTGATCATTGGTTATTTGATCAATTATGTGCGTGTCAATGTTGGCTGTGAAGCCCGTAATTGTAGAAGCGATGGTAATGTTTGTGTAGTTGCCTGCACTCGATGTGTGGTTACCAATCCCTGTAATTTGTAAGGAATGATGTGTTGATTTCAGACCTAGTTTGTTTGCAAATCTTTTGGATATAAGGTTTACTTGGCTCCCTGAGTCCAATATTGCCTTACAGTGGATGAAGTTCCCGCTGCGGTTCTTAACTTGTACTAGAGGTGTTGCTAAGAACACGTATGAACCTTTCATTGTTGTTGTTAATGAGGTATTAGTCCGAGAAGAAGTTGTTGATGCAATCATTGATGAACTTTGATGTGTTGATTCGATATTCGTACTGTTCTTCTTGTACTTCTGTTGTAGTTTTTCGAAGTGTAGCAAGGTGTTGTGTTTTTTGCCACAAATGGTGCATCCTCTTATTTTGCACTCTAATACAGTATGATCGGGCTTCAGACAATTTATGCAAACCTTCAGTTTCTTTATTTCATAAAATCTGGTTTTAGGCGACATTTTAAGAAACCCTTCACCCATGTATAGCGCATGGTGTTTGTTGCAATAAGTGCACAAGCCTTTGGCAATCAATGATGTTACCCTTCGCTTCACTTCTGGTCTTGCTTTAATTTCCAAGAGCTGTAGTGCTTGGAATCTTTTTCGATAAATTGGAGGAGTTCCCCCAATTTTGGAAATTCACGAGGGTTAGCCAAAGATTGCTCCAACAATGCATGCCTGCGTTTATCAAGATTTTTGATTAACATATATACCAACAGTGAATCCTATCCATCAATTTCGGTGTTCAACGCTTCAATGCTCAAGAGACACTCATTTCTATTGTCATCGAGTGTTATGAGCCCTTCCCATAAATCTTCTTGTACCAACCGGAAGGTTGAAAAGTTTGTCATTAACCCAGTCATTATGAGCCTCTTATTTGAATACCGAGCCTTAATTGTTTGCCATGTCATAGTTATTACTGGAGACAGTTATATTATTTTTATTGCCACCTGTCACAGTATTTTTCAGGTACCACATTTTTTGTGCGTTCCCAATATTTGATTCATGGATCATTTGGGTATATAAATCGTGAAATTCTTGCCATTCAGTGTATTTTTTTTTATTTTTTTATTTTTTTATTTCTTCCTCTATATATTACAATCTATAACAATAATATTAAGTAATATTTTGTGCCGGTTTGGATTGAATACGCTCTTTTTGCCAATGCCAAAAGAACTTCTTTTATTTATTTGTTCATTAAATTTTCCCTATTTATCCATCATTTTATTTATGTATATAATTAATTATTTATTTTGTTATTGTTATGTATTTATTTTTTTTAAACTTTCCTGTAAGTTCTGCAGGGGTAATTCGCTTCAATCTTCTTGGAGTTGCACCCTCCGTGTCTGCTGCACTACGCAGTTCCAGGTTTTGATGGCCTCTCAGTCGGTGTATATGTTTGGTGCTGCTTTTTGTGATTGTGTCCGTGATGGTTTCAATGTGTAGGTCACGGTGTATAACCTCGTTCGGGATATACCATTCAGCATTTGTAATTGTTCGTAGTATTCTTGACTGCATTCGTTGTATTAAATTTAAGTTTGATATGCTAGCTGTGCCCCATATCTCGATTCCATATTTCCAGATAGGTGCTATTAATGTCTTGTATATTATTAGATTGTTGTAGAGAGATAGTCTAGATGCTCGTCCAAGTAGCCAGCTTAATTGTCGGTACTTATTTTTTGCATCGTTTCGCTTGTTAAGGATGTGCTGCTTCCAAGTCAATTTTTCGTCTATGGTTATTCCAAGATATTTTGCAGCAGAGTGAGTTTTTATTTTTTTGCCCTTTATAGCAAGGCTGTATTTTGTCGATTTTGTGTTTGTATATACAACTTGTACAGTTTTGTCTTTATTTATCTCTATTCCCCATAAGTCACACCATGCTACTACATTGTCTTATATATGTTGGATTGCATTTGTTGCCTTTTTTCGTCATTGTGTGATGCCATTAAAACTGTGTCGTCAGCGAATGTTGCTATCATCGCATTGGTTTTCGTTGGAATTGGTATATCTGCTGTGAATATTAAGTATAGTAGAGGTCCTAATACGCTGCCTTGTGGTACTCCAGCTGTCATTGGTAGGATGTCTGAGCAATCCTCGTCATATTTTATGTAGAATTGTCGTTCGCTTATATAGCTCTTTAAAATGTCATAATAATTTTGTGGAAATATTCGCTTAAGTTTATATAGAAGTCCTTTGTGCCACACCTTGTCGAATGCTTTTGCAATGTCCAAGTATACAGCTACGCAGTATTTTTTGTTGTCTTTCAAGGATTTTGTTTACAACCCTGTGGACCTGCTGCACAGTTGAGTGCTGTCTTCTAAATCCAAACTGATGGCTGGGTATTAATTTTTTTGTTGTTAAGATTGACTCTAATCTGTCCTGTAGTATCCTTTCAAATACTTTCGAAAGTATTGGCAATAGACTGATAGGTCGGTAAGAAGTTGTTTTGGTGGCATCTTTTCTAGGCTTGCTGATGGCTGTTATCTGTGCAACTTTCCATAAGGGAGAGAAATACTTAGTTTCTAGCATTCAGTTAAATATATTTCGGATATATATTATAGCTATTTCAGGCATTTCTTTTAGCATTTTCCCGCTTATCAGATCATATCCTGGCGCCATTTTGTCTTTTAATTTTTTAATTTTGTTTTTGATTTCTGCTACTGATGTTTTTTTTGTGTAGGATTGCGGGATATTTATTACATTGTCAAGATGAGTGGTTTGATTGTCCATTTCGCTTGTAAATATTTCAAGGAAATGTTTGGCCAGTGTGTTGGCTTTGTCTTTACTTGTTTTCGCCCATGTACCGGTTTGTGTTTTGATAGGAGGTTTGTGTATTATTGCACCAGTGAGTTTTTTTCGTAGCCTTCCAAAGAGAGTAATTTGTTGATGTGGTCGTTCCCAAGTTCAGCATATGTTTTTCTAGTTCCTTTTCTCTGTTTTTCTGAAGTAAAATTTTTAATTCATTTGTTGCTTTGTTTAGGTTGCGTTTATCTTCCGGATTCCTAGTGATTTGCCATGTTTTCCAGAGCTTCCTTTTCCATTTCATTTTTCCCTTGATGAACGCTGGTGTAGTGTCCGTATTTGCTAACGTTAGCTTTGGTGTTGAAGCTGTGATTGCTTCGATGACGCTATCATTGAAGTATGCGATTGCGGAATCGATTTCATTTTTTGTTTTTAATCGTATATCTATTTTTAGTTGTTTTTCCAGTGCTAGACGAACATTATTCCAGTCAGTTTTATTGTCTTGTCTCTATTGATCCTTGTAATGTCATTAGGATTGGGGAGTGGACTGAGGATAATTCTAACCATGATTTAATAGTTAGCTGGTTATGAAGAATATTTTTTGTGATGCAGAAGTCTATTAAATCTGGTTGTTTTTTTGTATCTGTTGGCCAATATGTTGGTTCACCAGTGCTAATGAATCGACCATTACTATATCGTATTTCTTTCTTGCGAAGTGTAGGGTATCTCTGGACTTGTAGAGCTTTATATATCGCACATCCTCTGTAGTTTGCCGTGTGGTTTTCACCGCAATGTACGCATTTAATATTTACTCTATCAGCGTCGATTTTAATTGTGCACATGTTTGTCTTGTGTTTTCCAGCACATTTGACACACACCGGGTCTATCTGGCAGTAGTTTCTTGTGTGGCCGTACTTTTGGCAATTTGTGCATTGGGGAATAGTTCTCTTTTGTCGGGGTGGCTCAAAGCTAATTTTGCAGTGTAGGAGGTGAGCAAAGTCGTATATGCCTTTATTGTTATCTTTTATTTTCAATTCAATTGAAAATAGTGAAAGTGGTTGTTTTATTTTGGCACCATTAGCTATTTGGTTCGGCTAATTCGTTTTTAATGTCTTCTGTGTCGGTTGAATGGTGCATATTTCGTAATACCACTCTAAAGCCTCGCTCATCTTTTGGTCGAAATGTGTAAAACTTTGTCCCTTTTTGCTTTAATAATTCAATTACTTTTGTGTAGTGTGTGGATTCTTTTGGTTGAATTTTTATTTCGTTCTTGCTTAGAATTTTCATTTCGTACAATATATTTGTCATGGAGTTTAGTGCTTCAGATAAGGCTTTTATATTTTCAACATTCTGAACATATATAGGAGGCGTTTTTTGTAAACGTTGCGTAATTGGTTTTTGTATATTAATGTTCGCATTTGTCCCACTGTTGTTTTGTTCTTCACTGTTACTTGAGAGTCCGTTTTGTCATTTACTGCTAACAGTTCGAATCTGTTTGTTGTGTTTGGAGTGATAGGCTAGCTCAGCCAATATTTTTGGAGTGATGTTTCTGTTGTGTTGAACATTTAATTTTTCGGTCTTTTGTTACTAGTATTTTGTTCATTTAACTTGTTTGGCGATTGTTTTTCGCGGTTTCGTTTTGTATTTTTATTTTCGGTAATTTTATTACTGGTTTTAATATTTATATTTTGTACTTGCGTGTTTGTTGTTGCTGATGAAATTGGTGTTGTTCCGATTGCTATTATTGGTGAGTTACAGCTAATCGTTACCGTCGCAGTCACCGGTGTTACAGTTGTGGTAGAGGAGCTTTGAGTTGTTATTGTGGTTGCTGAAGTAGTAACTGGTGGATAAAACTCCATAGTGGGAGTCGCGCATTGGACACTCCAAGGTAGGGAATTGCTGGCACCTAGTAGAGCGGGAGAGCAATATCGTGCTCTGCTCTCTGTCACTTCGACCGGCAATTTGGAGTTGCCGTTGTTTTCGTTTGAGACGAAAGAAAAATATGCGTTTCTTTTTGTTGCTGTTTTTTGTTTAAGTGTGTCAGCCACACTCATTATAAATTTGTGATTTGTTCTTATTTTATTCTATTTTAAAAGATGTGTCCCAGTAAGTGACCGGTAGATTCGTTCTAGTCGATCACTGCACTATTGCACTTTTTCTTTACAACTTAAGTTACTTTAACTTCATAAATTTGTATTGAAGAATTAATTTTTGCGGAGCGAGCTTAAACACGTCTGCACTGTTCAAAACTTATTACAAGTTCAGTGTATGATGCGCTAAATTTGGTATTTCAATTTTGGGAAATGCGACTTCTTGTAGTTTGGAATTGCCCTTGCGTGATTCTCTGAGTACTTGATGTAGCCTGATAATCACTTGCTGCACAGTATTTTCTAGTTCAAATGTCCGATTTACATCAAAGCCTTCCATATGGTTGTCGCCAATTTCAAGACAGATGACCTCGTGCCGTGCAAAATAAGTTGCCCATTGAGTGGATATAGTTTCCAACATCACATTCGCATAATCTTCAGTTTGTGGTTATTGAAGTACCTTGGTGATACGTTCCAACGTTGCCTCAAGTAGTTGGGTGGCAATTCCTTGTAAACAGATTTGGCCGGCTACCTTTGCTGATATCATTGGAACAGCTATATTGGATTTCGATGTGGTGGTTGATTCCTCAGGATGCTGAATGTCAGTTGACCTCGGTGATGACACAGTCCTCAATCTGGCTCTATCGGCCTGTTGCTGTAATGGAATGCACATTTCCTGCAGTTTAGGAAAATAGGTGTCCCATACAGCCTTTGTTTGAGTAAAGAAATCGTTGGTGAAGTAAGGATATTCCTGGCGTTTCGCTAGTGGGACTTCAGCTTCGAGTGCTTGATAATTCCTTTGGAATTCTTCCCACAATTCATTGAGTGTGTCAATACAGTCTTCGACATAACGATGGTAATTTGCTTCTTTTAGTGAAAAGTGTAGAAGTTGCAAAAAAGTTTATTGCCGCTAAAGAACTCCATGGTATATGCCCAGTAAAATGCTTCTTCAATGTATCTTTAAATAGCACTAAGGGTACAGTGTACGCTCCATGCCTCAACCAAGTTTCAGAAGAAGAAATTGTAAATGAACTTTCATCCCAAGGTGTTATTTCGGTATACAAATGTAACAAAAACACAAACTAACAACGAAAACAAATTAACAGAACAAAATCAAATACACACCAACAACACGCCAATATCAAACAATTCCTCGCAAACTGTCTCTCCTATTAAACATAGTGAGAAGACCATTGCAGCAATCATCGTTAACTCTAAAAAACTCTCTCTTCTTTGAAACCCACTTACACGCTGAACAATACACACTCTTCTCTTCCTTCTCACAACTCTCCTACCTACTCTAATATTTTCAATACAAAGCTTCGAAACATACAAGATAAAGACTCTGCAATATCTGACTAAATTACACCCTACTTTCATGACTATTAAAATATTGCAATGGAACATAAAAGGTTTTATAAACAACTACAATGAACTACATTTGATCATAAAAGCTATTTCTCCTGATATCATTGCACTTCAAGAAACGCACTTCCCTTACGGAAAAGATAATATAATCACCCCTAAACAATATATTGGATATTTCCACAACCTTTCTACAAACCTCTCATCTAAACAAGGAGTCGGTATTCTAATAAAGAAGCATATTCCGCATAAATTACTTAATGTACAATCTCCAATAGCATCGTTAGCATTAGAAATCAAATACGGACTAACTTTCACAATAATAAATACCTATATCCCCCCTCAACAAAACTTTTTAGTTCAGGATTTAGAGTCTTTACTAGGTTATGCCCCATCACAGTATATCTTATCCGGCGATTTCAACTCCTGGAGTCCCCTCTGGGGCTCCTCTCAAGCCAATGATAGAGGAAAAATCTTAGAAGATTTTATTCTTGCCCGCGATCTCATCGTTTTAAATGATGGGTCCCCCACTCATTTTTCAACGCACAAAACCTTCACCCACATTGACCTCTCTTTATGCTCAGCACACCTTGCACCCAAATGTAGTTGGGTTACTTTAGATAATCTCCATAACAGTGATCATTTTCCCATTTGTATTGATATCATATCCAACCATGAAAGAATCATTCCCAAGCACAAATTCAAAACTGATTTAGCTAATTGGACTGCATTTCAGAGCGCTTGCGCCTGTAGATTTGAATGTTTCTCCCCATCCTATAATATTAACCAAGAAGCAGCCAAATTTTCCAAAACAATTCGGTTTGCTCCCAACGTATCAATTCCACAAACTAAAAGTTTCTTTCTCAAAAAATCGGTACCATGGTGGAATAGTAATTTAAAATTATTAAGGGAAAAAAGAATATCTACCTGGCGTGATTGTAAGCACTACAGAATCGATAATAACTTAGCTCTGTACAAAAAATCAAATGCAATATTTAGAAGGGCTGTTAGAGAAGCTAAAGCCAACTCTCTTGAAAAATTTACATCTCAAATCACTCCCAAATCCAGTATCAAACAAATATGGTCCGCCATTCGAGTGCTTGTTGGTGGCAGCAAAACCCACTTCGTACTTTAACTGTTGGAGATTCTCATTTGACTTCTTCTTTTGAAATGGCAAATACCTTCGCTAATAATTGGTCTGCACTCTCTAGCGACGCAAACTTTTTTGAAGAATTCATCTCTGAGAAACTATTTTTCCTACATACGGAATACAAACCCATTCACCTATCACTGACTGCAAATAAAATTGAGTGATATATTTCCATTACCGAACTCGAAACTGCGCTACAGTCAGCAAAAGGAAAAACTCCAGGTTTAGATCACATATCCTACCCGATGTTAAATATTCTACCTGCCTCTGCCAAAAAAATATTACTAGTTTTATACAATAAAATTTTAGACCTCGGCATCCTTCCACAAACTTGGCGCACAGCTGAAATAATACCGATACCGAAGCCTAACAAACCAATTTCTGAAATTAGTAACTATCGCCCCATATCTCTTTTGCCTTGTATCGGGAAGGTCCTGGGAAAAATTATTGCTAAAAGATTATTATGGTATATAACCACTAACAATTTTATCAGCTCCAACCAAGTAGCTTTTAAAAAGAGGCAGGGCACAATTGATGCTCTCCTCCATCTCGAGCATTTCGTGTCAACTGCCCTTTCGAATAAAAGTCAAGTGTCTGTA
The DNA here is from genome assembly GCA_920105625.2 of Clusia tigrina. Classification (NCBI taxonomy): domain Eukaryota; kingdom Metazoa; phylum Arthropoda; class Insecta; order Diptera; family Clusiidae; genus Clusia; species Clusia tigrina. Next base: position 47,843,433 of record OV050031.1, on the reverse strand, counting down.
CTGGCCACTGACTTTGAAAGAGCATTCGATCGCATTGGTGTTCAGGTTGTCCTCCAACAGCTATCGACTTGGAAGATTGGTCCAAAGATCTGGGCCTTCCTGACCCATCGCAGGTTTCGGGTGAGAGTTAACCAAAAATTTTCAAATACTCGGTCTCTCGATAATGAGATACCATAGGGGTCTCCTTTGTCTGTTGTTTTATTTATAGCAGCTTTTGACCAAATCAGTAAAATAGTAGTCGATTATAAAAATATTAAATACTCTATATACGCGGATGATGCTATTTTCTTTACTAATAACAATTCTAACAATGATGTTACATGTATATTTTCTAAAATTTTGGATGATATTGATAAATGGTGTACTCGGTCTGGTGGCCGACTCTCTATAAACAAATGTAAATTAATTCACTTTTGTAAAAAAAGAAAATGTAAAATGTTTACTTTAAATTTTAACAACACTTCTATTGAAGTAGTAAATGAATTGAAAATTCTTGGCGTCATCTTCGACAAGAAATTGAACTTTAAGGCCCAATGTTTAAATTTAAGAAAAAATATTAGTGCCAGGCTGAATATTGTTAAATTCTTATCTTCTAATCATAGTCTAGTACATATTTCTACACTAATCAATGTCACAAGATCACTAATTCTTTCCAAAATAAACTACGCTCTCCCAATTTTTGGATGGGGCGCTCAAAGCAACTTAAAGCAGCTATACGCACCCTACCACGCAGCTGTTCGTAGAGCCATAAGAGCCTTTCCTACGTCGCCGACAAAAAATATCTTAGCTGAAGCTGGTTTACCTTCTATTATGGAGCAAGTACGTGCATCAACTTTTCACCTTATACCAAAATTATTTAACGCCAGTAATGCAACGCTTCTCAAAGACGTCCAGTGTGCCTTCAAACACACCAAAAGGTATACTATAAAATCCGTAATCCGCCGCTGTATTCAGGTAGCTAAATGTATTATGCCTGACACAGCTCCTCGGCTAATCAAGCAGAAAAGAGACCCTCCTTGGCATCTCAAAGACTCATCATTTGTCCTAGATCTGATTTCGTACTCTAAATCTACCACAAATCCTGAAGCCTACCGACAACTTTTTGCAGAACATACAAGCAAATACACTAATAAGAACTGGACCCTTTTATTTACTGATGGCTCAAAACAACCCGAATGCACTACCTTCGCGGTAGTATCCTCTACCGGAAAAGTAATATCCACTGGCCTTATTCAACAACACTGTTCAATCTTCACAGTCGAAATTTTGGCAATAAAAATAGCCACGGACTATGCTCGTTTGCACAAAGGCAGATTTCTTATATGCTCTGATAGCAAATCTTCCATTGAGGTGATTCGTAATATAAGCAATGAGGGCATCCTTGCTTCAGATATTAGAGAAGCATGCATAAAATGCGCTACTAAATTAAAAATCATGTGGGTACCCAGCCATGTTGGGATTGACGGCAACGAATTCGCTTATTCAACCGCTGTCACAGCAGTAAAGCATCCCATATTGTACTTCCCTACACGAGAAAATGGAATGGAATACGAAAAATGGAAGAGTGGAGCAAGTACACTCATAATTATAAATCGTATAATCGTGAAGGAATAAAACCCACCTATCCAGGATCATGCACCTTAAAGCAAATAAAAATTTTTGTTCGACTTCGGTTGGGACATGCCTCATTTTCGCACGAACACTTACTGCGTCGAGAACCAGCGCCAAATTGTGATTATTGCACCGGACACAGAGCTTCAATAACTCATTTATTGAACGAATGCAGAGCTTTCAGTGCAATTAGAAGAAATATATTTGGAACGGAAGTCCCTAGTAATCTTTTAAAAAATGTGACTGTAGATAGTATAAAATCAATAGAAACCTTTTTAAGTTATATAAATTTCCAAAAAAAAATTTAAAATAAAATAGTTTAAGATCGAGTCGAAGGCCCTGGCAGCCAGTACTCATTAATTGTATTTATTGTAATAATTAATTTATTAGAATAAAGTGTGTAATAATAATAATATATATATATATATATATATATATATATATATATATATATATATATATATATATATATATATATATATATATATATATATATATATATATATATATATATATATATATATATATACGAGTATATATACGAGTATATATACGAGTATATAAGTTATCGTGAGAAACCCTCGCATTCCGATATTCCCACTATTTGGATGCACCTAGCACCCAACTAACCAAATACACTACACGAGCCGCTTGGTCATCATATTCATAAAGTTGATTGCACCTAAACAACCACACATTCACACGAGCCGCTAACTCATCAGTAAATTCAACGTTTACCTAGTTCTTAGCAACTGAGTAACCATATATTCTACACGAGCGGCGAGGACAGACAGCGCAATGGAAACGTAAGCAGAACGAGAGCAGTGCAGCTCAATGTGGTGGCCTTAGTTTAAGCAAGAAACAAATGCAACAGTATAGTTATTAACTCACCTTTAACAAAGAAAGTAAATAAACGATTAATCGGCGCCCAACGTAAACGGATCGCGAAGATTAAGTCAAAGAATAAAGTTATCCGAGTATTTCTATGAAGTTAGATAAAAAAGGATAAATTTTTAAATTTAAAAAAAAAAGAAGAAGAAATAATCACCATCGAGGATAAAACATCGAATCGGAATAACTCAACATCGAAAGAATCACCATAGAGGGACTCACCATCAAGAGAAGCGAGAATCACCATCAAGGGAATAACATCGAATACGAATAATATTAAGATATATTTATAAACTAAATATGGCAAGGTGAGTGTTTGTTTTCTTTTATAAAGTGAAAAAATAAAGTGAAACAAAACAAAAAGTGAGTGAATGTGCGAACCGTTGGAAGAATTATTTCAAAACCTTAGACTAGAAAATTCGAAAGAAAAAATGAACGCGGAACAAGTTAGTGAGATTGTTAGGGCCGAAGTGAGTAGAGCACTAGGTGCTCAGAAATTAGAATTCGATAGGAAAATAATGGCAATTCAGGGCCAAATTACTTTGGCAAAACCTAAGGTGGAAAAGTTCACCAAAGTCACAATTAACTCATTAGTATCTTGCGAGATTACATTAGACGCGATTAAATCGCTTCCGGAATTTTCGGGTCAACCAGGCACATACGTGTCCTGGCGTGAGGCTGCGCACAACGCGTACGAACTATTCAAAAGATATGATGGCAGTGAACGACACTACCAAGCAGTTACCATTCTTAGAAATAAAGTGAGGGGTGCCGCCGATGCAGTGCTCTCGTCTTTTAGTACGGTTTTGAATTTTAGTGCAATCATTGCACGACTAGACTTCACGTATGCGGACAAACGTCCGATATACCTTATAGAACAGGAACTGTCGACGCTTAGACAGGGTTCAAGGTCATGTTTAGAATTTTATGACGAAGTAGAAAAGAAGCTATCTTTGTTAGCAAATAAGACCATTATGTCATACGAGAACAGTATAGCGGATACTATAAATGAAAAATATAGGGCTGATGCACTCAGGGTTTCCATATCGGGGCTTAGGAAACCTCTATGCGATATCCTGTTCGCTTCGAGACCTTCTGACCTCCCATCTGCCCTAGCTTTGGCACAAGAAGTAGATGCTAATAACGAGCGCTACGAATTTGCAAAAAATTTTGCAAATAGATCTAATGAGAATTCCTATAAAAAAGGGTAAATTCAGCACACAATTCCTCTGGTTATGAGCACAATACCGGACATAAAAACCCACATTATTCGGTAAATGAACAAAGACAGGCTGGCAATTCACGGAATTCCATGGGTTATCAGAAGCCACAATTCGGTAACAACTACTCTGATCGAAGGCGAGTCGAGCCTATGGAGGTGGACCCCTCCCTGTCTCAAGTTAGACATCCGACGAAGAATCCCGGTCATGACCGGAACGACAGGCAACATGGAAATATGCAGAAACGAGCGGCGAATTCAGGACGATACACAGGACCTAAAATTCAACGAGTTAATCATCTTAATGATGAACATCGGACCATCTTACCTGTCGTACAATCTTATGATGAAGAAGCGGAGCAGGCCATAGATGACATTGAAGGTGAGGAACTAAATTTGTTAGGGCAAGGTCTCTCCTGCCTTGGATTGCAAGGTCAATAGGAGGGACAGAAGTGAAGCTCCTTATCGACACAGGGGCATCAAGGAGCTATATCAAGCCCCTACCGGAGTTAAAAGGGATAAGACTGGTTAAAAATCCTTTTTCGGTAAAATCTATAGACGGAGATACCCCTATAAAACTCAAATGCGCAATTAAAATTTTCGGCGTAGTAGCAGATTTTTTCATTTTACCTGAACTGACGTCTTTCGATGGTGTCATTGGCCTGGACATCTTAAATAAAGTACACGCGTCTATTGATTTAAAAACAAGCACGATTACTCATGACTACGGAAAGGAAGTTATTTTATTTATAACTAGCCAGGATATAATCATTTACAACTTCAAGCTCAGACAGTACCGAAGCATTTGAAAGAAGCCTTCTTCAAGATAATTCGTAATGTAAATGGAGTGTTAGCAGATCCCAACGAGGCACTCCCATATAATACAAATGTAGTTGCGACGATTCGCACCGAGGACGAAAATCCGGTTTATTCAAGACTATACCCGTACCCGCTAGGTTTTTCGGATTTTGTAAATAAAGAAATCCAGGACTTATTGGCAAACGGTATCATTCGAAAGTCTAGATCACCATACAACAACCCGATATGGGTAGTGAAAAAAAAGGGATTTGATGAAACTGGACAAGAAAAAAAACGAATGGTAATAGATTTTCGTAAACTTTATGAGAAAACTATCAGCGACAAATACCCAATTCCTGATATCACAGAAACATTATCAAATCTTGGAGGGAGCAAATTTTTTACTACACTTGACCTGAAATCAGGTTTCCACCAGATTCAACTATCGGAACCTGATCGAGAAAAAACTGCATTTTCAGTCAAAAACGGAAAGTATGAGTTTTGTAGGCTGGCCTTCGGACTGAAGAACGCCCCCAGTATTTTCCAGAGGGCGATAGACGATGTGTTAAGAGAACACATCGGAAAGAGATGTTTCGTCTACGTGGACGATGTAATCATATTTTCAGAAAACGAGCAACAACACTTGCAAGATGTGGAAGTAGTGTTAAGAAGTCTATTCGATGCCAATATGAGGGTCTCAGCAGAAAAATCAAAATTCTTTCAAACCGAGGTCGAATACTTAGGATTCGTACTTTCACAAGGGGGAATTAAAACAAGTGCTGAAAAGGTTGACACAATTCGAAATTTCCCTGAGCCCATCACTCTTAGGGGGCTAAGATAATTTTTAGGCTTGGCGGGATACTACCGCTGTTTTATAAGAGACTACGCCAAAATAGTAAAACCACTATCGGATATACTGAGAGGAGAATACGGCCGAGTTTCTGCATCGCAGTCGAAGAAAATCAAAATTGATTTGACCAATGAACAGAAAAAGGCCATCAATACAGTAAAGGAAATACTAGCATCTGAGGATGTAACTTTAACATACCCAGATTTTCGGAAACCGTTCGATTTAACTACAGATGCGTCCTCACACGCTTTAGGTGCTGTTCTTTCGCAAGAGAGAAAACCTATTACCATGATCTCCCGAATTTTGTCGAGTAGCGAAGAACATTACGCTACCAATGAACGCGAATTATTAGCCATTGTTTGGGCATTAAAAACGCATAGAAATTATCTATACGGCGTGTCAAATTTGAATGTATTTACGGACCATCAACCACTAACTTTTGCGGTTTCAGACAGAAACCCGAACTCAAAAATTAAAAGATGGAAAGCATTCATAGACGAATACAACGCAAAGCTGATCTATAAACCAGGTAAAGAAAACGTTGTCGCCGATGCACTGTCTAGGCAGCACATAAACGCCTTAGACAATACGAGTGTCGAGACAATCCACAGCGAGGAGTCATCAACTAACACGATCGAAAGAACGGATAGGCCAGTAAATTGCTTTGGCAACCAGATAGTTGTGGAAGAAGGAATAGAACCACATAGAAGAACGTTTATTATGTTTGGGAAAAAGACAAGACACTTAATTACATTCCGAACCAATGGTGATTTAATTAGACTCCTGCAAGAGGCTGTAAAAGTAGATGTAGTAAACGCTCTGAAGTGTGACCTGCACACATTGGCACAATTCCAGCATAAATTAATCGAACTCTTTCCAACTGTAAAATTCAGACATACGGAAAAACTAGTTATCGATATATCAGACCCGGATGAACAACAGGAAATTATCGCGGCTGAACATAATCGGGCACACCGAGCAGCCCAGGAAAATGTAAAACAAATACTGGAAGACTATTTTTTTCCAAAAATGGAAAAGAAGGCTAAGCAACTGGTAGCAAACTGTCGTGTGTGCTCTCAGGCAAAGTATGACCGTCACCCGAAGAAACAACTTATTGTCGAGACACCCATACCGAAATATTGCGGAGAAGTCCTCCACATCGACATATTTTCCACCGTGTCAAAATACTTTTTGACTTGCATTGACAAATTTTCAAAATTTGCGATAGTACAGTCGTTAAAGTCTAGGACGATAGTGGATGTTAAGCCACAGCTTCTGCAGTTACTTAACATGTTTCCAAGTACGAAAACTATTTATTGTGACAATGAAAAGTCACTTAACTCGCACACCATTAAGGCTACGCTAAAAAATCATTTCGACATAGACATTGCGAATGCCCCACCCCTGCATAGTACGTCAAATGGTCAGGTAGAGCGATTTCACAACACACTAATGGAAATATCGCGATGCCTTAAACTTGACAAGAATTTGGATGATATCGAGGAAATTGTGCTTTTAGCTACTATCCAATACAATAAATCAATCCATACTGTGACCGGGTTGAAACCAATTAACGTCTTTCATTCAACACAGGACGAATAATATCGCGCTTAAGAACCGCGCAGGAAAAAGAGTTAGTAACACACAATAGGAATAGACAGGATAGGGAATTTTCCGTAGGAGAGAAGGTTCTCGTCAAAAATAATAGAAGACTTGGCAATAAGCTTACACCTCTTTATACTGAGGAAGAAGTTGAAAAAGATCTGGGCACAACGGTTCTCATAAGAGGGAAGAGGGTCCATAAGGACAATCTTCGTTGAAGTTTTTTACATTATAATAATATTTTATCTTTTGTTGGTCACGAATTAAAAAAAAATATCATTAACGTTTTTAGAATCACCTTAATATTGGTTATAGCCAATTTAATATCGGCAACAAACGGACGGTTAATTGACTACTCGAACGCGAAATACATTCCGGTGGCTGGCGGCGACCTCGTCATTTGGGAAGGCTTTGGACATATTAAACACGTTACAAACTTAACGTTCTACGAGTTAATAAGGACGAGACAGCCAACGCTGCAAACCACTTTCCCCTAACACACATGAGGAAGTTGCTGGACGCGGATATAAATCAGATAAGTAGACTAATACAGACCATTAATACCCATCATAGGCAGGCAAGAAGCTTGAACGCTATAGGGACGGTCCTAAAATACATCGCTGGGACTCCCGATCATGACGACTTTGACAAAATAACGAACACGGTAAAACAACTAATTGACTCACAGGACAGACAGTTTACTATCAATACAGAAGTACAAAAAGAAATCAATAGTCTTATTACTACAGTTAACAAAATCTTGAAGGTGGAAAAACAAAGGGAAATAGACACGGGTAACCTTTATGATATTCTTCTAGCTAGAAATAGAGCAATAATAACAGAATTAGATAATTTAATTAGTTCCATCACGTTCGCAAAAATTGGAGTTTTGAACCCTATTCTTTTAGACAGTAACGAAGTAAATTTCATAATAAAAAACGAACACTTCCCAAACCTCTCTGTGGCCGATGTTATGGCAGTAGCTAAGATTAAAATTCTACAATATAATAACATAATATATTTTCTAATAAGATATCCTATCCCTAAGTTTAGATGTAAGAAAATTACTATTTTACCTGTAGCTCACGGCCACCAAATTCTCCACCTACAAGAATCTACTCTAGCTGTATGCCAAAATCACACTTTAGCAGTGAGAAACTGCAGCGACACGACACCAATGTTTTGCTTACCATCTTCAGCCACATCATGCGCTCTACAACTAATGACACGCAACACCGCCATTTGCAGCACAACATTCAATAACCTCACCCCGATTACATCGATAGGCGATGGATTGGTAGTCATCAACGATCAAGTGGCTATTGTCGAAGAAAACAACGAAGCTCCTATCACAGTCAATGGTACTTACTTGGTTACCTTCAATGATCGTGTGAAAATCAACGGCACGATATATTACAATGAAAATTCAACGACACCTCTACAACCAGAAACTCCATGGGGTTCTGCAATTAACTTCAAGCAACACACTGAGATACTAAGCGAGTCCTACCTACACCATGTTAATCAACAGAACCTTCAACATATCCGTCATTTGCAACGTACGGTCCACCAGGGTCGCATAGCAGGATTATCAACAATTGGCGTCTTCTTAGTTGTCGGACTGGTTGCCTATTTACTCCGACGCAGCACGGTGATCAAAAGAAAGATTTTCATAACCAAGTCCGTTGAAGTTGCAGTTAAAAATGCTGCCACAAGGACCGTGGACGGCCCTCACTTTAGGCGGAGGAGTTATCGTGAGAAACCCTCGCATTCCGATATTCCCACTATTTGGATGCACCTAGCACCCAACTTACCAAATACACTACACGAGCCGCTTGGTCATCATATTCATAAAGTTGATTGCACCTAAACAACCAAACATTCACACGAGCCGCCAACTCATCAGTAAATTCAACGTTTACCTAGTTCTTAGGAACTGAGTAACCATATATTCTACACGAGCGGCGAAGACAGACAGCGCAATGGAAACGTAAGCAGAACGACAGCAGTGCAGCTCAATGTAGTGGCCTTAGTTTAAGCAAGAAACAAATGTAACAGTTTAGTTATTAACTCACCTTTAACAAAGAAAGTAAATAAACGATAAATTTATATATAAAAAAATATTGTGTAAAAGTAAATTAAAAAAAAAATATGAGCTATAAACTTCTGGGGTACAGCAAGAGACATTTTAAAAGACTGGTCGCAATGGAAAGTGAAGAAATCTGTAAAAAGCTTCCCGAAGGCAACTTTTTTAGTGAAATTGTATTTTGTAAGTATAAAAATAATTTTTGTTATTCGAAATATTAATTGATATTCTCATTATAGTTGCAGTTAATGGATCGGAAATGTCATTAGATAAATACGAAAACGCCATGAAGACTGCATTCCGTTCCATGAAAAACAAGATTCACCAAAATAACAGTGAAAAAAAAACCTCGAAATAAATTTTTTTCTCAAACCAAATTTGTCTATTTATAAATTTTTTAATTTTGTTTTCTTTTTTTCATAAAATAATAATGTTAAAAAAAATTTGCTTGCGCTTTAATAGCACTTCAATCACAATGACAATAAAGCGCTCCACTCTCGCTACTTTTTTTATATTTTCTACAAGGAGAGTAAAGCGCCTACGTCTGATGACATGACAATGTTAAAAATGCGCTATGCATAGTCAGAACGGAGCGCTTCAGTGCATTTTCCGAGCGCTATAACAGCGCTAATGAAGTGCTCGGTTTTCTATTGGGTAGCTATTTCACTAATACATGTTCACGATTCTGTACATCAACGTGTCGGGGCCGCTTAACATAAAAAACCAACGTTGTCATCTCGGATTTATATTCTTACCATTATTCTCCGCTTGCATCTATACTGGTGGTTGATGGTCAGCTAATAAGTCAAACCTTTCTTCCATAAAGGAATGATCTGAAGTAGTTAACAGCCCATACAAACGCCAGGAGTTCTTTCTCCGTAGTTGAGTAATTTCGTTCATCATCCGTCAGTGAGTAGCTAAACAGTGTATGTTTTGGATCAAAAACGCGTGTATTTTTCTTATGGAGGTCTAAAATTTCCAAAAAAAGTGGACATTTATTATAAGTCGAAAGCTTTTGGAGGCGCCATCTGGCGGTGAGTTTTTTGTTGAAAGTTTTTTTTGTGTAACGCTCTGGTTTGTGTCTTTGCTATGATCGGAGTGAGATTTTGTGGGAAGCTGTGTTTTGTTTGCTATAAGAAAGTTCTTATGTATTGAAATTTCCTCATACCCCCCCAGGCTATTTCTTTGCTATTGATTAACACAAGTTTCTTTTAAACTAAAAGTTCAACACAGTATTTACTTTTACATTCCGCCCCTGTGTTTGCAGTTGTCATCAAAGTTTAAGTTCAACACAGTTTGGTATTTACTGATGTTGAAAGCTTTTAGAGGTGTCATCTGGCGCCGAGTTTTTTGTTGAAAGCGTTTTGTGGAAAGCTCTGGTTTGATCACCACCACAAGTTTCTTTAAACTAAAAGTTCAACACAGTATTTACTCTCACCTTCCGCCCCTGTGTTTACGGCTGCCTGCAAGTTCAAGTTCAACACAGTTTGGTATTTATTGATAAAAAGCATATGCGTTCGGTCTGATGTGATCTCTTGGGCGCTGAGTCCATGCAGCTGCCTTCAAGTTTAAGCCATGAATACCACAGTTTGGTATTTACAGATAAGAAAGCACTGCGTTCGATCTGATGGGATCGTTTGCCGCTGAGTGCATGCAGTTGCTTTCTTGAACTCAACATATAAAAATAGTTTGCTAAATTAGCTAGTTTATATTGGTACTTTTATTTCTTCCTCTTAGAAAACAAAGTGAATTTATAATTTTTTTAAAAATGGAAGCGGAGAGAATAATAGTTATGGATGTTCAAGGATTTTATAGTGAAACTAAATTTATTCCGAAGGAAGTCAGTATTTCGGGAGCAGATATAGTGTATCAAATGCAACCATGCGTTTGAGTTTTCGGACATAGCGAAAATAGGTTCAGCGAGTATTTTAAAGTTTAGTTCGTTTCTGACGATAGAGCTGTGCGGTTGTGCAAATGGGGCAGTGCGTGAGAGCACAAGGAGCAGTGTGGTACAATCTATGTGCATGGAGCTGAGCCAGGAGAGAGTGCAATCTATGTGCAGGGAGCTGAGCCAGGAGAGCGATGCAGAGCAGGGGATCTTAGAGCAGGAGCCTATACAGAGCCTATACACAGGAGCAAGTATGAGCGGTGCCACGGGTAGTCGAGAGCATAGTCACATTTAGATTATATACGCTGACAATATTTATGTTCACATTGCATTATACATTATATATATACATAAACGTACCTATTTACAAATACATATGCAGGTCCGTTCATGCATATAAGAGCAATTGAGCAAAACGCGCTAGAGCTTGTGCATATTCACTAAGTTTTTCATGACTATTAAAATATTGCAATGGAACATGAAAGGTTTTATAAACAACTACAATGAACTACATTTGATCATAAAAGCGATTTCTCCTGATATCATTGCACTTCGAGAAACGCACTTCCCTTACGGAAAAGATAATATAATCACCCCTAAACAATATATTGGATATTTCCACAACCTTTCTACAAACCTCTCATCTAAACAAGGAGTCGGTATTCTAATAAAGAAGCATATTCCGCATAAATTACTTAATGTACAATCTCCAATAGCATCGTTAGCATTAGAAATCAAATACGGACTAACTTTCACAATAATAAATACCTATATCCCCCCTCAACAAAACTTTTTAGTTCAGGATTTAGAGTATTTACTAGGTTATGCCCCATCACAGTATATCTTATCCGGCGATTTCAACTCCTGGAGTCCCCTCTGGGGCTCCTCTCAAGTCAATGATAGAGGCAAAATCTTAGAGGATTTTATTCTTGCCCGCGATCTCATCGTTTTAAATGATGGGTCCCCCACTCATTTTTCAACGCACAAAACCTTCACCCACATTGACCTCTCTTTATGCTCAGCACACCTTGCACCCAAATGTAGTTGGGTTACTTTAGATAATCTCCATAACAGTGATCATTTTCCCATTTGTATTGATATCATATCCAACCTCAATCCTGAAAGAATCATTCCCAAGCACAAATTCAAAACTGATTTAGCTAATTGGACTGCATTTCGGAGCGCTTGCGCCTGTAGATTTGAATGTTTCTCCCCATCCTATAATATTAACCAAGAAGCAGCCAAATTTTCCAAAGCAATTCGGTTTGCTGCCAACGTATCAATTCCACAAACTAAAAGTTTCTTTCTCAAAAAATCGGTACCATGGTGGAATAGTAATTTAAAATTATTAAGGGAAAAAAGAATATCTACCTGGCGTGATTGTAAGCACTACAGAATCGATAATAACTTAGCTCTGTACAAAAAAGCAAATGCAATATTTAGAAGAGCTGTTAGAAAAGCTAAAGCCAACTCTCTTGAAAAATTTACATCTCAAATCACTCCCAAATCCAGTATCAAAAAAATATGGTCCGCCATTCGAGTGCTTGTTGGTGGCAGCAAAACCACCCCACTTCGTACTTTAACTGTTGGAGATTCTCATTTGACTTCTTCTTTTGAAATGGCAAATACCTTCGCTAATAATTGGTCTGCACTCTCTAGCGACGCAAACTTTTTTGAAGAATTCATCTCTGAGAAACGATTTTTCCTACATACGGAATACAAATCCATTCACCTATCACTGACTGCAAATAAAATTGAGTGATATATTTCCATTACCGAACTCGAAACTGCGCTACAGTCAGCAAAAGGAAAAACTCCAGGTTTAGATCACATATCCTACCCGATGTTAAATAATCTACCTGCCTCTGCCAAAAAAAATATTACTAGTTTTATACAATAAAATTTTAGACCACGGCATTCTTCCACAAACTTGGCGCACAGCTGAAATAATACCGATACCTAAGCCTAACAAACCAATTTCTGAAATTAGTAGCTATCGCCCCATATCTCTTTTGCCTTGTATCGGGAAGGTCCTGGAAAAAATTATTGCTAAAAGATTATTATATAACCACTAACAATTTTATCAGCTCCAACCAAGTAAAAATTTTCAAAGACTCGGTCTCTCAATAATGGGATACCACAGGGGTCTCCTTTGTCTGTTGTTTTATTTATAGCAGCTTTTCACCAAATCAGTAAAATAGTAGCCGATTATAAAAATATTAAATACTCTATATACGCGGATGATGCTATTTTCTTTACTAATAACAATTCTAACAATGATGTTACATGTATTTTTTCTAAAATTTTGTATGATATTGATAAATGGTGTACTCGGTCTGGTGGCCGACTCTCTATAAACAAATGTAAAAAAAAAAAAGTAAAATGTTTACTTTAAATTTTAACAACACTTCTATTGAACTAGTTAATGAATTGAAAATTCTTGGCGTCATCTTCGACAAGAAATTTAACTTTAAGGCCCAATGTTTAAATTTAAGAAAAAATATTAGTGCCAGGCTGAATATTGTTAAATTCTTATCTTCTAATCAGAGTCTAGTACATATTTCTACTCTAATCAATGTCACAAGATCACTAATTCTTTCCAAAATAAACTACGCTCTCCCAATTTTTGGATGGGGCGCTCAAAGCAACTTAAAGCAGCTATACGCACCCTACCCCGCAGCTGTTCGTAGAGCCATAAGAGCCTTTCCTACGTCGCCGACAAAAAATATCTTAGCTGAAGCTGGTTTACCTTCTATTATGGAGCAAGTACGTGCATCAACTTTTCACCTTATACCAAAATTATTTAACGCCAGTAATGCAACGCTTCTCAAAGACGTCCAGTGTGCCTTCAAACACACCAAAAGGTATACTATAAAATCCGTAATCCGCCGCTGTATTCAGGTAGCTAAATGTATTATGCCTGACACAGCTCCTCGGCTAGTCAAGCAGAAAAGAGACCCTCCTTGGCATCTCAAAGACTCATCATTTGTCCTAGATCTGATTTCGTACTCTAAATCTACCACAAATCCTGAAGCCTACCGACAACTTTTTGCAGAACATACAAGCAAATACACTAATAAGAACTGGACCCTTTTATTTACTGATGGCTCAAAACAACCCGAATGCACTACCTTCGCGGTAGTATCCTCTACCGGAAAAGTAATATCCACTGGCCTTATTCAACAACACTGTTCAATCTTCACAGTCGAAATTTTGGCAATAAAAATAGCCACGGACTATGCTCGTTTGCACAAAGGCAGATTTCTTATATGCTCTGATAGCAAATCTTCCATTGAGGTGATTCGTAATATAAGCAATGAGGGCATCCTTGCTTCAGATATTAGAGAAGCATGCATAAAATGCGCTACTAAATTAAAAATCATGTGGGTACCCAGCCATGTTGGGATTGACGGCAACGAATTCGCTTATTCAACCGCTGTCACAGCAGTAAAGCATCCCCTATTGTACTTCCCTACACAAGAATATACAGATATGCGTAAATTAATTGAGAAATCCTTGTATATACAAAAAATGGAAGAGTGGAGCAAGTACACTCATAATTATAAATCGTATAATCGTGAAGGAATAAAACCCACCTATCCAGGATCATGCACCTTAAAGCAAATAAGCATTTTTGTTCGACTTCGGTTGGGACATGCCTCATTTTCGCACGAACACTTACTGCGTCGAGAACCAGCGCCAAATTGTGATTATTGCACCGGACACAGAGCTTCAATAACTCATTTATTGAACGAATGCAGAGCTTTCAGTGCAATTAGAAGAAATATATTTGGAACGGAAGTCCCTAGTAATCTTTTAAAAAATGTGACTGTAGATAGTATAAAATCAATAAAAACCTTTTTAAGTTATGTAAATTTCAAAAAAAAAATTTAAAATAAAATAGATTAAGATCGAGTCGAAGGCCCTGCAGCCAGTACTCATTAATTGTATTTATTGAAATAATTAATTTATTAGAATAAAGTGTAATAATAATAATAAATATATATATATATATATATATATATATATATATATATATATATATATATATACGAGTATATATACGAGTATATATATAAAAAAATATTGTGTAAAAGTTAAGTGAAAAAAAAATATGAGCTATAAACTTCTGGGGTACAGCAAGAGACATGTTAAAAGACTGGTGGCAATGGAAAGTGAAGAAATCTGTAAAAAGCTTCCCGAAGGCAACTTTTTTAGTGAAATTGTATTTTGTAAGTATAAAAATAATTTTTGTTATTCGAAATATTAATTGATATTCTCATTATAGTTGCAGTTAATCGATCGGAAATGTCATTAGATAAATACGAAAACGCCATGAAGACTGCATTCCGTTCCATGGAAAACAAGATTTACCAAAAGAACAGTGAAAAAAAAACCTTGAAATAAATTTTTTTCTCAAACCAAATTTGTCTATTTATTAATTTTTTAATTTTTTTTTCTTTTTTTCATAAAATAATAATGTTAAAAAAAATTTGCTTGCGCTTTAATAGCACTTCAATCACAATGACAATAAAGCGCTCCACTCTCGCTACTTTTTTATATTTTCTACAAGGAGAGTAAAGCGCTCAACTCTCGCTACTTTCTTATATTTTCTACAAGGAGAGTAAAGCGCTCCACTCTCGCTACTTTTTTATATTTTCTACAAGGAGAGTAAAGCGCCTACGTCTGATGACATGACAATGTTAAAAATGCGCTATGCATAGTCAGAACGGAGCGCTTCAGTGCATTTTCCGAGCGCTATAACAGCGCTAATGAAGTGCTCGGTTTTCTATTGGGTAGCTATTTCACTAATACATGTTCACGATTCTGTACATCAACGTGTCGGGGCTGCTTAACATAAAAAAGCCAACGTTGTCCTGTTGTTGTTGGGCCCCACTCAACATCGGATTTCAACATTTTGCCATTCAGGTCGACCAACTACATAGATTTCTTGGCGGTAACATCTTATCTTAGTTTTTTTGTATGAAAAAAGTTTCAATTTACCAAAATATTGTTTTAATTGATATCTAAGTTCATATCATTAGTTGGAGGGCCCCACTCAACTACTAAACCACCACTTTTTGCCATTCAGGTCGACCAACTATATAGATTTCTTGGCGGTAACATCTTATCTTAGTTATATATCTCGGATATATATTCTTACCATTATTCTCCGCTTGCATCCATACTGGTGGTTGATGGTCAGCTAATAAGTCAAACCTTTCTTCCATTGTTGGGGTCCTTATCTGCTTGTCGGCGAGAGACGTCCTCTGGAATGTCCTGTCGCGGCTTGTCCTGCGCGGGAACCTGTAAACCTACATCACTTTCTTAAATGAGCACTGCACTATTTTGGGTTTAAAACAACAAGCAGATTTATTCTTAAAATACTAGTTCTTATATACTATTTACAAATAAACATTACAGTCTACGTCTTGACTTTTCTGGTGTTCCAGTTACGCAATTGTTATTTGGTGTCAGTTGGTCAAGCCCACTGACCTACTGAAGTAAAAGTGTCGTCGGTGCATTCTAAATGCCCCTCGTCAGCTTGACTGCGGAACTGTGACACCCTAAAAGCTTACATCATAATTAATGCGTAAATACTACTATTTACAATATTTGCACCCTAAAAATATGTGCTCTCTTAATGAATTTAATAGGAGCCGTTGCTCCTCTTATTTTTAATCTATCATATTGTTACGAAATTGCCCTCTTGACAATTTACTCTGTTACAAAATTGCCCTCCTGACAATTCCTCTAACTCTCTGTACTCGGACTCGTACCACTGAATTGTGTAGTAATCAAACAATCGCCGGTTAAATTAAAATAATTTGCTTTATTTAATTATTGTTATTTACACATTTAATATTAGGCTTAAAGTTTACTTAGTTATTATTTGCACTTTATTTCACAAACCATTAGTCACTTTATTTAATAAGTAATTTCATCACTTTATTTAATAATGAATTTCATCACTTTGCAAAATTACAAATACTGCTAATACTGCTGCTTAGATTAAAATGCCTGATGTATACACTTTTACGATCTCTGATCTACTGTATTCGACTTTGAACAGTCTTGTCGCTTTTATAGTTTTCGAATGGTTGGAGTCGAAAATTCTACGCTATTCTCGTATTTTCTAGAAGCTTCTATCCACTTCGACAGAAGTCGAGAATATTCTTTTTGATATTACCGACGGATGGTTCTTGAATAAGTTTTTATTCGAATACTTCGCATCTTGTCTCACAGGGGGCACTCATTCTCCAGATGGGATCCTAAAAGTATGCAATCCCTTTTCACTGAGCTATCACGTTTCACTGCCCTCCGCTTAAACTTGTTCGTCCCGAACAAGGATAGTACTGCAACCTTTATAAGGAGATAACCTCTCTAAATGAACGACTTTAATTTTCTCCTGATATTTCTCGTCCACTGGATGCGGTATCTAACATCGTTGATCCGTTTTATCACCTTATAAGGTCCTTCCCAGTGTGTTTGCAGTTTTGGCGATAATCCACTTTTCCTTTGCGGATTATGAAGCATAACTAGTTGCCCTTCCTGAAATCCCTTAGAATTTACTCGTACATCATGTCTGGCTTTCCTCTTATCACCCATCAATTGTGTACGATTTCTGCTGTTTCTATCAATTTTATTCATCTGTTCTCGTGTTTTAGGTATACAACTGCTGCATGGAAGTTCTGTAGACAACTCTTTAGTCCATTCTTCGTCTGCTTATCTACTACTTCTCCTCGCTTACCACACTGTCAGCAATTAGGCCGCTGACTTTCCGTGGGATCTGAGAAACGAGGATTCTGGGGCTGCATGTTGTGGGAGTCAGGTCATGCCCCTCGAGACTGACTCCATTTAGTTTGTCGACAGCTGGACAACATCATCCAATTCCCTGCCTTAGCGGTCCCACATGCGAGTCTGATGGAGAACGTTTGCGTTTTGTCCGACAACTACGAGCCGCGTATCCAACCTCACCGCAGGCAAGGCACTTGCCCATGCAACCCTGTCCACTTTCAACTTGTATCTGACAGGCTCTGCATACTGGCTGGAACACCACGGCCACGATCTCCAACGGTAAAACACCAGACACTGTGTCCATACTTGTAGCTTTTAGATTTGTTATCACTGAACAGTCCATTTCTACATCGAGAATACCACATACGAAAGTATCCATCATACTTCTCTCAGCAATCTCGCCTGGACAGGCAAGATGGGAGAACCGCTCCACCTCCGCCACATCCTGTTGTAGAGACTCACCACTCCCCTGAATGGCATTCATCACGTTTTCATAACAGTCTCTCTCACCCTCTGCGATGGTCGGCAGTACATCAGCACCTTTCAATGACATAGCCAACGGTGCCAGTACTTCCCGATTACTCCAACCATTTGTGCTAGCGGTAGCTTGAATTTCGTTCTGCTTTTCCTCTTTCACATTGGATTTCTGTTCCACAAATCCTTCTAACGACTCCTGTCGTGTCCCAACCTCACAAACCTTCCTGTCCACCATCTCGGACATTTCATTCTTCTGCTGTGAGTTCTGTTCCGCTAGTTGAGTAAATCGCTTTTCACTCTGCTGTAACTGTTCCTTGACATCGTCTTTGACTGCTGGAGCATGTAGCTGTAATCGCTGGTGTATATCCTCATCGTATTGCTGGAAGTGCTTCTGCATAATAGCATCAAGTATTTGAGCATGTTGTTGTAATCGTTCCTGCATCCTCTCTTCGGCTGCTTGAGCATGTTGTTGTAACTGCATCTGTATTACCTTGAAAAGCGCACTCATGTCAAAGTTACCCGTGTTAGTTTCTTGTGGTGTTTCTTCGTGTCGAGATGTCGTTGGCTCTTCACATTGGAATTCATACTCATCGACATCCATACCCTGCTTCTCTAAAGCGCTTCTTAATCGTACCTGTAGCTCCGCTTTAAGCCCTTGTGTTTGCAAATTTAAACGCTCAAGCTCCTTCTTGAGCTGCTCTAATCTCAGCTTTTCAAATTTAACCATTGTTTATTACAGATACACAATCCCACTTCTGACACCAATTGTTACGAAATTGCCCTCTTGACAATTTACTCTGTTACAAAATTGCCCTCCTGACAATTCCTCTAACTCTCTGTACTCGGACTCGTACCACTGGATTGTGTAGTAATCAAACAATCGCCGGTTAAATTAAAATAATTTGCTTTATTTAATTATTGCTATTTACACATTTAATATTAGGCTTAAAGTTTACTTAGTTATTATTTGCACTTTATTTCACAAACCATTAGTCACTTTATTTAATAAGTAATTTCATCAATTTATTTAATAATGAATTTCATCACTTTGTAAAATTACAAATACTGCTAATACTGCTGCTTAGATTAAAATGCCTGATGTATACACTTTTACGATCTCTGATCTACTGTATTCGACTTTGAACAGTCTTGTCGCTTTTATAGTTTTCGAATGGTTGGAGTCGAAAATTCTACGCTATTCTCGTATTTTCTAGAAGCGTCTATCCACTTCGACAGAAGTCGAGAATATTCTTTTTGATATTACCGACGGATGGTTCTTGAATAAGCTTTTATTCGAATAGTTCGCATCTTGACTCACAGGGGGCACTCATTCTCCAGATGGGATCCTAAAAGTATGCAATCCCTTTTCACTGAGCTATCACGTTTCAATATTTTTTTTATATTCCCCTTTTTATAATTTGGTCTTTCATTGACTCTTTTCTCATTGGCGTATATACAAACATGTAAACAATAACACAATTCTATTCTATACATAAAACCTTCCATTATACTGCGCCCTCTGCTACCCGCTGGTCCATTTGACGACCGTCGTTGTCGGAGTGAAGTCCCTCGATGAACTCTGCATACCCCTCCCTTCTTTCTGGACCGGTACGTAAAAAGATGATGCAAGCTTGCGCGACTAGATGCGCTTCTGACGAAGTCAAAATAAATATTCGATATTCGCTTAGTGAGTGACAATGGATATTTTCTCATTGGAGAAATCGTTACGAAGTTTAGCCGATAAAGCTTGGCTATGTTATGTTCAATCTTTTCGTGGTTAAAACGATTTTTTGCGCCAGGAGATTATTCTGCGAAGCTAATTGAACGATGGTAGTTGTGGCTGTTATTGTTATTGTAGCCGTTTCTCGGTAAAATTACGTAGTAACTTCGGGTTTTGGCTAAAATTACCTCTTCTTCTTTCTAGACAATAATACAGTATACATACTGACATATGTAATAATGGCAGACACGTTGGATTTTTTTTTATAAGGACAACGTACATGTTAGTGTTTTTCATGCCATTTCGTCAGTTAAGCAATAAAACTCAAGTATTATTAGACTTTTACTTGTCAGATAGAGACTATTGTATTCAGCCGATACCATCTCCATTTTTTCATAAGCTTAAATCGTAGTCATCTCGCACATGGGAAGTTGGAAGCTCTTCCACTCTTTCATATAAAAATGAATTCTCACTAATTTCGTTTTCATTTTCTTCCAACCCAAAAATTATCTCTGGATATCATCGTTGCCAAACTCGTCTTTCTTCCTTTGCGGCTTACTGATCACTCTTCTTCTCCATCTTCTTACTTCTTCACATTTGGTCAGATTTTTGTCCGCTGCTCGTGCATTTCATCTGCCGGTCTCCTGGATGTTGGTTAACATCTTACTCAGTCTTCAACGCTGCAGGAAGTCCCTTCCAGGTTCATGCTGCACCATATTGAACCAACCAGATGTCCTTGTTTGTTCACCAACGCCTGAATATCTAAAAACAATACGCTTAACTTATCGGACTTGCCGAGTTTTAATTATTCTTACTGGCTATTACATTTATTTCATTTTTAATATTCTTGCTAACGAAAATAGTAAATTTTATGTGTTATTTAAATTTATATATCGTATATCTAATACGTCTTAATAACCAAACTATAAATAAGTAATAAAAACAGTTTTCTTTTCAAATATTATTAATTATTTATGATACAATTTTCTTTAAATTGTTAGCGGCATTAAAACTTTAAATCCTTCTCAAATATAAACATTTTACAACAATTTGCTTCATACATAACAATTATTTTCTAATTAAATTATATGCCGCCCAAAAAAATTTTTTTTAAATCAATTCTTGGCAAAACTAGTGCCTCTTACATAAGCGAGTACATAAAAGATAAATTTATTATTTATTTTTTCTTTTCTTTAGACAATTCATTATTCCTTTCATATCATTTCTCTTTGTATATATCTTTTTAAATTTTTCAATTATGAGCAAATTCTTTTGCCCCCTGACATAAACCAGAATATTTAAGATAAACCCGTTTATGTGAAAACATTGTCCATTGCATGACTATATCGTTCATCGCATACAATTGACTTTTTATTTAAATTTACTTCTAGCCTGATATGTATATATCCATTAACGATTCTATTTTCCATCCTGTAATTAGCTCGTATATGGCTACATACATACATTCGAGGCGCTTTAAATTACCTAGAATTAATTACTAACATTATTTTCCCAATTAACTATACATTTTTCAAATTTTCATACGTTAATTTCCTAATTAATAAACAGTAAAAACCTATGTACGAGTATATTTACATATAGCCTACTGCAGTATCTGCAAAAATATACATACGCACATACCCATTCCTCTTAACTAGAATACTTACTTCTTTAAATGTGCATTCGTACATTCATTCTTTATCCTATACACATATATACATACTTACTTCACCAGCAGTTCCGTTTCCTGGCGTTAACGCTCATGCGTCGAATTTCAGTGCATACACTGCCGTATGTATGTATGCACATATTCGAAGTTTTATATTACTTACCCACGGCTGTCTTACTATTTTATTTTATTTTTTAATTACGTGCAATATTTATCATTTAATATTTAAAAAATATATTTTTCCCTACTGTGCTTCGTTTGACCATAGTGCATAATAAGCACATTTTTATTACGTCAACTTTACTTGCTCGAGTTTAATTGGCACACTTCTGCTGGCCTTGACTCTGAAAAACGGAGCTGTGTGTGTTATTTGATACACACACGTACATGTTTACGTTGTTATTTTTGTGTTTACACTTGTAAAACACTGCTAACACATGTCTTTAGTTGTGTGGTCTAATGTGGAATAATTTCAACAAATTATTATGTAGCTTTTTATTTTTTCCCTTAATCGTTACGACTGTTGTAACTGGGCTTCGGATCTCTGCTACTACATACGGACCTATCCACACAGGTGAGAATTTGTTTCTCCTAGCCTGATTCTTCATTAGTACTTGATCACCCACATGAAAAACTACTGGGTTTAGTACCTTGTTATAGCCTTCCCTGGCCACTCGTTTAGCACAATCCTGGTTTTCTCTGACCAATTCGTGCGCTCGCTGTAACTGATACTTTTGCACTTTATTCGGGTCATCAGCATTGTATACAGGCGCACATTTGCGCTTCAAATTCGCTGGCATGTTGAAATCAAACCCGTAGAGTGTTCTAAACGGAGTTTGCTTCGTTGATACATGCACAGTATTGTTGTGTACATGCATTGCAGTGGTTAACCATTGATCCCAATTCGAGCCGTCTTCTTTGGCAAAACTGCGCAAGTACTCGGCCAGAGGTCGATGACTACGTTCCAATGAGCAATTCGCCTGTGGATGATATGGTGTTATGTGCAACTTGATTCCCAGCATTTTACACGTTTCTGAGAATAGTTTTGATACGAAATTTAAACCATTGTCGGTTATCAAAACCTTAGGTATGTTGTATCGTGCTATAATTTCATCAAAGAATGCTTTGACTACCGTACTAATGTAATGTAATGTAATGCTTCATTGCTAGCATCAGTGGTCAACAAAAAAGTTTGCTCAAAGTCGGGGTACGCCAAAATTGGTGGCGAGCTAATTATTTCCTTTAGCCTCTCGAATGCTTGCTGACATCTCTCTGTCCATTCGAACTTTGCTTCTTTTCGTAGCAACTTATTCACTGGCAACGCAATTCCGGCTAGTCCTTCTACGAACTTCATGTAATAGTTCACTAGTCCTAGGAATGCTTGCACTTCTTTTCTATTTCTTGGAACCGCTAAATTTTTAACGCATTCCACCTTCTGCGGATCAGGCAGTGCTCCTGCTTCTGAGCAACGATGGCCTAAATAAACCACCTCTCTTGGCAAAAATTGACACTTCTCCGTGTTCAATTTCAAATTGTGTTCTCGTAATTTCTGGAGCACCTTGCACAAGCGTTGCGAATGCTGCTGCAAGTTCTTCCCATAAATTACAATATCATCGAGACACACAAAACAATCTAACCCTTGCAAGCCTGTTAGCACATGGTTCATTAGCCGTTGGAAGGTAGCCGGCGCTCCTGTTAATCTAAACGGCATTCTATTAAACTCATAATGCCCCAAACCGGTGCTGAACGCGGTTTTCTGCTTATCTTGGGTATCCACCAGAACTTGGTGGTAGCCACTCGCTAAATCAAGCGTAGAAAAATATCTACTATGCCCCAATTGATCCAGAATCTCTTTATCCTTGGTATCGGGAACACCTGCTTGATAGTGGCGTCGTTCAATTTCCTAAAATCGACGACCATTCTCCACTTCTTTTGACCCTGAGCACCTACCTTCTTTGGTACCAAAATTATTGGTGAGTTCCAAGGTGAGATATTTGGTGAAATTATGTTATCTTTTAACATTCCTTGCACTTGCCTATTTACCTCATCTTTGTGAGCTTGTGACAATCTGTATTGCTTCTGGTTTATTGGTGGTTGATCCACTCTAGTAGGTATTTCATGCTCTACCTCTGGTGATGTCAACTGGTCTCCTTCCAGCAAAAATATGTCATGGAATGGCGCACAAATGGCTTATATTGATGCCTTCTCTTCTGAATTTACGCTTGGGTCTAGCTTCATTGATTCTAGCACTCTCTCCATTCTTTTTCTTATATCTACCTGCTTAATCTGATTAACCGATCTATAACTCGGTTCCTTAAAATTGTCGTAACTAGTGAACTTATGCCTAAAATCCTCAACCATCAGGTAGTCCTTTTCCGATGCGTTGAGTACGCAAGCGTACACCTTACCCTTGTCAACGTGCGTTATGGTCTCCCCCATATATACGCCCTCCGCTAGCTGCTGCTTGTGCAAAACAACAGTCCTAAGTTTAGTATTTACATGCATAGTAACTACTCTGGTGGACCTTCCGTTTACTACCTCTATACCACACTTCTTAATCCTATTCACGGTTCCTTCCTGCCATGACATTAATGGAAGAGTATGGATTCTATTCTTATTATTATCATAGAATGATAACCGTTTGTCGAGCGCATCCAGTATGGTACGGCCCCAAAGATTATCGCGGCCAATTATCCCATCAGCCGGGATACCTTTCCTATCCACTTCCGCTGCGTGCACTCTAAAACTCATGCCCTTAACTTCACTGTATCCTATTCTGAGCGACCCCAGTGTCCTGATGCATCCTCCGAATGCTCCATTAAGCGTTCTTACATCCTTTGGATTAACAACTAGTTCTTTCCGTAAAACACTAGATTTTACGAGGCTAGTGTCCGCCCCTGAGTCTACCAAAACCTAGCTGCCTCATTGCAGGGCATCTCAATAAAAGCATCTCCTATCCTGCTCACAACGAAACAACGCCCTTTTGATTCCAAAATGGACGCGTATCCACTCCCTAACTCTTCGTGATACTGGAGAGCCTCCTGCTCCTCCTTCTCCTGGACTGTAGTTCCTACATTACTAGTCCCACGTACTTCCGGCCTTATTATTACTTCCTTTCTTTTGGCTTTCCAGTTTATTGGCCTCGACTGGGCCGCTGGAAGTTTCCCTGGTTCCTTTGTTGGGATTGTCTATCCCTGCATTCCGCTGCCCGATATCCCATCTGTCCACATGAGAAGCATCTTAACCCCTGTTTGGTGTTGCTTCTCCTTGCTTCACTTCTGGAATCCTTGTTTGGTCGCTGCTCTAATGCACGTATATTGTGTGCGAGAAATATATGATAAATATTATATATTATATATTAGAGCGTTGCTCGGCAAGACGCCATTGAGCAAATTCTAACTGAGCCGAAGAAAGGCTGAAGCCGAAGAAAGGCTGTTTGCAAGAAAAATGCAAATGTTTGAGTTGCCAGTTGGAAACTGATTAGTTTAATTCCCGAGCAGGGTTCTTATATGTTTTATTTGAGTTACAAACTCGATAACAAATCTCGATTAATTTAATTGTTTATTTCTAATTCCTTTCGCTTAAGTCTAACTCAAATTCCACTCAATTGTAAAACAAACCAATTCACCAATGACCGCACGCCAGGATTCTAATTACACTGCACATGTCAAGTGTCATAGTGTTGCAGTGCAGCGGACGGGTGTGTCTTATGTATTGGTATGGTTTGGACATGTAGTTTGCGTAGGTAGACTTTGTGCTACACTACAATAGTGCACATGCACTACACCCTCACCCTTTAAGAAAAAATTTACAGTTGTTTGAAAGAGAAAAAAAACAACTTTAAATTTTTATGTGTTTGTGTGTGGTGGTAATGAGTTCTAACTTATTTGATTTTAATTTTTACTTATTGGATTTAATGTAATACTAAGTTGTTACTTATTAGATTTGTGTTTAGTATATATATTTTTATATGAGAAGTAATTTGTCTTATGCGCTAGTATTGTAATATGAATAAAATTAACATTTTCAATAACTATAAATTTACAATTTCTTATAATAGTGGTTTAATAATATAATATATATATTTTTAATTATATATATTGTTGCGATCGTTGTTTTGGCGTCTATGTATATTTGTATGTTTGTTTTGTTTCTCTCCTTCTTTTGTTCCTTCCACTTGTCCGCTTTGCTGGTGAATGCGGCCAGGCTGAAACCTACCAGATTCTGAGGTACAGATGGCGCTGCCTCAGAATAGTAGAAATTTTAAAAAAAGGTGACTGACCGCCTCGACCGCTGGAGCGGTCACTGATGGAATAGCGGAAGAGGCCGAGGAAATGAAAAAGATACGGTTTCAGGAGAGAGAGAAAAAAATCATATAAGGCAGTGGTAGAGAAAAAACGAGGTGATAGGGTGTTAAGTGTTGAGGAAGTTGTGTCGAAAATTTTTGGTTGCTGCGCGCGTTTTAATTTTGTGTTTTACTGTGGAGGATTTTTTTTTGGACCGAGAAAATTAAGATTTTTCGTGTCGGATTTTGTATGGAGAGTCTCTCGTCTCGTCCGTGGTCCTGTGATTGATTCGGGTATATTTAACGTGTGAAAGATAGCAATGGAAAAAATATTTTTTTGAATGCAATTACAATGTACATGTGTCGAAAATAAACGTTAAAATTTGGAATCAATTTAAAGTGTTAGTTTAGTTTAAAGATTTGGCGTTAGAAAGTTTACCTTGATTATTGAGTGTGCTGACTAGATCCATAACCGTGTGTTTCCGGCACATCCCATAAGAGGGATAACTTATTGTTCCGGCCCACCCCATTCGAGCATAGGAGGAAAAGGAGGCTGCCGCCCGCCCCTAGAGATAAGTACATATTTGTTAAGTATATATTTGTTAAGTATACGCGAGTATACATAGGTATTATTAAGTATACGCGTATATATATATATGTTATTTATTTAAGTACCAGTAGGATGTTTATTGTGTTGAATTTAATGTAAGAAAATGTTAGGCTAAGGCGGACAATATGGGGCGGGCTCGCTTGTCGTCGTAGAGGAGGATGCTAGGCAAAAATGTGAGTTGAAATTTTTTTTGTAGTGTTGTCCCACCCGATGCAGTGTGGCGGGTTAAGGACCACGACCATTGCGGTGAGCTAGCCGTGGCCACCACACTGCATCATTCTAGTGGTGCGGTAACATTAATGGCGCCCAACTAAAAATAATAAAAATGTAAATTAAAATTTTCCTTTTAATGTATTGTGACGTTGTACTGAAGTATTTTGTAGTTTAGTTTTGATGTGTAGTTAATGTGCTCCACTCTTGCCGCTGACTTGACGTGCCAATGCGTAACGCCAACTGCAACGACAAGAGGGGGAGGCTAAATGTGAGATGAAGCCAGCTATCTCATCGTGGCCGTGGTCTGTTGAACAGATCATCGTAGCACTGATGAGATAACTGAGAGGCGGAGTCTCAGTAGATGTAAGGAAAATTTTAATGAAAAATGACAACTCGCCTGGTAGAAGAAACAGTCCTCCGACAGATTGAAGACAAGGGAGCCCCACCCCGTATATTTGAACATTAATTTGTATTAAAAAAATATTATATTTTTTTTGTTAGTAAATATTAAGATTGGAATATTTTTAGTTTGGCTATATTTAATATGGATAAATTTTTATATAAATATGTATATATGTATTATTCTTTTGGGGTATAGGGTGGCATTGGTAGATCTCCAGGCATAGGTATAGGTATTATGTTATTTTTTTGTTGTTAGGAGTTAGTTGGTTTTTTTTAAAGTAAACATGTCAGCGGAATACGGGGAATACGGCGCTAGGCCATCAGAACTACCAAGTCAATACCGGTCAGCCGTGAACTTATTGATATTAGAGAGTGAAAATAGTTATCGGGCGGCGATGAAGGTGGAGTTTGGAAAGATAAGGGAAACGGTCCGTGCGAACCATTTAGAGCTGATGAAGCTCATTAGTGATGCAATGAGACCCATGCAGCAATCACCGGCGCAGGAAAGTAGCCTAGCAGCTGCAGAGTTGGATAAGGAGCCCCAAAATAAGGTAGTTGAAAACTGGGAAGAAGTTAGGGGAAGTGGCAACTCACATGTTAGTTTTGAAGAGGAAAGTACTACCATTTATAATTTAAGTTGTGAAGAGGAAGTTTTGGACAATATACCAACAAGTCAGGACAATGAGGACTTGGCCTCAATAGATCAAGATATTTTTGAGATATTGTTAGACGATGATTCTGTTGATGGTAGTATTATGTCTGAAGCGTGTAACGCAAAATTAAGACATAGTTGCCAAAATTTATCTTCTTTGGACTCAATAGATATGTTTGTTACCGATTTAGTAGGAGCTCCCCTCTCACAAAATATGAGCCTTAGTGACCATAGTGAACAGAGTACAGAAACCACTAGTCAAAGTGACTCCATAAAATCTGCTGGTAGATCTTTATCTTTAGTTTCAGACAGTAATGGTGCTGTTGCAGCAGATAAAAGCAGTATACCATCGAATGTATCAAAGACAAAACATTCCGAAGGGGCATCATGTAAAAATGATGTGAATATAGTGACTGAACCTAAATTTATTGCAATTGTTTGTCCAACTGTACTACTTACAGATCAGCCGACATACTTCGACAGAAGCAATTGTACTGGCAAAAACTTAAATTATATTCGAATTATTAAGAAATTGCGAGGAGCAGTAGATCGCGTTTTTGGGTTGCAGAATCTTGTGTTCGATAGGGGGAAGTGGTTAGAAAGGGTTAAAACCATAGGTTAAATTGGTGAAGGCCTTGTGGCACTTCTAGTACCTACTGGAAAATTTGCGTGGGGAGATGTTGGGATTATTCCACGCTAAGAATCTAAACCGGTAAGAGCACGCGACTCTTAATCTCGGGGTTGTGGGCGTAGCTCACGTTGGCTCCTGTGGTACGTGAAGTAGCAATAGTTAGTAAGGAGGTGGAGGAAAGTTAATCATAGGGAATTATGGATTATATAATACATATAAAAGAACTTACTCCCAAATCAGCTTCGTTGGTCTAGAGGTAATCTGAGTTAAAAATCTGAAATTAGAATTGATTACTATGTGTTTTTTTTAAGGTAAAATAAATAAAAATGTTCCTGTTTATACGATAGAGTATAGGTGTGTAGGTTAGCGTTTATTAGTGAGTAGAGTGGTGAAGGTGATTCTTCGAGTCGAATGGCTGGGAAGACAAAATAAGTATAGAGTTAGATTAGGAAATTTTGTGTTGTGAATAATTACCGTGCAATTAGGTGTTGGGATCCGTAATCTTCCTCAGTGTGGTGGTTCTGTAAAGGAAGTATTATTAGTTTATATGTTTAGGTTTATGTAGGTATAGTTGCCCGGCTAGCTCAGGGTAGAGCATTAAGTGCTGATCGACGCTTCCATCCGTGTTCCAGCGGAGTTTATAGTGCTCCTGGCAACCCGTGTGTTTTGTTGCGATCGTTGTTTTGGCGTCTACCGTCTGTATGTTTGTTTTGTTTCTCTCCTTCTTTTGTTCCTTCCACTTGTCCGCTTTGCTGGTGAATGCGGCCAGGCTGAAACCTACCAGATTCTGAGGTACAGATGGCGCTGCCTCAGAATAGTAGAAATTTTAAAAAAAGGTGACTGACCGCCTCGACCGCTGGAGCGGTCACTGATGGAATAGCGGAAGAGGCCGAGGAAATGAAAAAGATACGGTTTCAGGAGAGAGAGAAAAAAATCATATAAGGCAGTGGTAGAGAAAAAACGAGGTGATAGGGTGTTAAGTGTTGAGGAAGTTGTGTCGAAAATTTTTGGTTGCTGCGCGCGTTTTAATTTTGTGTTTTACTGTGGAGGATTTTTTTTTGGACCGAGAAAATTAAGATTTTTCGTGTCGGATTTTGTATGGAGAGTCTCTCGTCTCGTCCGTGGTCCTGTGATTGATTCGGGTATATTTAACGTGTGAAAGATAGCAATGGAAAAAATATTTTTTTGAATGCAATTACAATGTACATGTGTCGAAAATAAACGTTAAAATTTGGAATCAATTTAAAGTGTTAGTTTAGTTTAAAGATTTGGCGTTAGAAAGTTTACCTTGATTATTGAGTGTGCTGACTAGATCCATAACCGTGTGTTTCCGGCACATCCCATAAGAGGGATAACTTATTGTTCCGGCCCACCCCATTCGAGCATAGGAGGAAAAGGAGGCTGCCGCCCGCCCCTAGAGATAAGTACATATTTGTTAAGTATATATTTGTTAAGTATACGCGAGTATACATAGGTATTATTAAGTATACGCGTATATATATATATATGTTATTTATTTAAGTACCAGTAGGATGTTTATTGTGTTGAATTTAATGTAAGAAAATGTTAGGCTAAGGCGGACAATATGGGGCGGGCTCGCTTGTCGTCGTAGAGGAGGATGCTAGGCAAAAATGTGAGTTGAAATTTTTTTTGTAGTGTTGTCCCACCCGATGCAGTGTGGCGGGTTAAGGACCACGACCATTGCGGTGAGCTAGCCGTGGCCACCACACTGCATCATTCTAGTGGTGCGGTAACATTAATGGCGCCCAACTAAAAATAATAAAAATGTAAATTAAAATTTTCCTTTTAATGTATTGTGACGTTGTACTGAAGTATTTTGTAGTTTAGTTTTGATGTGTAGTTAATGTGCTCCACTCTTGCCGCTGACTTGACGTGCCAATGCGTAACGCCAACTGCAACGACAAGAGGGGGAGGCTAAATGTGAGATGAAGCCAGCTATCTCATCGTGGCCGTGGTCTGTTGAACAGATCATCGTAGCACTGATGAGATAACTGAGAGGCGGAGTCTCAGTAGATGTAAGGAAAATTTTAATGAAAAATGACAACTCGCCTGGTAGAAGAAACAGTCCTCCGACAGATTGAAGACAAGGGAGCCCCACCCCGTATATTTGAACATTAATTTGTATTAAAAAAATATTATATTTTTTTTGTTAGTAAATATTAAGATTGGAATATTTTTAGTTTGGCTATATTTAATATGGATAAATTTTTATATAAATATGTATATATGTATTATTCTTTTGGGGTATAGGGTGGCATTGGTAGATCTCCAGGCATAGGTATAGGTATTATGTTATTTTTTTGTTGTTAGGAGTTAGTTGGTTTTTTTTAAAGTAAACATGTCAGCGGAATACGGGGAATACGGCGCTAGGCCATCAGAACTACCAAGTCAATACCGGTCAGCCGTGAACTTATTGATATTAGAGAGTGAAAATAGTTATCGGGCGGCGATGAAGGTGGAGTTTGGAAAGATAAGGGAAACGGTCCGTGCGAACCATTTAGAGCTGATGAAGCTCATTAGTGATGCAATGAGACCCATGCAGCAATCACCGGCGCAGGAAAGTAGCCTAGCAGCTGCAGAGTTGGATAAGGAGCCCCAAAATAAGGTAGTTGAAAACTGGGAAGAAGTTAGGGGAAGTGGCAACTCACATGTTAGTTTTGAAGAGGAAAGTACTACCATTTATAATTTAAGTTGTGAAGAGGAAGTTTTGGACAATATACCAACAAGTCAGGACAATGAGGACTTGGCCTCAATAGATCAAGATATTTTTGAGATATTGTTAGACGATGATTCTGTTGATGGTAGTATTATGTCTGAAGCGTGTAACGCAAAATTAAGACATAGTTGCCAAAATTTATCTTCTTTGGACTCAATAGATATGTTTGTTACCGATTTAGTAGGAGCTCCCCTCTCACAAAATATGAGCCTTAGTGACCATAGTGAACAGAGTACAGAAACCACTAGTCAAAGTGACTCCATAAAATCTGCTGGTAGATCTTTATCTTTAGTTTCAGACAGTAATGGTGCTGTTGCAGCAGATAAAAGCAGTATACCATCGAATGTATCAAAGACAAAACATTCCGAAGGGGCATCATGTAAAAATGATGTGAATATAGTGACTGAACCTAAATTTATTGCAATTGTTTGTCCAACTGTACTACTTACAGATCAGCCGACATACTTCGACAGAAGCAATTGTACTGGCAAAAACTTAAATTATATTCGAATTATTAAGAAATTGCGAGGAGCAGTAGATCGCGTTTTTGGGTTGCAGAATCTTGTGTTCGATAGGGGGAAGTGGTTAGAAAGGGTTAAAACCATAGGTTAAATTGGTGAAGGCCTTGTGGCACTTCTAGTACCTACTGGAAAATTTGCGTGGGGAGATGTTGGGATTATTCCACGCTAAGAATCTAAACCGGTAAGAGCACGCGACTCTTAATCTCGGGGTTGTGGGCGTAGCTCACGTTGGCTCCTGTGGTACGTGAAGTAGCAATAGTTAGTAAGGAGGTGGAGGAAAGTTAATCATAGGGAATTATGGATTATATAATACATATAAAAGAACTTACTCCCAAATCAGCTTCGTTGGTCTAGAGGTAATCTGAGTTAAAAATCTGAAATTAGAATTGATTACTATGTGTTTTTTTTAAGGTAAAATAAATAAAAATGTTCCTGTTTATACGATAGAGTATAGGTGTGTAGGTTAGCGTTTATTAGTGAGTAGAGTGGTGAAGGTGATTCTTCGAGTCGAATGGCTGGGAAGACAAAATAAGTATAGAGTTAGATTAGGAAATTTTGTGTTGTGAATAATTACCGTGCAATTAGGTGTTGGGATCCGTAATCTTCCTCAGTGTGGTGGTTCTGTAAAGGAAGTATTATTAGTTTATATGTTTAGGTTTATGTAGGTATAGTTGCCCGGCTAGCTCAGGGTAGAGCATTAAGTGCTGATCGACGCTTCCATCCGTGTTCCAGCGGAGTTTATAGTGCTCCTGGCAACCCGTGTGTTTTGT
The DNA here is from genome assembly GCA_920105625.2 of Clusia tigrina. Taxonomy (NCBI): domain Eukaryota; kingdom Metazoa; phylum Arthropoda; class Insecta; order Diptera; family Clusiidae; genus Clusia; species Clusia tigrina. The sequence continues at coordinate 47,811,003 of OV050031.1, read as the reverse complement.
TGCGATCGTTGTTTTGGCGTCTACCGTCTGTATGTTTGTTTTGTTTCTCTCCTTCTTTTGTTCCTTCCACTTGTCCGCTTTGCTGGTGAATGCGGCCAGGCTGAAACCTACCAGATTCTGAGGTACAGATGGCGCTGCCTCAGAATAGTAGAAATTTTAAAAAAAGGTGACTGACCGCCTCGACCGCTGGAGCGGTCACTGATGGAATAGCGGAAGAGGCCGAGGAAATGAAAAAGATACGGTTTCAGGAGAGAGAGAAAAAAATCATATAAGGCAGTGGTAGAGAAAAAACGAGGTGATAGGGTGTTAAGTGTTGAGGAAGTTGTGTCGAAAATTTTTGGTTGCTGCGCGCGTTTTAATTTTGTGTTTTACTGTGGAGGATTTTTTTTTGGACCGAGAAAATTAAGATTTTTCGTGTCGGATTTTGTATGGAGAGTCTCTCGTCTCGTCCGTGGTCCTGTGATTGATTCGGGTATATTTAACGTGTGAAAGATAGCAATGGAAAAAATATTTTTTTGAATGCAATTACAATGTACATGTGTCGAAAATAAACGTTAAAATTTGGAATCAATTTAAAGTGTTAGTTTAGTTTAAAGATTTGGCGTTAGAAAGTTTACCTTGATTATTGAGTGTGCTGACTAGATCCATAACCGTGTGTTTCCGGCACATCCCATAAGAGGGATAACTTATTGTTCCGGCCCACCCCATTCGAGCATAGGAGGAAAAGGAGGCTGCCGCCCGCCCCTAGAGATAAGTACATATTTGTTAAGTATATATTTGTTAAGTATACGCGAGTATACATAGGTATTATTAAGTATACGCGTATATATATATATATGTTATTTATTTAAGTACCAGTAGGATGTTTATTGTGTTGAATTTAATGTAAGAAAATGTTAGGCTAAGGCGGACAATATGGGGCGGGCTCGCTTGTCGTCGTAGAGGAGGATGCTAGGTAAAAATGTGAGTTGAAATTTTTTTTGTAGTGTTGTCCCACCCGATGCAGTGTGGCGGGTTAAGGACCACGACCATTGCGGTGAGCTAGCCGTGGCCACCACACTGCATCATTCTAGTGGTGCGGTAACAATATTTTTATTCATATATTTTTTTTTATTTTCTATATTTGTATTCTCATATCAGAACATTGCTTCGTTTTAGCATATTGTTATGCATTTTCTTCTCCATGCCGTTTATTAATATAAATGAATTTACTCCTTCTTGTTTTGAAATTCTATACGGACCATGGTATGGACTTTGAGACTTTTTACGATTACCTAACTTTACTAATACTAGGTCTCCTATGGTTGCATTAAGTGCATTTTCATTTGTTTTGCTTTCAATGCCTCTTTTTCTTTCCACAACTTCGATCAGTTCCCTTGCTTTGTTTATTGACGTTCTCATTCTTAACTTCAGTTCATTCGCATAACTTTCAATATCATAAATTGGTTCTCCTGTTTCAATTAGGTCGCTTGGTAAGTGTGGCATTTTACTAAACACAAGCTCATATGGTGAGTAACCCGTATCGACATGCGGCGTCGTATTGTAAGCAAAAGTGTAAAATGATATCCACTTGTCCCACTCATTATCGTTTGCGAACGTCAACATGAATTCATTAAGAGTTGCGCTCTACTGAACCCAGTGATTCGTGATGATAAGGAGTTGAAAATATTTGATTCATTTTTAGATTTTTGCACACATTTTTCATTAACTCGTTTACGAACTCTGTGCCCTTGTCCGATTTCAAATTTTTGAAATTACCATACTTGAGAATTAATTGGTCAACAAGTGTTTTAGCTACAGTGTCGGCATCTTTTGTTTCCATGGGGTGCGCTATCACAAATTTTGTCAATTCGCACTGCGCTGTTAAAATATATCTGTACCCATTAGAAATTCTTAGCGGACCGACAGTATCAATTGCTACAGTTTCAAAACTAGTCGTTGGAGTGTCTGTAATAACCATCTGTTCTTTCGTATGTCGTATTTGTTTATTCTTAGCACAATGTTTACAATTTGTGATAAAATTTTTTACCATTTTTCCCATATTCTTCCAAACGTATTTTTGTTTCAATTTTAAAACGGTTTTTCTTACACCAAAATGCCCTCCGTAAGGCGAATCGTGATATTCTGCGATTAGTTTATACATAATTACGTTATCTACTATTCTGTGGGGACTTCTATATATCAATATTGAAACGTGATAGCTCAGTGAAAAGGGATTGCATACTTTTAGGATCCCATCTGGAGAATGAGTGCCCCCTGTGAGTCAAGATGCGAACTATTCGAATAAAAGCTTATTCAAGAACCATCCGTCGGTAATATCAAAAAGAATATTCTCGACTTCTGTCGAAGTGGATAGAAGCTTCTAGAAAATACGAGAATAGCGTAGAATTTTCGACTCCAACCATTCGAAAACTATAAAAGCGACAAGACTGTTCAAAGTGGAAGACAGTAGATCAGAGATCGTAAAAGTGTATACATCAGGCATTTTAATCTAAGCAGCAGTATTAGCAGTATTTGTAATTTTGCAAAGTGATGAAATTCATTATTAAATAAAGTGATGAAATTACTTATTAAATAAAGTGACTAATGGTTTGTGAAATAAAGTGCAAATAATAACTAAGTAAACTTTAAGCCTAATATTAAATGTGTAAATAGCAATAATTAAATAAAGCAAATTATTTTAATTTAACCGGCGATTGTTTGATTACTACACAATCCAGTGGTACGAGTCCGAGTACAGAGAGTTAGAGGAATTGTCAGGAGGGCAATTTTGTAACAGAGTAAATTGTCAAAAGGGCAATTTCGTAACAATATATTCAACTTTGAGCTTTCATTATTTCCTTTATTCTTCTGTTGCAACCTATTATATCCTTCTTTTAATTTTTCCTTGCAGGATACAATACTGTATAGGAAGATCTACAAGCTCGAGTTAGGCAGGATCGCCATGTAATTCACGTATATTGTGTGCGAGAAATATATGATAAATATTATATATTATATATTAGAGCGTTGCTCGGCAAGACGCCATTGAGCAAATTCTAACTGAGCCGAAGAAAGGCTGAAGCCGAAGAAAGGCTGTTTGCAAGAAAAATGCAAATGTTTGAGTTGCCAGTTGGAAACTGATTAGTTTAATTCCCGAGCAGGGTTTTTATATGTTTTATTTGAGTTACAAACTCGATAACAAATCTCGATTAATTTAATTGTTTATTTCTAATTCCTTTCGCTTAAGTCTAACTCAAATTCCACTCAATTGTAAAACAAACCAATTCACCAATGACCGCACGCCAGGATTCTAATTACACTGCACATGTCAAGTGTCATAGTGTTGCAGTGCAGCGGATGGGTGTGTCTTATGTATTGGTATGGTTTGGATATGTAGTTTGCGTAGGTAGACTTTGTGCTACACTACGTTTGTGCGCAATAGTGCACATGCACTACACTGCTGACCACTCCCAGTTTTGAAAGGATTTCTTCCTTGGTTAGTTCCTTCTGTTGAATTAACTCTGGGTCTACTGAAATTACCCCTGCTGTCCCTCAAGTGTGGATCCGGGCGCTTCGTAGCCTTCTATTCTGACTCCATTCTGTGTCTCCTTGGCACTGTCTACTTGCCTCATGACCGTAAGTTTGGCACTCCAAACAGTAGGGCGTGTTTTTCCGTGTAACGCATTCATCCCTTGTATGCCCTGGATTATCACAGAATGAGCAAATGGGTTTCCTTGGCTTAAACCTCTCAACCAAGAATTCTTGATCTCTTTGCGGAAATTGACCCATCAATCTACCAATTCCACATCTGTTTTGCTGCTGTACTGTTCCTACCTCTGGAGGAGCATTCGTCCAGCAAATTCCACCTGTTGTCGTTCGCTGTTGTATTGCTGCTTCAGCTAAAGAGACCGCTTCCACTAGTTCTGTCATGCTCCTCGGCGTGAGAGTAAGAGTATAATTAGCTAAGTCCATATTTATCAGGCCTGCCTTAAACACAGAAATCATAGCTCGTTCTACTTGAGCCTTGTATGCTGCAACATTTCCTGGAAACTGCCTGTTGGCTTCCGTCTCAGCACCGCTCCCCAGAGACTGGAGCCTTCGTCCCCAGGCTCTCAATTCCTCCCCCGGTGTCTGAGTTGATTAATGAATTTCCTTAACGAGATAGTCTTACGACTTCTGTTTTAAATACGTCCTATCCAAAAGTGCATATAATTCTGCCAGGGTGCTTACTGAGCTACGCACCAGTAAATCAAACGCATCACCTGTGGTTCTTTGCCTAATACACTTTATTAAGTGTTCCCCGTCCGCTTCCGGAACACTCTGTTGTGCTAGCTCACAACCTTCTTTGAAGCGCCGGATCTCAGTTCTCAGATCATACAACTCGACTCCTGAGAACATGGGCACCAACTTCTCCACCGCATGAGCAACTTCCAGAATGCCCATTTTATTCCTTTGTGTTTTCTCAATTGCTGGTAAAACCTTAGCTTTATTAAGCTCTTTGGGAGTTTCCAAATTCTCTTCTCCTGGATCTGAGAGGTAATTGGCCAGTGACGGACTCAAACTAATTAGTCTTCGATCGTTTGTTCGTACAGGCGAAATACTGCCCACAGTATCGGAACTTTGCTGCACGGGTACTGCTTCCGGCTCCTTTGGCGGATATCCCTGATTTTTATTATTTATCGGGCCTCCCGGAGAAAAAGGCTCGACACCGATTTCAGATGCGCCAAACAAAAATTCCGCTTGCCTTTCTTCATTAAGTACTAATTTTGGCTTTACCATGCGGCTTATCCCTTCTGGTGTTAAATACTCCGGCCAACGTACTTCCGGAGGCAATGTCAATACTGTCTGCGTAAATCCAGCTGATGCTGATTTTGATCTCTCCCTATTCAGTGAGGTCCTATTGGTCACCCGTCCTCTTTTCAATTCCGCACACTCCTTTTCCAACAGCGTTGCTGCTTCCTCTGTTTCCGTCAATCTCTGAGAAAGTTCCTTTACCTTCTTCTCAAGATACTCTTTTTGTGCTCTCAAATCTTCTGTTTTCTCCTGAGATTTGAACAACTTTTCTTCTGTTCTTCTTTGGATTGCCGTAAGGGCTTGATCCGCTACTTCTAATGGTGACACAGCTCCTCCTGCATTCGCCTGCTTCCACAATTCCTGAGCTTCTTCCCTGCTCGTACTCGCTTCGAACTGGTCAACTATTTTCCCAATAAACAGTTCCACCTCTGACTGCATTGATTTCAATCTGTTCCTTACTTCCCCGTCTGGTGAAACCAAACTCACAGTTTGTTGTCCTAATTCCTCTAATTCAGAACTAAATGTATCTGCCCATTCATTGACCAGACTATTTATGAAGTCTGCGTAATTTTCCGCAAAATATTTTCCCTTGCCGTACTCAACTGCGTGAGGCAACAACAGTCCGTGATTATTGTTGAACTCTCTCCCTAGATTTTGCAACTGAGTTATTCGCTTGCGGTAATACACGTTGTCCTTACGTAAACTGCCGTCTTTCTTAAAATTACGGACCAATTTTTCAATCGCTTCGCCAATTTGCTCCTGCATCAGCAGTAATCCTTGCGCTTCCTTCGTCATATCACAAATGTCAGAACAGATGGCGTATCCCAATTACAAATAAAAATCCAATATTTGTTAAAACTTGTAACAATATTTTATTCGATCTTACTTAATGATTCAAAACAGAGTTATTAAAAAAAAACATTCCACCGTAAATTCTATCTTTATATACATATTCTGCTATACTTGTTTTCCATCACAAAGTTCCGCTGTCTACCGGCGTCCATTAAGTCCTTCCATCAATGCAAATTGGTACTTGGCTTCCTCACAGATACTCCTTGATTTCCTCTCACCATCTTTAATCCTCCCAAGAATCCATAGAAAAGGCCATATGTTTGTAAAAACCGAAATTTGATTTACCGGCAAAAGTGTCTTAATTCATTCCCGAAAATTTGAATCCATATTTAAAAAAAACCCGTAACGTATGCGCCACATAATAATAGCATTTAACTGTTATCTTCAACATTGCTACGCAAATTGTAGTTTCCGAACTTTAAAATCTTTGATGCAACAACACGTGTTGTAAACACTTCTTGAAATATTTTTTCCTAATACCCTAAGCTCAAAATGCCAAATATTTAAATCAAATATTCTTTGTTTGTTTTCAAACAACATAAATTTAGAACATCTGAATTTAAACAATATAAAAATAATTTAAATGTCTCCAATATAGATGACATAGCTTAATAAACCATTTAAATGTCCCTCACGACAAAAAAACTCAAATCCCCTACAAAAAAAATTCTCACAGCTAGGATGAACATACATAGACCGTCCGATCATACTGACGGTTTATGGTTGCCATTCAAAGCTGCGTGCAACAGCGCAAACGCGCCTGTAGGTTGCAACTTCTTTGACCAGCGCTACGGCGCCTTCAGGGTCGCAGAAGTATCTACTTAGTTTACGCTAATATACACTCTACTCACCAAAATTTCTTCCGATGACATCTTTTCCACAGTGTCCTTAGATGAGGTCCTTCGAATTCGTTGCAGGACGCCTCTCTGCTTCAGGGTTCCTTGCCCTGGGATTACTCCAATAGGTCCTTTAGACCGGCTGCGCCAAAATGTTGGGGTCCTTATCTGCTTGTCGGCGAATGTCCTCTGAAGTGTCCTCTGGAATGTCCTGTCGCGGCTTGTCCTGCGCGGGAACCTGTAAACCTATATCACTTTCTTAAATGAGCACTGCACTATTTTGGGTTTAAAACAACAAGCAGATTTATTCTTAAAATACTAGTTCTTATATACTATTTACAAATAAACATTACAGTCTACGTCTTGACTTTTCTGGTGTTCCAGTTACGCAATTGTTATTTGGTGTCAGTTGGTCAAGCCCACTGACCTACTGAAGTAAAAGTGTCGTCGGTGCATTCTAAGTGCCCCTCGTCAGCTTGACTACGGAACTGTGACACCCTAAAAGCTTACATCATAATTAATGCGTAAATACTATTATTTACAATATTTGCACCCTAAAAATATGTGCTCTCTTAATGAATTTAATAGGTGCCGTTGCTGTGAGTCAACTACGCGTAGGTAGCTTGATTCTAACTCACAACACCATAAAGGAATAATCTGAAGTAGTTAACAGCCCATACAAACGCCAGGAGTTCTTTCTCCGTAGTTGAGTAATTTCGTTCATCATCAGTCAGTGAGTAGCTAAACAGTGTATGTTTTGGATCAAAAACGCATGTATTTTTCTTATGGAGGTCTAAAATTTCCAAAAAAAGTGGACATTTATTATAAGTCGAAAGCTTTTGGAGGCGCCATCTGGCGGTGAGTTTTTTGTTGAAAGTTTTTTTTGTGTAAAGCTCTGGTTTGTGTCTTTGCTATGATCGGAGTGAGATTTTGTGGGAAGCTGTGTTTTGTTTGCTATAAGAAAGTTCTTATGTATTGAAATTTCCTCATACCCCCCCAGGCTATTTCTTTGCTATTGATTAACACAAGTTTCTTTTAAACTAAAAGTTCAACACAGTATTTACTTTTACATTCCGCCCCTGTGTTTGCAGTTGTCATCAAAGTTTAAGTTCAACACAGTTTGGTATTTACTGATGTTGAAAGCTTTTAGAGGTGTCATCTGGCGCTGAGTTTTTTGTTGAAAGCGTTTTGTGGAAAGCTCTGGTTTGATCACCACCACAAGTTTCTTTAAACTAAAAGTTCAACACAGTATTTACTCACACCTTCCGCCCCTGTGTTTACGGCTGCCTGCAAGTTCAAGTTCAACACAGTTTGGTATTATAAAAAGCATATGCGTTCGGTCTGATGTGATCTCTTGGGCGCTGAGTCCATGCAGCTGCCTTCAAGTTTAAGCCATGAATACCACAGTTTGGTATTTACAGATAAGAAAGCACTGCGTTCGATCTGATGGGATCGTTTGCCACTGAGTGCATGCAGTTGCTTTCTTGAACTCAACATATAAAAAGAGTTTGCTAAATGAGCTAGTTTATATTAGTACTTTTATTTGTTCCTCTTAGAAAACAAAGTGAATTTATAATTTTTTTAAAAATGGAAGCGGAGAGAATAATAGTTATGGATGTTCAAGGATTTTATAGTGAAACTAAATTTATTCCGAAGGAAGTCAGTATTTCGGGAGCAGATATAGTGTATCAAATGCAACCATGCGTTTGAGTTTTCGGACATAGCGAAAATATTTTCAGCGTGGATTTTAAAGTTTAGTTCGTTTCTGACGATAGAGCTGTGCGGTTGTGCCAATGGGGCAGTGCGTGAGAGCACAAGGAGCAGTGTGGTGCAATCTATGCGCATGGAACTGAGCCAGGAGAGAGTGCAATCTATGTGCAGGGAGCTGAGCCAGGGGAGCGGTGCAGAGCAGGGGATCTTAGAGCAGGAGCCTATACAGAGCCTATACACAGGAGCAAGTAAGAGCGGTGCCACAGGTAGTCGAGAGCATAGTCACGTTTAGATTATATACGCTGACAATATTTATGTTCACATTGCATTATACATTATTTATTTATTTATTTATTCATACTTGTGTTAAAATTAAAATTTTAATACAATAAGACTTACAGCTATGACATCTATGATCTTAAGCTAGTTAATTTTATATATATGTTAGAATTCTTTATAGGTGTTAGAGTACTTAAGGTAATTTATCAGCATCTTTAAGTCTTTATCGGTAGGGTTGTTAAGTAGGGCTGTTGGTTTGATGTTTGGAAGTGATTTTCTGTAGATGTTAAAGTATGTACAATTGTTTAATATGTGTTCGACGTTCATGTTGGGTAGGTTGCAGAATTTGCATATGTTGTTTGTTTTATTGATAATGTATTCATTGGTCAGTTTTGTGTGTCCAAGTCGGAGTCGTACGAGTTTTATTGAGTCTTGTCTGTTTATTTTGGTGTTATTAACGGTTTTAAAATGATCATAGATAGGTATTTTTGATTTATTAATTTTTTTGTACCAGTCATTAGTAGTTTGAAATAGATCTTTGGCTTTTTTTCGGTGAATGGTTTTTATGAATTTTAGGATGTCTGATGATAATATATTTTGTGTAGTCGTTAGTGGGGCACATGTGGCATTTTTGGCAATTTTGTCCGCTAATTCGTTGCCTTTTATATTGACATGTCCGGGGATCCAAATGAGTCTGATTGTGGATTTATGCTTGATTAATATGTTTTTTATATTGTCTATGTTATGGTTGCTGTTTACTGGGTTAGTAATTGCGTCTAAGACTGAGAGAGAATCTTAGCAGATCGCGATTTTCCTTCTCTTTGTGTTTGCGTATTTAGTCGCTTCGTGAATGGCTACTAGCTCAGCTCCAAAACTTGTGCTGTAATGTGGTAGGTGTGCTGTTTGAATGGTTTTGTTTTCTTCCACGATACTGTAGCCTGTAAGGTCGTTTTGTTTTGAACCATCAGTGTATATAAACTTAAAGGAGTATAGCTCTGCTTTTAATTTAAGAAAGTTCTGTATATAGATTTCATTTGGTGTATTATTTTTTTCATGTTGTCGTAGGTCAGTATTGACTGAGATATGAGGAAGTTGCCAGCTAGGAAATACTAAATATTTCTTGTGTACTTTTGTGATTATGGGTACTTCAATGTTTTGGGCGATCTTAATAACTTTATTTATTGTGGATGGTACTTGTTGGAGTTTTTTAGATTTAAGGATTTGGGCACAAAGGTTTGGGAGTGGGGAGTGGTCGTTGATTATAACTGATTTAATAAGCTTAGAGGTGATTAGGTCCCGGGCAAAGGATATTGGTGTAATTTTAGCTTCATACAGGAGGGAACAGGGGTTGTTCTGAATGCACCTAGTGCAATCCTCGTAGCGGAATTTATGGTAGTGTTTAATTTATTTATGGTTGATTTTGGTGCATACCCAAATAAGTAAAGACCATAGTTAATTTTAGATAAGAGGAGGGATTTTGTTATTGAAATTAGTGATGCTGTATTGCAGTTGAATTTTTTGCTTGAAAGGCATTTGATTATATTGAGTGGTTTGATTAATGAGTCTATTAATTGATTAATATGTGTTTCCCATCGATATCTTTTGTTCAGTGTAATCCCAAGTATCTTTAAATTGTCAACTTTGATTATATTTATGTGGTTGCATATGATGTTTGAGGAGCAATTGTGTTTTCTACAGATGTGAATTTGCTTGCATTTTTGTAGCGATAATGCAGCTCCTGAATATGCGCACTATTCCGAAATTTTGTTGTAGATGGGATCGAAATTGTAGGGGATGTTTTTGTTTCTATTTAGTTTTTTAATTAGTAAGTAGTCATCAGCGAATGCGAGAAAGTCAATTTCTTTGTGGAGTGATAAGGTGTTGCTTAGCTTGTTATAGGCTATCAGAAATAGGATTACGGAGAGGGGGGAACCTTGGGGAATGCCATTTTGGAGAGAAAAGCTTTGAGAAAATTGGGATTCGATTTTTACTTTGATGTTCCTATTTGTCATATAGTTTTTTATATAATTATAAATGTTGGGCCGATTTTCCACAAGTTAAGTTGATCTAAAATAGCATGTACTCCAATTTTATCAAATGCTTTAGCAAAATCCAGTGAGATGAGGGATATGTGTTTTTTGTAAGAGAGGAGGTGATCTGATCAAGGTAAACCAGAAAATCAGACATTGATTTCCCTTTTTTGAATCCTAATTGATGGCTATTGAGAAGTTTGTTATTTGATACAAACCACCAAAGCCTGTTGGCAATGATTTTATCTAGTACTTTGGAGCAGCAAGGGTTAAGTGAGATTGGACGATATGATGTTGTCTGAGTTAGGTTTAGGTATAGGGATAATGAGACTATTTTTATACATTTGAGGGATAAAACCAGAAAATATTTTATTATATAAGTCAGTAAGTCGACTTTTTACTGCTAAGGGTAGGTATTTAATCATTGGGTAGGATATTCGATCTATTCCGGGAGTTTTGCCTTTTAGTTGGTTTATTGCCATGTTTAGCTCGATTAGATTGATTTTATCGTCAATAATTAAGGCTGATTTGCTCGGACTATGTAACCTACTTCTGGATAGAGGAGTTTTGTTTGTCTAAAAGGAAGGTACGAGAGATTGAATTATCGTGTGCTTCTTTGGACCATGTTTCTGCAAGTGTATTGGCTATTATGGAGTTATTTGTGATCGAATTTTGGTTAGGTTGGGGTAAGCTAATTGAATGGATTGGGGTATAGATTTTAAGCCCACAGAATGTGCGAATTGTTGACCAAATTTTTCCTGAAGGTGTAAAATGATTGATGTTTGAGGTGAAGTTAAGTATTGAGGTTGATTTAGATCATTTTATTTCGCGCTTAAGTATCGCGTTTGCTTTCTTGAATTTTTTGATATTATCTAGTGATATGTTTCTGGTTAGGCTATTTCGAAGTTTCTTTCTTTTTTAAGTCTTCTAATTTATTGTTCCACCAGGGGACTGTTGTTCTTCGCTTAGGTCTAGATTGAGGAATGGATTCGTTAGCGCTTTGAATTATTATTTTTTGAATATTAGCAGTTTCTTTGTTTATGTTTATACTAACAGCTCTTTTTTCAGATAAGTGATTAGCTAGTATGCTGAATTTGTCCCAATTCGCTTTGCCTAAATTGAATCTAGGTCTACTTGTAATTGGAATTGTTGTGAGATTGGGGAAGAGGGATATGAGGATAGGAAAGTGATCACTACCGCATAGATCGGATTCTATTTGCCAGTTGGTTTCTATTGCTAGGATAGGAGATGCAAGTGTAAGATCAATATGAGTTAGAGTGTTATGCGTTGTGAAGTGGGTTGGGGTGCCGTTGTTGAAGAGAGTCAGTGCCGATTGTGTGATAAATTTATCGATTTTTTTGCCTCTAGCATTGTTGTAATTAGAACCCCAACTGGTGTGCCAGCTATTGAAGTCACCTGTGATCAAGTGTGGTGATTGTGAGTTGTCAAAAAGATCGTGAAGATCTTTGAAAGATTTTGTGGGTGGTAGGTATATTGAGCTAAGTAGGAATTTTTGTTTTGAAAAAATAAAAATATTTACTATGTCAAAATTGTTTGTAGGAAAGTTGGTTGTGCTGTGTTGTATTGAATTATGTATGAGTATGGCTGCGCCGCCAAATGAATTTTGTGGGTGTAGAGATGTGTATAATTGGTAGTTCATGGGAGTAGGTATTATTTTGTCGTCTTTTAGGTGTGTTTCTTGTAGGGTAATGATTTGTGGTTTATGTTTTTTTAATAATATTTCTAGTTCATTATAATTGTTTTTGTAGCCTTTGATATTCCATTGAATAATTTTTAAAGATGCTGTCATTACTGTCAGATTTACAGAGTTTTTGCAGATATTTATATATGTTAAATTATTTAAACAAATGGAGGAGTTTTAAGTTGTTTCCATGTCAGGCTCAGAGCTGATTTCTTGTGTGTTGCGTTTATTGATTTGTTGTTGTCTGGACTGTTTAAGTTTTTCAAGGTTTTTTAGGTGTGTGAGTGTAAATTGAGAGAGTTCTGGTGAAGAAGTTTTATGAGTTTCTGGAGAGAGATTGTTTTGGGGAGAGTTTGATTTGGTGTGAGCGGAATTGTTGTTTGTAAGAGAGCTTGTTGTTGGTATATTGTGTTTTTGAGTGTTTTCTATGTTGTTAGATTTGGGTGAATTGTATTTTTGCGTTATATATGTTTGAGGAGTGTCAGTTCTGTTTAAAGTTTTGTTGTTGGTTTGATTTTTTCGAGTGTGGAATTTACTGTATTCTCGTCAATGATAGTGTTATTTATTGTTGCTGTTGTAGTTGTTTGTATTTTTTTGTTTTCTCTATTGAAGCTTTTGTTTTTAATGGCAACTGCTTCTTCTAGTTTTTCGGTTAATGTATGATTCGTATTAATGTTTGTGTTGGATTCGTTAACTGAGTGTAATGCTTCTCGGAAAGTGCATTTCTTAATTGTTTTTACTTTGAGAATTTCTTGTCGTTTTTTGTAAGTTGGGCAGTTTTTGTTGTTTGAACGATGCTCTTGTCTGCAGTTAATGCATTCGACTTTTGTGCAGGGAGTTGGGTCGTGTTCAGCTGTTGAACACACGAAACATTTCTGTTCATTTTTGCAGTGTTTTTTGTAATTTTGTATGCCCAATTAAGAAACAGTTTTTACATTGCATTGGTGATGGAATGTAAGGTTCGACCTTAACTTTGACCCACGCAACCTCTACTTCGTATGGAATATCGTAGGTGTTGAAGGAGAGAATGTGGAGAAGGGTGTTTATTATTTTCACGTCTTTTAATTTAGTTGTTTTTTTGCATTCCGTCACTTGTTGTGTTTTTGAACCTTGGACAATTTACATTTCAGTTAAATGTACAAGATGCTCAGAATATATGACTCCTTTCAATATATTTAAGGTCGGATATAGGCTGTTAGGAAACGATTTGTTTGTTGTTCATTTTTGGTCAGAATTAATAGGTGGCCTTCTCTTGTAAAAGTAGTTTGTAAAGGTTGTACAGTAGTTATACTTTCTGAAGCTTTGGCCACTGTCAAAATGTTAAACGACCGAATTGGTTTTACTTCGTCAGTGCTTTTTAGTAAAATGAATTTAGGGCAAACTTTATTTGTCACTTTTTTACTGTTTTAATGATTGGCAAGTCATGATTATTGTTTAGGTTAAATTTTCTTTTTTTTGGACTTTCGTCTAGAATGGAGAAGTAGTTTTGGTCTCCTCCACCAGGATCGGATGCCATCATGGCTCGGTGCACGTTCAAATTTTAGTTGTGAGAAGAAGTTTTCTGCTGAGTATATTTTGATACAGTAAAAAAAAATTCAATTAGCACTTGCGCGAGAAATAAGTCGACCGTACTCTAAGAGAGATGATTGGTAACTGTAATCTATTTTATTCATGATACTTTCAATAAACTCCATTTTTCCAACTCCGTCTATGGTCATACATCCCCACACCATTACACTACCACCTACGTGCTTTGCTTTTGGACATAGGTTTTTTACGACTAAATCTGTGCGGGATTGTCTCCACACAATCTTCCGAGCTTTGATCCCAAAAATGCAAAACTTGCTTTCATCTCAAAAAAAGCTTGTTTCCAAAACAGTGCCAGCAGTAATAACAGGTGAGCCTGATGATGGAGCAGCTGATACTATAAATGAGCCTAGCAGCAATGACGAGGAGCCAAACCGAATTGGGCCTGGAAGACCAAAATTTATCGGAACTGGTAAGCCAGGGCGTCCACGCAAGGAATACAACTGTGCTAATTTGGCGAATAGCAGTGACAATGTCAAGGTTCCAAAATCAGTAAGTGATATAAAAGATGGTTCGCATTCCGGAGAATAGTTATCCGCAATGCAACAAGAATACACTGCTCTGATTGAGAATAACACGTGGTCGTTAGTCGATCTACAACTGAACCAAAAGGCAATTGGCTGTAAATTGAGCGATTTAAGGCGCGGTTTGTCGCCAAAGGATGCAGCCAACAGTTCGGATTAAATGATATGGAGATATTTTCACCAGTAATAAGATATGCCACCATACGAACAATATTAGCTTTGGCTGTATCACATAAAATGCATCTACATCATCTTGACATCACTACGGCGTATCTCAACAGTGCCCTGTCTGACGAATATTATATGCAGCAACCAGAATGCTTCATCAGCGAAAAATATCCGCATCATGTGCTCCGATTAAACAAGGCAATAAACGGGTTAAAGCAATCAGGGCGTGAATGGAACTCAAAACTGGATGGTGTACTAAAAACATCGGGTTTCATCAGTGCCAGACGGAGTCATGCGTATATAAAATAATGTTAAAAGGCAAGTTAATTATAATAGCCGTGTACGTTGATGATTTAATTATAGGTTGCGCGGTCAAAGAAGACATTGAACTCATTAAGGCAAAAGTGGCAAGCGAATTCAAGTTAATGGACAAAGGGCCTCTTTCCCATTTCCTTGGTAGGGAAATTGAGCTGTGCGGAGAAACCGGCGCAATAGCGGTCAGTCAGAAGCAACATACCCGCAGTATATGGGAGAGGTACGACATGAAGACTTGTCGACCAGTTTCAACTCCTTTGGATCCTGGGTTTCATATCCGATGTGATGACGAGCATGCTGAAAGAGTTGACAAGACATCTTATCAATCAATGATTGGAGGACTAATGTATTTAGCGATCTGCACGAGACCTGACATTCTGCACTCTATTAGCAAATTGGCACAGGGTAATTCAAATCCAACAACCCAGCATCAGACTGGCGTCAAACACGTTATGAGGTATTTATCGAAAACTTGGCAGTTAAAACTATGGTATCGCCCCACCAGTGAGGGAATATATGGCTACGCGGATGCAGATTGGGCTGGTGATACGAAAGATAGGAAGTTATATTCTGGCTATGTTTTCATGATGAGTGGCGGATCCGTGGCATGGGAATCAAAAAAACAGAATACTATATCGTTGAGTACCACAGAAGAAGAGTACGTGGCATTGTGTACGAGCGCCAAAGAAGCTGTTTATTTAAAGCGATTCTTAACAGAGCTTGGATTCCATGAAGGAGACATGTTTATAACAATAAAAGGCGATAATTTAAGTTCTCAATCGCTTGTTGAAAATCATGTATATCATTCAAGAACAAAACACATAGATTTAAAATATCATTATGTACGTGAAGTTGCTAAAAACAAACATGTTGAATTTGAGTATGTCTCAACTAATCAAATGGTGGCTGATATTTTGACGAAAAACCTATCTAAAGATAAACATTGTAAACTAACTGAAATGATGGGTCTAAAAATGAATTTTGTGAATTGAAATTATGTTGTTGTATATAGTTTGTAGAGGATATTCGTATTGAGACGGAGTGTTGAAATAGTAGTAGTATTTATATGAGTTGGCAACACGAATATCACGATCTACTCTTTAACATTTCTTAAGCTATTTTTCTTTTTGTTACGTTAGATTAAGTCTTTAATATACTGTCAATGAGTTAAGTACTCTCCGCGTGTTTTTACTTCTTGGGAAATCTGCTACACTATATATATATATATATATATATATATATATATATATATATATATATATATATATATATATATTTATATATATATATATATATATATATATATATACATATATATATATATATATATATATATATATATATATATATATATATATATATATATATATATATATATATATATACATATTTATTTATATATATATATATATATATATATATATATATATATATAAATATATATATATATATATATATATAAAGATCGTGAAGATCTTTGACTTTGAAAGATTTTGTGGGTGGTAGGTATATTGAGCTAAGTAGGAATTTTTGTTTTGAAAAAATAAAAATATTGACTATGTCAAAATTGTTTGTAGGAAAGTTGGTAGTGCTGTGTTGTATTGAATTTTGTATGAGTATGGCTGCGCCACCAAGGTGTGTTTAGGTGTGTTTCTTGTAGGGTAATAATTTGTCGTCTATGTTTTTTTTAATAATATTTCTAGTTCATTATAATTGTTTTTGTAGCCTTTGATATTCCATTGAATAATTTTTAAAGATGCTGTCATTTTTACAGAGTTTTTGCAGATATTTATATATGTTAAATTATTTAAACAAATGGAGGAGTTTTAAGTTGTTTCCATGTCAGGCTCAGAGCTGATTTCTTGTGTGTTGCGTTTATTGATTTGTTGTTGTCTGGACTGTTTCAGTTTTTCAAGGTTTTTTAGGTGTGTGAGTGTAAATTGAGAGAGTTCTGGTGAAGAAGTTTTATGAGTTTCTGGAGAGAGATTGTTTTGGGGAGAGTTTGATTTGGTGTGAGCGGAATTGTTGTTTGTAAGAGAGCTTGTTGTTGGTATATTGTGTTTTTGAGTGTTTTCTATGTTGTTAGATTTGGGTGAATTGTATTTTTGCGTTATATATGTTTGAGGAGTGTCAGTTCTGTTTAAAGTTTTGTTGTTGGTTTGATTTTTTTCGAGTGTGGAATTTACTGTATTCTTGTCAATGATAGTGTTATTTATTGTTGCTGTTGTAGTTGTTTGTATTTTTTTGTTTTCTCTATTGAAGCTTTTGTTTTTAATGGCAACTGCTTCTTCTAGTTTTTCGGTTAATGTATGATTCGTTTGTGTTGGATTCGTTAACTGAGTGTAATGCTTCTCGGAAAGTGCATTTCTTAATTGTTTTTACTTTGAGAATTTCTTGTCGTTTTTTGTAAGTTGGGCAGTTTTTGTTGTTTGAACGATGCTCTTGTCTGCAGTTAATGCATTCGACTTTTGTGCAGGGAGTTGGGTCGTGTTCAGCTGTTGAACACACGAAACATTTCTTTTCATTTTTGCAGTGTTTTTTTGTATGCCCAATTAAGAAACAGTTTTTACATTGCATTGGTGATGGAATGTAGGGTTCGACCTTGACTTTGACCCACGCAACCTCTACTTCGTGTGGAATATCGTAGGTGTTGAAGGAGAGAATGTGGAGAGGGGTGTTTATTATTTTCCCCTCTTTTAATTTAGTTATTTTTTTGCATTCCGTCACTTGTTGTGCTTTTAAACCTTGGACAATTTCCATTTCAGTTAAATGTACAAGATGCTCAGAATATATGACTCCTTTCGATATATTTAAGGTCGGGTGCAGTGAAACTTCAATGTTACATAGGTTTGAGAGCTTGTTTGCTGTTAGGAAGCGATTGGCTTGTTGTTCATTTTTTGTCAGAATTAATAGGTAAAAGTTGTTTGTAAAGGTTGTACAGTAGTAATAGTTTCTAATGCTTTGGCCACTGTAAAAATGTTAAACGACCGAATAGGTTTTACTTCGTCAGTGTTTTTTAGTAAAATGAATTTAGGGCAAACTTTATTTGTCACTTTTTTACTGTTTTAATGATTGGAAAGTCATGATAATTGTTTAGGTTAAATTTTCTTTTTTTTGGACTTTCGTCTAGAATGGAGAAGTAGTTTTGGTCCCCTCCACCAGGTTCGGATGCCATCATGGCTCGGTGCACGTTCAAATTTTAGTTGTGGGAACAAGTTTTCTGCTGAGTATATTTTGATACTGTAAAAAAAAAAAATTATTAGCACTTGCGCGAGAAATAAGTCGACCGTACTCTAAGAGAGATGATTGGTAACTGATACATTATATATATACATAAACGTACCTATTTACACGTACATATGCAGGTCCGTTCATGCATATGAGAGCAATTGAGCTAAACGCGCTAGAGCTTGTGCATATTCACTAATTGTATATACATACATATGTACATGTATCGCATACATGCCGATTTATTGTTGAGCTACATATGTATGTGCATAATTATAAGAGCAATAAAAAGTGGTTTTTCGTATGCTTTTCCACTTAAAACAATTGTGTTTTTCTTTAAGTTGGATTGCAGTAAGTATTCCCATAGTTTCATTGTCGATTCGATACATTGGTCCATGTCGAGCCGGATCGTACCAGTGATCGATGCAATACAGCAAGTATGGTGCGATGCATGTAAATATTGTTGGGGTTGTGTCCTTGTTTGACGGGGGACGTCCTTCTGCTGTGCGCGTGTGGCTGAAAACCCTAAATCACTCTTTGGAAAAATCACTACATTACACTTTTAGTTTTTAAATCACAAGCCTTTATTTCTTAGAATACTAACTCTTATATACTATTTGCAATTCACAATTACAATACAAAAACTGACCTTTCTAGTGTTCCAGTTTCGCACCTGTTAATTGGTGTCAGTTGGTCAAGCCAACTGACCTACGCCAATCTGAAATGTTGATGGTGCATTCTAACTTTGAATGCCCTTCGGTGGCTCGACTGCAAAACTGTAGCACCCTAAAAGTTTACATAATAAATATTACATAGGTAATATTAATTCTAAATACTCGCACCCTAAAAATTTGTGCTTTCTTAAGTAACTTTAACACATGCTAATCACACAGAATGTGTGGCATCTGTTAGCAGTCGATGCTGTGAGACACTACGCGCAGGCAGCTTGATTCTAGCTCACAACATCCCTCCCCTCTTTCTAAAAGAAGTTAGTGCAACTAACTTCTAATGAAGCTTTACAATATTTTTCTCTTTTCTGCACTTTAAACAATCTGTGCATTTTCTTAATCCTATAGTACATATGTATAGTTTTTTCTTTTTTCAAATTCGCCTTATTTGGGTTCAATTGTTGTATTCTTTTCTTTTTACTTTTGTGTTCTTTTTTTTGGCCTCTTTTGTTTTATTTTGTTCTTTTATTTCTATCTTTTTTTTTTAGTTATATTCCCCTTTTTATATTTGGTCTTTCATCGACTCTTTTCTCACTGGCGTATATACAAACAAAATTACAAACTAATTACATATTTAGCTACGCTTCTTATAAATACGGTCCTCTGCAATTGTTGGTCCTGGTAACTCCCGTCCTGTGAGAGTGAAGTCCCTCGATGAACTCTGCATACCCCTCCCTTCTTTCTGGATCGGTACGTACAAAGATGTTATAGGTTGGCGATCTGGTTTGCCATTAAAACTTTGCTTTTAGTGGCCTTCTTCTTTCCATTTATTCAGTGTGCCTCACGGCTGTAGGTGGTACTGCCTCTGCTTATAGTATTCAACTTGTAAAAAACATTTGAAATACATGAGAGATTACAATACTCCGTCTTACTTTGCAGCAATGCGTTTTATGGTGGAAGTGTTTCTCTTGAGCTTCCTCATAATGGTATTTGACATCGTTTGGCTTTGATGTGGAGACGATCGGTATTTTTCTGAGATACACGTTTAATTATGTAATTTGTGTACTCTGGTCGGTTACCAGTCTCTGTGTCCTCTTGTATTAAATCATATGTAAATCACATTTCATATATCCATACACTAGATTGGACATATACTTCAATGAAGCAATTAACTTCCGTGAGCCAAATTTCTTCTGCTTATTATATTTGGTGGTGGTTTCAGTCACCCACCTTAAGCTTTTACCCATCTTCAACTTATCCAAAATCGATTCTGTTGAGATTGTGATAGACTGCGTGGACATTGTACTATAAAATTGTCCAATTCAAAAAATGACTCCTCAAGGAAACTTGTTTATTTTTCGTTGCTTGTCAATAACTCATCCACAACGCGTTCAAATGCTGCGGCCATATGCCGTTTCGCAAAATTAAAATTACATCCGTCGCCATTCATCCCCAAGCTAATATGTTGGCATCCTTGGGGTCACAAACCTTAGATAACTGCCGAAAATCTCTGTTTTTCAAAAACGCATATTTCCGAATACTATGTTGGTCCCTTAGTCCGCACCGTATTCCAATATCCGTTCTTCCCGGAACTTCCTGCTTCGCTTCAGATCATCAGAGCTATATAGAGAACACCTATAATAATTTTGTTAATTTCCTAGTATACATTTTAGTTTGATATTTCTTCTATGTTTAATTTTTGTCGAACATTTCATAAGTCAATTTAATAAATGAATTTCAAAATTATATAATATTTAAATAAATACACTATAAGTACTATATATACTCTTAATGTATAATTTTCCAATTTGGAAGCACCTTGCACGAGCGTTGCGAATGCTGCTGCAAGTTCTTCCCATAAATTACAATATCATCCAGATACACAAAACAATCTAACCCTTGTAAGCCTGTTAGCACATGATTCATTAGCCGTTGGAAGGTAGCCGGTGCTCCTGTTAACCCAAACGGCATTCTATTGAACTCATAATGCCCTAAACCGGTGCTGAACGCGGTTTTCTGCTTATCTTGGGTATTCACCAGAACTTGGTGGTAGCCACTCGCTAAATCAAGCGTAGAAAAATATCGACTATGCCCCAGATGATCCAGAATCTCTTCTATCCTTGGTATCGGAAACACCGGCTTGATAGTGGCGTCGTTCAATTTCCTAAAATCGACGACCATTCTCCACTTCTTCTGACCCTGAGCACCTCCCTTCTTTGGCACCAAAATTATTGGTGAATTCCCAGGCGAGATACTCGGTGAAATAATGTTATGCTTTAACATTCCTTCCACTTGCCTATTTACCTCATCTTTGTGAGCTTGTGGCAATCTGTACTGTTTCTGGTTAATTGGTGCTTGATCCACTCTAGTAGGTATTTCATGCTCTACCTCTGGTGTATATGTTAACTGGTCTCCTTCCAGCAAAAATATGTCATGGAATGACGCACAAATGGCTTCTATTGATGCCTTCTCTTCTGAATTTACGCTTGGGTCTAGCTACAGTGATTCTAGCACCCTCTCCATTCTTTTTCTTATATCTACCTGCTTAATCTGATTCACCGATCTATAATTCGGTTCCGTAAAATTATCATAACTAGTGAACTTAGGCCTAAAATCCTCTTCCATCAGGTAGTCCTTTTCTGAGGCGTTGAGTACGCAAGCGTATACCTTACCCTTGTCAACGTGCGTTATGGTTTCTCCCATATATACGCCCTCCGCTAGCTGCTGCTTGTGCAAAACAAGAGTTCTAAGTTTCGTGTTTACATGCATAGTAACTACTCTGGTTGACCTTGCATTCACTACCTCCATACAATTCTTAACCTTACTCACGGTTCCTTCCTGCCATGACATTAATGGAAAAGTAAGGATTCTATGCTTATTGTTATCATAGAATGATAACGGCTTGTCGAGCGCATCCAGTATGGTGCGTCCCCAAAGATTATCGCGGCCAATTATCCCATCAGCCGGGATACCTTTCCTATCGACTTCCACTGCGTGCATTCTAAAACTCATACCCTTAACTCCACTGTGCCCTATTCTGAGCGACCCCAATGTCCTAATGCACCCTCCAAACGCTCCGTTAAGCGTTCTTAATCCATTTGTCCATTTGATTAATGTCTAGCCCCTTCCGTAAAACACTAGATTTTACGAGGCTAGTGTCCGCCCCTGAATCTACTAATAGCACTAGCTTTCCACTAGCTGATTCCTTGCAGGGTATCTCGATGAAGGCATCACCTATCCTGCTCATAGCGAAGCAACCTCCTTTTGTTCCCAATATGGACGTGTATCTACTCCCTAACTCTTCGTGATACTGGAGAGCCTCTTGCTCCTCCTTCTCCTGGACTGTAGTTCCTGCATTACTAGTCCCACGTACTTCCGGCCTTATTATTACTTCCTTTCTTTTGGCTTTCCAGTCTATTGGCCTCGACTGGGCCGCTGACGTAATTACTTCCATCTCTGTTCACGACAGCGGCGGTGAACATGTCCTGTCTATTTTCCAACATGTTTACCTCGCCTAACCTGAAAGCCGTACTCCGTTCCAAGAGAACTTGTGCTCTAATCGCTTCCTCTACTAATTCCTCCAGAGATCCGGTTCTGCTATTAAGCATATGAATCTTTAGAACGGAGTTGCGGAGGCCCACCACGAAAGTTGTCAACACCGACTCGTCAAGTTCGTGTAATAACGCTGTATCTCCAATGCCATTGTACTTATTCCTGATTATTTCCTGGGCCATCATTTAAAGTGACTCTAAACGCCTGGCAAAGGCACGTATGTCTTCACTTGCCAGCTGCTTCCCGATTCTTATTTCTTAGGTTATGTCCTCCAAAGATCTCTCCTTCAGATAAGTTCTCCTTATAAGACCGTAAAGCTCGTCCACACTGGCGAATTGCTTTGGCAACACAAGGTTGTACGCGTCTCCAAATAACCTTTGCTTAACACAGTCGAAGAAGTCCTGCAACTCATCAGGGCTTATGCTTCGCTTTGCAAGCTCACAACCTTGAATGAATCTGTTAACTTCTGACCGTAAATCTTCTGAAGCTGCACAAGTAAACACAGGTACTAGCCTGGCCACCGTCTTTGAAATCTCCTCTACACCCATTTTGCGTATTTTTGTTTTACTTGTGACCGGTAAAACTTGAGCGCTATCTTTGTGGGTGGTTCCTAGATTCACTTCTCCCGGATCTGAGAGGTAATTGACCAACGACGGACTCAAACTAATTAGTCTTCGATCGTTTGTTCGTACAGGCGAAATACTATCCACAGTAGTGGGCCTTTTCTGTACCGTTACTGCTTCTGGCTCCTTTAGCGGATATCCCTGATTTTTATTATTTATCGGGCCTCCCGGAGAAAAAGGCTCGGCACCGATTTCAGATGCGCCAAACAAAAATTCCGCTTGCCTTTCTTCATTAAGTACTAATTTTGGCTTTACCATGCGGCTTATCCCTTCTGGTGTTAAATACTCCGGCCAACGTACTTCCGGAGGCAATGTCAATACTGTCTGCGTAAGTCCAGCCGATGCTGATTTTGATCTCTCCCTATTCAGTGAGACCCTATAGGTCGCCCGTCCTCTTTTTAATTCCGCACACTCCTTTTCCAACAGCGATGCTGCTTCCTCTGTCTCCGTCAATCTCCGAGAAAGGCCTCCTTTACCCTATTCTCGAGATACTCTTTTTGTGCTCTCAAATCTTCTGTTTTCTCCTGAGATTTGAACAACTTTTCTTCTTCCTTTTTTGGATTGCCGTTAAGGCTTGATCCGCTACTTCTAATGGTGAGACAGCTCCTCCTGCATTCGCCTGCTTCCACAATTCCTGAGCTTCTTCCCTGCTCGTACTCGCTTCGAACTGGTCAACTATTTTCCCAGTAAACAGTTTGACCTCTGACTGTATTGATTTCAATCTGTTCCTTATTTGCTCGTCTGGCGAAACCAAACTCACAATCTCTTGCTCTAGTCCCTCTAATTCAGAACTAAATGTATCTGCCCATTCGTTGACCAGACTATTTATGTAGTATGCGTAATTTTCCGCAAAATATTTTCCCTTGCCGTACTCAACTGCGTGAGGCAACAACAGTCCGTGATTATTGTTGAACTCTCTCTCCAGATCTTGCAACTGTTTTATTCGCTTGCGGTAATACACGTTGTCCTTACGTAACATGCCGTCTTTCTTACAATTACGGACCAGCTTTTCAATCGTTTCGCCAATTTGCTCCTGCCTCAGCAGTAAGCCTTGCGCTTCCTTCGTCATATCCCAAATGCCAGAACAGATGGCGTATCCCAATTACAAATAAAAATCCAATAATTGTTAAAACTTGTTACAATATTTTATTCGATCTTACTTAATGATTCAAAACAGAGTTATTAAAAAAAAACATTCCACCGTAAATTCTATCTTTATATACATATTCTGCTATACTTGTTTTTCATCACAAAGTTCCGCTGTCTACTGGCGTCCATTAAGTCCTTCCATCAATGCAAATTGGTCCTTGACTTCCTCACAGATACTCCTTGTTTTCCTCACATGTATCCCCATATCCAATCACCAACTTTAATACTCCCAAAAATCCTCCCAATTCGCAAAAACCGAAATTGGATTTACAGGCAAAAAATGTCTTGATTCATTCCCAGAAATTTGAATCCATATTTAAAAAAAACCCGTAACGTATGCGCCACGTAATAATAGCATTTAAATGTTTTCTTCAACATTGCTACGCAAATTGTAACTTTCGAACTACAAAAACTTTGAAACAACAACACGTGTTGTCTGCAGCTCTTCACCTAATACCCTAAACTCAAAATGCCAAATATTTAAATCAATCTTTATTTTGATTTCAAAACAATATAAATTGAATCGTATAAATGTCCCTACCGACAAACAAACACAAATCCCCTATCATAACCGTACGAACCCTATACCGTGGCACGTTCTTTCCGAACCAAACCAACCGGTATACACAAGTTCGCAATTTAATAACGCAAAATCCGTGAATAAACAGACACGTTCCACATCCCCCGAGAATGCTGAAACAAAATGTATTAAAAAGTATGAGCCTAATCTCAGTGGAACAACCCTATACAACCTGACCGTAAGTAAAAATTTTTCTTTTGGATCGACCTATTGTCACCTAACCGCAGCGGCTAATCAGCCCCAATGCTGCTTCTTCTGCATGACCGGCGCAAAAGCGCCCACACGGCCACCGAAGAATCGTCGACAAAATTCACTGTCAATGTCCTACTATAAGCATACTCACCATTTTTGTTCCCTCCATTGAACTCCTTTGGGATGGCTATTCTGATGGTTTCCTGTTGGTGGATTCCCGCGTAGGAGTGCTCTTTTCCTGGCACTCGACGTCGGATCCTACCGGCTGCGCCAAAATTTTGGGGTTGTGTCCTTGTTTGACGGGGGACGTCCTTCTGCTGTGCGCGTGTGGCTGAAAACCCTAAATCACTCTTTGGAAAACTCACTACATTACACTTTTAGTTTTTAAATCACAAGCCTTTACTTCTTAGAATACTAACTCTTATATACTATTTGCAATTCACAATTACAATACAAAAACTGACCTTTCTGGTGTTCCAGTTTCGCACCTGTTGATTGGTGTCAGTTGGTCAAGCCAACTGACTTACGCCAATCTGAAATGTTGATGGTGCATTCTAACTTTGAATGCCCTTCGGTGGCTCGACTGCAAAACTGTAGCACCCTAAAAGTTTACATAATAAATATTACATAGGTAATATTAATTCTAAATACTCGCACCCTAAAAATTTGTGCTTTCTTAAGTAACTTTAACACATGCTAATCACACAGAATGTGTGGCATCTGTTAGCAGTCGATGCTGTGAGACACTACGCGCAGGCAGCTTGATTCTAGCTCACAACATCCCTCCCCTCTTTCTAAAAGAAGTTAGTGCAACTAACTTCTAATGAAGCTTTACAATATTTTTCTCTTTTCTGCACTTTAAACAATCTGTGCATTTTCTTAATCCTATAGTACATATGTATAGTTTTTTCTTTTTTCAAATTCGCCTTATTTGGGTTCAATTGTTGTATTCTTTTCTTTTTACTTTTGTGTTCTTTTTTTTGGCCTCTTTTGTTTTATTTTGTTCTTTTATTTCTATCTTTTTTTTTTAGTTATATTCCCCTTTTTATATTTGGTCTTTCATCGACTCTTTTCTCACTGGCGTATATACAAACAAAATTACAAACTAATTACATATTTAGCTACGCTTCTTATAAATACGGTCCTCTGCAATTGTTGGTCCTGGTAACTCCCGTCCTGTGAGAGTGAAGTCCCTCGATGAACTCTGCATACCCCTCCCTTCTTTCTGGATCGGTACGTACAAAGATGTTATAGGTTGGCGATCTGGTTTGCCATTAAAACTTTGCTTTTAGTGGCCTTCTTCTTTCCATTTATTCAGTGTGCCTCACGGCTGTAGGTGGTACTGCCTCTGCTTATAGTATTCAACTTGTAAAAAACATTTGAAATACATGAGAGATTACAATACTCCGTCTTACTTTGCAGCAATGCGTTTTATGGTGGAAGTGTTTCTCTTGAGCTTCCTCATAATGGTATTTGACATCGTTTGGCTTTGATGTGGAGACGATCGGTATTTTTCTGAGATACACGTTTAATTATGTAATTTGTGTACTCTGGTCGGTTACCAGTCTCTGTGTCCTCTTGTATTAAATCATATGTAAATCACATTTCATATATCCATACACTAGATTGGACATATACTTCAATGAAGCAATTAACTTCCGTGAGCCAAATTTCTTCTGCTTATTATATTTGGTGGTGGTTTCAGTCACCCACCTTAAGCTTTTACCCATCTTCAACTTATCCAAAATCGATTCTGTTGAGATTGTGATAGACTGCGTGGACATTGTACTATAAAATTGTCCAATTCAAAAAATGACTCCTCAAGGAAACTTGTTTATTTTTCGTTGCTTGTCAATAACTCATCCACAACGCGTTCAAATGCTGCGGCCATATGCCGTTTCGCAAAATTAAAATTACATCCGTCGCCATTCATCCCCAAGCTAATATGTTGGCATCCTTGGGGTCACAAACCTTAGATAACTGCCGAAAATCTCTGTTTTTCAAAAACGCATATTTCCGAATACTATGTTGGTCCCTTAGTCCGCACCGTATTCCAATATCCGTTCTTCCCGGAACTTCCTGCTTCGCTTCAGATCATCAGAGCTATATAGAGAACACCTATAATAATTTTGTTAATTTCCTAGTATACATTTTAGTTTGATATTTCTTCTATGTTTAATTTTTGTCGAACATTTCATAAGTCAATTTAATAAATGAATTTCAAAATTATATAATATTTAAATAAATACACTATAAGTACTATATATACTCTTAATGTATAATTTTCCAATTTGGAAGCACCTTGCACGAGCGTTGCGAATGCTGCTGCAAGTTCTTCCCATAAATTACAATATCATCCAGATACACAAAACAATCTAACCCTTGTAAGCCTGTTAGCACATGATTCATTAGCCGTTGGAAGGTAGCCGGTGCTCCTGTTAACCCAAACGGCATTCTATTGAACTCATAATGCCCTAAACCGGTGCTGAACGCGGTTTTCTGCTTATCTTGGGTATTCACCAGAACTTGGTGGTAGCCACTCGCTAAATCAAGCGTAGAAAAATATCGACTATGCCCCAGATGATCCAGAATCTCTTCTATCCTTGGTATCGGAAACACCGGCTTGATAGTGGCGTCGTTCAATTTCCTAAAATCGACGACCATTCTCCACTTCTTCTGACCCTGAGCACCTCCCTTCTTTGGCACCAAAATTATTGGTGAATTCCCAGGCGAGATACTCGGTGAAATAATGTTATGCTTTAACATTCCTTCCACTTGCCTATTTACCTCATCTTTGTGAGCTTGTGGCAATCTGTACTGTTTCTGGTTAATTGGTGCTTGATCCACTCTAGTAGGTATTTCATGCTCTACCTCTGGTGTATATGTTAACTGGTCTCCTTCCAGCAAAAATATGTCATGGAATGACGCACAAATGGCTTCTATTGATGCCTTCTCTTCTGAATTTACGCTTGGGTCTAGCTACAGTGATTCTAGCACCCTCTCCATTCTTTTTCTTATATCTACCTGCTTAATCTGATTCACCGATCTATAATTCGGTTCCGTAAAATTATCATAACTAGTGAACTTAGGCCTAAAATCCTCTTCCATCAGGTAGTCCTTTTCTGAGGCGTTGAGTACGCAAGCGTATACCTTACCCTTGTCAACGTGCGTTATGGTTTCTCCCATATATACGCCCTCCGCTAGCTGCTGCTTGTGCAAAACAAGAGTTCTAAGTTTCGTGTTTACATGCATAGTAACTACTCTGGTTGACCTTGCATTCACTACCTCCATACAATTCTTAACCTTACTCACGGTTCCTTCCTGCCATGACATTAATGGAAAAGTAAGGATTCTATGCTTATTGTTATCATAGAATGATAACGGCTTGTCGAGCGCATCCAGTATGGTGCGTCCCCAAAGATTATCGCGGCCAATTATCCCATCAGCCGGGATACCTTTCCTATCGACTTCCACTGCGTGCATTCTAAAACTCATACCCTTAACTCCACTGTGCCCTATTCTGAGCGACCCCAATGTCCTAATGCACCCTCCAAACGCTCCGTTAAGCGTTCTTAATCCATTTGTCCATTTGATTAATGTCTAGCCCCTTCCGTAAAACACTAGATTTTACGAGGCTAGTGTCCGCCCCTGAATCTACTAATAGCACTAGCTTTCCACTAGCTGATTCCTTGCAGGGTATCTCGATGAAGGCATCACCTATCCTGCTCATAGCGAAGCAACCTCCTTTTGTTCCCAATATGGACGTGTATCTACTCCCTAACTCTTCGTGATACTGGAGAGCCTCTTGCTCCTCCTTCTCCTGGACTGTAGTTCCTGCATTACTAGTCCCACGTACTTCCGGCCTTATTATTACTTCCTTTCTTTTGGCTTTCCAGTCTATTGGCCTCGACTGGGCCGCTGACGTAATTACTTCCATCTCTGTTCACGACAGCGGCGGTGAACATGTCCTGTCTATTTTCCAACATGTTTACCTCGCCTAACCTGAAAGCCGTACTCCGTTCCAAGAGAACTTGTGCTCTAATCGCTTCCTCTACTAATTCCTCCAGAGATCCGGTTCTGCTATTAAGCATATGAATCTTTAGAACGGAGTTGCGGAGGCCCACCACGAAAGTTGTCAACACCGACTCGTCAAGTTCGTGTAATAACGCTGTATCTCCAATGCCATTGTACTTATTCCTGATTATTTCCTGGGCCATCATTTAAAGTGACTCTAAACGCCTGGCAAAGGCACGTATGTCTTCACTTGCCAGCTGCTTCCCGATTCTTATTTCTTAGGTTATGTCCTCCAAAGATCTCTCCTTCAGATAAGTTCTCCTTATAAGACCGTAAAGCTCGTCCACACTGGCGAATTGCTTTGGCAACACAAGGTTGTACGCGTCTCCAAATAACCTTTGCTTAACACAGTCGAAGAAGTCCTGCAACTCATCAGGGCTTATGCTTCGCTTTGCAAGCTCACAACCTTGAATGAATCTGTTAACTTCTGACCGTAAATCTTCTGAAGCTGCACAAGTAAACACAGGTACTAGCCTGGCCACCGTCTTTGAAATCTCCTCTACACCCATTTTGCGTATTTTTGTTTTACTTGTGACCGGTAAAACTTGAGCGCTATCTTTGTGGGTGGTTCCTAGATTCACTTCTCCCGGATCTGAGAGGTAATTGACCAACGACGGACTCAAACTAATTAGTCTTCGATCGTTTGTTCGTACAGGCGAAATACTATCCACAGTAGTGGGCCTTTTCTGTACCGTTACTGCTTCTGGCTCCTTTAGCGGATATCCCTGATTTTTATTATTTATCGGGCCTCCCGGAGAAAAAGGCTCGGCACCGATTTCAGATGCGCCAAACAAAAATTCCGCTTGCCTTTCTTCATTAAGTACTAATTTTGGCTTTACCATGCGGCTTATCCCTTCTGGTGTTAAATACTCCGGCCAACGTACTTCCGGAGGCAATGTCAATACTGTCTGCGTAAGTCCAGCCGATGCTGATTTTGATCTCTCCCTATTCAGTGAGACCCTATAGGTCGCCCGTCCTCTTTTTAATTCCGCACACTCCTTTTCCAACAGCGATGCTGCTTCCTCTGTCTCCGTCAATCTCCGAGAAAGGCCTCCTTTACCCTATTCTCGAGATACTCTTTTTGTGCTCTCAAATCTTCTGTTTTCTCCTGAGATTTGAACAACTTTTCTTCTTCCTTTTTTGGATTGCCGTTAAGGCTTGATCCGCTACTTCTAATGGTGAGACAGCTCCTCCTGCATTCGCCTGCTTCCACAATTCCTGAGCTTCTTCCCTGCTCGTACTCGCTTCGAACTGGTCAACTATTTTCCCAGTAAACAGTTTGACCTCTGACTGTATTGATTTCAATCTGTTCCTTATTTGCTCGTCTGGCGAAACCAAACTCACAATCTCTTGCTCTAGTCCCTCTAATTCAGAACTAAATGTATCTGCCCATTCGTTGACCAGACTATTTATGTAGTATGCGTAATTTTCCGCAAAATATTTTCCCTTGCCGTACTCAACTGCGTGAGGCAACAACAGTCCGTGATTATTGTTGAACTCTCTCTCCAGATCTTGCAACTGTTTTATTCGCTTGCGGTAATACACGTTGTCCTTACGTAACATGCCGTCTTTCTTACAATTACGGACCAGCTTTTCAATCGTTTCGCCAATTTGCTCCTGCCTCAGCAGTAAGCCTTGCGCTTCCTTCGTCATATCCCAAATGCCAGAACAGATGGCGTATCCCAATTAC
The DNA here is from genome assembly GCA_920105625.2 of Clusia tigrina. Taxonomy (NCBI): domain Eukaryota; kingdom Metazoa; phylum Arthropoda; class Insecta; order Diptera; family Clusiidae; genus Clusia; species Clusia tigrina. Next base: position 47,780,468 of record OV050031.1, on the reverse strand, counting down.
AAATAAAAATCCAATAATTGTTAAAACTTGTTACAATATTTTATTCGATCTTACTTAATGATTCAAAACAGAGTTATTAAAAAAAAACATTCCACCGTAAATTCTATCTTTATATACATATTCTGCTATACTTGTTTTTCATCACAAAGTTCCGCTGTCTACTGGCGTCCATTAAGTCCTTCCATCAATGCAAATTGGTCCTTGACTTCCTCACAGATACTCCTTGTTTTCCTCACATGTATCCCCATATCCAATCACCAACTTTAATACTCCCAAAAATCCTCCCAATTCGCAAAAACCGAAATTGGATTTACAGGCAAAAAATGTCTTGATTCATTCCCAGAAATTTGAATCCATATTTAAAAAAAACCCGTAACGTATGCGCCACGTAATAATAGCATTTAAATGTTTTCTTCAACATTGCTACGCAAATTGTAACTTTCGAACTACAAAAACTTTGAAACAACAACACGTGTTGTCTGCAGCTCTTCACCTAATACCCTAAACTCAAAATGCCAAATATTTAAATCAATCTTTATTTTGATTTCAAAACAATATAAATTGAATCGTATAAATGTCCCTACCGACAAACAAACACAAATCCCCTATCATAACCGTACGAACCCTATACCGTGGCACGTTCTTTCCGAACCAAACCAACCGGTATACACAAGTTCGCAATTTAATAACGCAAAATCCGTGAATAAACAGACACGTTCCACATCCCCCGAGAATGCTGAAACAAAATGTATTAAAAAGTATGAGCCTAATCTCAGTGGAACAACCCTATACAACCTGACCGTAAGTAAAAATTTTTCTTTTGGATCGACCTATTGTCACCTAACCGCAGCGGCTAATCAGCCCCAATGCTGCTTCTTCTGCATGACCGGCGCAAAAGCGCCCACACGGCCACCGAAGAATCGTCGACAAAATTCACTGTCAATGTCCTACTATAAGCATACTCACCATTTTTGTTCCCTCCATTGAACTCCTTTGGGATGGCTATTCTGATGGTTTCCTGTTGGTGGATTCCCGCGTAGGAGTGCTCTTTTCCTGGCACTCGACGTCGGATCCTACCGGCTGCGCCAAAATTTTGGGGTTGTGTCCTTGTTTGACGGGGGACGTCCTTCTGCTGTGCGCGTGTGGCTGAAAACCCTAAATCACTCTTTGGAAAACTCACTACATTACACTTTTAGTTTTTAAATCACAAGCCTTTACTTCTTAGAATACTAACTCTTATATACTATTTGCAATTCACAATTACAATACAAAAACTGACCTTTCTGGTGTTCCAGTTTCGCACCTGTTGATTGGTGTCAGTTGGTCAAGCCAACTGACTTACGCCAATCTGAAATGTTGATGGTGCATTCTAACTTTGAATGCCCTTCGGTGGCTCGACTGCAAAACTGTAGCACCCTAAAAGTTTACATAATAAATATTACATAGGTAATATTAATTCTAAATACTCGCACCCTAAAAATTTGTGCTTTCTTAAGTAACTTTAACACATGCTAATCACACAGAATGTGTGGCATCTGTTAGGAGTCGATGCTGTGAGACACTACGCGCAGGCAGCTTGATTCTAGCTCACAACAATTTGTACATATATTAAGTAGCGCTATAAGTAATTATGTGCAAAATGAAATTGCGCCTTTAATTTAGGCATTCATTTGAGATGACGTCAGAGCTATGTAAAAGCAGATCGCATATACATGCGTATGTTTGTAGTATTAAGTAGCTATATACATAAATTAAGTGCAAAACTTAATTGCGCCTTTATTTTAAGCGTTCCTATGAAATCACAGCAGACTCTATGTAAACGCAGATCGTATATGCATGTATGTATGTATGTATGTATGTGCGATTGTGTACTGGCAGGGTAGGTAATAGCTATTTCTTTCCTTTGAATTCCTTTGATCCGTTGTGCCTGCGGGAAGGAAAAAGAGAGCAAGCGCAAAGCGCTAGAGGAGCATCAATTGCTGATTGCGCAATACGCATTCGGAACATATAATATGGTATGTGAGCAGAGCGAAGAGAGCACAGGCAGGTACAGAAAGAAATAGACAAAATTTCAAGAAATAAATAAATTATAGAACAATATATTAATAAGGTAAAATACAGTCCACGGAGTTATAGGAGCAGAGCCAACACTGCAATGCTAAAAAATAATAAACCAAGGGCGTATGCATGTTCTCATAGCACATACGACAAATTGGTACAGTGCATCGGGCTTGAGCAAATAAAAATTATATTATCAGGGAAGCTAAAAGAATTTAGGGGTGAGTGTAATGTGCGAGTTTTGTGCAGAGAATATGCGCAGGCAAGCACTATGCGACGCAGCCATATACTTGCGCAGTATGCTGCGCTATGGCTGCCGCCTTGCTGGCGGCCGACAGTAAGGCGGCGTGTCTGCGTGTGCGCGTGCTTGGTGCTGAAAGTTTTGTGCAAAGAGCTGAAAGTTTTGTGCAAATGAGCGAATAAATCAGTGCGGTTATTCGTCTCAAAATTTAATTTTAAACAAGCGAAAATTCTGTGCAAATGAGCGAATAAACCAGTGCGGTTATTCGTCTCAAAATTTAGATATGAGCGAGCGAAAATTATGTGCAAATGAGCGAATAGACCTTTGCGGTTATTCGACTCAAAATTTAATTTGAGCGAACGAAAATTTTGTGGCAAATGAGCGAATAATCCAATGCGGTTATTCGACTCAAAATTTAAAAATTGAGCGAGCATTGGTGCAAATAATGTCGTGCTAGTGAGCGAATTAACCAATGTGGTTATTCGGCTCAAAAAATTATATAAGAGCGAGCAGTGGTGCAAATAATATCGTGCTAGTGAGCGAATTAACCAATGTGGTTATTCGGCTCAAAAAATTATATACGAGCGAGCATTGGTGCTAATAATTTCGTGCTAGTGAGCGAATTAACCAATGTGGCTATTCGGCTCAGGAAATTAAATAAGAGCGTGTGGAAAAGTATGTGAATTACTCTTACAAATTCTCATATTTGAAGGAGTCACTCACCCATAAGGCATCGAGCACGTTGGGTGATTGGGAGCTGACTGACAACGGGTACAATGAAGCGTGAGATCGGCTCAACCAAATATATGACCTCAATTACCCGGTATGCTTTCCTGGAGAAGCAGGCCTCTGCTCTACCAGCATGGGAAACCAGGCGAGCGCATCAATTAGAGCACGGGCGCGATCGAGCAACGGGCGCAGTACACAAGAGCAGGGAGAGAATGGGCCACGGTGTGAGTGCAACAGGAACAACACCGATACGAGCAGGCCAAGACAAGCTGTGCGAGATATGCAGCGCAGATCACGCAGTGTCCAGACTTCATGTCACTCAATTTGAGAGCTAGGCAAGAGCTAGTTGGCAAACGCAACTTGTGCCAAAACTGCCTGAAGAAGGGGCATAAGGCGTCGGAGTGCTTTGCGGGGCCATGTTTGCGGTGCCCAGGGGCGCAGAAGTACAATAGCGTGCTATGTGCAAAAAGAGAGCCACACCAGCCAAAGCGGGGAGCCGCCGCGACAACAATTCTGAAGGTTAAGAGCGATTGACGGTACAGCAACCTTGCAAAGCGCGCAAGGGTAGCAGAGCCGGGGCGAAGTGCTAGTTTCAAGAGCTTTTTAAACTTAAAATTAAAAAAAAAACATAGTGGAGATTAAAAAAAAGAGCGAGAATGATTATTTAGAGACAGAGTTTTGGGTGCTACCAAGAGAATGTAACTGGTGCCCAGTTTTGCCAGCAAGAGATTTAGTGGAGATACCCATGAATTTTAAGAATGAGTGTTTATGGGCGGATCCTGAGTTTTGGAAGGCAAGACCAGTCGAGCTACTGTTAAGAGCAAATATGGTGGCCAGGGCCATTACGGCGATAATGCCAAATGAAGTGCAAGGCATTGCCATATAACAACTGGTGAAGGATCTGCGGACATGCCTTAAAGAGGTGTCCACTCAGTGGGATTACCCCATGGAAGTCCTACTGGCCTGGCGGTTGGCTTTTACCATGATGGTAAGACCTGAGGACCCTGAAGTTGAGCAGGCGCTAGGGCGCCTGTCGGTGCTGCTCCACAGAATTCATGAGTTTACGGTGCCGGGGTTCCCAATTGTGAACCCCAAACTCGTACTGAAATACTACTGAAAACTAATAATAAAAATAGAAATAAAAACTAAATTTAAAAAATAGAAGTTCCTTTGTTATCTTTTATTACATTTTTCAGCCCACCGTAAGTATCCCCGATTTTAATGCTACTTCTCTCAAGGATTCCTTCCTCCTTTGCATCTCCTACAACCTCCATGAATGACCTTGCTCCTAACACATACCCCTTCTTTTCTTTCTACACTAATTTTTTTTTATCTCATATAGTATTATTTTATTATTCTTTCTTCACATTTCCATTACGGCGGAGTTTACGAACAAATATACGTTAGTACATCCATTCTGTATACTATACACATATATACGTATATACTCACTTCACCAACAATGTTACTGCTTATGCGTTATATCGCACTTCACTAACAGCCGTATATATGTGTGTATATACTCTACGTTCAGTTTAATTATGTGTATATTTTAAGTTAAGTTTTATATTACTTACTCATGATTGTCTTACTTTTTTATTTTATTTTTTTAATTGTGTGCAATGTTTTTCATTTAATATGTAAAAAATATATTTTTCCCTACTGTGCTTCGTTCGGCCATAGTGCATAATAAGCATTTTTTTTTTTTTTTTTTGAAGTTGAAAATCGGAGCTGTGTGTGGTTATTCTTGTGTTTACACTTGTAAAACATTGCTAACACATGTCTTTAATTGTGTGGTCTATTGTGGAATAATTTCAACAAATTATTATGTAGCTTTTTATTTTTACCTTTAATCGCTACGACTGTTGTAACTGGGCTTCGGATCTCTGCTACTACATACGGACCTATCCACACAGATGAGAATTTGTTTCTCCTAGCCTGATTCTTCATTAGTACCTGGTCACCCACGTTCAAAACGACTGGGTTTAGTACCTTGTTATAGGCCTCCCTGGCTACTCGTTTAGCGCAATCCTGGTTTTCTCTGACCAACTCGTGCGCTCGCTGTAGCTGATACTTTTGCACTTTATTCGGGTCATCAGCATTGTACACTGGCGCACATTTGCGCTTCAGATTTGCTGGCATATTAAAATCACACCTGTAGAGTGTTCTAAACGGAGTTTGCTTCGTTGATACATGCATAGTATTGTTGTGTACATGCATTGCAGTGGTCAACCATTGATCCCAATTCGAGCCGTCTTCCTTGACAAAACTGCGCAAGTACTCGGCCAGAGGTCGATGACTACGTTCCAATGAGCCATTCGCCTGTGGATGATATGGTGTTATGTGCAACTTCTTGATTCCCAGCATTTTACACGTTTCTGAGAATAGTTTTGATACGAAATTTGAACCATTGTCGGTTATCAAAACCTCGGGTGTGTTGTATCGTGCTATAATTTCATCAAAGAATGCTTTGGCCACCGTACTTGCTTCAGCATCGGGTATAGCCACGCACGCCATATACTTTGAGAAATCGTCTTGAAACGTCAAGATGTATTTATTGCCCGAAACAGTCTCAGGTAAAATACCTACAATATCCATATGAACTTTATCAAATGGTTGTTTTGGTGTGTCAGTTAACACCATTAGCATCTTTGTTAGCCTTGAACTTTTGTCGGCGTGGCACTTTGGGCAACTTTTTACATATTTTTTTATGTCTTTGAGCATACCTTTCCATCCGTATACTCGCCTAATTCTGTCATGAGTTTTCCAGAATCCCTGGTGTCCACCTAGAGGTGAATCATGGAAACCCTTTAACACAGCCTAGATATCCTTTATATCCTTCAGCCATTCCACACTACTGGCTCTTTGTTCATTAGCAGGGTCACCAGCATTGCTAACATTCTTTGTTGCATCAATTTTATCCCCTTGAATTCTCTCGGCCTTCTCCTTATCTGACCGTGCTTTGGCCCTCGTTTGCACTACTGATACCTTCTGTGCCTGCGGTACTCTGCTGAGTGCGTCCGCATTCAGATTCTTTTTCCCAGGTTTGTAAATGATTTCAATATCATACTCAGACAATTTGTGTCTGAACCTGGTTAGCCTAGACGTTTGGTCTTTCAAGTTGGCTATGCCTCTCAACGGCTGGTGATCAGTGTATATCTTGAATGGGCGTCCTAGCAGATATGCCCTAAAATTCTTTGTAGCCCATACTATGGCTAGAAATTCCTTTTCTATTGTGGAGTATCTCTTCTCCGTGTCGCTAAGCGCTCTGCTTGTGGATGCTATTGGCGAGCTAATTATTTCTTTTAGCCTCTCGAATGCTTGCTGACAGCTCTCTGTGCATTCGAACTTGCTTCTTTTCGTAGTAACTTATTCACTGGCAACGCAATTCCGGCTAGTCCTTCCACGAACTTTCTATAATAGTTCACTCGTCCTAGGAATGCTTGCACTTCTCTTCTATTTCTTGGAACCGCTAAATTCTTAACGCATTCCACATTCTGCGGGTCAGGCAGTGCTCCTGCCTCTGAGCAACGATGGCCTAAATAAACCACCTCTTTTCGCAAAAATTGACACATCTCCGTGTTCAATTTCAAATTGTGTTCTCGTAATTTCTGGAGCACCTTGCACGAGCATTGCGAATGCTGCTGCAAGTTCTTCCCATAAATTACAATATCATCCAGATACACAAAACAATCTAACCCTTGTAAGCCTGTTAGCACATGGTTCATTAGCCGTTGGAAGGTAGCCGGTGCTCCTGTTAATCCAAACGGCATTTTATTAAACTCATAATGGCCTATACCGGTGCTGAACGCGGTTTTCTGCTTATCCTGGGTATCCACCAGAACTTGGTGGTAGCCACTCGCTAAATCAAGCGTAGAAAAATATCTACTATGCCCCAATTGATCCAGAATCTCTTCTATCCTTGGTATCGGGAACACCTGCTTGATAGTGGCGTCGTTCAATTTCCTAAAATCGACGACCATTCTCCACTTATTTTGTCCCTGAGCACCTCCCTTCTTTGGTACCAAAATTATTGGTGAATTCCAAGGCGAGATACTCGGTGAAATTATGTTATCTTTTAACATTCCTTCCACTTGCCTATTTACCTCATCTTTGTGAGCTTGTGGCAATCTGTATTGTTTCTGGTTAATTGGTGCTTGATCCACCCTAGTAGGTATTTCATGCTCTACCTCTGGTGTATATGTCAACTGGTCTCCTTCCAGCAAAAATATGTCATGGAATGACGCACAAATGGCTTCTATTGATGCCTTCTCTTCTGAATTTACGCTTGGGTCTAGCTACAGTGATTCTAGCACTCTCTCCATTCTTTTTCTTATATCTACCTGCTTAATCTGATTAACCCATCCATAACTCGGTTCCTTAAAATTATCATAACTAGTGAACTTAGGGCTAAAATCCTTATCCAAGTAGTAGTCCTCTTCTGATGCATTTAGTACACAAGCGTACACTTTACCCTTGTTAACGTGGGTTATGGTCTCTCCCATATATACGCCATCCGCTAGCTGCTGCTTGTGCAAAACAAGAGTCCTAAATTTCGTGTTTACACGCATAGTAACTACTCTGGTTCACCTTGCGTTCACTACCTCTATACAATTCTCAACCCTATTCACGGTTCCTTTCTACCATGACTTTAATGGGAGAGTAAGGATCCTATTCCTATTATTATCGTAAAATGATAACTGCTTGTCTAGCGCATCCAGTATGGTGCGGCCCCAGAGATTATCGCGGCCAATTATCCCATCGGCCGGGATACCTTCCCTATCCAATTCGACTGCGTGCACTCTAAAACTCATGCCTTTAACTTCACTGTGCCCTATTCTGAGTGACCCCAGTATCCTGATGCATCCTCCAAACGCTCTATTAAGCGTTCTTACATCCTTTGTGTTAACAACTAGTCCTTGCCGTAAAACACTAGATTTTACAAGGCTGGTATCCGCCCCTGAATCTACTAAAAGCACTAGCTTTCCACTAGCTGATTCCTTGCAGGGTATCTCGATGAAAGCATCACCTATCCTGCTCATAACGAAACAACGTCCTTTCGCTCTCAACATGGGCGCGTATCTACTTCCTAACTCTTCCAATTTTCTGCTCCATGCACCGCAGTTATCCCATACAATCCTATACTCCCTCAACACCACCGTGAATATCTTAACTGTATATCCTCGTACCACGTACGCGGCAATTGGCCTATACTCTCTAACCTTATTAAAACTTAATCTAAGTACTAGAATCAACACCGTTACCCAAATCAATACGCAATCCAAAAATTTTCCCCGGAGAGACTCTCGCTCCTCCGTATCTTGAACCATTGTTCTTACGTTGCTTGGTACGTGGTATTGGAGAGCATCTTGCTCCTCCTTTTCCTGGACTGTAATTCCTACATTACCAGTCACACGTACCTCCGGCCTAACTGTTACTTCCTTTCTTTTGGCTTTCCAGTCTACTGGCCTCGACTGGGCCGCTGGAAGTTTCCCTGGTTCCTTTGTTGGAACCAGATTCCACCTGTTGTCGCTCGCTTTTGGATTGCTTCTTCGGCAGAAGAGACCGCTTCGACTAATTCTGCCATACTCCTCTGCGTGAGATTAAGAGTATAATTAGCCAAGTCCCTATTTATCAGACCTGCCTTAAACACTGAAATCATGGCTCGTTCTACTTGAGCCTTGTATGCTGCAACATTTCCTGGAAACTGCCTGTTGGCTTCCGTCTCAGCACCGCTCCCCAGAGACTGGAGCCTTCGTCCCCAGGCTCTCAATTCCTCCCCCGGTGTCTGAGTTGATTAATGAATTTCCTTAACGAGATAGTCTTACGACTTCTGTTTTAAATACGTCCTATCCAAAAGTGCATATAATTCTGCCAGGGTGCTTACTGAGCTACGCACCAGTAAATCAAACGCATCACCTGTGGTTCTTTGCCTAATACACTTTATTAAGTGTTCCCCGTCCGCTTCCGGAACACTCTGTTGTGCTAGCTCACAACCTTCTTTGAAGCGCCGGATCTCAGTTCTCAGATCATACAACTCCCGAATCTGAGAGGTACTTAACAAGTGACGGACTCAAACTTATTAGTCTTCGACCGTTTGCTCGTGCAGGCGAAATATTGTCTACTGTATCGAGACTTTCCTGTACCGTTACTGCTTCTGGCTCCTTTGGTGGATATCCCTTATTTTTCTTATATATGGAACTTCCTGGAGAAAATGGCTCGACACCGATTTCAGATGCGTCAACCGAAAACTCCGCTTCACTCTCTTCACTCAATACTAATCTAGGCTTTACCACACGACCTATCCCTTCCGGAGTTAAATACTCCGGCCAGCGAACTTCTGGTGGCAGAGCTAGTACCGTCTGCGTTTGTATTTGAGCGGTTGAAGCCGATCTCACTCTTGCTGGCTTAGTGGTTGCCCCGATTCTTTTGAGCTCCAAGTTTTCCTTCTCCAGATGCGATGCGGCTTCCTCAGTTTCCCGGAGTTGCCTAGAAAGTACTTTAGTTTTATTTTCGAGAAATTCCGTATTTATCTTTAATTCTTCAGTATCCTTGAAGACTTGGAAAAATGTCTCCTCTGTTCGACTCTGAATAGTCGCTAATGCTTGGTCTGCTGCTTCCAAAGTTGACAGGGTTCCACCATCTCTCGCTAATCTCCAGAGTACCTGGGCTTCACTCTTGCTGGTTGCCGCTTCCAATTGTTGAAACAATTTTTCTGCGAACAATTTTACCTCAGTTTGTAAAGACCTAAGCTTGTCTCGAGCCTTTTCTTCCTGCGAACTAGGACTATCTCCCTGTGCTTCCAGCTCTTCTAGATCCGGTCTGAATTTGGTCAACCAGTCCCGTGTCAACCCGTTGACGTGTAACGGGTATTCCTTGGTAAAGTACTCCTTGTCCCCACAACAGTCCTTAAACTTTAACAACTCCTCATTGTTGCTATTGAATACATTCAACAAGGCTTCTAACTCCGTTATGCGCTTGCGGTAGTACGCGCTGTTTTTCCTTGCTTTACTATCCTTCCTACAATTTCTGATTCTCTTCCGATTTGCTTCGCTCTGTAGCTTTTGAGCTTCTAGCAATCTTATCGCTTCCCTTGGCGTTTCCATAGACCGAACAAATTCTTATCTATGACGCCGTAATAAGTGGTACAAACTCGTTTTCTTTCTTTTTATATTCAAACATTTTATTAATAAACAATTATCTATTTTTTTCTATAAACAAATAAAGATAATTAAACTAACAAGTTATGGATAACACTGATATTATTCATACAGCATTTCACGACTCCTGCATTGTTGCTGCTCCAATCGGCATACCTCTTGCCACAATCTATTAGCTTGCTCCCACGGCATAGGGACCTCCACAGTTTGCTATTCCTTCAGTATTTTCCTCAAACACGCCAGTCGCTTTCGTTCCCGCTTTTGCTCTCCTCCTCTTTTTCTAATCCCAAACCGCTTTCCGTCCTTCAGTAACGACGTTATATCCTTCAGTTGTCGCTCAGTGCTCCCAGGTTCATTCCCAACTTTTGTTTTCTTTAAAAGCAAAGAGAAAAATAAAACAATTGTGAGTGCTTAAATTTTCACTGAACACGATTTCATTTCCATTTTCCCTTAGTGTAATTCCGCGGAAATAAACTATATATCAAAATTTTACTTATTCTAGTACAAAAATTATACTTTCACCAGCATAAAAATTATACTTATATTAATAATATAAAAAATTACACTTAATTTATTTCGTTACCACCGTTGGTATTTATAGATTTTTTGAAACATTTCTCCTAATTGTTTCCAAAAATATTCATACCCAAAGAAAGAAATTTTACCGTAGAATCATACGCATTTTCATTTCCGCACAATGATATGCTTGCATGCTTTGTCTTTTTTGTATGAAAAATTACTTTAACGATGCTATGCAAATTGTAGTTTCGGAACTACATAAACTCGATGCACAACACGTGTTGTAAACAAATATTTTTTCCTAATACCCTAATCTCAAAATGCCAAATATTCAAATCAAATGTTCTATGTTTGTTTTTAAATATAAATTATAAAAATAATTTAAATGTCTCCAATATAGATGGCATGGCTTAATAAACAAAATAAATGTCCCTCACGACAAACAAACTCAAATCCCCTACAAAAAAAATCCTCACAGCTAGGATGAACATACATAGACCGTCCGATCATACTGACGGTTTATGGTTGCCATTCAAAGCTGCGTGCAACAGAGCAAACGCGCCTGTAGGTTGCAACTTCTTTGACCAGCGCTACGGCACCTTCAGGGTTTCAGAAGTATCTACTTAGTTTACGCTAATATACACTCTACTCACCACAATTTTTTCCGATGACATCTTTCTTCGACAGTGTCTTTAGATGAGGTCCTTCGAATTCGTTGCAGGATGCCTCTCTGCTTCAGGGTTCCTTGCCCTGGGATTACTCCAATAGGTCCTTGAGACCGGCTGCGCCAAAATGTTGGGGTCCTTATCTGCTTGTCGGCGAGAGACGTCCTCTGGAATGTCCTGTCGCGGGAACCTGTAAACCTACACCACTTTGTTAAATAAGCACTGCACTATTTTGGGTTTAAAACAACAAGAAATTTATTCTTAAAATACTAGTTCTTATATACTATTTACAAATGAACATTACCGTCTACGTCTTGACTTTTCTGGTGTTCCAGTTACGCAATTGTTATTTGGTGTCAGTTGCCCAAGCCAACTGATCTACTAAAAGTAAAAGTGTCGTCGCTGCATTCTAAATGCCCCTCGTCAGCTTGACTGCGGAACTGTGACACCCTAAAAGTTTACATCATAATTAATGAATAAATACTATTCATTTACAATAATTGCACCCTAAAAATATGTGCGTTCTTAATGAATTTAATAGGAGCCGGTGCTGTGAGTCAACTACGCGTAGGTAGCTTGATTATAGCTCACAACAGATTGTTGGTGAACTAACCTTGAATGTGGGATTGTAATTATGTTCATTCACAATTTCCCCACGAAACGATTTGAAAACAATCGTTATACATCTTGGAATTTTGTAAAAAATGATTCGAATTTGGTGATTCACCGTAAAGCAACGACCGCAATGGCTCTGGTGGAGGAAGTAACTCTGGTAATTTCACTTTTCCGCTTGCGCAACACAATCCGGTCGGTTCTTTTGGAAATTTCAGTGCATCGCAATGCGGGCAAACGACAGACATCGAACCAAATCGAACTGATGCGTGCGCACCGTATTTAATGTCGTCCGGCTCATATCGAAAGGCTGCACGTTCGATATTCAAATTAGGCAATCGTTGTTGTTGCTGGCGTTGTCGGTGAGCAGCCAAACGTTGTTCTCTTGCTTGATGAATTTCCTGAGCATGAACTTGTCTTCTTCTCAATCGTTGTTGCTCATTGTAAGCTTCGTGAGCCTCTTGTGATTGTCGCGCACGTTGTTCAATCATTCCGATTCGAGCAGATTCCCTAGCAGTAGCATTTTCCTCTACCGTACGACGTGCTGTATAATTACGTTGGTCCGTTTTACGGCGGGAACGCCGACCGATATTAGCGCGACCTCTTTGTGGCATCGTAACAAATTTCAATCTGTAATTGATCACTTTGTATGAAACACACATAAAGTTTTCGTCATCATAATGTTTATGGTGAAAAAGTTTCCCGTGATATAAACGCCGTAGAGCCTTTTCAGAAAAAGTTTGCCGAGATTGTTGCTGAAATGGATTTGAGTGAGGAACAAGTTTACAATACAGTTGAATCCGCTGCTTTCTGGATTGTATTGCCTAATAAGACATGTGTGACATGTGATGAAAAATCAGCCCCATGGAGAAAAATTCCCAAAGATCGTGTGACGCTTATGCCGTGCTCAATTGCTGCACTAGCACATAAATTGCCTCTTTTGGTAATTGGAAAATCTGTTAATGTTCAAAAATGCTAAAATACCAGATATATAAAGCAACTAAAAAGGGATGGACACTTTTCTTCGACTGGCTCGAAAATTATTTTATTCCAGATGTAAAAAATATAATATATATAATATATAAAAAAATATATATATAATAAATACTATTAATATTGGATAATGCTCCTTCACATCCTACAGCGGAAGTAATTAATTTTCACCCAAACTTCAGTGATTTTTTTACCACCAAATTGTACGGTATTTTACAGCCTATGGACCAAAATTTAATCCAAAATATAAAAGTTGATTACGAAAACAACAACTGCGCCATATTTTATCAGAAAACAATGACAATTTGGAGCAAGTTTTAAGAGTTTAATGTGAAGAATGCTGTCATTTTTTGGACATAAAATTACAAACATTAGTAAAAAATATACAAAAAAGGTGGTCTGCATTATGGCCAGAGCTTGTATCGCACTGGGACTATGAATACGAGATACCGCTTCAAGATTTACGCCTTCAACTACAGTCCGGTTCCATCATAGCTGACTTAAAATCGATCCAAAACATGATCGGCATTGTTACTCTCAATAAAGACATCACTGAAGAGGATAGCAATGAATGGGCAACTGGTGTAAATGAATTCGCATTGGACTTTTTCGATGAAGAAATAATGCAGCACGCTGGTACAACTGAATCGTCATTGCCTCTTGTAGACTCTGAAGAAGGCGTAGATGCTAAGAAATCATTTGCAGTTTGCGTTTAGTGGGCTGAGGAGAATGATTTGGATATGCAAGACATTCTATTATTGAAGAGTCTAGAAGAAAAAGCTCGAAAAAACTATCTCGTCAAAATTATTCAACCCAAAATAAGATAATTTTTCAATAATTCATAGTATGAAAACATTGCATGTATTTATACATTGTATGTATATACTCGTACTTATATATTCCACTAAATATATATTCCTGTTGTGTTTGAATCAGTATATAGATATATATATATATATATATATATATATATATATATATATATATATATATATATATATATATATAGATATATATATATATATATATATATATATATATATATATATATATTATATATATATATATATATATATATATATATATATATATATATATATATATATATATATATATATATATATATATATGTTGAAATAGTACTCTCCGCGTGTTTTTACTTCACCAAAAGGCCCTGCAAGAAAGGTGACCTTATACAAGAGCTTGCTGAATCTCCGTAAATCGGATGACGATAATGTGCCAGCGCTTTTGAATTCATTTATTGACATCGTAGACAAGTTGACCGCAGTGGCCATTGAATTAGGGGACGAAATTTTGGCCATTATACTGTTGTCCAGTTTGTCAAAGCAGTATGAAAACTTCGTCATTGCCATGGAAACAAGGGATACTTTGCCCTAGTACAGCGCACTCAAGGTCAAACTCTTAGAAGAATACGAGCGCAGAGGAAAGAACAACGAAACACAGGAAAGGAATCACCAGGCGTATGTCGCACAACAATACAACAATAACAACTCAACTAGAGTTAGGCACCAAAGAAACTACAATAACAACAGGCGTAGAAACAACGGTAAGTGTTATAAGTGTAATAAAAGAGGGCATTTCGCCAACAACTGTACAAGACACCGCGGTAAAACGAAAAGAGCAGTCATATTTTGCTGCACTTTTGTGAAGTTCAAATAACACAAAGCGCGCGAATTATGATTTCTGACTATCCAGAATCATGTAAAATAATTAAAAACCAAAGTTCTTAGGTTTTTGTAAATTTTAATATGTTTAATTTTAATAATTTTACTTTGCTACATACTAAACTTAGTTTAATAATTCTAAAAAAGGAGATGAACACATACGTCCAGTTCGTTTCAATGCTTTTATATCACTCTTCGTTTCGTTACTCCATTATTTTCTCGTTACTCTATTCTTTACTTTCATTTGTATATTATGTTAAGATAGGCATAGTTGATACATGTTATGAGCTTCGTATTATTATAAGTTTACACATTATTATACTATGTAAATAGGTTATGTTATGTATATCATAATTTCTCCCCCCTCAAATAGAGGTTTTGGCTAGCTATGGCCAAAAACTAAAACAAAAATTAAAATCAATCAAATTCGCAATTAATTTACTTTTAATAATTTCAAATCAAGAGATTCCGTTCATATGTTTCTGAGCAATTGGAAGAGTGATATATTTTCTTAAACTTTAAATCTTTGACTTTAACAACTACAATTTGAAAGTTGCGATATTCCTTCGCTGTTTTACTTAGTGCACATATTTTAATTGTGTAAGTAAAAATGTGTTTTTCTTAACTTTAAATCTTAGATCTTAACAAGTATATTATTTTCAGGTTGCTATATTCATTAGCTCATTTTTATTTATTTTAATATTTAGAGTAACAATATGTTGCGATATTCATACGGTTGGTTTTAGTAGTAAATGTAACGATTTATTTCCTAAGCTTTATATTTTCGATCTTAATAATTATAATATTGTGTTCAACTAGCGATATTCGTTCGCTGTTTTACTTAGTGTAACCATAAAAGTTTTAGATTCTATGTATGTACTTAATTGATTTATACATTTTCTTAGACTTAAAATGTTCTTGTTGAATTAGATTAGTTTTACTAATTTCACATAAAAATATTCTTTTCTTTTTCTTATAATAATTAGAACTATTTACAACTAATTGCAGAACGATATTCATTCGTCATCTGCCTTCCTAATCCAATTTCTTATTATAGATACTTTAGATACTATACATAATATATATAATGGATATAAAGATTTAAATACTATATAAATCTGCTTTTGATTTTATGAATGTTTACATACAATATGTATACTATTTCTTTCTGACTTTAATTTTTCTTTTGTGTATCTTATATCTACTAGTATTTACTGTGATTTTATTATTTTTAAGAACTTTGTTTTTTACAAATCTGGGAGCAAGTTTGTTTCTACGGTTATCTGCAACAAAAACAGATTCGTTTTCAACAAAATCCACAGTTTCATTACGATCTTTGTTAAGTTTAGAAATTTGTGTTTTAAACTTCTTTCGCGTACAATTTTGGATATTTTAGCATAATTATCGATATGGTTCCTTAAGTAGTCTTCTGCCGTATTTGGAATACTTTTAATTTTCAAGGGATTTGCTTCGGAATAATGGCCGGTTAAAAGTTCAAATGGAGAAAGTTTAGTTACTGAGTGAATATGTATGTTTTTAAAGCTTTGTATGTTTTTAAAGCTTCGTTTACTATTTCAGAGATCGGTTTGGTCTTGTTTTGGGAATAAATTATTCTAACAATTTCAGTTAATGTTGAGTGAAACCTTTCAACTGGAGAGTTCCCGGTAGAATTCTTAATTGCGGTAAGATGATGTTTTATGTCATAAAGATTCAGAAAATTTTGAAAAAGAGATGATGTAAATTCTAATCCATTATCGCAGACAATGCATTTGGGTACACCATGATGTGCGAAAAAGTCCTTTAAACTTTGTATCAAATTTATGCTATTTCGTGATTTTAATAAATAGACACAGGCAAATTTACTGAATTTATCGACAATGGTAAGAAAGTTTTCCTTATGTGCAGCATATATATCAACATGGACAATATATAAAGGCTTTTCAGGTGTTTTTGTTAGTTCAAATTTTATGGGGTTCGGCTTGCGTTCGTATTTATTTCCCAAACAGATTTCGCATTTGTTTATGATTTGCGTAATGAGATTTTTCATGTTCGGAAAATAATAAGTTCTCTTTAAGTGCAAGTATGTTTCAGTGATTCCTCTATGATTTGATTTTATGTGATAATCTTTAATAACTTTTTCCTGATGATCCTGTTCTAAAATATATTGTAAAAGAGTCATACAACGAATCAGTTTAACATTTCCATTAGCGAAGTATTTAGAAAAGGCATTTTGAACCAGCTTAAACGTGTTATCATCTGTCAGCATTGCTGTAACTTTTTTAGATTGAGCATGATCCTGAATGGTTTCCATCAAAGTTTTCTCATTCTCAAAATTCTGTCTGATCGTTATTCTGCGTTTGTTGTAGATTCTTTTAAATTTAGCACTAGGTTTAAGACAATCGTTTTGCTCTAGAGTTAATTGATTAGAAAATTCATTAAGTGGTTTTTCAGATATATGGATACCGTCATTGTGATCTTCCTCAGCTAAGTGTATTGTGCTAACTGCGAATTCACTAATTTTTGGCAGTAAAGGTTCGTTTACATTTATTTCTACGCGAGAAAGCGCATCAACGTTAGTATTTTCCTTGCCTTTTTTATAAAAAATCATATTCATAGTCAAACTCTTCCAATTTCAGTCTCCAGCGAATCAATTTAGAATTAGGATATTTTAAGGAAAATAGCCAAGTCAACGGTTTATGGTCAGTGATGATTTTAAATTTGCGACCAAACAAGTAAGGTCGAAAATACTTTGTAGCCCAAACAACTCCCAAGAGTTCTTTCTCGATGGTGCTGTAATTTTGTTCGGATTTATTTAGGGTACGACTAGCAAAGCAAACAGGTTTATCGGACCTTGGGAAAAAATTGCACCAAGAGCAACATTACTTGCATCAGTCGTTAAGTTGAATTCTTTAGAAAAGTTGGGATACTGTAAAACGGGTTCATTGCAAAGGATATTTTTGCAAGTTTCGAAGCATTCTAGGTAAGTGGAATCTAATTTTATTTCGTTATCTTTACGTAGACATTGCGTTAATGGCTTTGTTAGTTTTGAAAAATCTTTAATAAACTTTCTGTAATATCCAAGAAGCCCTAAAAATGTTTTGATTTGTTTAACTGTTTTTGGTATGGGAAAGTTTTTTATGGCACTTATTTTGGCTGGATTTGGCTTTACACCATCAGCGGTAACGACATGACCTAAGAAGTTGATTTTTTTATGCAAAAACTCTGATTTGTCCAATTGCACCTTCAAGTTTGCTTCCTGTAATTTTTTGAAGACGGCTGCCAGATTTTCAAGATGCTCTTGGAGAGATGTCGAATAGATAATTATGTCATCCATGTATACTAAACAACATTTTCCGATCAAATCATGCAGAATATGATCCATTACTCTCTGAAATGTGCAAGGAGCATTCTTGAGCCCAAAAGGCATTCGTACAAACTCATAGTGACCATTTTAAATAGTAAAGGCTGTTTTAGGTATGTCGCTTTGTTTGATTTCGATTTGGTGAAACCCAGAAGCCAAGTCAATTGTACTAAAATAAATGCTTTTACCCAATTTGTCCAAAATGTCGGTTATGTTCGGTATTGGATAACGGTCAGCTATGCTTTTTTGGTTTAATTTTCTATAATCGACTACAAGTCGCCACTTTTGTTTTCCACTTGCATCTACTTTTTTCGGAACAATCCAAATGGGTGAAGACCACGGTGAGAAACTTGGACGAATGATTTTATCATGAAGCATTTTTACTATTTGGCGTTGCACCTCAGCTCTATGTACTTCGGGGTATCTATAAGATTTAGTATAGATAGGAAGATCGTCTGAAGTTTTTATTTCATGTTTTATGCGATTCGTAAAGGTTAACTCCTGATCTTCTTTATAAAAAATGTCATCGAATTGTCTACATAGCCTTATCAAATCTTTCTTTTCTTCGGAGTTCAAATGTTCGTGTCTTAAAAGTGATGCTATATCTTTTATCGGTTGATCTGATGAATGGTTTATGCTGTAATTGTGTACCTCAGTATATCTGTCTTGACTGAAAACTTGTGTTCTGATCGGTTGTTCTACTATAAATGTTTGGGTGTCTTCGGATAGATTTACAATTTCGACAAAAGAATACCATGATGATGCCCTATAAACCCCTTCAGAAATAATGAGATTATCATTTAAATTTGTTGGCTTAATAAAAATATCTCCCGATTCTATGTCAACTGGTATTTCTGCAATAATTTTACTTCGAGGTGGCACTGAATATGATTTTGATATCGAGTTAGGTTTATAACGAATAGGAATGGTAGCACTTTTAAGAATTAGCAATGAGTTTTCTAAGTCAATATGACAACCAAGCTCTTTCATCATATCCAATCCAATCAAACCATCAAAGTATTCGTGAAATTTGAACAAATAGAAAGTCAGGCTTTTATTCGTTTGGAGCTCTTTAAATGCTTTTATTTTTACCTGTTTGGAAATAAGGTGTTTATTAAAAAGTGTTTTTATTTCAACTGGAGGTGTGCTTTCAACGTATTTCTTATCTACGATATCTGGATTAACGAATGACATATTACTACCTGAGTCAATTAAAAACTTTAGGTTATTGCCATTTGAATCTACGATATGAATGTACGGCAGTAGATATGTTTGGTGAATATTGAAATCTAAATTACCGATTGGTTCATCGAGGCATTCACTTGAAAATCCTCATCGTCTATTGTGCCATTGTATCCATTTAATACCGAGAAATCATAGTTTAAAAAATTTTGGGTAGGTTGTTCAATATTAAATGTTTCCCGTTTTGTGATTATACTCGACGTATCCATAGGTTCGATCTTACTAAACTGATTCATGTTATTTGAAATTCTATTTGATCCTGCAGTGGTATTTTTATTTTGAGATTGGCGAAATATTTGACCTGGGCTATTGTTGTTATTGCTTACATTACGAACTTGAGGTAAAATTCCAAATGCATTGTTTCGATTTTGTGTGGGTTGAGGTATCATGTTCATGTTATTATTATGAGATTGATTTAAAGCGAAAGGATTACTTGTATTTTGGAACGGCTGAAAATTTTTATTTGAATTTGTGCTATAATATTGTGAAATATTGAAAATTCTGATTCGTCCTATTCCAGTTTGACTGTCCATTGTAATTTAAACGTGGGCTATCGGTGTTTTGAAGCGGATAATTTGGCATATTAGGTGATTGGTTTGGTGGCATAAAAGAAAAATTTGGATTACTCTGATTGTTCACTAAACGGTTACTGTAATTGTTAGTATTATGCTGATTTGGTTGTGAGTAATTGAAAGTTTTATTTTTCGGATAAAAATAAGAATGATTGATTTTAGGTTGGGCCTGATTTCCTATATAATACATATTTTGTTTTTCTAAGCAAAAGTTTAGTGCCGAAGCCAATGAGTTAGGTCTCATTGATCTGATTGTCGCACCAAGAGGTTCTCTTAGACCTGACAAAAAGATGTTCAAACACATTTCTTGGTATAACCTTTGCTTAGCAATGATAACACTTTGGTTTTGTTCGTGAACTTGTAAATGATTCGTTATACTCGACAGAATATCAATTATTTGAGAATAAAAATATTTCACAGAATTTGAATATTGTTTTAAGGTATATAAATCGCGAATAAAACTCGTTTCATTACGCTTATCAGCATAATGTGTTACGAGATTTATTTTTATGCTCGACCAATCCAAAATTGTTCCGTACATATTAAGCACTTCATTGGCATTTCCAACGATTTTGTTACGGATAGCTCTCAATATGAATTTCTTATAATAAACCGATTCTACATTGTTAATAAGTTGTAAAATTTCTTCAACATTCTCCAAAAAGTCAAAAAGTAATCTAGGATTACCGTCAATGCTATATTTATATTCGAATTAACATTAGGAGTAAGACTTATGTGATTAACAGTAGGAACAGTTTGACAAAAGTTAACATTAGCAGTACTGTTAGTGTGATTAACAGTAGTATTACATTCGTCTGTACCCATACTGCTACTTAAATTGAAGTTTTGCATGTTGCTTACGCTAAGTTCCTTCGTTTCACTTTTTGCCTGTTGCAGCTGAAGAGTCCAGTTGGATGCGGTGTTGTTGTTTTTGTTGTCGATGACGTCTTCACTTATGTCGTCTAATTCAATGTCTTTAGGCTTTTTCGTCGTGTACGGTTTGCCGTTTTTTGGTATTTTCCTCTTCGATTTTGGTATTTTCCTCTACGAGACTGTACTTTTATTATGAAACTCCGGATCGAATGATTTACTTTTTTAATGTGTTGCTATTTCGTTGTTTTATTATTATAATTATTTTTTTTTATTTTTATTTTTTATTCGTACCAAAGATTAACTGTTTTATTTTTTACTTCGTATCAAAGTTTCTGAACATTCTGTATTAGAATTGCGACTTATTTTATTAAAAGTTCATTTATTTATCTTATTTTTTTTTTTTTTGTTATATTAATCGTTTTCCCGGGCGGAGTTGTTTTCTTTTCACACGAATCAACCAATGTGCATTTGGTTTCAAAAACAACACAAGCTCCCTTTGCCGACTGCGCCAATTATGATTTCTGACTATCCAGAATCATGTAAAATAATTAAAAACTAAAGTTCTTAGGTTTTTGTAAATTTTAATATGTTTAATTTTAATAATTTTACTTTGCTACACACTAAACTTAGTTTAATAATTCTAAAAAAGGAGATGAACACATACGTCCAGTTCGTTTCAATGCTTTTATATCACTCTTCGTTTCGTTACTCCATTATTTTCTCGTTACTCTATTCTTTACTTTCATTTGTATATTATGTTAAGAGAGGCATAGTTGATACATGTTATGAGCTATGCATTATTATAAGTTTACACATTATTATACTATGTAAATAGGTTATGTTATGTATATCATAACTCGCGCTAGATCGGTCGGTTTCGTGCGTCGACAGTGGCGCGACGTCGCACATGTGTAATAATAGGGAGTTTTTTGTTTTAATGCGCGAGGAGAAACAAAAAGTCAGTGTCGTGGGAAATAAGTTTGTAGACGCAGAAGGGAGAGGAGATATACGTTCCTTCCTTACAAACAAATTTCTTCTCTGTTAGCAAAAGCGTAGAGTACGGTGCAGAGGTGACCTTCACCGACATTTGTGCGATCGTTAGAAATAGAAAAAACAATACGATATCGTTCAAAGCATATAAAGAGAACAACTGGTACATTTTTCGAAACCAACTCTAATCAAATTTCTTGTGTGGCGATGAATGTGTGTGGTGGCATAACAGGTATGGCCATGTGAATTTTAATTGTTTACGCGAACTCGTCTTAAAAGAGATTGTGCGGGATTTTTAAAATTTTAAAATGCCAGAAAAGTTTTCATGCATTTTGTGCATGAAAAGCAAAGTGTGCGTACAGCCATTTCCTCAAACATCAGAAAATAGAGCAGACAATCTATTAGATTTGGTTTATACTGACGTATGTGGACCATTTAATACCCAGTCGATCGGTGGGTCGCGATATTTTTTGACATTTGTCGATGATAAATCCCGAAAATTTTTTATTTTTTTTATGAAATCAAAAGACAATATGCTCGATTGTTTTAAAACATTCAAAAATCTTGTTGAATGCCAAACGGGTCGAAAAATAAAAGCTATTCGTAGCGACAACGGTCGTGAATTTGAAAATTCCGCGTTCGACCAATTTTTAAAGTTAAACGGGATAGTGCGTCAGCTGACGGTTCCACATACACCCCAACAAAATGGAGTGGCAGAGCGAGCGATCCGTACACTGGTCGAAATGGCCAGATCGATGTTAGTACATGCTGGACTAGGAGAAAAATTTTGGGCTGAAGCAGCAGCAAACACAGTATACTTGCGGAATCGGACGTCATAAAAAATATTGGGAGATACAACTCCAAACGAAATTTGGCACGGAATCAGCCGAGCGTGAAGCATTTGAAAGTGTTCGGATGTTTAGCTATCGCATTAGACAAAACGCAAAATCGGAAATTCCGCCCAAAAGGGAGAGAGTGTATTATGGTCGGTTACTCACAGCAGTCGAAAGCTTACTGACTGTACGATATACGTTCACAAAACGTATACCAAACGAGAGGTAAAGTTTGATGAAATTACACTTATGGGTTCAGAAGCTAACAATGCAGCTAATAAAGATGAGCTCTTTTCCTTTATCTAGATGCTCCTTTGCAAACGCCAGCCGCTTGAGGTTCACTGTTCTTATAAATTACTTTTTCCGGGCAACAAATCCACGGTACCCATAACTTTTTAAAATTTTACGGACAGCATCATCGGAAATACAGTTGTGGTACTTTGCTTGGTGTACTTTACTATTTCAGCTGCAGCTAATAGAGGATTAGCCGTAGCAGATCTCAGCAAACTTCGAGTTTCATGAAAGATCAATATCGGCGGACGCCCAGATCTGGCTTAGAAACCAAAACTCCACTGCTTTTGAAGTTGTTTACGACTTGTTGGACAGATGAATGACTTCGGCTGACTATTTCACCTATTTGACGATATGACATACCCTTCTTCCACAAATACATTATCATCATTCTCTCGGAAAACTCGATCTCTTTTTGCTTCGCAGAAATTTTTTACTTGACCTATTATATAATAATTTTAAACTGTAACACTTCTGCAAAAACACGGTTGTCAACTTTGCTCACAAACTTGATGGCTATTCATCACTTAATCGCAGTTCTAACACGTGAACTTACTCTTTTCGCTTTGTACGCATACTTTTTATTGCTATATATCGGGCATTTTTTGTTTTTGAATTTTTACATTTATTTGGTGAATAAATAATAATTATAATAGTTATAATAGTATAATATAATATATAATAATTATAATAGTAATAATAATAATTTTTATTTTCTTTCGGTATATACCGATACAGTAGTATTTTGTTTTTGTTTTGTTTATATATAGATATGTATGTATGTATGCAGTACAGTACAACTTCGATAATCCGGACACATATTTTAGTCTCGTCCGGATTAGCGAGGTTGTCCGGACTATTTTTCAAACAATATTGATGAAATAAATGAAAAAATTCTTTAGTTTTATATATATATATATATATATATATATATATATATATATATATAAATAAATATGTATATATATATATATATATATATATATATATATATATATATATATATATATATATATATATATGTATATATATATATATATATATATATATATATAAATATATATATATATATATATATATATATATATATATATATATATATATATATATATATATATATATATATATATATATATATATATATATATAGTGTAACAGATTTCCCAAGAAGTAAAAACACGCGGAGAGTACTTAACTCATTGACAGTATATTAAAGACTTAATCTAACGTAACAAAAAGAAAAATAGCTTAAGAAATGTTAAAGAGTAGATCGTGATATTCGTGTTGCCAACTCATATAAATACTACTACTATTTCAACACTCCGTCTCAATACGAATATCCTCTACAAACTATATACAACAACATAATTTCAATTCACAAAATTCATTTTTAGACCCATCATTTCAGTTAGTTTACAATGTTTATCTTTAGATAGGTTTTTCGTCAAAATATCAGCCACCATTTGATTAGTTGAGACATACTCAAATTCAACATGTTTGTTTTTAGCAACTTCACGTACATAATGATATTTTAAATCTATGTGTTTTGTTCTTGAATGATATACATGATTTTCAACAAGCGATTGAGAACTTAAATTATCGCCTTTTATTGTTATAAACATGTCTCCTTCATGGAATCCAAGCTCTGTTAAGAATCGCTTTAAATAAACAGCTTCTTTGGCGCTCGTACACAATGCCACGTACTCTTCTTCTGTGGTACTCAACGATATAGTATTCTGTTTTTTTGATTCCCATGCCACGGATCCGCCACTCATCATGAAAACATAGCCAGAATATAACTTCCTATCTTTCGTATCACCAGCCCAATCTGCATCCGCGTAGCCATATATTCCCTCACTGGTGGGGCGATACCATAGTTTTAACTGCCAAGTTTTCGATAAATACCTCATAACGTGTTTGACGCCAGTCTGATGCTGGGTTGTTGGATTTGAATTACCCTGTGCCAATTTGCTAATAGAGTGCAGAATGTCAGGTCTCGTGCAGATCGCTAAATACATTAGTCCTCCAATCATTGATTGATAAGATGTCTTGTCAACTCTTTCAGCATGCTCGTCATCACATCGGATATGAAACCCAGGATCCAAAGGAGTTGAAACTGGTCGACAAGTCTTCATGTCGTACCTCTCCCATATACTGCGGGTATGTTGCTTCTGACTGACCGCTATTGCGCCGGTTTCTCCGCACAGCTCAATTTCCCTACCAAGGAAATGGGAAAGAGGCCCTTTGTCCATTAACTTGAATTCGCTTGCCACTTTTGCCTTAATGAGTTCAATGTCTTCTTTGACCGCGCAACCTATAATTAAATCATCAACGTACACGGCTATTATAATTAACTTGCCTTTTAACATTATTTTATATACGCATGACTCCGTCTGGCACTGATGAAACCCGATGTTTTTAGTACACCATCCAGTTTTGAGTTCCATTCACGCCCTGATTGCTTTAACCCGTTTATTGCCTTGTTTAATCGGAGCACATGATGCGGATATTTTTCGCTGATGAAGCATTCTGGTTGCTGCATATAATATTCGTCAGACAGGGCACTGTTGAGATACGCCGTAGTGATGTCAAGATGATGTAGATGCATTTTATGTGATACAGCCAAAGCTAATATTGTTCGTATGGTGGCATATCTTATTACTGGTGAAAATATCTCCATATCATTTAATCCGAACTGTTGGCTGCATCCTTTGGCGACAAACCGCGCCTTAAATCGCTCAATTTACAGCCAATTGCCTTTTGGTTCAGTTGTAGATCGACTAACGACCACGTGTTATTCTCAATCAGAGCAGTGTATTCTTGTTGCATTGCGGATAACTATTCTCCGGAATGCGAACCATCTTTTATATCACTTACTGATTTTGGAACCTTGACATTGTCACTGCTATTCGCCAAATTAGCACAGTTGTATTCCTTGCGTGGACGCCCTGGCTTACCAGTTCCGATAAATTTTGGTCTTCCAGGCCCAATTCGGTTTGGCTCCTCGTCATTGCTGCTAGGCTCATTTATAGTATCAGCTGCTCCATCATCAGGCTCACCTGTTATTACTGCTGGCACTGTTTTGGAAACAAGCTTTTTTTGAGATGAAAGCAAGTTTTGCATTTCTGGGATCAAAGCTCGGAAGATTGTGTGGAGACAATCCCGCACAGATTTAGTCGTAAAAAACCTATGTCCAAAAGCAAAGCACGTAGGTGGTAGTGTAATGGTGTGGGGATGTATGACCATAGACGGAGTTGGAAAAATGGAGTTTATTGAAAGTATCATGAATAAAATAGATTACAGTTACCAATCATCTCTCTTAGAGTACGGTCGACTTATTTCTCGCGCAAGTGCTAATTGAATTTTTTTTTTACTGTATCAAAATATACTCAGCAGAAAACTTCTTCTCACAACTAAAATTTGAACGTGCACCGAGCCATGATGGCATCCGATCCTGGTGGAGGAGACCAAAACTACTTCTCCATTCTAGACGAAAGTCCAAAAAAAAGAAAATTTAACCTAAACAATAATCATGACTTGCCAATCATTAAAACAGTAAAAAAGTGACAAATAAAGTTTGCCCTAAATTCATTTTACTAAAAAGCACTGACGAAGTAAAACCAATTCGGTCGTTTAACATTTTGACAGTGGCCAAAGCTTCAGAAAGTATAACTACTGTACAACCTTTACAAACTACTTTTACAAGAGAAGGCCACCTATTAATTCTGACCAAAAATGAACAACAAACAAATCGTTTCCTAACAGCCTATATCCGACCTTAAATATATTGAAAGGAGTCATATATTCTGAGCATCTTGTACATTTAACTGAAATGTAAATTGTCCAAGGTTCAAAAACACAACAAGTGACGGAATGCAAAAAAACAACTAAATTAAAAGACGTGAAAATAATAAACACCCTTCTCCACATTCTCTCCTTCAACACCTACGATATTCCATACGAAGTAGAGGTTGCGTGGGTCAAAGTTAAGGTCGAACCTTACATTCCATCACCAATGCAATGTAAAAACTGTTTCTTAATTGGGCATACAAAATTACAAAAAACACTGCAAAAATGAACAGAAATGTTTCGTGTGTTCAACAGCTGAACACGACCCAACTCCCTGCACAAAAGTCGAATGCATTAACTGCAGACAAGAGCATCGTTCAAACAACAAAAACTGCCCAACTTACAAAAAACGACAAGAAATTCTCAAAGTAAAAACAATTAAGAAATGCACTTTCCGAGAAGCATTACACTCAGTTAACGAATCCAACACAAACATTAATACGAATCATACATTAACCGAAAAACTAGAAGAAGCAGTTGCCATTAAAAACAAAAGCTTCAATAGAGAAAACAAAAAAATACAAACAACTACAACAGCAACAATAAATAACACTATCATTGACGAGAATACAGTAAATTCCACACTCGAAAAAATCAAACCAACAACAAAACTTTAAACAGAACTGACACTCCTCAAACATATATAACGCAAAAATACAATTCACCCAAATCTAACAACATAGAAAACACTCAAAAACACAATATACCAACAACAAGCTCTCTTACAAACAACAATTCCGCTCACACCAAATCAAACTCTCCCCAAAACAATCTCTCTCCAGAAACTCATAAAACTTCTTCACCAGAACTCTCTCAATTTACACTCACACACCTAAAAAACCTTGAAAAACTTAAACAGTCCAGACAACAACAAATCAATAAACGCAACACACAAGAAATCAGCTCTGAGCCTGACATGGAAACAACTTAAAACTCCTCCATTTGTTTAAATAATTTAACATATATAAATATCTGCAAAAACTCTGTAAATCTGACAGTAATGACAGCATCTTTAAAAATTATTCAATGGAATATCAAAGGCTACAAAAACAATTATAATGAACTAGAAATATTATTAAAAAAACATAAACCACAAATCATTACCCTACAAGAAACACACCTAAAAGACGACAAAATAATACCTACTCCCATGAACTACCAATTATACACATCTCTACACCCACAAAATTCATTTGGCGGCGCAGCCATACTCATACATAATTCAATACAACACAGCACAACCAACTTTCCTACAAACAATTTTGACATAGTAAATATTTTTATTTTTTCAAAACAAAAATTCCTACTTAGCTCAATATACCTACCACCCACAAAATCTTTCAAAGATCTTCACGATCTTTTTGACAACTCACAATCACCACACTTGATCACAGGTGACTTCAATAGCTGGCACACCAGTTGGGGTTCTAATTACAACAATGCTAGAAGCAAAAAAATCGATAAGTTTATCACACAATCGGCACTGACTCTCCTCAACAACGGCACCCCAACCCACTTCACAACGCATAACACTCTAACTCATATTGATCTAACACTTTCATCTCCTATCCTAGCAATAGAAACCAACTGGCAAATAGAATCCGATCTATGCGCAATTTAGGCAAAGCGAATTGGGACAAATTCAGCATACTAGCTAATCACTTATCTGAAAAAAGTATAAACATAAACAAAGAAACTGCTAATATTCAAAAAATAATAATTTAAAGCGCTAACGAATCCATTCCTCAATCTAGACCCAAGCGAAGAACAACAGTCCCCTAGTGGAACAATAAATTAGAAGACTTAAAAAAAGAAAGAAACAAACTTCGAAATAGCCTAACCAGAAACGTATCACTAGATAATAGGTGTGTTTCTTTCAACGCGAGTGTAAATAAAACGCCAAAACGCTACCCGTTGCTTTACATTTTAGTATTTGGCAGCACTGGTTTTGACAATTTAAATGCTTATACATACACATTTGTAAACAAATTTTAAAGAACAGGAAAAATAGAAAATGGCAAATTCGGAGCAAGCATTGGTAATTTAAATTTAAATACTTATTAATTAATACAAGATAATATTTTATATATGTGATTACAACTATTTTATTCGAGGCCAACAGTACTTTGCGTCGACTCAAGGAGCAACTGGAAATAAAAGAATTGCTTGACATGGTGTATGCACAGTTTCAGTTCCAGCTCAAGCTCTCAAGGATCTGGCATAGACCAAGAGAAGCATACTAAATGCAATGAGCTTGTGGCAACTATACAATCATATGGTGATGCGGACTTCAGATCCCATATGAGGCTGCAACGTAAAACTGTGGAATATTTAATATGTATTGTTGTGGTATGATGTCCTTGCTTGTTTGGCGGGGGACGTCCTGTCGCGGTTCCTTTGGGCGCGTGGCTGAAAACTTAAAAACCCTAACGTTAAACTGAAACACTTTACACTTTTAAGATTTAAATCACAAGAGATTTATTCTTACGAAACCTAGATCTTATATACTATTTCCTTACATCTATCTCAGTCTGTGAACTGACCTTTCTGGTGTTCCAGTTCCGCAAATGCTAATTGGTGTCAGTTGGTCAAGCCAACTTCAAAAGTGACTACGGTGCATTACGCTGCCCTCATCGACTCGACTGCGGAACTGTAATACCCTAAAAGTTCACATAGTAATATTTCACAAACCATTTTAGTTTAAAATACTTAGTCCCTAAAAGTATGTCTTATTGTTAAACAATTTTAGCACATGCTAATCCAACAGAGTGTGGCATCTATTAGGAGTCGATGCTGTGAGTCAACTACACGTAGGTAGCTTGGTTCTAACTCACAACAGTATGTATGAATGTAAAAGGTTTAAAATTAAAACTAATTTTTGTTTTCATTTGCATTTTATAAAATTTTTTAGCCATATGTTCGAATAGTAAGATATGCTTTGTTAGAAAACAAAATTAACCTATATTTGGCATTAAATAAATGTAAACATTATTTAAAAAATGGTTTTCTTAATTTATTGAAAAATTTCTTGAATGAGAAAAATATTTCACTATAATATAAGCAATAAACAGGTACATTTTCAGTTACTTAAAATTAATAACATAAAATTGAAAAATTCAATTTCCTCCTTACGCGCCTGGTAGCATCTCAGCAGCCCCAATGTTTAATCTCTACTCCATCGCTTCCGTTTGCTATTGAACACAAAAAACAACAATTTCAATTTATTTCAATCAATCAAAATATTTATAAGTTAGTTTCACTTTCATTTTTAATTTAAATTAAAAGTTATTAAATTATTTACAAACCTAATTTGTTTGTTCTCCATTTTATATGACAGCTTTTTATATAATTACAGCGGTTAATTCTTGGTTTACTCTGTTTCTCATTCACAATAGACAACAACTGGCAGCACTTCTGTTTGAGGTGCTAAACTTTAAGCGCATACAAACACCTTGTCTTAACTAAGCGGTCCATTTGTATGGATAAGCGGGCGTTTTATTCAGACTCGCGTTGAAAGAAACACAGCTAATATCATAAAATTCAAGAAAGCAAACGCGATATTTAAGCGCGAAATAAAATGATCTAAATCAACCTCAATACTTAACTTCACCTCAAACACCAATCATTTAACACCTTCAGGAAAAATTTGGTCAACAATTCGCACATTCTGTGGGCTTAAAACCTATACTCCAATCTATTCAATTAGCTTACCCCAACCTAACCAAAATTCGATCACAAATAACTCCATAATAGCCAATACACTTGCAGAAACATCGTATAAAGAAGCACACGATATTTCATTCTCTCCTACCTTCCTTTTAAACAAACAAAACTCCCTATCCAGAAGTAGATTACCTAGTCCGAGCAAATCAGCCTTAATTATTGACGATAAAATCAATCTAATCGAATTAAACATGGCAATTGTTGTGGAGAGGAGCTAAGTAGCCTTGTGATTCCATTTTTTTTTGCAGTTGTAATTGTGTCGTGCAGCCAAATGTATTGTATTAAGCAGGAACACGCACGCCCGTAAAGGTGTGAAGTGGTGTTGGCCGTACAAGCAGCAAACAATTTATATTCCTATTGCCTATACTTGATTTTAAAGTAACACAATATTTTTATTATCAATTCTTTTCTTCTTAATTACACTTTGAACCTAATTTCTGATTACACCGTAGAGTATGTGGGTATCAGTTAAACCTTCTTGGTTGTGAGTTAAAACCGAACTACTCGTGGTCACGCAGTATTGTCGACTGAATCTCCTCCTCTGCCTGAGTCGGCACTTTCGCATGGAAAACCAAGCAAACACAAAAAAAGATGGCTGCGGCCTGCCACACAACTTTGGCGGGACCCAAATGAGAGGAATGCTCTCCGCACTGCGTCCCGCTCAGAGTCGCATGGTGACTGTGAGCAGGCCGCAGCCATCGTCAGGAGGGCTCCGGCGCGAACATGCCGCCCCCTTGCAGTATTGCAAGAGAGATGACGACCTATTCCCGCCGGCTCCCATCCCGACGCACCCTTAGTGTAGGAGATGGTGGTGTCGCCGGTGGCACCGGGAGCACCCCGGCTGTTTGCAGCTGTGGGTGAAGTGTTTCACCCCCAGGCAAACGAAACAAAGTTTTCGGCTCGCGACCGCCTCTCTCCTGCGCCACGATGATAGCTGCAGGAACGCCCTGCATACTGCGATGGTGTGCCCCCAGCGCTTACACATCTCGCACGGGCGTTGTGGAGCCGCTTCCGGGTGCGAGACTGCCGTTGCTGCGGATGTTGCTTGAGATGGCGCAGCTACCATTGGGGCGCGAGATGGCGCAGCCTCCACTGCGGCGCGGGCTGCCGCAGCCACCACTGGGGCGCGGGACATCGCATCCACCACTGGGGCGCGGGATGTCGCAGCCACCACTGGGGCGTGAGACATCGCAGCCACCACTGGGGCGCGGGACATCGAACGTGATGCACGTGGCGCAACGGTGGTGCGGACGCTCCCTGGCGTGGACCCCTGATTGGGACGGCGGCGAACGCTCATCGGCCCCTTCGATAGCGAACGCGCTGCAGGTGGTGCAGACCGGGCTCGGGTGCGCGATGACGCAGCTGCCGCTGTGGTGCTGGATGCTGTTGTGACGTCGTGGGCGCGAGACGGCGCCGCTGTCCCCAGATTGTGATATATTGTCGACCCCTGTAGCAACACGGGGGCTGGGAATACCAACTGTACCCTCGCAGCACAAGCAAGGCACGGCCCGATATAGCGTCTTCCCCGCCAGTCAGCTCGGCACGATGGGAAGGTCTGTGGAAAATCAAAATTTATAATTAGTCCTGGGCTTACGAGAAGGCTAATAATAAAAGTTAGGACGCTAATAGTAGGAGAAATAACGGCGTCAAGACTACGTAGAGTACTAGAACTTTATCCCGTGGCATAGCCAGGCGAGCGCCATTTAATGAGGAAGACTAAGGATTCCATGGAAGAAACGAGGAGGGATATATAAAAAAACGAAAAACTACAAACTAGAGGTTACGAAGAATGGGACTAGCTACAGGAACGGCCAAAAGACCGGATGCCGGGATTACTCAGCCTGCACTCCCGCTCGAGGGAGTAGAACCATCTTGGTGACGGGCCTTGTCACGATTCCGCGTGCTGTCCGCACTTTCGCGACTCGCACCCTACCGTCTGAGTCCGGGTGGACCTCAGTGATCCTTCC
The DNA here is from genome assembly GCA_920105625.2 of Clusia tigrina. Lineage (NCBI taxonomy): Eukaryota > Metazoa > Arthropoda > Insecta > Diptera > Clusiidae > Clusia > Clusia tigrina. Next base: position 47,748,105 of record OV050031.1, on the reverse strand, counting down.
CAATCGCCATTCGTTGGGTGGAACGTGGTCATCCTGTAATACCACCAGATCTCCTTTAGCTGCATTTTCTTGGATGGTCTTCCACTTTGTCCTGCGCTGGCACTCCAGAAGATACTCATGTTTCCAGCATACTGAGAACTGTTGGGAGAGAACTTGAAGCCTACGCCATCGATTAAGAATAGAAAGAAAAGGAGTGGTCTCCTCCGAGACAGCTGGTGTAAGAAGTGGTCCCCCTACCAGAAAGTGCCCTGGGGTAAGTGGTTGGAGGTCGTCGGGATCGTCACTAAGTGCGCTAATCGGTCGAGAATTCAGACACGCCTCAACGCGGGCTAATACCGTCGCCAACTCCTCATACGTATACCGGATCTGCCCACCCATTCGTTTAAAGTGGTGTTTAAAGCTCTTTACTGCGGCTTCCCACAATGTATCTAGGCAGGGCGGCTAAAAAGGCCTGGGTAGTTAAATCCGTGGTAGCTTCTAAAGGGCGGGCTTGGTGGCGAAACACACAAAGATGCACACGTAGCCTTTTGTCATTTTATACCCCCGCCCTTGAAACGTTTTAATTTCAAAAGGACCCGCAAAATCAACCCCCGCGGTGGCGAAAGGACGAGACAGGGTGGTGCGTTCAGGGGGCAAAGGCGCCATGATCTGGCTCAATCTACGTTTCTTTTCTACCAGGCAAGTTTTACACCGTAAAATGGTACCCTTGACTAAAACCTTTGCGCGTGGAACCCAATTTGGAGTTCGAAGGAGCATAAGCTGATTTCCCCCATGCAACGAGATTTGATGGGTGAACTCAACGAGCAGTCGTGTAAACTGTCCGTAGTACGGAAAAATTTGTGGGTTTCGTTCGGAGAACGGGATCTGAGTGGAATGCGCTAGGCGTCCGTTCACTCGAATCGACCCATCTGAATGAAGGAAAGGGTTCAAAGTGAGCAGAGAACTCGAATTGGAAATGGGTTGCCCGTTCTGCAGGCATCCATACTCCTCGGGGTAGTACATCTGCTGCGTTATGGTCGTTACGAGAAGTGTAGCGGCAACAATCTCTGCAGTCGTGATAGGCGATCCCGGGGGTGGGGCTTGGTCACGTAGCTTTCGCGTAGCGTATCTAGAAAAGCGCTGGATATAGCAAACGACCCGCAGTGCTCGCGGCAACGATGAGAAACGCAGCATCAAGTCGTCATGCTGTTTGACCTGGATTGTATGCGTAGCGACGTTGCGCTGTTCCTCCAGGGCGTCCGGGCGAGCGATTTTCGACGGCTGAGGCCAGGAATCTGAGTCGTGGGTAAGCCATCCCGGACCGTTCCACCACAAATGGTTGTGAACGAGCGCTACCGGAGTTACCCCCCGACTGGCAAGATCAGCTGGATTGTCTGCCGACTTGACATGTCTCCAGCATTCCACACCTACTTTACTTGATATGGTGGTAGCCCGATTAGCTACGAAGGTTTTCCATGTATGTGGGGATATATGGAGCCAAGCCAAAACTATGGTCGAATCCGTCCAACAAAACAAGTTGCCGGAGGTGACTCCAACCCTTGTCCGAAGTGCCGCTACCAACTCGGATAACAATACCGCGCCACAGAGTTCTAAGCGGGGTAAGGACAACGTCTTAAGAGGTGCTACCCGCGATTTAGCCACTAATAAGTGGGACATGACAGTATCGCCGCACTGGCATCGCACATACAGCGCGGCGGCGTATGCCGCTTGCGAAGCATCGCAAAACGCATGGAACTGGATGTCTACATCCGGTGCGGACCCCACCCAACGCGGAATACGAATCTGCGAGATGTCGCCATATGCCCCTGAAAATTCCCTCCAACGACTGGATCAGGCGAGGGTCAGCGATTCGTCCCAGTCAGTTTTGTCCCCCCAAATCTGCTGCATCTTGGCCACGATCACAACAGGTGCCAGCCATCCAGCTGGATCAAACAGTTGAGCTATAATCGATAGCACCTTGCGTTTGGTGGCTCGTGGGTCGAAGCAAATGGGCTGAAGGTGAAAGTAAAAATGGTCAGTCTTTGCGTTCCACCAGATTCCTAATGTCTTAGTTAGACTAGCTTCATCCAGCTTCAGAAAGTCCTCTCGGAGCAAGTGGTCCGGAGGCAAAGAGGAGAGAATGGCTTCCGTATTAGCTGTCCACTTTCGCATGGAAAAGCCGGCAGAGTCGAGTGCACGGATCAACTCATCTCGAGTCTGTATCGCTACGTTCACATCATGTGTGCCGACCAAGGCGTCGTCCACATACATACATTCACTCAATACCTGTTCTGCTAGGGGTAGGTCCTCCTCGACATCCGTCGCGAGCTGTTCTAATGTCCTAATCGCTAAGTAAGGTGCACAGTTGACTCCGAAAGTAACCGTTTGTAACTCGTAATCGGAGACTGGCGCTGCAAGAGAGGCCCTAAAAACAATACGCTAGTACGGGGTGTGCTTTGGAGCTAATCTAATCTGCCGATACATCTTTTGCAGATCCCCATTAAAGACGAACTGAAACATTTGCCATCGCACGATAAGTTGTGTCAAGTCAGCCTGCAAGGTGGGACCCGTATATAAGACATCATTCAAGCTGAGGGTGCTGGTGGTTGCTTGAGATGCATTGAACACCACTCGCAACTTGGTGGACGTACTCTCGGGTTTCATTACCGCATGATGAGGCAAATAATAGTGAGCAAGAGCGCCTGAAGGTGGAGGCGGGACTTTGATCATATGATCAAGAGTCAAATACTCCTGCACCACGGAGTCATACTGGTTTTTCTGCTCAAGGTTACGAAGTAATCTGCTTTCATTGCGCTCGAACTGCTTTAACGCAATATGCCGGGAAGCCCCAAGTGAGTCCTCAGGCAGGTACCTTGATTTGAACGGTAGTTCTACTACATACCGCCCAGAAGATTCTCTGTAAGTGGTCCGGGAATACAAGTCCAGACAAGCCTGGTCACCGGGCGTTAACCGTTTCTCCCTAGGTGGCTCCTCTACCTCCCAGAATCTCTGCAAGAGCTCTTCGACCGGGTGGCCGGTCTCAATTTGTACCCTTGCACAAAATGTCTGTGTCGCGCTCTCAGGCATGGGTCCTGTGAGAATCCACCCAAATACAGTTTCCTGTGCAATTAATTACCCAATAACGTCACGCTTCAACCCATCAAGCAACACCATCGGATATAAATCACCCCCTATCAAAATGTCGACTTGTGAAGAGTTTGAAAGGCTTGGATGAGCTAGTTGTAAGCCGGCCAATTGGGCATATTGTTGCGAGGATACCCCTAGTCGGGGTAATTCGCTGGTTAAAATGGGCAGTACTAATGCTGACACCGGGAGCCGCACAGTACTGCCGAGAGGTGACCCTAACATTAGGTCGCACGCTTTTGTCACGTTAGCAGCCACCACATTGCTTACCCCGGACACTTGTGCATGCACGGTACGCGTAGGGAGTCGCAGGCGTCGTTGGAGCTGATCTGAGATAAAAGACCCTTCCGACCCAGGGTCGATCAATGCCCGGGCCATGTAATTGACTCCCTGATACCAGACGTGAATAATGGCGGTACCTAAAAGCACGCGTTTGGGTAGCCGACCTCGAGCTCGATATGGACCGGATCGTCCCTGGACTATAGCGGGTACCACCTGTGCAGCGTGGGCGAAGGATGGTGTAGCAGGTTGAGCCAACGTGGTGGCCGCGTTGCGTCCGTTGGATGGTCGTCTGCCTCGAGGCGGCGTCATGCGTGGTGGGGCTCTTATGCTCCGGTTCGGGGGCGGCTCACGGTGCAGCAGAGTATGGTGCCGCTCTTGGCACGTAAAACATCGGTATTTACTCGTGCAATTTGACACACGATGATCCCCCTCAAACAATTCACGCACAAGTGGAAGCGGTTTACCCATCCCCATCGCTCTGATACATCAGCGTTGATGAAAGTAGAGCAGTGGGAGACCCGATGGCCTGGTAGTGTACATATCTTACACCCTTCCGGATTGACCCTCGCCTGATGAGCCTGCACGTGGCTATTACGGACTGGTGTTGAGCGGCTCCCCCAGGCTCCCACGCGTGATCCGTCTGGCAGACATCAGAGACCGCCTCCAAAGTTTGGAACCGTTTCGAGAGGAATTTCTCCATCGCCACCCAAGTCGGTATATCCGCATGATCTGCATGGGACTGCTCCCAAAGAGAAAGAGTCCACTCCGGCAACCGAATGGAACTCCAGTATATAAAAATTGGATCTCAACTGCCTACATCCACCGACAGCTCCTGCAGCGCCATAATGCAGTTGCTAACTTCCCGCTGCAGCCTTTTTAGCTCCGACCCACTTTCTTTACCTATGGTACGCATCGTGAATAGGGACTTCAGCTGACAATTAATAAGATTGCGTCGATTTTCGTACCGGGCAGTAAGCCTCGCCCACGCCTGATCAAAACCGCTATTGGTCAATTGGCATTGGTCCACGATTTTTCGCGCCTCCCCCCTAGTCTTTACCCTCAGGTGGTACAGCCGCTCGATGTTAGATAGCCGAGCGTTCCGAAGGAACAGCGCCCTGAACATATCACGGAAGGTGATCCACTTAGAGTACTCCCACCCGAAAATCTCAATATCACAGGGAGGCACTGGGATACTATGGGATTGAGAAGACAGCTCAGCAGACGCCTCGGAAGGCACCGCTGGAGAGACGGTCAGGGATTGCATTAGACCACTGAAACTTGCTGCGAATCGTTGCCGTATGGACTCTTTAATGGCTATGCATTTTTCGTCTAAATTTGCTTCAATGACCGCTGCAGTCTTCGCCTCCTTCAACGCCTGCCATAAGTCTGCCAATTCAGCCAGATCAAGGCGAAGATACTCAAGGTTTTGAGAGGCGGAAGAGTTTCACTCGAACTCAATAACAAAAGCGGTCAGGCTATCAGCCGCGTCTATCAGCGGAGTCAGCATAGTTGCAGACCGCTTGACCTGAGAACGCAGCTCAATGATGGCAAAACGCAAGCAGAACACGGGAAAACACTACACCTTCACGTCGATACACCCAGTTACCCAGCTATATGTGTACACAATTGACCCGCTGACGTGACTGATATGACTGAAGAGTCTACACACCATAACAGACAATCCCCAGTAGGAATGAACTACGCGAAGCCCAGGCAGTGACGACCGCACTGAACAACGACAATCGAAAAAATTTAAGTAATGCCCCAACTTGACACACCCAACGCAGCGCTATGAGCTGCTGTATGTGACCCGGACCTTGCGTCGCTCGTGGGTACACCGATACAGGGTAATATCAAAGACAAAAAGAAAGACAAAGTTGGCAGCGCTGTGAGCTGCGAAAACTGTGATGTACGGATGGCAAAGAGTATACGAATTTTTTTTTTCAGCGTAGTAATCTGGGGATGTTGAAGCACCGCTGGCACACGGTTTGCTGTAAAAAGGCGTCGGCAGCGCTGTGAGCTGCGGACTGCGAACCTAATTACACCGCACTCGTGTCGAAAATGTCGATCATCCACCACGTTAACTGTTGTTGACCCGTTAGTATGGAACACTACCGGCAACGGTGTAAGTTACCGGTTCACCAACAACGGTACGCAACGTACAGTAAACAGGCTCTGGGCAGCGCAATGAGCTGCAGACCCCCACGCCAATGTAGAAGCAAAACCAATATGCTCCTAGCACTTACTTGCAACACGATACTACTTCGACGCGGCGATATACGCACGCAATACGGATAGCCCGAACAGCTGACCCACAAAAGTTGTGAGTGTGACACCCGCCTTAGCTCGTACCAACATACAAAGCAACTCGCAAAACTAGGGCACCGAATGCACAACGGAATAGCGGAATAGCGGCAACGGCAATAGCATGCACAGCGGCTGTGAAAAAATCTGCGCACAAGCAGCTGTACACGGCTTATGGTAACCGGCGTCGGCAGCGCTTTGAGCTGCAGACAGCGAACCGAATTACGCAGCGACCGTGCCGAGAATTTATTAAAAAAAAATGTAAATTCCAGTACCTGCTGCTGTGCAAGAATCTACACACACACACACACTCACACGAGTGACGATACGGAAATGTACCGTTTACCGCGACGACCGTACCCAACCGAATTACGTGATAAAAAAGGCAAATCAAAAATATGCGTTCAATATTACAAATGACAAGAATTATTCAATACTCTACAATATATAAATAAATATTAGAAACTTACCGGACGCAGATGACATCCGGCTCGAAGGACCATGTTGTGGAGAGGAGCTAAGTAGCCTTGTAATTCCATTTCTTTTTGCAGTTGTAATTGTGTCGTGCAGAAAAACATATTGTAGTAAGCAGGAACACGCACGCCCGTAAAGGTGTGAAGTGGTGTTGGCCGTACAAGCAGCAAACAAATTATATTCCTATTGCTTTGAAATGATATACTTGATTTAAAGTAACACAATATTTTTATTATCAATTCTTTTCTTCTTAATTACACTTTGAACTTAATTTCTGATTACACCGTAGAGTATGTGGGTATCAGTTAAACCTTCTTGGTTGTGAGTTAAAACTGAACTACTCGTGGTCACGCAGTATTGCCGACTGACTCTCCTCCTCTGCCTGAGTCGGCACTTTCGCATGGAAAACCACAGCAAACACAAAAAAAGATGGCTGCGGCCTGCCGCACAACTTTGGCGGGACCCAAATGAGAGGAATGCTCTCCGCACTGCGTCCCGCTCAGAGTCGCATGGTGACTGTGAGCAGGCTGCAGCCATCGTCAGGAGGGCTCCGGCGCGAACAGCAATAAACCAACTAAAAGGCAAAACTCCCGGAATAGATCGAATATCCTACCCAATGATTAAACATCTACCCTTTGCAGTAAAAAGTCGATTTACTGACTTATATAATAAAATATTTTCTGGTTTTATCCTCAAATGTATAAAAATAGTCTCATTATCCCTATACCTAAACCTAACTCAGACAAAACCATGTTAACATCATATCGTCCAATCTCACTTAACCCTTGCTGCTCCAAAGTACTAGATAAAATCATTGCCAACAGGCTTTGGTGGTATGTATCAAATAACAAACTTCTCAATAGCCATCAATTAGGATTCAAAAAAGGGAAATCAATGTCTGATTTTCTGGTTTACCTTGATCATCAGATCACCCATTCCCTCTCTTACAAAAAACACATATCCCTCATCTCACTGGATTTTGCTAAAGCATTTGATAAAATTGGAGTACATGCTATTTTAGATCAACTTAACTTGTGGAAAATCGGCCCCAACATTTATAATTATATAAAAAACTATATGACAAATAGGAACATCAAAGTAAAAATTGAATCCCAAATTTCTCAAAGCCTTTCTCTCCAAAAGGTTCCCCACTCTCTGTAACCCTATTTCTGATAGCCTTTTAAGAAGCTAAGCCACACCTTATCACTCCACAAAGAAATTGACTTTCTCGCATTCGTTGATGACTACTTACTAATTAAAAAACTAACGAGGGTCGCAGGTTCAAATCCTGCCACGGGCTTGGTCTCCAAAATGCTTCTTTCTGTAAAACCCTTTTCTCTTCGAGTCGAAAGCCTCTGTAGCTGGTACTCATTCCCCCAACACCTTGCACTCATAATTAATTATGGTGTAAGATATAATAATAAAAATAATAATAATAATAATAATAAACTAAATAGAAACAAAAACACCCCCTACAATTTCGATCCCATCTACAACAAAATTTCGGATTGGTGCGCATATTCAGGAGCTGCATTATCGCAAAAAAAAATGCAAGCAAATTCACATCTGTAGAAAATACAATTGCTCCTCAAACATCATATGCAACCACATAAATATAAACAAAGTTGACAATTTAAAGATACTTGGGATTACACTGAACAAAAGATATCGATGGGAAACAGATATTAACCAATTAATAGACTCATTAATCAAACCGCTCAATATAATCAAATGCCTTTCAAGCAAAAAATTCAACTGCAATACAGCATCACTAATTTCAATAACAAAATCCCTCCTCTTATCTAAAATTAACTATGGTCTTTACTTATTTGGGTATGCACCAAAATCAACCATAAATAAATTAAACACTACCATAAATTCCGCTACGAGGATTGCACTAGGTGCATTCAGAACAACCCCTGTTCCCAACCTCCTGTATGAAGCTAAAATTACACCAATATCCTTTGCCCGGGACCTAATCACCTCTAAGCTTATTAAATCAGTTATAATCAACGACCACTCCCCATTCCCAGCCCTATGTGCCCAAATCCTTAAATCTAAAAAGTACCATCCACAATAAATAAAGTGATTAAGATCGCCCAAAACATTGAAGTACCCATAATCACAAAAGTACACAAGAAATATTTAGTATTTCCTAGCTGGCAACTTCCTCATATCTCAGTCAATACTGACCTACGACAACATAAAAAAAATAATACACCAAATGAAATCTATATACAGAACTTTCTTAAATTAAAAGCAGAGCTATACTCCTTTAAGTTTATATACACTGATGGTTCAAAACAAAACGACCTTACAGGCTATAGTATCGTGGAAGAAAACAAAACCATTCAAACAACATACCTACCACATTACAGCACAAGTTTTGGAGCTGAGCTAATAGCCATTCACGAAGCGACTAAATACGCAAACACAAAGAGAAGGAAAATCGCGATCTGCTAAGATTCTCTCTCAGTCTTAGACGCAATTACTAACCCAGTAAACAGCAACCATTACATAGACGATATAAAAAACATATTAATCAAGCATAAATCCACAATCAGACTCATTTGGATCCCCGGACATGTCAATATAAAAGGAAACGAATTAGCGGACAAAATTGCCAAAAATGCCACATGTGCCCCACTAACGACTACACAAAATATCTTATCATCAGACATCCTAAAATTCATAAAAACCATTCACCGAAAAAAAGCCAAAGATCTATTTCAAACTACTAATGACTGGTACAAAAAAATTTATAAATCAAAAATACCTATCTATGAACATTTTAAAACCGTTAATAACACCAAAATAAACAGACAAGACTCAATAAAACTCGTACGACGCCGACTTGGACACACAAAACTGAACACTGAATACATTATCAATAAAACAAACAACATATGCAAATTCTGCAACCTACCCAACATGAACGTCGAACACATATTAGACAATTGTACATACCTTAACATCTACAGAAAATCACTTCCAAACATCAAACCAACAACCCTACTTAACCCTACCGATAAAGACTTAAAGATGCTGATAAATTACCTTAAGTTCTCTAACACCTATAAAGAAATCTAACATATATATATATATATATATATATATATATATATATATATATATATATATATATATATATATATATATATATATATATATATATATATATATATATATATATATATATATATATATAAAAATATATATAATTAACTGGCTTAAGACCATAGATGTCATAGCTGTAAGTCTTATTGTATTAAAATTTTAATTTTAACACAAATATGAATAAATAAATAAATAAATAAAGAAGAAAATCCAACTATATATGTAAAGGGTTTGGAAAAAGCAAAATGGGTACGAGATTTGATAGGAGAAGAAATAATTATAAACAGTTGTTGTAGAATGGTGTCCTTGCTCCTTTGGGCGCGTGGCTGAAAACCTTAAAACCCTAACGTTAAACTGAAACACTTGACACTTTTAAGATTGAAATCACAAGAAGATTTATTCTTACGAAACCTTGATCTTATATACTATTTCCTTACATCTATCTCAGTCTGTGAACTGACCTTTCTGGTGTTCCAGTTCCGCAAATGCTAATTGGTGTCAGTTGGTCAAGCCAACCGACCTACTTCAAAAGTGACTACGGTGCATTACGCTGCCCTCATCGACTCGACTGCGGAACTGTAATACCCTAAAAGTTCACATAGTAATATTTCACAAACCATTTTAGCTTAAAATACTTAGACCCTAAAAGTTTGTCTTATTGTTAAACAATTTTAGCACATGCGAATCCAACAGAGTGTGCCATCTATTAGGAGTCGATGCTGTGAGACTACTACACATAGGTAGCTTGGTTCTAACTCACAACATCCCTCCCCTCTTTCTAAAAGAAGTTAGTGCAAGTAACTTCTAATGAGAGTTTACAATCATTTCTGCACTTTAAACAATCTGTGCATTTTCTTAAACCTACAATACATACGAGGTTTGATCAAAAAATAACCGTTATTTTCAATTTTTTCAAAAAGTATTTATTTATTCATCAACAACTATCTTGTCCCCTTCAAAGTAATTCCCCTCAGATATAATACACTTATGCCAGCGCTTTTTCCAATCCTCGAAACACTTCTGAAACGCTTTTTTTGGTATCGCCAACAGCTCCTGTTTCAATTTTTCTTTTATCTCCTCAATCGTAGCAAAACGCTTTCCTTTCATCGGTGTCTTCAGTTTTGGAAAGAGGAAAAATTCAGCGGGGGCCAAGTCTGGTGAATACGGTGGTTGAGGCATGATAACGGTTTTGTTTTTGGCCAAAAAATTACGCACAAGCATCGATGTGTGAGCTGGTGCGTTATCATGGTGCAAAATCCATTATTGGTTTTTCCACAATTCTGGGCGTTTCTGACGAATTGCTTCTCGCAAACGGCGCATAACTTTAACTTGTTGACCGTACAACCTTGTGGCAAGAATTCATGATGCACCAAGCCATTGCAATCAAAGAAAACTGTCAGCAAAACCTTTACGTTCGACCGAACTTGATGTGCTTTTTTCGGTCTTGGCTCATCTGGACGTTTCCATTGGGATGAGTGGGCTTTGGTTTCAATGTCATAGCCATACACCCACGACTCGTCACCAGTTATGATATTTTTGAGGAAATCTGGATCGTCGTTGACGATGTTCAACAGCTCCTGAGCGATGTCCATGCAACGTTGTTTTTGCTCAAAATTTTGACATTTTGGAACAATCTTCGCTGCCGCACGTTTCATGCCTAAAACATCCGTAAAAATTGCTTGGCATGAGCCGAACGATATGCCAACATCATCAGCAAATTCTCTGATAGTAATTCGACGATTATTCAAAATCATTTTCTTCACTGCGTCAATGTTTTCATCGGTTGTTGACGTGCTTGGGCGACCAGGACGAGCATCGTCATTGACATCTTCTCGGCCTTCCTTAAACCGGTTATACCACAATTGAACTTGTGTTATGCTCATAGTAGACTCGCCAAAGGCCACAGTCAACATTTCAAATGTCCTTGCGCATTTAATTTCATTTTTTAAACAAAACTGAATACAGTTTCTTTGATCCATTTTTTCGAATAGTACAAAATGGAAGAGCACACCAAAACACGACTAACCTTTTTATCTGTCAAAAACAAACTGACAATCCAAAATGGTTGGTATTGCCAACATATATAACAGACATGTGTACCAACATAACAGAGAAAAAAAATGCGAACATCGAACATACCTAACGCACGAAATTTTAAAATAACGGTTATTTTTTGATCACACCTCGTATGTATAATTTTTTTTTCTTTTTTTTTCAAATTCGCCTTATTTCTATATTCTGGGTTCTTTTTATTTCCTTTTTTTATTTTTTTCTTTATGCTATTGTTTTTTTTTCTTTACTTTTGTGCTTTCTTATTACTTCTTCTTTTATAGTTTCTTTTTTTTCCTTTTCTCTCTTCTTTTATCTTGTTCTTTTATTATATTTTTTTCTTTCTTTTTCATTTTCTTCTATTCCCCTTTTTATGCTTGGTCGTTCATCGAGTCTTTTCTCAGTGGCGTATTTACAAACAAAATTACAAACTAATTACATATTTAGCTACGTTTCTTATAAATACGGTCCTCTGCAATTGTTGGTCCTGGTAACGTCCGTCCTGCGAGAGTGAAGTCCCTCGATGAACTCTGCATACCCCTCCCTTCTTTCTGGATCGGTACGTACAAAGATGTTATAGGTTGGTGATCTGGTTTGCCATTAAAACTTTGCTGTTAGTGGCCTTCTTCGTTCCATTTATATAGCGTGCCCCACGGCTGTAGGTGGTACTGCCTCTGCTTATAGTATTCAACTTGTAAAAATCATTTGGAATACATGAGAGATTACAATACTCCGTCTTACTTTGCAGCAATGCGTTTTATGGTGGAAGTGTTTCTCTTGAGCTTCCTCATAATGGTATTTGACATCGTTTGGCTTTGATGTGGAGACAATCGGTATTTTTCTGAGATAAACGTTTAATTATGTAATGTGTGTACTCCGGTCGGTTACCAGTCTCTGTGTCTTCTTGTATTAAATCATATGTAAATCACATTTCATATGTTCATACCCTAGATTGGACATACAATTCAATGAAGCAATTAACTTCCGTGAGCCAAATTTCTTCTGCTTATTATATTTGGTGGTGTTTTCAGTCACCCTCCTTAAGCTTTTACCCATCTTCAACTTATCCAAAATCGATTCTGTTGAGATTGTGATACACTTGGTGGACATTGTACTATAAAATTTGCCCAATTCAAAACATGACTCCGCAAGGAAACTTGCTTATTTTTCGTTACTTGTCAATTACTCATCCACAACGCGTTCAAATGCTGCGGCCATATACCGTTTCGCAAAGAAAAGCAAATCCGTCACCATTCATCCCCAATCCAATATATTGGCATCCTTGCGGTCACAACCGGATTCCCAAACCTTGGATAGCTGCCAGAAATCCTTGATTTTCCAAAACACATCTTCCCGAACACATATTCCCGAATACTATGTTGATCCCTTAGTCCGCACCGTATTCCAATATCCGTTCTTCCCGGAACTTCCTGCTTCGCTTCACATCATCAGAGCTATTTAGAGAACACCTATAATAATTTTCTTAATTTTCTAATATACATTTTAGTCAATTTAATAGATGAATTTCAAAATTATATAATATTTAAATAAATACACTATATATCTGATTTAGTATGATTTTTATTTTTATTATTATAACACTTATTTCATTATAAAGTTAGATTTTAAACAATTAATTTTTAACTCTAATTATTTTCTAAACTACCTTTAATTTTAATCTGAACTTTTACTCAGATTATAATTTTTTTTATCTTTAACTTTTCTTAAACATACGCTATTCCTGAATATATAAACAAAAAACAATATTTCTACAACAAGCTTTTTTCTAATTGAATGCTATATCATTCAATTTGCCGTCCACTCGTCTTCTCCCCTTACATTATCGGATTCGCTCCCGTATCCTGGAGGAAAAGAGGACTGGACTATGTGTTTTCATAGCCATATAGGGCATCAGTTTTGCTCTGATTAATTTTTCGAGCTCTTTTTCAACACGTGAGTTATCACTCATTTCAACTTTGAACCAATTCATTGGTCCTCCGACAAAGACCAAATTATACAAAATAATCCCGTTTGTGTCAAAACTTTGTCCATTGCATGACTATATCTTACATCGCATACAATTACTTTTTATTTAAATTTACTTCTAGCCTGATATGTATATATCCATTAACGATCGTCTCTTCCTAGATCTTACATGGCTACATACATACATTCAAGGCACTATTTTATCAATTAACCTATACCCATATTCCTTTAATATGCCTTTCTTCATTTACCCATACACTAAATTCCTAATTAAAGAACAGAAAAAAGATTTTTATATTTATATATAGCCTACTGCAGTATCTGCAAAAATATACATACGCACATACCCATTCCTCTTAACTAGAATACTTACTTTTTTTTCTCTAAATACACATTATCCCATACACATACATATGTATATACACATATATACTTACTTCACCAGCAGTTCCGTCGCTTGGCGTTAACGCTCAAGCGTCAAAATTCAGTGCATACACCGCTGTATGTATGTACGTACATATTCGAAGTTTTATATTACTTACCCACGAATGTCTTATTATTTTATTTTATTTTAAAAATACGTGCAATGAACCCGTTTATTATTATTTACTACGTACAACAAAAAATATTCTTCTCTACTGCCTTCATTCAGCAATAGTGCTTACTAAACAGATTTTCATTACGTCAATTTTACTTGCCCGAGTTTAAGCGGCACACTTTTACTGGCATTGACTCTGAAAATCGGCGCTGTGTGTGTTATTTGATACACACCCGTACTTGTTTATATTATTTTTCTTGTGTTTACACTTGTAAAACACTGTTAACACATGAATCTAGGTGTGTGGTCTAACGTGGAATAATTTCAACAAATTATTATGTAGCTTTTTATTCTTGCCCTTAATCGTTACGACTGTTGTAACTGGGCTTCGGATCTCTGCTACTACATACGGACCAATCCACACAGGTGAGAATTTGTTTCTCCTAGCCTGATTCTTCATGAGTACCTGATCACCCACGTTCAAAACGACTGGGTTTAGTACCTTGTTATAGGCCTCCCTGGCTACTCGTTTAGCGCAATCCTGGTTTTCTCTGACCAACTCGTGCGCTCGCTGTAGCTGATACTTTTGCACTTTATTCGGGTCATCAGCATTGTACACTGGCGCACATTTGCGCTTCAGATTTGCTGGCATATTAAAATCACACCCGTAGAGTGTTCTAAACGGAGTTTGCTTCGTTGATACATGCATAGTATTGTTGTGTACATGCATTGCAGTGGTCAACCATTGATCCCAATTCGAGCCGTCTTTCTTGACAAAACTGCGCAAGTACTCGGCCAGATGTCGATGACTACGTTCCAATGAGCCATTCGCCTGTGGATGATATGGTGTTATGTGCAACTTCTTGATTCCCAGCATTTTACATGTTTCTGAGAATAATTTCGATACAAAGTTGGAACCATTGTCGGTTATCAGAACCTTAGGTATGTTGTATCGTGCTATAATTTCATCAAAGAATGCCTTGGCCACCGTACTTGCTTCAGCATCGGGTATAGCCACGCACGCCATATACTTTGAGAAATCATCTTGGAACGTCAATATGTACTTGTTTCCCGAAACTGTCTCAGGTAAAATACCTACAATATCCATATGAACTTTATCAAATGGTTGTTTTGGTGTGTCAGTTAACACCATTGGCATCTTTGTTAGCCTTGAACTTTTATTGGCCTGACCTTTTGGACAACTCTTTATATATTTTTTAATGTCCTTGAGCATACCTTTCCATCCGTATACTCGCCTAATCCTGTCATGGGTTTTCCAGAACCCCTGGTGTCCTCGTAGAGGCGAATCATGGAAACCCTTTAACACAGCCTGGATATCCTTTATATCCTCCAGCCATTCCACACTGCTGGTTCTTCGTTCGTGGGCATCTTCACCCGTCTTGCTAACATCTCTTGTAGCATCAATTTTATCCAATTCCCTCGGCCTTCTCCTTAACTGACCGTGCTTTGGCTCTCGTTTGCACTACTGATACCTTCTGTGCCTGCGGTACTCTGCTGAGTGCATCGGCATTCAGATTCTTTTTCCCAGGTTTGTATATGATTTCAAAATCATACTCAGACAATTTGTGTCTGAACCTGGCTACCCTAGACGTTTGGTCTTTCAAATTGGCTATGCCTCTCAACGGCTGGTCATCAGTGTATATCTTAAATGGGCGGCCTAGCAGATATGCCCTAAAATTCTTCGTAGCCCACACTATGGCTAGGAATTCCTTTTCTATTGTGGAGTATCTTTTCTCTGTGTCGCTAAGCGCTCTGCTTGCGAATGCTATTGGTCGGTCATTACCGACTTCCCCTTGTGACAATACTGCCCCTAATGCTTCATTGCTAGCATCAGTGGTCAACAAAAAAGTTTGCTCAAAGTCGGGGTACGCCACAATTGGTGGCGAGCTAATTATTTCCTTTAGCCTCTCGAATGCTTGCTGACATCTCTCTGTCCATTCGAACTTTGCTTCTTTTCGTAGTAACTTATTCACTGGCAACGCAATTCCGGCTAGTCCTTCCACGAACTTTCTATAATAGTTCACTAGTCCTAGGAATGCTTGCACTTCTCTTCTATTTCTTGGAACCGCTAAATTTTTAACGCATTCCACCTTCTGCAGGTCAGGCAGTGCTCCTGCCTCTGAGCAATGATGGCCTAAATAAACCACCTCCCTTCGCAAAAATTTACACATCTCCGTGTTCAATTTCAAATTGTGTTCTCGCAATTTCTGGAGCACCTTGCGCAAGCGTTGCGAATGCTGCTGCAAGTTCTTCCCATAAATTACAATATCATCCAGATACACAAAACAATCTAACCCTTGTAAGCCTGTTAGCACATGGTTCATTAGCCTTTGGAAGGTAGCCGGTGCTCTTGTTAGTCCAAACGGCATTCTATTAAACTCATAATGGCCTAAACCGGTGCTGAACGCGGTTTTCTGCTTATCCTGGGTATCCACCAGAACTTGGTGGTAGCCACTCGCTAAATCAAGCGTAGAAAAATATCTACTATGCCCCAATTGATCCAGAATCTCTTCTATCCTTGGTATCGGGAACACCTGCTTGATAGTGGCGTCGTTCAATTTCCTAAAATCGACGACCATTCTCCACTTCTTCTGACTGTGAGCACCTCCGTTCTTTGGTACCAAAATTATTGGTGAATTCCAAGGCGAGATACTCGGTGAAATTATGTTATTTTTTAACATTCCTTCCACTTGCCTATTTACCTCATCTTTGTGAGCTTCTGGCAATCTGTACTGTTTCTGGTTAATTGGTGCTTGATCCACTCTAGTGGGTATTTCATGCTCTACCTCTGGTGTATATGTCAACTGGTCTCCTTCCAGCAAAAATATGTCATGGAATGACGCACAAATGGCTTCTATTGATGCCTTCTCTTCTGAATTTACGCTTGGGTCTAGCTACAGTGATTCTAGCACTCTCTCCATTCTTTTTCTTATATCTATCTGTTTAATCTGATTAACCGATCTATAATTCGGTTCCTTAAAACTATTATAACTAGTGAACTTAGGCCTAAAATCCTTATCCATATAGTAGTCCTCTTCTGATGCATTTAGTACACAAGCGTACACCTTACCCTTGTTAACGTGCGTTATGATCTCTCCCATATATACGCCGTCCGCTAGCTGCTGCTTGTGCAAAACAAGAGTCCTAAGTTTCGTGTTTATACGCATAGTAACTACTCTGGTTGACCTTGCGTTCACTACCTCTATACAATTCTCAACCCTATTCACGGTTCCTTCCTGCCATGACTTTAATGGGAGAGTAAGGATCCTATTCCTATTATTATCGTAAAATGATAACTGCTTGTCTAGCGCATCCAGTATGGTGCGGCCCCAGAGATTATCGCGGCCAATTATCCCATCGGCCGGGATACCTTCCCTATCCAATTCGACTGCGTGCACTCTAAAACTCATGCCCTTAACTTCACTGTGCCCTATTCTGAGTGACGCCAGTGTCCTGATGCATCCTCCAAACGCTCCATTAAGCGTTCTTACATCCTTTGTGTTAACAACTGGTCCTTTCCGTAAAACACTAGATTTTACGAGGCTAGTGTCCGCCCCTGAGTCTACCAAAAGCACTAGCTTCCCACTAGCTGCCTCATTGCAGGGTATCTCGATAAAAGCATCTCCTATCCTGCTCACAACGAAACAACGTCCTTTCGCTCTCAACATGGGCGCGTATCTACTTCCTAACTCTTCCAATTTCCTCCTCCATGCACAGCAGTTATCCCTTACAATCCTATACTCCCTCAAAATTACAGTTAATACCTTAACTGTACATCCTCGTACCACGTACGCGGCGATTGGCCTATACTCTCTAACCTTATTGAAAAATAATCTAAGTACTAGAATCATCACAGTTACCCAAATCAATACGCAATCAAAAATTTTCTCCCGGAGAGACTCTTGCTCCTCCTTTTCCTGGACTGTAATTCCTACATTACCAGTCGCACGTACCTTCGGCCTAACTGTTACTTCCTTTCTTTTGGATTTCCAGTCTATTGGCCTCGACTGGGCCGCTGGAAGTTTCCCTGGTTCCTTTGTTGGAACTGCCTACCCCCGCATTCCGCAGCCCGATGTCCCATTCGTCCACATGAGAAGCATTTCAACCCCTGTTGGGTGTTGCCTATCCTTTGTTCACCTCTAGAATTCCAGTTTGGTCGCTGCTGGCCATTCCCAGTGTTGAAAGGATTTCTTCCTTGGTTAGTCCCTTCCGTTGAATTAACTCGAGGACTACTACCCCTGCTGTCCCTTAAGGGTGGATCCGGGCGCCTCGTACCTGGCTGCCTTCCACTTTGATCCCATTTAATGTCTATGTGGCACTGTCTACTTGCCTCATGACCGTATATGTGGCACTCCATACAATAGGGCGTATTTTTGCGTGTAATGCATTCATCCCTTGTATGACCTGGCTTATGGCAGCACGAACAAATGGGTTTCCTTGGCTGGAATCTCTCTACTAGGAATCCTTGGTCTCTTTGTTGCGGAACTTAGTCCATCAATCTGCCGACTCCCCTTGGGTTCCACTGCTGCATCGGTCCTACCTCTGCAGGAGCATTATTCCAACAGATTCCACCTGTTGCCGCCCGCTGTTGGATTGCTTCTTCGGCGGAAGAGACCGCTTCCACTAATTCTGCCATACTCCTCTGCGTGAGATTAAGAGAATAATTAGCCAAGTCCCTATTTATCAGACCTGCCTTAAACACAGAAATCATAGCTCGTTCTACTTGAGCCTTGTATGCTGCAACATTTCCTGGAAACTGCCTGTTGGCTTCTGTCTCAGCAGCGTTCCCCAGAGACTGGAGCCTTCGTCCCCAGGCTCTCAATTCCTCCCCTGGTTTTTGAGTTGATTCCTGTATTTCCCGTACAAGACAGTCGTACGACTTTTGTTTCAAATATGTCCGATCTAAAAGTGCGTATAATTTCGACAGGGCGCTTACTGAGCTATGTGCTAGTAAATCAAACGCATCACCTGTGGTCCTTTGTCTAATACACTTTACCAAGTTTTCCCCTTCTGCTTCTGGAAGACTCTGTTGCGCTAACTTACAACCTTCTTTGAAGCGCCGTATCTCAGTTCTCAGATCATACAACTCGACTCCTGAGAATATGGGCTCCAGCTTCTCCACCGCATGAGCTACTTCCAGAATGCCCATTTTACTCCTACGTGCTTGCTTAAGTTTTGATAATAAATTAGCGTTAACCTCTGTGGGGGTTTCCAGATTTTCTTCTCCCGAATCTGAGAGGTACTTAACTGTACTGTAATGGGACTTTCCTGTATCGTTACTGCTTCTGGCTCCTTTGGCGGATAACCCCGATTTTTATTATTAATCGGACTTCCTGGATAAAAATGCTCGACACCGATTTCCGATGCGTCAAATAAAAACTCCGCTTCACTCTCTCCAGTCAATATTAATCTAGGCTTTACCACACGACCTATCCCTTCCGGAGTTAAATACTCCGGCCAGCGAACTTCTGGTGGCAGAGCTAGTACCGTCTGCGTTTGTATTTGAGAGGTTGAAGCCGATCTCACTCTTGCTGGCTTAGTGGTTGCCCCGATTCTTTTGAGCTCCAAGTTTTCCTTCTCCAGATGCGATGGCTTCCTCAGTTTCCCGGAGTTGCCTAGAAAGTACTTTAGTTTTATTTTCGAGAAATTCCGTATTTATCTTTAATTCTTCAGTATCCTTGAAGACTTGGAAAAATTTCTCCTCTGTTCGACTCTGAATAGTCGCTAATGCTTGGTCTGCTGCTTCCAAAGTTGACAGGGTTCCACCATCTCTCGCTAATCTCCAGAGTACCTGGGCTTCACTCTTGCTGGTTGCCGCTTCTAATTGTTCGAACAATTTCTCTGCGAACAATTTTACCTCAGTTTGTAAAGAACTAAGCTTGTCTCGGGCCTTGTCCTCCTGCGAACTAGGACTATCCTCCTGTGTTTCCAGCTCTTCTAGATCCAATCTGAATTTGGTCAACCAGTCCCGTGTCAAACCGTTGATGTGTTACGGGTAATCCTAAAGTAAAGTAAAGTACTCCTTGTCACCACAACAGTCCTTAAACTTTAGCAACTCCTCGTTGCTGTTATTGAATACATTCAACAAGGCTTCTAACTCCGTTATGCGCCTGCGGTAGTACGCGCAGTTTTTCCTTGCTTTGCTATCCTTTCTACAATTTCTGATTCTCCTTTGGATGGCCTCACTCTGCCTCTTTTGCTCTTCCAGCAATACTTTCGCCTCTTCTGGTGCTTCCATAGACCGAATTAATCTTTACTTTTAACCCAAACTCCAAAAACCAAGTGTTACCGTATCCTAATTTTAAAACATCTCTTGAAAATTCCCTTAAATAATCCAATATGACTACCCCAAATCCAATTAGTCCCCAAATATAAGCATAGCAGTATACCAAATTACAGTTTATTCATAATTCCATTTACTTTATTTCACAAAAGTACTACCAGAAAATTTTTACACTCAAAGAAGCATTTTACCGCAGAGTTATACGCATATTTATTTCTGAACAACGTTCTGTTGAACTGTTTCGCTTTTCCGTGCGAAACATTGGTTCATTATTGCTGCGCAAATTGTAGTTTCGGAACTACACAATCTTTGATGCGACAACATATGTTGACTGCACCTCTTCAAATATTTTCACCTAATATCCTAACTCAAATGCCAAAAATCTAAAACAACCATTTAAATTATTGCACAATGTATTTATTAAATCAATTCATAACCAAATAGGAATGTATTTACCAAGTAAAAACATAAATAAATTTGTTTTGTCAAGCAATACACTTCAAAGATCACTTCGATTTTATTTACAAAAATTCTTACAGCTAATTATAAAATCCAATCTCTGCTTGTTCTAGCCTGAACATTTCCTGCCATAGCCTATTGGCTTCGCTCCAAGGCAGAGGAACTTCCAGATTCGCCTGTTCTGCCAGAAACTTCCTTAGAAATGCCAGCCGCTTTCTCTCCCGTGCTGCTTTTCCACCACGTCTATGCCAATAAGGGTGCGTGCGCGGCACCTTTGATACGGGCCTCAGTTCAATCCTCCGACCCTCTGCAACCGTTACGCCTTTGGTACTCTGGTAATTTATTTCCTGATATTCAAAGAAAATTAATACCCAATTTTACCAAATGAATTGAGACTTAAACTATCCTAACCGCAGCCACGAAACACGCTGCCAAACAAACACTAGCGATGCCCCCAAAAAAAGTGAACCTAACTTTATTCCGGTACTTGACACGGACAAAAGAATCAAACGTTAGTCCCGCGAACGAACATAAGAAACACCATCCCCTATTATGAATGCGTAAACTCTATACCGTGGCACGTTCTTTCCGAACCAAACCAACCGGTATACACAAGTTCGTAATTCAATAGGGATAAGCAAGGAATTTTGTTTCCTTTGAAATAACTTTATACGTTTTACGTCCCCCGAGAATGCTGAAATAAACGGTAAATAAAAAATATGAACCTTGTTTCAGTGGAACAACCCTATACAACCTGACCGTAAGTAAAAATATTTCTTTTGGATCGATCTATTGTCACCTAACCGCAGCGGCTAATCAGCCCCGATGCTGCTTCTTCTGCATGACCGGCGCAAAAGCGCCCACACGGCCATCGAAGAATCGTCGGCAAAATTTACTTAGATACTAGGATGTCCTACTATAGACATACTCATCATTTTCGTTCCCTCCATTGCCCTCCTTTGGGATGGTTATCCTGATGGTTTCCTATTGGTGGATTCCCGCGTAGGAGTGCATTTTTCCTGGCACTCGACGTTGGATCCTACCGGCTGCGCCAAAATGTTGTAGTATGGTGTCCGTCTTGTTTGGCGGGGGACGTCTTGTCGCGGTTCCTTTGGGCGCGTGGCTGAAAACCTTAAAACCCTAACGTTAAACTGAAATACTTTACACTTTTAAGATTGAAATCACAAGAAGATTTATTCTTACGAAACCTAGATCTTATATACTATTTCTTTACATCTATCTCAGTTTGTGAACTGACCTTTCTGGTGTTCCAGTTCCGCACCTGCTAATTGGTGTCAGTTGGTCAAGCCAACCGACCTACTTCAAAAGTGACTACGGTGCATTACGCTGCCCTCGTCGACTCGACTGCGGAACTGTAATACCCTAAAAGTTCACATAGTAATATTTCACAAACCATTTTAGCTTAAAATACTTAGACCCTAAAAGTTTGTCTTATTGTTAAACAATTTTGGCACATGCTAATCCAACAGAGTGTGGCATCTATTAGGAGTCGATGCTGTAAGACTACTACACGTAGGTAGCTTGGTTCTAACTCACAACACAATTTAGATGATTTTGGTTGTCCTAGTTTAAAAAATTTATATAAAACTAATAAAAATATAAATGTTTGTGAATATCATACAAAGCATTGCAAATGTATAAAAAAAAAATGGAAGAAATATGCGTATTTGTGCTGAGAAAAATGTAATTGTATTAGGAAATTTTATACTTGCTTCAAAATATAAAAATTAAAAACAATTTATATAAAACTAATATCAATATAAATGTTTGTGAACAGCATAAAAAGCATTGAAAATGTATAAAAAAAAAATGGAAGAAATATGTGTATTTGTGCTGAGAAAAATGTAATTGTTTTAGGAAATTTTATACTTACTTCAACATATAAATTTCAAATTAAATAAAATTAAAAACATATATATATATTTTGATTTTTTATTTTCAATTTGTTTATTTTATTTTTTTACAGTTTTACATATATTGTTACTTTTCTATTTTCTATTTGTACAATATTAAAAAGTTTTCCCGCCTTTCGATATCGCTCATAAAGCATTACACATGCACATGTGCTTACATTCTGTATGTTGTCATCATTTGTTGCCCACCAACAATCTAACTTATGAATTCCATACATATATATAATTAGAAAGCTTTGTTATTTTTAATTCATTTATTACTGCTTCGATGAATTCTATATGCTCTGCTTCAATCCAAATTCTGTATTTATTTAGTAAATTTTCTAACACAGTAGAGGAAATCATTTTTGAACAGCTATCTTCAATTCAGTTTGCTATATACTAATAAACAAAAAAAGCAGCTGCATCCCATTAAAATCAACTCTGATTGATGTTTACTGAGAAGGAAAAAAATGCAGTTGCATTCTTGAAGTCTCTTTGTTGTTTATTGATAAAAATGCAGCTGCATCCCATTTAAAATCAACTTTGATTGATGTTTACTGAGAAAAAAATGCAGCTGCTTTCCATTTAAAAAAAATATAAACGTCTTGAACTCTCTTTGTTGTTTACTGATAAAAATGCAGCTGCTTTCCATTTAAAAATATATATAAAAAAAAATGCAGCTGCAACCTATTTACATAAACGCTTATTCAACCCGAATGTGTGTTTTAAAAAATGTAATTGCCTTCCTCGTACTCAATATATATAAATAGTTCGTTAATGAGCGAGTTTATATTAGTCTTTCTTTTCTCTTCGACAATAAAGTGAAGTGAAGAATATACAACAAACATATTCATATTTTAAAAATGGATAGAACTTTAAGTGCATTAAACAACATTTCTCAAATAAAGGGATACAAAAAATCAGTTCTAAGCCTTAGAATCTTTCCATTCGACACCATCTTAAGGATAATTAAGGCTAGCAGGAAACATACACCGTTTGGAGAAAAAATCATGGTGGAGTTAGATGAACATGTAATTTTCTTACCTCAAAAATTTAATAGTTTAACAGATGACGATATTTTAAACTTATCAAGTGGAGAATATTTTATTAAAAAGATAAATGTAATTAATAATAAATTTGTTTTTGAAACTAAAAATAAAGAATAAAAAAATCTGTAATAAACTTTTAATTAGTTGATTATTTTTTATCTATATCTGCAATTCTAAAGTGGCCCCACGCTTTCGTTTCATTAGTACTGTACGAATTCATATAAATATCAATCGCACAACCTTTAACTGTAACATAATGTTTAATATGCAAAGTATATTTGTATGTATCCGTACGTTTGTACCCACAACAACAACAAGGAATATGCAGTCTGCGCGTGCAGTAGCATTGAGGCTCAAATGACACCTGCAGAAGCATTAGGTGCATTCCCAAAAATACAACATAAGCATTTGGGTGGCATTGAAACGTATGTTCGTTGAACTTGCACATGCTGCTATGCGCTGCTGTTATATTCTGCTGATATTTACTTTTAGTACTTATTAATTATTATTGATGATGTTAGCAATAAGTTATTATTTAAGACGATGAATTTCAATAAACAAATCACTCTTTGATTCTTTAGCAACAAGAAAACTGAGTCTTTTATTTCAGCGACGGATTGTTCAGCTTCAAGTGCTTGAACAATCAAATTATTATTCCTAGTCTCATATTGGTTCAAGTACCTGTATGAGACGTCAATAAGGAATACATGACTACAGTCAAACGAGGCTGTATTTACATTTGGTGACCCCGACGTGATAGAAGGACGAGAGATATACAGGACATAAAATTGATTCAGCAAAAGCACAGCAGTGTGAGCATTCAATTTTATCACAATTCATCAATCGGTTTTAGTTCGAGCACACAGGGTGCTACAAAATACGATACTTAAGAAGCAAGAGCACAATAGTGTGAGCGTTAATAATGACAACTATCGACGATCTCGTCCGTCATCAGGACGACAATGCAATTGGTCTCCAAAAGGCCATTGCATCCTATAAGAAGACGCCGAAAGATCAGAAGGCACTCGACTATATTGAAAGGAAATCCAGAGAAATTGAGGAGCTATGGTTAACTTTCCAACGTATCGATAACCAAATTAGAAGGGATCCAACGGCAGCCAATGACCATCCATACTTTGTGAAGGATCTATACGCATCAATGGGCAACCGATACCAAGACTTCCTTGCAGACATCAAGGAGAGCAAACAAATACTCACAGCAAAGGGCATAACTCAACCACAAGGAGTTAGTGGCCCAACTCGTTCCGCAGAACCCACAGAGAAGAGGCTTCAAAAGACTAATATGCCTAACATGGTGCACAAGCAAAAGACAGTTATTGCACTCGTGCAACGCATGCTAGACGATGTATTGGCTGATGACACACCCCATTCATGCCAATATTATACTACAAAAGCCAACCTTATAGAACATCATTGGAATGCAGCCCGGAGATTTAATGATGTTATACTGGATTCTATAGCTGACATGAATTCTGACGATTATAATTTTGAAGAATACCTGAGCATAGAGATGCATGTCAGTAACAGAATTCTTATGCTTCAAGAGAAGGGAGTGACCGTTCCTGCAATTTCGAATCGAGCGTCACTCGCCGAACATTCGCCTAAATTCGATGGAGATTACCTGAAGTGGCAACAATTTTATGATCTATTCAATGAAATGATCCACAAAAGGCCACTTCCAACAATACAGAAGATGTGGTATCTTAAAACAAATTTGATCGGAGAAGCAGAACGATTCATTAGACACCTCACTCTAACTGACTCACCAAACTTCATGGGAATCACTCCAGGATCGATATAGCAATGTGCGATTGCTAACTTCAGCTCTGTTGGAAAAACTATTGGGGCAAAACAAACACTCAACAGACTATCCATCAGCGGCAGCACTAAAGGGACTTCATGATACAACCCAGGAAACCTTACTGGCATTAAGAAACCTTGGTTTAGACACAAATTCTTGGGATCCAATTATTCTCCCCCTCCTAGTGAAGAAATTAGACAAAGGCACGTGGATTGCATATGAGCAGTCATTGGAGAAGCCAAAGGAATTACCTACCCTAAGGCAATTCTTAAAGTTTATTGAAACGAGATTCCAGTCTCTCGAGGCAATCGGCCAAAGAGCGCATACAGCAAAAACATTGACAACGGTAATAGCCTCAAAACAAGGAATCAAGAAATGCATGTCTTGCAATAGCCAAACACATCCGCTGTTTGCATGCCAAAGCTTACAGTTCCTAAAAACACATAAGCATTAATTGTCTAAAGCCTGGACACTGGGCAAAGGATTTTATGTCAAGAAAATGTACTAAGTGTAATCACATTCACAATACATTAGTACATTCTGAAGGATATCGCAGCGAACCAGCCGTAAACCAGGTCAAGTATGAACCACACCCTCAACAGTCCACAGCACTAGTAGCTTCGAAGGAGTCGAAGCAACAGGGATATGTGCTCCTCATCACTGCAATGGTGAAAATAGTCAGCAACAACGGGCAGGAAGTTGAATGCAGAGCCATTCTGGACTCCGGATCTCAGATCAATATCGTGAGTGAACGGCTTGTCAAGAGACTTGGAGCTTCAACAAAGTCCACAACAATGTATATCCAAGGAATAGGCAAGGGAACTCGGAGAGCACAGCGTCGAGTTAGCCTTGAACTACAGTCACGAATTAACGGCTTTTCCACTCGACTGGAGGCGTTCGTTCTAGGAGATATAATTTCTCCGCAACCGACAAAACCATTTGACATATCCAAATGGCCAATTCCGAAGAACATCACTTTAGCGGATCCAGTATTCAACCGTCCTGACAAAATCGATGTTTTATTAGGAGCGGAATTCTATCACCAAGTATCGTCAATTGGACAGATACGATTAGCAATCGAACTTCCAACACTACAAAACACAGTGTTTGGCTGGATACTATCAGGAAGGATAGGAGAACTTCAGATGGCGTCAGCAACTTGCGGTATTTGCAGTGAGGATGATGATGTTACAAACCAACTTATTGAACGGCTATGGAAACTGGACGAAGTCGAACTAGCTGAATCAATTTTATCCCCAACAGAAAGACTTTGCGAAAATCAAATTATACAAAATACAACTAGAACCAATGATGGGCGTTTTATTGTAAAATTACCATTCGTAGAGAATGCAGCTGTTTTAGGTAGTTCAAGGGATATAGCAATCAACAGATTCCTGGCGCTTGAACATCGATTATCTAAATACAAAGCCGTTCGTGAACAATATATCGAGTTTATGGAAAATTATGAAGCCTTGGGCCACTTGAGGGAGATCAACATCAATGAAATACTCTCACTTAATTACTTCATCCCACACCACTGTGTACTTAAACCTGACAGCAGCACAACAAAACTGCGGGTGGTATTTGACGCATCTTCAAAAACGTCATCGGGAGTCTCACTCAATGACATAATGCACATAGGTCCAACCATACAATCCGAACTATTTTCAATCCTGCTACGTTGCCGTCTACCGAAATTTGTATTCTCCAGCGACATTGAAAAAATGTATCGGCAGATATTGGTCCACTCTGAAGATCGCCATTATCAATTGATCATATGGAGGAGCGACCCTAAGAAACCACTGAAGTGTTACGAACTTAACACTGTCACATATGGGATAAGATCGGCACCATACCTCGCCACAACATATGTCAAACAAATGTCATCAGAAAACGCCATCCGGTATCCACTAGGTGCTCAGATGCTTCAGGATAACTTTTATGTCGACGATGGTCTTGGTGGATCAGACAGTCTGATTACCGCCATGGAAACTCAACGGCAACTCATCACTATGTTGATTGGGTATGGATTCAATCTACGCAAATGGTGTGCAAATCACCCTAAACTCCTGCAGAACATTCCACATGGTGACCAGGAAGTTAATTTGGATTTTACTAACGACAAGAATGATTCGATAGAAACCCTGGGCCTGACATGGCTGCCAAAGACTGACCAATTCTGTGTAAAGGTGAATCTCAACCCCGTTAAACGAATTACCAAGCGGTCTGTCACCTCAGACGTAGCAAGATTATTTGATCCTCTTGGCATTCTAGCTCCAGTTGTAATTACAGCAAAAATCTTTATACAAGCATTATGGCAATTAAAAATTAGTTGGGATGAAGCTCTACCAGCAGAATTACATACAAGATGGGAGCGTTTTCGAAGCGCATTGCAAGAATTTGAAAACTTTAAATTCTCACGACACATTCATAGAAGTGAGATCCCAACATCAATTCAACTTCACGTCTTCTCCGATGAATCAGAAAAGGCCTTCGGAGCAGCAATTTATATCAGATCTATCTTCAAAGAAGGAAGAGAAGTTGTGAGGTTGTTATGTGCCATATTACGCGTAGCTCCACTTAAGCTACAAACATTGCCTCGCTTGGAACTATGCGCAGCAGTACTTGGCTCACAGTTGGCAGCTAGGGTAAAAAATGATTTAAGGTTAAAGGATTGTCAGACTCACAAATAGTTCTGTCTTGGATTAATTCAGCCTCCTCATCATTTCAAACATTTGTAGCCAACAGGGTAGCTACTATTCAAGGTTTGACATTAGCAGAACAGTGGCGTCATGTTAGCTCCAAGGATAACCCAGCTGACGTTGTTTCACGAGGATTATCACCAAGAGAATTTGCAAGATGTGACCTGTGGCTTTACGGGCCATTTTTTCTACATGGGAAAGAATCAGCATGGCCTCCCAAGTTTGCTCCACAGCTAGCCATTCCCAATAACATCGAGAGAAAACGAACGAATCCAGCATCCTTGGTAGCAATTGACTCTGAAGAACTGGTGTATACAATCAACCACCGAAACTCTTTCAGGACTCTTCAACGCATCGTAGGATACATTTGTCGTTTCATAAGCAACACTAGATGTAGCAAGGACGTACGAAAAACTGATATAGCGCTGACTCCCATCGAATTAGATCATGCATTAAGAATCATTGTTCAAGCTATGCATAGATCTGATTTCAATGATGACATCATGTACCTCAAGAAACACAAGGATCTCAAGGGGACGAGTACATTGAAGAGCCTATCACCATTTTTGGATGAAGCAAACATTTTGCGAGTTGGAGGACGATTGGAAGCATCACTGGTACCTTATGAAGCAAAACATCAAATGCTCATTGCGTATAATGATCCCTTAGCAAAACTGCTATTTGAGATGACTCACATCGAGAATAAACACTGTGGACCTCAAGCCTTGCTGGCCATAATAAAGCAAAGGTACTGGCCCATAAAAGGCAAATCATCGGCCAGATCAACAGTACAGCAATGCATTCGATGCACCAAGGCAAGGCCTCAGTTGCTGAACCAATTAATGAGAAACCTGCCAGCAACACGAGTTACACCAGCACGCCGATTCATTAACTCTGGAGTAGACTACTGTGGACCATTCTGGGTGCATTACAAAATTAGAGGGAAAAGACCACACAAAGCTTACATATCCGTTTTCTGCTGTTTTGTTACTAAAGCTGTCCATTTAGAACTTGTAAGCGATCTTACGACAGAAGCATTCATTGGCGCTCTGAAACGTTTCATTGGCCGACGTGGAAATTGTCAAAACTTATATTGTGACAACGCGACAAATTTCGTTGGCGCCAAAAACAAGCTTACGGAACTGACTACATCAATATATTCAGATGAAGGGAAAACAAAAATTGAGACAGAATGCGGTAAAGAGGGAATACAATTCAATTTTATTCCTCCAAGAGCCCCTCATTTCGGAGGTCTGTGGGAAGCAGCAGTGAAATCTGCGAAGCATCTTTTGGTTAGGAGCGTGTCAACAGCATAACTAACCTATGAAGAACTGGAAACAGTCATTATTGAAATAGAAGCCATTCTCAATTCAAGACCAATAAGTTCGATGTCCAACGATCCAAATGACTTAGGCGCCCTGACTCCAGGCCACTTCTTGATAGGAGAACCACTCAACACGCAAGTCGGTGTAAATAACATCCCGTCAACTTCAAATTTGCTGACCCGGTGGAAACTCGTATCCCACATCAAAAATGAGTTTTGGAAACGATGGTCGCACGAATATTTATGCGAGCTTCAATCTAAAACCAAATGGACACATCAGCACAATAACATCAACCAAGGGGACATGGTAATAATCAAGGAAGACAATGTTCCAGTTCTTCAATGGCCACTAGGAAGGATAACAAGGACGTATAAGGGTGATGATGGAGCAGTACGAGTGGCTGATGTTAGTACAGCTACTGGAACTTGGAAACGTGCAATCCATAAATTAGCTCTACTACCCATAAATGATAATAGGATCCATGACCAACCAACAAGTCATGAGAATCAAGATGGAAAAGTAGAAATACCAACAAAACGAATAAAAACAAGACATACGGGACTCACAACAGTACTGCTGGGATTACTCATCACACCAATTGTCATGGGAGGTCCAATAAGATTTTCGCAGATTGCTAACACCAAATTCAACACGGAATTGGGTATTTACTTCGAAAGAATAGGTTCAGCACATTTCGAGAGGTCAGAATAGAAACTTGTAGTGTACTACGAACTAGAGTCATACTGGGCAGAATTTACGCCTTTATACAAGGGCATCAGCATTTTACGACAGTTATGTCAGAAGCTGCCACCATTTACTTGTCATGATACTCTTGTGAACTTCGAGCATGTTGAAGCTGAATTACAAATGGATAACAAGATATTGTTTCCCCATCGATCTAAAAGAGGTGCTGTGGATATAGTGGGAAATATTGCAAACTCATTGTTTGGTGTTTTGGACTCAGAATATGCAGAATCAATGCCAAAAACCATTCAGGAAGTGAAAGAAAATGAAGGCCATCTATTAGTCCTGCTCAAAAACCAAGTGATTGATTCTACTATCAACGTAATCAAACAAGATCAAATAGAAGTCAAACGAAAATTTGATAATCTTGACAACCAAATCAATGACATAATGAAAACCTTAAATCACATTGAAGGAGAAAAGTTTCAAGCCAAGCTAACTCATTATTTCATCACTCTGACCCTCCAACTCATTATGATAACATCTCACTTGCAAAGAATCTAATCATCAATATTGAATGTTATGACAGATACACACCATAACAAAATCAGCCCATTATTGCTATCACCAACTTAACTACAAGAAGAAATTCTCAAGATAAAAACTCATCTTTCAACATCCCTCCAAATACCAGTGAATCAAGAGGACTCACTGCAACTGTACAAATTAATGAAGGTAGAAGGCAGTTTAACAAAGAAGCATGCCATTTTTAGAATCTCATTGCCATTAATTGCAGAGAAAAGATTCGAACTGTATCGGATGGTACCAATTCCTAACATAATAAATGGCACAATGACTACAATAGAATCTTGTAACAGATTTCTAGCCATAAACGCGCACAGAGATCAATACGTTGTCATGAGTTTAGCTGATTTGGAGGCTTGTACAGTGATGAAGCCATATACATACTTATGCGCCAACACCCAATTGATACACAATAGAGGGTCTGAAGTATGTTCATGTGAAGTTAAACTGTTTGCCAATGATACTCAACGGGATTGCATCCACCATGAAGTTCAAGACAATTCAACCTGTATTCAAATGGATCATAAGAACGAGTGGATCTACGCCTTGAAGTTTGCCACTCGCTTGAGTGCAGTATGTGATAGTGAAACCTTGCAATTAACATTAGAAGGATCGGGAATGCTGAAGCTGCAACCATCTTGTGTTCTGAAACACAGTTTTATCACAATTCACGGCTATAAAACTCTCTCAAGCTCAGTACAAACCTCATATGTCAGCTTGGCCAATGCTACTGACATTCTCAAAATGGATCAAGGCCAGCACCGATCACACTACACGAATAATATTGAACACTACAACATGCAATTATCCAATCTCAGCACCATTCAAGGTCAATTATCAGAAAGAGTTTGGGAGTTACCGTCCAAAGTCCAAACAATGGGTGTTCACCTTTTTGCAGTCGGGTATTTAGCGCTTACCCTATCGGTTGGTGTAATTAAGTATTCAATCTGGAAGATCCAATCAAAAAAGCATAAATGTGATGTCACTCTACCGCAGCCATTACCGCGGAATAGGATGCCAGAACCAGAAGACGAAACAAAATTTGATACAACTTTTTAAGGTTGTTGACGCAGTCAACGTGCGGGAGAATGTACGAATTCATATAAATATCAATCGCACAACCTTCAACTGTAACATAATGTTTAATATGCAAAGTATATTTGTATGTATCCGTACGTTTGTACCCACAACAACAACAAGGAATATGCAGTCTGCGCGTGCAGTAGCATTGTGGCTCAAATGACACCTGCACAAGAATTAGGTGCATTCCCAAAAATGCAACATAAGCATTTGGGTGGCATTGAAACGTATGTTCATTGAACTTGCACATGCTGCTATGCGCTGCTGTTATATTCTGTTGATATTTACTTTTAGTACTTATTAATTATTATTGATGATGGTAGCAATAAGTTATTATTTAAGACGATGAATTTCAATAAACAAATCACTCTTTGATTCTTTAGCAACAAGAAAACTGAGTCTTTTATTTCAGCGACGGATTGTTCAGGTTCAAGTGCTTGAACAATCAAATTATTATTCCTAGTCTCATATTGGTTCAAGTACCTGTATGAGACGTCAATAAGGAATATATCACTACAGTCAAACGAGGCTGTATTTACAAGTACCAGACACTAAAAATCGTTTGTCATCAAATGGATTCAAGTTTGAGTGATGCTGTTAACTTCATGTTTCTGCGATTGAATTAAATTTTGTTCGATTACTTTTTCAATATTATTTTGCAGACAATCAACATAGTCATCAAATGTTATCCTATTTTTTATTATATGGCTTTTTACACCTTTATACTTTTTTTGATCATCTTTACCCTCTACCTGTATTGCGTACATTTTTGATCTGAGACCAACAAATGCAGTCATTATGTGACCATTATTCTCATCTTTCATGAGACCCAGAACTTTTTTATTTACGTGAGGGGTATCCCATCTGTTTCCAATAGGGTAGTCGCTTGTATCAAAACGTTCAACACAATCACGCTTAATGATTTGATACAAGTCGGGGCAAATGACTTCATATATAAGAGAATCTGTATCAGTGTAGCAAATAGTACAATTGGATCCAAATTCAGGAAGCATATAACCATAATGAAAATCGTAAATGGTTGTTTTAGCTAGATCGAGGATACACATACCAACATATATGGGCTTATTGAAGAAAACTTCTGTTTTGTTTAGCTCTATAGCAACTAGATTTTCATTGAATATGGTGGAAGCTTTAAATTCCGGCTTGGAAATAAGAGCTTCTGCTCCATATCGACCCTTCCATTTTGTTATCAGTTTGACAATACTATACTTTCGGATATTCTCTATAGTTTTACCATAGATGGCATTTATCATGAGTTTGAAAAGATTTTTTTCAAATTCATTTTTACAAGATTTAAGAGAAAAAAATAGTAGCTTCCCTTTTTAAATAAAAAAAAACATTTTCTTAGTTTTTTATTTTTTATTTTAAATTGTATTTTTGAAAAAGAAGTTTTAAACATAAATGTCCACAGTTGAAAGTATTGAATTTTTGTTTTTGTTTATAATTATATTCCATAGGGGCTTTTAAATAATTAACTATTTCAAGTGGTGGTTGTAAGTCGCCAAAACTATCAAAATATTCCTTATAGTTGTGATTTTTGTAGTACGCTACCCAATGTGTTCCACGACCGCTTGAGTCATCTAAATTAACAATACCACATTCTTGAGGTAATGGTTTTTTAGGTAAACAATCACGCATAAAAACACCTCTAAAATGATTAAGTTGTTTTCCATATTTATTCAAATGTATATCTGCTGGTGGTCATTTGGGTAGGTTCTTTAAAAGTTTTTTGAATGTTGATTGTAATAAAGTCCAAATCCCTTCTTATATGGTTTAAGATGCAAACCTTTACCCATAGCAATTGACTCCATGTATCTATTGTGACGCGTAGCCTCTGCTAGTTGTTCCTTTCCATTTTTTATATTATTTATAGCTTTTGCAATAGCTGATCCACCAGAGGCTAAACCACCAAGTGCAGACAACGCTGTTAAAACTGGAATTAATGGAAGAAATCCACCAATTTTTGGTACTGGATTAACTCTCGGTATAGCAATATTAGATTTTTTTTCTTTCTTCTTGAATGTACAGCTTTTTGGCCAATTTTAATAGCAGCATTTATATTATCAGGTTTTTCTTTTTTTAAGATTTTCAAGGTGTTTTTGATAGTAGTTGAAAATAATTTTTTATTATATTCTTTTGACTTTCTCTTTTTTCTTTTTTTTTTAATTTCCTTGTTCTACGAATGTTATTTTTCATTCCTAAACCAAATTTAACTTTTGTCTTCATTGCGTTTGTTACAAACCAAGCGTCTGCAGGTTCTTTTAAATTACTATCTTTTGATTTTACTCGTCCCCAAGCTTTTTCAGCTAATATTTGGTCGGCGTAATGTCTTTTATTTATAACTTTTGATTGTGAAAATGCAATATCATGCTCTTTGCAAGCCGCATCCAATGGATTTATTCCTTTATCTCCTCTTGCTAAACGTTCTTTTATCTCCTCTTGCTAAACCTCTTTTGATAACCAGGTAAATGTAGTTCAAAAGGTAATGCGTTTATTAAGTTGTTTACGAGTCCCCTGCCAATCTTAATCTGATTATGTGTATGTCTTTTGTTATAGTTTATAACCATTTTTTTGTTATATTAAATACTCAATACCCATTCGTGTTATCATTACAAATCGAAATGAGATACTTTCTACATATAATATAGAATTTATATTTGAAAACATATTAGTTATCAATATGCGATTAAAGAAGCAACATAAGCAAATTTTAGTAAGAAATGCTGATGATATCTATATGCAGGGGAAAAAACAAAAATTATTCATAGTTCACTTTTAGCAAATTCAATACGTGCACTTATTGTAGGACCATCAGACTGTGGCAAGACTAATATTAAGCTTAGTCTAATAGAAAGTCCTAATGGTCTTAACTTCAAAAATATTTACATATATTCAAAGTCTTTGTATCAACCAAAATATTGCTACCTAAAGATATTGATTGATCCAATAAAGGGAATAAACCTTTTTACATTTTCAGAAAATGAAAAAGTTATAAGTCCAGTTAAAGCTAAACCACACTCCATAATAATATTCGATGATGTAATTTGTGATAAACAAAACACAATAAGAGATTATTTTTGTATGGGAAGACACAAGTTGATTGATTGTTTTTATTTATGTCAAACTTATACGAAAATTCCAAAACATTTAATACGAGATAATGCAAATATGATTATTATATTTAAACAAGATGAAATTAATGTTAAGCACATATATAATGATCATATTATCGGAGATATGTCATTTAATCAATTTATGAAGAGTTGTAGTGAATGTTGGAGAGATAAGTATTGGTTTGTTGTTGTAAGTAAGGATTATTTAATAAATAAAGGACGATATCGAAAAGGATTTGATAATTTTTTTCAATTATGAGAGACCTGATGTAAAGCAGATCAATAGCAGTTCGATAGCAGATTGATAACAGATATAAAGCAGATTAATATCAGATTGATAGCAGATTGAAAGCAGATACTAAATAGAGAACATTGGCCGGTAGAAATCGGAAAAAGGAAGCACCATGAATAAAAATAATATAAACTATTAAAAGATATAGTAAAGACAAGAGCAGTATTAAAAGAAAAACTAAAAATTTCAAATCAAATGCAATAGATAAGGTAAATATGTTGGAAGATACATTAAGAATGTAATGTACAAAAACATTTAAATATCGGTGTATAATTAAAAAATTGTTTAATTCAAAAATAAACGCTTTAACGACAGGAAGCGGACTAAAATCATTAATCAATCGTAAGCTGAACTATATGTATATATTGGGATGATCCTAATGAATTAGTCGACAGATTACGTTTGCTTCTATCATCAGAAAGCGTAGGACATAATAATCACCAAAACGAAATAATTTCTATTATCGAAGAACTGAAAGAAGCTAATATAATTCTGTAAAATCAAAATTAAAAACAAGACGGAGCTGTGCTCGTAAGTCACAAAATGAGTTTCATAAATAAATTTGGAGAAAGTTCAGTTAATCAACGATTTAACGATTCAAAATTAAAAACAATTATAACTAAAACACTTGGTATAAGCATAGATAATCAACATTTAAATGTTAATAAGAAAAGAATTACTAATCTGAGTGAACCTAGTGATGTTAATGATGCAGTTACTAAAGCATATCTTGTTAAAAAGAATTGGCTTCTAAGAACAAAATTAGAAGAATTCAAAACCGAATATGATAGACAAATGAAAATTACTAGGAGTGATATAAAAAAATTGTATGCAATTTTTGATAACGATGCTAAAGAGGATACGAATCTAATTGAAAAAGCAATTAATGAACGATTATTTAGTGCAAATAAAGAATTTGCAAATAAAATTGAAGAAAGACTTACTCAGATTGAAAACTACTTATATAAATATCTTGATAAAGACAATGAAGATGTTAAGCGAATCAAACTTGAACAACCAGCTATTTAATTTTGAAATAAAGGTTTTATTTTCTCAAAGTATATAAAATAAGACATACATACATTCACTTACAGATAATATGGAAACAGCCTCGAACATGGACAATGTGGAAATGAAAAAAAGAGAAATAGTCAACGAACTACACAAACAAGCACGAAAAAATTTTAAAAGAAGACGAGTTATCATGAAAGGAATTGATGACTTATGGCAAGCAGATTTAGTTGAAATGGGGAATTATGAAGCTACTAATAAAAAATTTCGCTATCTTTTAACAGTAATAGATACCTTTTCGAAAAAAGCCTGGGGTGTAGCATTGAAAAATAAAACTGCTCTAAACGTAACAAAGGCAATGAAAAGCATTTTTAATATCAATCATCGAATACCAAAAAATTTACAAACAGAT
The DNA here is from genome assembly GCA_920105625.2 of Clusia tigrina. Lineage (NCBI taxonomy): Eukaryota > Metazoa > Arthropoda > Insecta > Diptera > Clusiidae > Clusia > Clusia tigrina. Next base: position 47,711,457 of record OV050031.1, on the reverse strand, counting down.
GATGGAAAAGAATTTTTCAATAATCAATTTCACCATCTGATGCAAAGCAATCACAGTAATCACTATTCAACATATAGTGTTCTAAAGGCATCCATAGTAGAACGATTTAATAGAACATTAAAGGGAATGATGTGGAAAGAGTTTAGTTATCGAGGAAAATTTCAATGGATTGAAAAATATCAAGAACTTATTGATAAATATAATAATACATTTCATAGGACTATAAAAATGACACCTAATGAAGTGAATTCTTCAAATGAAAAATTTCTATTGGATACAGTCTATAACAATTTAAAAGTTTTTAATAAACCCAAATTTAAAGTTGCTGAATATGTTCGAGTTAGTAAATATAAGCATGTATTCGAAAAAGGCTACACACCAAACTGGACAACGGAAATTTTTAGAATTAAAGCTATACAAAATAGTAACCCTACTACATATATTTTAGAAGACTATCAAGGTCATGAAATTAAAGGAGGGTTTTATAGATTCGAATTAATGAAAACCGAATTTCCTCAAACATTTTTAGTTGAAAGAGTTCTAAAGAGGAGAAGGAATATGGCTTATATCAAGTGGTTAGGATTTTCAGCAGAACATAATTCTTGGATTGATCTTAACAATTCATCTATATAAAACCATTTATCAATGCCTTCATCACTTTATTTACTTACTAGTCGTTAAGATGTTGATAACATTAACACTAACCGGAAATTCTTCATTACTTGTAGCAAATTATTTTCCACCGATTCAACTTAATTCAAATTATGTTTGCGGTTTAATAAGCTTAGACACATATCATTCAATTCCGAATGTTGATGTGGAAAACAATCTATTTCATATTGGTGATAATGAAATAGAGATTCCTGAATTATCTGATATAGCTGATGTAGTTAGTGAAAAATATGAACAACTTAATCAAAAGGGAATTCTTGATATACAAGCAAATTATAATACCTTAAAAACGGAAATCAAAAGCTCTATAGATCCAATTTATTTCGATAGAGATAATTCAATTACTTCAATTTTGGGGTTTAGTAAGAGAGTATTGGAGCCGGGAATTCTACATTATTCAGATAAAACAATAGATATAACAAAAATAAACACAATAGTTGTGGATTGTAATATTGTGACTGGATCATATATAAATAGTGTATCAGCACATACTTTACATCAGTTTTCACTTTATTTACCTGTAAATACCAATGAAATAAATCTTATTGTTTTGAAAGTTGTTGATCAAGACGGTAATTTAATAAAATTTCGCGAAGAAAAAATAACAATAAGATTGCATTTAAAACCTTTAAAATAATGATTATCTTCAATAAAAATCAGTTACAAAATGATTTATCATTCATTTCACTAGCAGCAACAGAGGACAACGGTAAAGAAGAAGAAGAAAAAGATATATCATTTTGTAAAAATCAATATCAAGCGAAATCCAAATATAAACAACAAGCGAAAACTAATAATCTCACTGAAGCTAATACGAAGGATTTCAATTTAAAAAAAAATGAGTAATATAATCAATGTACAGTAGAATCTCGAAAAAGTTAAGTCGCGAAAAAGTTAATCACTCGGTTAAGTTAACCGAATTTCAGCGTCCACGTGCCACTCTAAAAAGTTAATTTTTCAGTTAACTTTTCTGAGCGTATGCATTTTTCAAAAAACCCGTTTTTTTTCTACTACATTTAAGTGGCAATTTGGTCAGTTTTTAATAATTCTCAGTGGCAACGCTGAGCTCTAATTTTGTTATACATATTCGGGTATTCACAGAATTTCTTTTCTGCTTTGAGCTGCGAAAACCTGTGGTCGTCTTCATCATCAAACAAAATTGATTTAGTCAGTCGGGAACATTTGAATTTGTGAGTTGTGTATTGTTTACTTAAAAAAATGTTAACAAAGTAGAAGAAATCATCGCAGATCAGATTAGATTTACAGCAGAAAGTGGAGATTTTAAAAAAAAGTGATCAGGGTATTCACGGAAAAAGATCTGAAACAGCCTTCTCAAAAATAAAGAAAAAACGTCATGAAATTTTGGAGGCTGTGGCGAACACATATGAAAAAGCTCAGAAGAAAACACTACATAAACCGGAATATGCTGATCTTGAGGCAAGCTTGTATAAATGGTTCTTGGAACAACGACAGCGTAATTGTGCAATGTCTGGTCCAATTTTAAAATCAAGAGCTAAGCACGAATTCGCATTAGTGCACCCCGGAAAAAAATTTAATGCCAGTAATGGATGGCTGGCAAATTTCAAGAAAAGACACGGTATTCGCTATCTCAAAATTTGTGGTGAAATTCTTTCAAGCGATACGTCGGATGTTACACCTTTCATTCATAATTTACGAGCAAAAATGGATGAAATGGACATCTCCGACTCGCAACTATATAACGCCGATGAATCTGGACTATTTGATCGTTTTTTACCGGATAAAACCTTTGTCACAGCAAACGAAAAGACAGCACCGGGCCGAAAAGTTGCGAAGGAGAGAATAACATTTTTGTTGTGTGCGAACGCAGATGGTTCACACAAGTTACAGCCGTTGGTGATTGGTAAATCCGCAAATCCACGTTGCTTTGGAATACGCCAATTCGAAGAAGTCGTGGATGAATTCACAGTTATTCTTCAACTGGTTCCACAATTCATTTATTAAACAGGTAAACTTATTTTATTGGTTTCATTTTTAAATTGTTACTTACGATATGTAAATTTTTGCAGGTTCGCAAATTTTCTGCTGAAAATAATTTACCTTCTAAGGGATTGTTGCTTATTGATAACTGCACTGCACATAAGCCAATTGAAATGCTCAAGTCTGATGATGGAAACATTGTAGCAATGCTTCTACCACCTAACGTAACAGCAGTTTTGCAGCCAATGGATCAAAATCCAATAAGATTGGTCAAGTTAGGATATCGAAATAAATTTTTATGCAACATTGTCGCGCAAGAAAACGTTCCGATTGAAAATATTTTGAAGGCACATTCAATTCGTGATGCTATTTTGCTACTTAAATCAGTATGGGACGAATTGCCGCAAGCTGTTCTTATAAAAGCGTGGAGTAAGATAAAAAAGTGGGATGATGATCAATACAATAGTGAAGATGACATTCCGTTGTCAGAATGGATTAATCCAAGTAATGCTTACGACGATACACTTCGAGAAGTTCAATTGTTGATGTCGAAAGTGGGTGATAATGTTGACATCAGTATTGATGACATTGAAAATTGGAACAAGGATCAAATTACGGAAGATAACGATGATTTCGAAGTGTCCGCTAATGAAAGCGATGAACTAATTATCGAGCAAGATATTCAACAAGCAAAAGTGAGCTTCTCGAAAGCAATTGAAAGCATCAATAACTTGATAAAATGGTTTGAAGACAATGACGATGCAAATCAAGTGGCAGACCTTGTCAATATTCGCACAAAAATGGTCAAGAGCTATTACACAAAAGAAAAAAAACAAACAAGCCTCGACTGCTTCTTTAAACCACTCCGCACAAATTAGTACATACATATGAAGTTTCTGCTCCAGGAAATGGTCAAGAGTGACTGAGAATTTTAAACCAGCCGGTACAAAATAAATCTAAGTTTCCTTTTTGTAAAATTGATAAAACCTAAGTCATTGAAATAAATTTAACGTGTTATTTTTATAAAATCTATGTTTATTATAGTATTTTTTTTCTTTTTTGAGAACCTCTTAGAAAAGTTAATATTTCGAAAAAGTTAATTACCCTAGGAACATGTTGGTTAACTTTTTCGAGATTCTACTGTACTACAGAAACCATTGTTTGATAATTCAATTATTAAAAAAGAATACCATAGCTATACATCATATTTACAATCATTTCAAAATAATGATGAAATTCGTATAGCAATTCAAAATCAAGATTTATATGATTTGCCAAGCGGAAGCTTTTTATACATTGAGGGATTTGTAACGAAAGCAGCAGATAATACAATCTCTAATAATGTAAAACTTTTTAATAATTGTATGGTATATCTATTTGATGAAAATCGAAGAAATTGATCGAACACGACATTTGGGTATTACTACAGAATTAAAAAACTTTGTATCTTTGAATAAAGATGAAAGTAGTGCACTAAGAAATGCAGGATGGGCGCTAATCTCTGAGAATCTTACACTTATTAGCGGTTATTTCAATTTTTGTGTACCATTAAAATTACTGCTTGGATTTGCGGAGATTTTAATAAAATAATAATGAATTCTAAACATGAACTGATTTTGTTACGTTCTATGAATGACAGCAATGTCTTTACATCTAACACTGCAAATGAAAAACTTAAATTAACAATAACAAGTATTACATGGAAAATTCAACATGTTCATCTTGGTGATGAATATAAATTGGAAATGTTAAAAGTAATTAAGAGTCAACAACCATTAAATATTTCATTTAGGATTTGGGATACATATTATAATCCATCATTACCTAACAATAGTACAAATATTTTATGGAATGTTAAACTAGCTGCTGAAAATGAAAGACCACGTTTTCTATTATTAGCGTTTCGAAATAATAATAAGTTCATGCATTGTGATTTGTCAGATATAAAAGTATATCTGATACTTATGATGATCTAGATCTTAAATTTAATCGAAATCATTTTGCTTTTTTATATGATATGTACTTGAAGTTTCAACAAAGTTATTATTCACGCGATTTACAGCCTCTATTAACACGAGAAGAATTTTCATCAAATGCGCCAATAATTGTCTTAGATGTAAGTCATCAAAATGAAACTACCAAAAATGGACCAATCGATATTCGGATTGAATTCAAAACATCAACAAACATACCAAATAATACATCTGCATATTGTTTAATTATACATGATAAAATGTTCCAATATGTTCCCCTTACAAACGAAGTAAAAAAATTTTTTAAAATAAAATGAAAATAAAAAGAAAATTTGATTTATGTTCATTTTTTTTGGTATTATAGGCAATAATCGCTAGTACTTTCCTTCATTATATCTTTAAACACCATCGCAGTCACATACAACAAATACACAGGAGAAAATGAAATTAACATTATTATTTTTATTTGTATTTTTAAAAGTGGTGATTGGAAATCCACTATCACTATCTATTAGTAATACTCCTCTGATAGAATCAAGTTCAAAAAGTGTAGCATTTAATCTTACACTTCCTAATAATGATATTCTAAAAATTAATATATCATTTAAACTGATGGAAAAAAGTAAACCACTAAATAATTTAGATTATGATTATCAATTAGATCAAATCGATAAAAATGATACATTTTCAACAACAACAACAACTTCACCTATTTTTCAAATAACAACAGAAGGAACTCCACCAAAATATTTTACAGTGGATGACGCTATAGAAGCGTTTCGAAGGCATTTAATTAAAAAAGAAACAAAGATAGGTGGTATACTGGAGGCAAAGGAATCATTTTATCATTTTATCAGTGAGCCATAAATTACAACATATTAATATAATTGATGTAAAAAACTATACTCAAACATATAAAATGAATATCGTATAGGGAAACAGTAATAGTTTTCATAATAATCTCAAAGGAAAAGCAAGATGGACACCTCTATTTTAATAATATTTAAATTTTTATGTGTTAATAGTGTTAAAAGGTATAATATTAATAATATAGATCCTAAAAGTAAATACATAAATTTTAATATAAAACTTCCCAATAATTCAATAGATATTAGAATACATTTATCAATTCAATTGGAAAATGAAACAACAACATTAAGAAATAATATTAAGTTACCATCGGATAATTCTGAAGCCAAGTACAGCATAAACGATGCAATTGAAGCTTTTAGAAGGGATTTAAATTGGAAAAGAAATTAATATTTGAGGTATTATTGAGAGTTCTAAAGTATTTTTCCGTCATTTCAATTTAAAATACGATGAAAATTGTGAAATAAGAATCAGGTGTACCTATTATAGTAATTATCATTATAAAACCCTCAACATTTATTGTTTTGAGTATAATGGAGAGAATGATAGAGATATAATAAACTCGAATGAAAGAGAAAGAAATCATGAAACAAGCCCCTTGTTTGATCGAGCAACAAATAATATAAATACCAGAACAATGAATATCAAAGATTATTCGCAAACTTTACATATGAGAGTACAGTGAACACATAACAGCAAATATGAAAAAGGAAATAATAACCTTCTTAAAAAAATTTGCTCATGTTATTTCGGATGATCATAAACAAAAGCTCATCAATATTCAATCAGAGTTGGAGTGCATAGACAGTTTAAAAATATATGGTCAACATTATGAGAACTGTGAATGGATAAAAGAAGATGGAACAGAACACAATAGTGGACCCGAAACTTGCAAATGTTATGATAGTCGATTTATGCGAAAAATTAGAGAAGAAGAAGCAAAAGAACTAATGCAAATTTATTATAATATTTTCAATGTAACTAAATGTAAAAATTGTAATTTCAAATGTGAGAAATAAAATAAATGTACTAGATGATGATGCATAATTATTTTATTGTGGATTGGAGGTTATTGCATTTTTTTCTTGTTTCTCAGATAAAAGAACAGCAAATTTTTATAAAGGAATGAGGGCTATTGCATTTATTTCTTTTTTTCATTTACTGAAAATTTATTACAATGTCGCATAATTATTTTACTGTGGGTGGGAGGCTATTTTCAATTTTGTTCTTCGATAACAGAACAGAAAATAAGAAAGAAACATTTTTTAATAAATGTCGCATTCGCTTGAATTATAAAATAATTTTTTTGTATAAAATGCTGGCGAGTTATATTCTTCTCCACGTTTCAAAAGAAGAAATGGATCTAGAGACATTATCAGAATATTTGATAACTGCAAGGGTATTTCTCGAACGCTTCCGGGAGGTGTGCTGGGATCAACCCAGCATAGAGAATGAAATGGAGCAGTTGATTCAAATAAATGAGAATAATCTCAATATCTCCCTTCGGGAGGAGATAGAGGTTTTAGCTGAAAAACTCAGTGAGTACTGCGAAGTACATCATTTAGATGTGAGTTTTTTTCTTTTTTTAAATTCTACAGACTTTTTATTTATTAATGTTTTTTTCTCTTTTCTCTTTCCAGCCTATTTATTTAGAATAAGATAATATTTTTATATTATATTATAGTTTTTAACAATAAAAACAATTACTTAAAAAAATAAAAAAATTAAAATAAAAACAAAAGAAAATCTTTTTTTCTTTCCTTCATCGCTTCAAAATAAGCAAGCATATACGAGTATATATATATATATATATATATATATATATATATATATATATATATATATATATATATATATATATATATATATATATATATATATATATATATATATATATATATATATATATATATATATATATATATATATATATATATATATATATATATATATATAAGAGGAAATTATTTTATGTCGATTTAAAATAAAAAAAATATTTTTTATTTTTTATTGTGCTCTTGGCACGTCTTTATTTAGATAACTTCAAATTAGAACTAACTTAAGTTGAAAATAATATAAGCCTCGCTGCCTTGGGGTGATCATGCTGCCGCTGCGTGTCTTCCTTCCAGTTGCTTCGGTTCCCACCGGCGGAACTGCTCCAGACGCTACGTTAGCATAATTGTGTCATCCGATCCGCGCGTGCAATTATGCCACCACAGGTAGACCGTGTGACCGCTGGTGCAATATGAAGTGCAATTGCACTGAGTGGCTTGCATTTTAATTTATATTGCAGTTTTTGCATATGTTACGTTAACTTATATACTTGCGCTACAGAACGGGGCACTCAGCATTAAGCTGAGTGCCCCGTTCTTTTTTTTCGTTACTGATGGTTATTTCGATTATCGGTAAATTCGTTCGAAGGCTGGTAAGAGAAAATTTACATCCTCATTAACTTCCTGAAAATGATCAATTGCGTGTTTGACTAGTGTTCCTACCATTATAAGTGTAATTTTGATTATTGGGTCTGTTTTGGGTAGATTACGTATTATCTTGTCGTTGTCGAAATTGACCTGAATTAGTAAAATTCTGTTGGTGAAACTGTCCTGAATGGTTATTTTGTCGACGAAATTGTCCTGAATCAGCACTGTTGCGAAATGGCTTATCATGTAGTGGTAAGAGATTTGCATTGTTATTCTGTCTGAACTGGGGCATAGCTGAATTATGGTCACCTTGCCTTACGTATCACCTATCAAAATTCCTGCAAACGTTATCTGAACAATGGAGTACTCCTATTTCTTGCAAAATGTAGTAACTTTCGCGAAGTTTTTCCTCTGCTGAGAATTATACTACTAAAATTTGCATTTAGACCGTTTACACACGATCTTAAAATTATGGATTCGCTTACAATCGGAGAAAACTCCGCCCGTTTACTTAGATCAATTTCATACTTAGAATTAAGTTTATTTAATATATTTTTTAAGTTAAAAAAAAAATCTCTTACATTTCTATGTTTTCTGTTGAATGCCTGATGATACAATGAAATTCCTTATCAGCTCCTACTTGATGTCCCTCCACGTGGGATTCTACCCCAACCTCCTGACTATATGCAGTGCCTGTCAAAGTGTAGGAAACCCTGCCCTCTCATCTTACATTCTCTTATTGCACTTATATTTATGTTTATCTACTCTCACCCACTATGTAACATGAATATCGTCTAGTTCAATAAAGTTCAGTTTATACTCAACAATTGTCGCCTTCACAACATGGTGTCAGAAGTGGTGCCTAATAAAGATAAAAATTAATAAAGAATGGTAAAGGAAGGTGAAGAAAGGTCATCAAATTCGGCGTCATCATTTGTAAGACCTCCCAAACCATTACAAGTCACGGGCAACAATGCATCAACGGCTTGGAAAAGCTGGATACAGCAATATAAATGGTTTTCCACAGCTGCACAGCTTGACCAAAAACCGGCAGAAATTCAAGTGGCGACGTTGATGTCGTGCATCGGTGCGGAAGCTATCAACATATACAACTCGTTCTCGTTAACGGAGGCAGAATAACTTAATGTGAAAAAAATAATACAAAAGTTCGACGAACACTTTGCTCCAAAAATAAGTGTTACTTTTGAGCGATATACATTCAACACAATGTTTCAATCTGAGGGTGAAGCGTTTGATGAATATTTTACAAAAATAAAGAACCAAGGAAAAAAATGTGATTTCGGTGTTATTGAGGATTCTCTATTACGGGACAAAATTGTGGTTGGCATAGGTAGTGATTCAGTGAGAGAAAAATTACTCGCTGAAGACGATATCGGGTTGGAAAAAGCTATTAAAATTTGTAGAGCGAGTGAGATGGCTACACAGCAGCTTAAAGAACTCCATAAAAAAGAAGATTTAAAAGTAGAGGCAATTCGCAAATATGCAAAACCCAAACGGACGGCAAATAAATGGAACGAAAATAATAAAGCAGTCTACGATTGCAAACGTTGCGGTCAGCAGCATGAGAGTCGTAATTGCCCAGCATTTAACAGAACATGCAAAATCTGTCACCGTAAAGGGCACTTCTCTCAATGCTGCTTTCGATCTAAGCGCAGCGAACATAAACACGTTGACGCTCTGCAGCAGAATGCAAATTCCGACTCTGACGCCGACAGTGATCTCTTTGTTTTGACTGTTAACATAGCAGAAACAAACAAAGATGAAAAAGAAAATTGGTATGAAGAGATAATGGTCGACAACAACAAAATAAAATTCAAGCTGGACACAGCGGCTCAATGTAATGTAATTCCTCTAAGTCTGATAGACAATAATAAATCAAATAAAATGCAAGCCGTAAATAACAAATTAATTGCGTTTGGAGGTGGAAAAATCGATGTTTGTGGTGAAATTCTCCTAAATTGTGCTGTGCGGAATAGAAAATTCAAGCAAAATTTTTGGTGGTAAAGATTTTCCCAACTTTGAACCGCATTTAGGCAAACAAGATTGCGAACGTTTTTCACTGATACTTAGAGTAAATGAGCTCCATTTTGTTACAAAAATATTTGACGGATTAGGCAAGGTAAAAAACTTTGTATATGACATCGATTTGGTCGACAACCCGTCATTCGAACATTACGCTCCAAGAAAAATACCACATGCTCTAAAAGAAGCGGTCAAAAAGGAAATAGACAACATGGTAAAGCTAGGAGTATTAACAAAGACAGACGAGATTACCCCTGCAGCGTCACCGATGGTTGTAGTTAAGCAAAAAGATAAGATCCGTGTTTGCATTGACCCAACAGACATAAACAAGAACATACACAGACGATATCACCCACTAAAAACAATCGTCGAGATAACAGCAAATATTCAAAATTCTAAATGGTTTACTCTATTAGATTGTAAAAAAGGATTTTGGCAGATTGAGGTCACGGATCGTACGAATATTAGGTATGGCAACGTATTTATGTAAATTTATACAAAATTTTTCGGAATTAACAGCCCCACTTCGATCACTTTTAAAGAAAGATGTTCTTTGGACCAGGTCGCCTGAGCATGAAACATCATTTAAAAACCTCAAAACCGTATTCTCCTCAACACCCGTGCTCCGCTATTTCGACCCGAATCTCGATGTAAAACTTCAAGTAGACGCTAGTAAATCCAGCGTAGGCGCCGCACTACTCCAAAATGACCAACCGGTAGCTTATGCATCAAAATCACTCTCGAAAGCAGAGCAAAATTATGCGCAAATCGAGAAAGAGGCGACAGCGATTAGATTCGCTTGTGCGAAATTTCACGAGTACATATACGGCAAAAAACTGATTATCGAAACTGACCACAAACCTCTAGAATCCATCTTTAAAAAACCTCTTCATTCAGCCTCTCAGAGATTGCAAACAATTTTACTACGCGTTATACCGTATTCTCCACTAGTAATATATAGGAAAGGGACAGAAATTAAATTAGCCGATACTCTAAGCAGAGACTGCGAAAATAAACAAAATGCAGATACCGAGGAAGTAATAGAAGTCCACACAGTCGCTAAATTCACCACAACTACAATACATAAAATATATGCCGAAACAGCTAAGGATAGCAAATTACAAAAGCTTATTCAATTCATACTCGATGGGTGGCCATCATCTATATCTGAGTTACCAACAGAAATTCGCGAGTTTTGGAATTTTCGTGACGAACTAACATATTTGAACGGAATAATCTACAAATCCACCAAAATACTAATACCAAAATCACTACAGACTGATATTTTAACAAAAATTCATTCAGGACATCAGGGAATTCAAAGATGCATAAGCAGAGCACGATCAGTCGTATTTTGGATCGGCATGCTCAAGGATATTAAAAACTTCGTTGAAAAATGTGCCATCTGTGAGTCTTACCAACCATCAAAACAAAAAGAACCATTAATCATAAAACCTATACCTTCATTACCATTTGAAACCGTGGCAACAGACATATTTCATTTCCAAGAAAAAGATCATTTGTTAATTGCTGATAGCTATTCTGGTTTCATGGACTTTGCAGTGCTTGAACAGTCAACGTCATTTGAAGTTATAAAACTTTTAAAAAACTGGTTTTCCACACACGGAATTCCAGTAATATTGGAGTCTGACAACGGACCACAATTTAGTTCCAAAGAATTTTCAAACTTTACAAAATCTTGGGACATACAACATCAAACATCAAGTCCTTATTACCCGAGATCAAACGGCCTTGCCGAAAGGTACGTGCAGACAGCAAAGTCTATTTTGAAAAAATGCTCAAAGGACAATAGCGATATTTTTCTTGCCTTACTGAATTATAGAAACACACCAAGAAATGATGAATTAGAATCTCCGAATCAACGTTTAATGAGCCGAATCACAAGAAGTACAATACCGACATCAAACGAAGTATTAAAACCCCGAGTAGTAGCAAATGTACAAGCCAATATGAATAAACTAAGGAACACGTACAAAGAAAATTATGATGAAGGTACAAAACGTTCTCAGCCGATTCAACATGGTGATCGTATCAGAGTACAAAGCGGACATCGTAACTGGGTATCCGGAGCAGTTGAAAATGAAAACAAAAATACGCCACGCTCCTTCTACATTAGAACTGACGACGGTAAACTCATAAGACGTAATTCAATTCACATACAACCAACAAAAGCATACATACCAGTACCACAAACAATTGTACCAGACATACCTGAAACCACAGAATCAACGGACACATCTCGTACGACAACGGCGGAATGTGAGATGACCAAACCATCATTACCAGCAATCAAGATGCCACGCTATGGCCGTACTATTAAAGAACCAGATCGCTATAAACCTTAAAATGCAAATAGTCTACTCGCATATACTATACATATTTATATTTAACAATGAATTAAAGTCATTATTTTATTGAAGTCATTTTCTTTTATATCTAACTTCAAAAGGGAGATGTCAAAGGGTAGGAAACCCTGCCCTCTCATCTTACATTCTCTTATTGCACTTATATTTATGTTTATCTACTCTCACCCACTATGTAACATGAATATCGTCTAGTTCAATAAAGTTCAGTTTATACTCAACAATTGTCGCCTTCACTACAGTGCCTGACTCTGCAGTTTCTTCAAAATGCAATGTTGGAATACATACTGCGGGAGGATCGTCTCCAAGTCCTGAATGAAAGACGACAAGTCGTACTCCTTAATTCCTCTGTACTCCTTAATCTTCGACGCTTCTTTGAGCAGCTGTATCATCGGTATGCATGTATTGGGTTTTTGTGGTGCTGCTTGGTGCGGTGATGTCAATTGCTCGGTGACGCGTTTTTAATGGTGTTCGTCCCCAAGGGGGATGAAGTTGCCTCTGAATGATTCATATTAATGATTGATATTTTTTCTTTGTTTCACACACTTTAGCCAAAATTTCTTTTATTATTTATTTCTTTAGTTTCAACCATTGTTTTTTTCATTAAACCGTTGCGATTGTTGTTTTCAATTTTATTTTACTTTATTGTAATACTAGACACTTTGATCCTAGTTTTCTTCTGGAGTGCTTTGCAGGCAGAGCACTGTGGTTCAACATAGTGAGTCCTAGAAGAATTGTACAATTTCAGCAATACGAATGCAATTTAAATAATTTATATTTTACCTATTCGATATTTCAAGCTATTTACAAAGTCAACACTTGTAAAATGGTCCATCCAAATGAAGTTGCACTTCGGATTCAAACCTTTTTTTCACAAGTAGAAACTTATCCACTTTTCCAAAACAGTCACATCAGCTGGAAAGCACTCCGATGCTTTACATGCATGCCCCTTTTTGAAACCTGTACCTGCATTTTAAAAAAATGTTCTCCTTATTTTCTTAATTATTTAATTATTTGTACCATTTACCCAAGCTTCTGTTGATGCACGATCAGCACTTTCGTAAAGTGGACCAGTCATTAACCTCATAGGTAAACAATTGCAGAATGTGTGAACCAAAGAGTAGAGCAATGGACAACTAGGAAATAATATTGATTGTAAATAGTATATAAACAGGTGATCTTTCAATAAAGAGAGGATTCTAACAACTGAACTTTACCACGTTTTAACTCTTGTCGTTCCTAATTTTAACTCGTTAATTAGCGTCCCTCGGTGCAACATCAAAAACCATTTCGGAGGAAACCCAGGATTAGTGGAAAAAAATTCTGAAGCAGGAAATATAAATCTGCAACAATAAAAGTAGCATCATCAGCAACAATAGCAGCAGCATCATCAATAACATAAAGAAAAAGGCACAAACATCAAAATGGAGGAGCGCCGAAAGGAGCAAAGTGGAAACTGTAAGTATTTTATTTTTGTAGTGTAGTATAAAAAAAAAATCCAGAGATAAGATTGAGAGGATGAATAAGTTGCTCAAAGAATAGGAAACAGAGAGTATACTAAATAGTGATAAGGTACACTCTGTAACAAAAATATGCGAGGAATACAACGATGTCTTCCTACTAGTTGGGGATGCCATTCGGGCCTACATTAGAGCATACAATTCTGATTGCGGAAGTCCAAATGCCAATAAATTAGAGACAATATAGAACTCCAGAAGCACTTCGGGAAGAAATATATCGACAAGTGCACAAACTGTTGTAGGAAGCCATAAGAATTCCAAGTAATTCTCCCTGGAATTCACCTATGTTATTGGTACCTAAACAGTCAGCAGAGAACACTAAAAAATGAAGACTGGTAGTCGATCTCAGAAAACGAAACAGTGTCATGCTAAAGCATTGTAGATATTTTTTTACATTAGATTTGGCGAGTGAGACAGGAAACTGCATTCAGCCATCACTGGGCCATTTTAAGTTTAAACGAATGCCTTTCGGACCCACTGGTGCAACAGCAACTTTCCAGAAACTGATGAATAGTATTCTAACAGGTTTACAAGGTCTGGATAGTTTCGTATATTTGGAAGATATAGTGGTATACGGAAGAAACTTGGCAGACCACAATAATAGATTAAGTAACATTTTGGACCGGCTGAGGAAACATGGTCTCAAATGAAATACCAAGAAATGTAATTTTTACGACGGGAAGTAGTGTATTTAGGACATAAGCGAACAGAAAAAGGTGCACTTCTTGATCTGGGAAATATTGAGTGCGGAATAAAATTGCTGAACCCAAGAATAAGTAAGAGGTGCAGGCTTTCCTAGGTTTAGTGAACTATTATAGGAAGTTCGTGAAAAATATGGCAGATGATACTACCTATAAACCAATTATAGAACAAAGACACAAAATTTGAGTGGACAGTGTCATGGCAGAATGGATTCGAAAAGTTGAAGTTGGCAATCATGACACCACCTATCCTGGCTTACACAGATTTTGGCGAACCTTTCAAAATGACAACAGATGCCAGTGGTGATGCGTTAGGAACAGTATTATCGCAAGATCAAGAAGGTCACGATGACCCCGTAGGTATTGCTAGCAGGGCGCTGAATTATACTGAAAAACGGCAATCTACTCTAGGGAGGGAAATGCTCGCTATAACTCATAACTTCAGATCATATCTCCCCGGGAGAAAATTTTGAATATTTACCGACCATCAACCAATAAAGGGCATCTTTAATTTGAAGGACCAGACGTGCAGACTGGTACTGTTCAGGCACAAACTGTCTGAGAATACATCCGACATTGTATACAAGCCGGGAAAGGCGAATTTAAATGCAGCTGCACTAAGCAGACGAGGGTCTGAGTATCGTCAACAGAAACGCCAGAACTAGTCAGTTAAGAAAAAAAATGCCGGCCAGAAGGGGAGGTTGAAGATAAATGAACGAGAGGAAAAAATAGTTTCACAAGATAACACGAAACAATCAACAGAAGCATGTGTAGATATAGAAATGGTACAAACAGAATTAAAATTCCTGAAAGCCAGAGTAGAGGCGTTTAACGACAGGAAAAGAGACAAAAATATCAGTTTATATACGATGGATTGATGATTAGTCTCTTTAGATTGGATAATATACAGACACACATACAGATAGAGCTCCTAGATACGTATAAGAATACGGTGCTAAAAGTTCAGGAGGCCATAGCCAACCTGGAAGACAAAGCAAAGAAAAATTCACCATGGGCAGAGGCCAAACCCACCTTTGGAAGACCAAACGCTGATTAAGATAGGGTAATTCTGCGGATAGCTGCTGTTCACACAACAGCACAAAAACAGGCAAATGAGTTGTCACTGTATTTCATAGCGGTTGCCATGCAGGTTGCAGAGGCCACCACAGTAACAAGGATTTTCATTAGCGAAATGAAAGCGAAAATGGCAGTCCTGCCATTTTCATGGGAAAAATTTTTTCCGAAACTTGCAAGTTGCAAGTTATATCCGGAGAAGTCGTGTTACTGCGTATCAGTAATATCTATAAATAATAAGTTTTCCCAAAAATGGCTAAGTGCATATAAGGTAGAAAGAATTCTGGGACCTGTAGCAACAGAGATTCGTTTGGGAAATAATTTAATTTAACTTAATTTATTTAATCATAAAATAAGTTTTAAAAACTTATGCTGTATATTTAACTTAGCCACAATTGTAACTTAAATTAAAAACTTAAAGCTAAAATTAAAATTAAAATTAATACTATTGACAATTATTTAGAAAACAACAAACAAATATAACAAGAAACAAGAAAAATATATAAAAAATAAAAAAGAAAGAGGGTAGTAGAACTTGAAAGGAAAAGAGAAGAAATAAAGCGTCAGGAGCTACAACGAAAATAAAGATAAATAAGATGCTTGAAGTTGTTGTGACTCACAATATTTTTTAAATCATTAGGTAATGAGTTCCATAGTCTAGTGGTCCCAACGAAAAACATTCTAGCCGAGTTTCGGAACGTAAACCTCGGTATAATGAGATTATTGCAACGATTCGACTGGCTGAAGCGCTACTTGTCATAAAGGTATAGCGGAGCCTTAGAGTATATTAATTTATGCATAAATATACAATTTCTTGCCTTTAAATAGCTCTCAATATCGCTACCCAGAACCGTTTTACTCCAAGATGAGATATGGTCAAGTTTGCGCAAGCCGTACACATAACGAGTAGCATTTTTGAATGCCACTCGCAGCTTATGTAAAGACCGAGAATCCAAACCACTATACACCACCTCAGAGTAGGTAATAGTAGGCACAAGCAATTGCACAACCAACCTGCGCCTGGTTTCAACGGGAGTAAATCGAGCAGACATCCTCAAATAACGCAGAGTCATATACATTCTGCAAACCACATGGTTGATATGATCCGAGCAAGTCAATGACGAGCTCAGATGAACCCACAACAGTCTTGTTAACAAGTGTAAGGGGGCAACCAGCAATAAACATCGGAGGGATTTCAGTAATAAGTATTGAAAAAGATTTCGCCGGATTAAAACACAGATCATTGCTACGAGTCCAACCACTAAGAATATCAAGGTCCTCATTAAGTATACAAACCAGATCATCCATAAGGCGTACCCTGCGTGACAGATATAACTGAATGTCATCGGCATAAGCATGCATCACTCCATTACAGTCAAATGAAAAAATGTCATTGATGAACATACTGAAAAGCAGTGGTCCAAGAATTGAACCCTGTGGGACCCAGAAAAAACCGGCCTACAATCAGAGAAGATTTCACCAATCTTCACACGCTGAGATCTACCACTCAATTAGCTCGTCATAAGCAGCAGGGCATTGCCAGAAAAACCAAAATAAGTCTTTAACTTAAAACATAATAGTCTATGACTGACACTATCGAAAGCCTTGGAAAAGTCCAATAAACAGTGTAGAGCTACTTGGTCATCATCAAATGAAATTCGAATATCATCAACAACTTTCAGCATAGCAGTCGAGCAGCTATGACCTTTTTTTTTTTTTTGATTGTTTTGGAGGTGGAAATCTGCAAACAGACACTGGGCGCTCTCGCACCAGTAGTGCGGGGCTCTTACTCACTAAAAACACCTCCTCAGACGCCTCCCAGACGGTACATAGCCGTTAAGCAATACTTCGTCTGGGAGTGGGTTGGTCAACGGACCCCTCCTATTGATTCCCTGAACGTCGCCGCCACTCCAAGTGGCGGAGGTCTCGCATAATTGCGGCCGAGGTGTCACACACCACGTCCCATTTCTCCGGGCACTCGAGCATATAGTGTACGAGCTTGTCCGGTATCACAGGTTCTCCGCAGACTCTTTGCAGTACCGCTCTGGCACCGCTGTATCGTGGACATGAAAAAAGGACATGTTCCACGTCCTCGGGATCCGTGCCTCCACAATTATCGCAGCAGGGGGATTCCTCCAGCCGGAATCTGTGTAGGAATGCCAGGAAACCTCCGTGCCCGGTCAGCAGCTGTGTGACGTGATAGTTCACCTCGCCATGCGACCTATCCATCCAGCGTTGGAGATCAGGGATCAACCTCCTCGTCCAACGGCCCTTTTCGGATGCATCCCATTGGGCTTGCCACTCCTGTATGGTGCTTTGCTTAATGCCTGCTACGCGATCTTCCGCACTCAGCTCGTGCGTACTTTCGCCGTAGTATAGGCTCCACGCCTCCTTGGCCAGCAGGTCCAGCGGGATCATACCGGCACAAGCGCGGCGTCTGCAGACACAGTACTGTGTGTTGAGATCGTGCGGAGCGCACATCTCCTATACGCCGCCTCTATGGTGCGAACGTAGGCCTTTACGCTCGACTTCTCAGCCCATATGCGCGCTCCATACAGGATGGATTTGACGACCCCTGAGATGAGCCGCCTTTTCCAGTGCCGTGGCCCTCCGGGGTTTGATATTATCCGGCAGAGCTGGGAACAGGTCCGCGCTGCCTTCTCACCTAATCGCCGAAAGTGCTCCTTGAACGTCAGTCTTGCCTCAATCCAGACGCCTAGGTATTTGAGATGTGGGGTCGTGGTAATGGTGCAGTCACCAACCCTTATCTCCACCACTTCCTGTACCTTTCGACCTGACACAAGGATAGCCTCCGTTTTGTGCTCTGCCAGCTTCAGTCCAACATCCGCCAGCCATCTTCCAACAGTGGCCACTGTGTGATTGGCCTCTGCTATTACCTCCTCCAGGTGTTTCGCCGTGATCACTAGCGCTATGTCGTCCGCATATCCGATTATTTTAACGTAATCGGGCACCCGTATGCGGAGAATGCCATCGTACATAACGTTCCAGAGAAGTGGCACCAGTACAGACCCCTGGGGAACTCCTCCGGTGATATTGTACGTTTCTACACCTCTATCGGACTCGTATAATAGCATCCTGTCGCTAAAATAACTAGTGATGATTCGCCTTAGATAGATGGGAACTTTGAACTCTGCCAGCGCTTCTGCTATGCGCGCCCAGCTGGCCGAGTTAAAAGCGTTCTTGGCGTCGAGGGTGACCACGAGGCAATACCTCTTGTCACCCACATTCCATCTCTGGCCCTGAATCGCCTCCTTCGCCGTTTGGACGAGTTCGTCAATGGCGTCCACGGTGGATCTGGCCTTTCGGAAGCCATATTGGCGCCTCGCCAGTCCTCCAGCATTCACTATCGCCTCGTCGATCCGGTCGCAGATAATCCGCTCCAGGACCTTCCCTGCTGTGTCCAACATGCACAGGGGACGGTAGGCCGATGGGTCCTCTGCTGGCTTATCGGCTTTAGGTATCAATACCATCCGCTGCCTTTTCCACCGTTTCGGGAAGACCCCTTCCCTAAGACAGGCCTCGTAAAGTGACCTCAGTGTTTCTGGGTGTAGTGCAGCTGCGGTTTTCAGCACTCGGTTGGGAATTCCATCTGGGCCAGGTGCCTTCTGGTCCCCAAATTTTCCAACCGCCCGCAACACCTCTTCTGTCATTACACTGGGTACTTCTTCGCCCAGCTCGGGAGAGAACTGATCAAGCACATAATTTTGCACTGAGAAGGGCTCTCCCACAATGCGTTTGAGCAAGTTTGGCCAGCCCCAAGGCTGCCTGTAGCAGGGGAGCTTTTTCATCACGAGCCTATATGTCGTGCCCCACGGGTTGTCTTCAACCTGTGCACATAGCTCGGTGAAACTTCTGCGCTTGCTCGCCTTTATGGCCGTCTTCAGCCTTCTTTTAGCCTCTTTGTACAACTGGCGCAGTTGCAGGCAGTCTGGGTTGCCTATTGCACGCTGGTGCCTTCGCCTTGCTGCGTGGCATTCCTTGCATAGGTCGGCGATCGCGTCCGTCCACCAATAAACGGATTTATGGTTTCCACCATAGGCCCGCCTGGGCATCGCCACATCGCAGGCGCTCTCTAGCTAGCTCGCTAACTGGTTCGCTATTTCCGACTCACTGCCTTGCAGCTCAAAGTCCTCCAACATGACTTCGAGTGCGCCGTCGTCGAGGGCGTCCGCTCACCCGCCTTTCGGTAACGGGCCTGTCCTCCGTCGTTGTTTATTCCTTTCCACGTCAAAGCAAATGGCATTGTGGTCGCTGTGGGTGTACGCGGAACACAAAATCCACCTTTCTCCTCTGACTAAACCGCTGCTGAGGAACGTAAAGTCGATAACAGATGTGGCTTCTCCTCTCACAAAAGTCGCCTCTCCCGCGTTCATGATGACTACGTCAAGAGCCGCAAACGCGTCCATGAGGATATGACCTCTCGGTGTGGTTCGGGCGCAACCCCATTCAGTTGCCCATGCGGTGAAGTCGCCGGCAATCACTTCGGGGTTCCTGCCTTGCGCGTCCAGAGCAAGTCTGTCTACCACTGACTCGAACTCGTCCGCAGTTAGGCTCGGCGGTATGTAGCAACTGTACACCGTGGTCCCTCCAATGGTCTCTCTGACGTAGCAATCGCTTCTCTCTATGTTGCTTAGTTGTATAGGCTTGGTTCCGCACACCCACAGTGCGGCACCACCAGTGGTGTCTTCGGCCCATACTCCTTGGTGCTTGCGCCTATACGGCTCGCTAAGCACTGCAACATCGACCATCTGTTCCCTAACGGCCTGCTCCAGGAGATCCTGTGCAGCCTCGCAGTGGTTGAGATTGAGTTGGAACAACCTCATCTCCTGCGCCTGGACCTCTTCTCCGCGGCTCGCTTGTAGGATGGGCATGAGCTGCATCCTGTCGGATGCTCCACATCCTTGCGGCCGCTGGCCTTACAGAGGGCACAGGTGGGAGTCTTGTCGCACTCCCGTGCGTTATGGCCCTCTGTGCCGCATCTGTAGCATTTGTGGCGCCGTTCGTCCTTGCTACCGCATTTCTGCGTGGTGTGTCCGAACTCCATACATTTGTGACAACGCAGGGGAGTCACCTTTTCGCGCACCCGGCATGAGGTCCATCCGACTCTCAGCCTGCCAGCTTTCAGAAGGGCTGCGGCTGCCTGCGGCGACAGACTGATGACCGCTATCTGTGTTCCACCGTACGCTTTCCTGAGGGACCTGATTTCATCCACGGGAGGTCTCTCCGAGAGATTGGTTGTACACAGCGCCTCGTGGAAATCTTCCACCGTGGTGACTTTCTCCAGGTCTTTTACCTCCACTAGGGTTTCCTGCGTGAGCTTACGCACTTCCACACTGGTTCCCAGGACAGTCGCCACCGCCTCATGATACTGGTGTGTCTTTGGATCTGCCGCCACGCTCAACTCCAGCAGCATTTCACCCTTAGCCGTCTTTCGGATCCTGCGGACGCTCTCTCCCAGCTCTGACAGATCCCTCTTGATCGTGCGTAGGATGTCCGCGTAGCTCACCGTGCAAGTTTTCCTGATGACGATGGCATCGGGGCGCGCTGACTTAGGCTTCGGGCCCTTCCACTTCGCTTGGGATCTGGAACGAACTGTGGTCCACTCAACATTTGCACCCTCCGCCTTTCCAGCCATAGGCTTATGGGTCTTAGGTTTTGGCCGGGTTACCGATTTCTCGGCCGCCAGTGTCGGGGCATCCCCCCTCCTCCTCTTAGCTACCACTCGGCTAGTCGGAATTACTTGCTGCGGATCCCCCTTCTCACGGGGGCGCTTTGGCGTTGCGACTGCGGCCGCGTAGCTCTTCGCCTGGGCAGGGCTGCCCGCGAAGACGCACCGGCTTTGCCTTGGTTGTCCACAGGAGGGCCGCCAACCTGCACCTCCTTGTCCACCTTCTCTGTCCGCCCTTCAGTCTGGACTGCCCTGTCGGCTTGCACCAGCTGTGGCACTCTCGCAGCCGTACCTGCGTCTTGCTCCTCGACGACCTGCAAGCAGACATCCCGGATTTTGGATGCCTTCCGCTTGATGTCGGCATGTACATTGTGCCTTGGCACAAGGAAAGCTATGAGTGCTTCAATGTGCCACTCCAGCACCGCCATTTTGCCTTTGGCAATGACCTCATCGGGAGGGATGACCGCCATTGCCGTCGGATCGGCCCTCATGCCCATCACTCGCTGAAGCTCACTGGTGTCTGCCAGTGTGTTTCTCCGCACCACCGTATTTCTTATTACCGGAGGAGGGGTCCTCTGAATAGTAGACCTCCTGCCGAAGGGGTCCTTCATCGCACCGTCGTCTTTGTTTATTTTGTTGGTATTGTTGGTATTCATTTATTGTTTGGGTCCCCGCTCAGGACCGTTATCTTTGCTCGTAGTGCAGTCGCCTTAATGGTCCCATGGTTATCTTTGCCGCAGCAGGGAGACCATGCGAGGGTTGACACAAGTCCTTATGGGCGCTTATGTTCAGAGCCAGACCAGCGCTAGTCGGGAATGTTACATCCGAGCCTGCACTGCCAATTTAATGGTGACGAGCATCGAGCGTTTCCTGAGACCTGCCATGGTTTTAACGGGACGGGGACGATTGCGGCATTAAGCTACCAGCCCTTTCTGTAAGATTTCACTCTTACTTACTGAGGTGGCAGCATACCGCAATCGTCAGCCCACAAGCATCAGCTTCTTTTCTATGTTTCCGGTATGCCATAATCAAGGCCTTACCGGTCTCGGCCTTGATTTGAGGTACAACAGATCCCACGATGTCCCTTTGTGGTCCCACGATGGTCCCTCGCTGTTCCATCGTTGATCCCTCATTGTCCCCCGTTGCCCAGACAGCCGCCCCATGAGGAGGTCATCGCTATCTCTGGGTATTCTTGGTATTTTAACTCCGCCCAATTCAGGCATTTCATCCATATAGTGTTCCCACAGTTCACTCATCTCCTCTGGAATCTTATCATCCCAACCCAAGCCATGAAGCCACAATTTTTGAAATATCAAAATCGCTAAATGATCAAAAATTTTAGATGTTTCTGACAGAATAATTCGTTTTGTTGGATACCGATAACTGGGTCGGTGTATTTGAAAAAAATATTCATTACTACATGGATTCCTAGTATTTTAATAGGTGGAGGCAGTCTTGTAAGTTGACAGAGTTCGATTCGCTTAAGTCCTTAGGAAGTTATCTAACAACGGCCAACAATTTTAACACCACTTACGCAGATTTAGATTCGCTTTTGACAATAGTGTAATCAAATGATTTTTTTGTTCCAAAAGTTCTTCTACTGAGTTTCATTCTGTTAATATGCCGTCCACGTAAGCGTCATTTAACAAGACTTGCGTGCTCTGATGATACCAAAATTCCACGAAACATCTTCTCTGTATCGGCCGAAAGTATGTACTGATGCTGCGAAAACTGAGGCATACCTCTAAGAGATCTCGCTGATTAGGAGGGCCAACATGCATCCGATAATGTAATGATGATTTAATGGTAATGGATATCTGGTGAAAGCCTTGACTAAATGAATGCATCAATGGGAAGTGCGTCTCTTGAAATGCGAGAGAGTAACTGAAAATGAACGCGTCCATGAATTGTACCTGTATTCTGGGATGAAACACTTATCCCGGAAATGCGTGCATTGGTTGAAGGAATTCCGATAAGCTGTACAAACGCTTCATATATAAAGGAAACAGTCGATCGGTCAAATGTGACTCGCCGCGGGTTCGGGAAGTATTCCGTCTGCGCTCGAACCGTAGCCAATCTCAAACTGGGGCTGCGGCGGTTTTGGTGACACTGCAAACGGCGCAACAAAGGAGTAATCTCTTTCGGGCTATTGCTGGGTTCTGCAAGGAGAAGAAGAGATCCATCTTACTCTCTGATATCGGTGTTGGCGGACAAACTCCCGTATTTGTACATGAGAGCCTAACTAAATGCAATCGGGTAATTATGCAGTATGCATCGAGGCTTAGGCGGCAGCGGCTGTTGACTTCTGCATTCTCCATACGAGGCATGGTATATGTTCGAGTGAATCCAGATTCTGAAGCGGAACTGGTTACGAGCAAAGAGGCCGTGGATTGGCTCGTTGGCACACCAGCAGCAACTAATTTATAATAATGTTGTGTTCATTCCTTATGCTTATTTCAAACTTAGCTATAAGTTTTCTTCTTTTTATTACTTTATTCTTTTATATATTTTTAACTTTTAATAAGGATATTATATCTGACATATCAATGATATTTATCTTTGATCAGCTCACTTTTATTTCTGATCATGACTTGATATTCTGTACACTAAATCTTAATATTGGTCGAAAAATGAATACTACCTCTATCTCGTATCGTGATTATAAATCCATTGACTTGACTTCTTTATTTACGGAGCTTTCCCAACTAAGATGGGACGACTGCTGGTTTTCTTGCGGCATTGATCAGAAGTTGAATGGTTTTGTGAGTCAGATCTGTGATGTTTTCAACACATATGTCCCGACTCGCACTATTCAAGTAAAAAACAAAGCGTGTCCTTGGTTTGACGCGCTAGTGAAGCAGCATCTTAAGAAAAGGAACAGGTTGCATGTTAGATGGAAAAAATTTCCAACCGATCAGAATTGGGATTCTTACAGGCTGGCTCGTAATTAGGCTGTAGCTGCTGTGAGGCTAGCAAAGAAAAATTATTTCTCCTCTAAGCTTGATGCATCTCTTCCATCTAAGCAATTATGGAAGAATCTAAAACGGTTTGGTGTTCATGGCAAGGATAGTACAGATTGTTTAGTGGAATCGAATTAATTAATCATTTCCTGAATGGGTTTCCCTCTGAGAATTCTAGTGAGTGTGAGCTGTCTGTGGTTGATGGACTTGTCTGTCAAAGTTCATTTGAGTTTCATGCAGTTGGTGAGTGTGATGTACACAGAGGGATTATGGGGATAAAATCTAATGCTGTAGGTCCTGATGGAGTCTTTATTAGGTTTATAAAACTAATTATTCCGTTCGTCTTGAGTCCATTAACTCACATTATAAATCACTGTTTTACCACTTCTACGAAAATTACCAAGTCTATGAAAATTAGCGACTGTTGTGCCGGTTGCAAAAAAGGCATCTGCCGCTGCTCCTAGTGATTTTCGGCCCATTAGTTTGCTCTCATGTCTTTCTAAGTTGTGTGAGTCGCTTATGGCTGATCAGATATCTCGACACCTGAATGAGTTTAAGCTGCTGTCACCACTACAGTCTGCTTTTCGTAAGGGTCATAGCTGCTAGGGTCAGGGGAACCAGCCAGGTAAAGCATCTAATTGCCCCTCACTGGGAGGGGCTAGAGCGATCCTGGTGCGCATGCATGGCCTCGCATGGCCTCCCTGCTGCGGCAAAGATAACCATGGGACCATTAAGGCGACTGCACTACGAGCAAAGATAACGGTCCTGAGCGGGGACCCAAACAATAAATGAATACCAACAATACCAACAAAATAAACAAAGACGACGGTGCGATGAAGGACCCCTTCGGCAGGAGGTCTACTATTCAGAGGACCCCTCCTCCGGTAATAAGAAATACGGTGGTGCGGAGAAACACACTGGCAGACACCAGTGAGCTTCAGCGAGTGATGGGCATGAGGGCCGATCCGACGGCAATGGCGGTCATCCCTCCCGATGAGGTCATTGCCAAAGGCAAAATGGCGGTGCTGGAGTGGCACATTGAAGCACTCATAGCTTTCCTTGTGCCAAGGCACAATGTACATGCCGACATCAAGCGGAAGGCATCCAAAATCCGGGATGTCTGCTTGCAGGTCGTCGAGGAGCAAGACGCAGGTACGGCTGCGAGAGTGCCACAGCTGGTGCAAGCCGACAGGGCAGTCCAGACTGAAGGGCGGACAGAGAAGGTGGACAAGGAGGTGCAGGTTGGCGGCCCTCCTGTGGACAACCAAGGCAAAGCCGGTGCGTCTTCGCGGGCAGCCCTGCCCAGGCGAAGAGCTACGCGGCCGCAGTCGCAACGCCAAAGCGCCCCCGTGAGAAGGGGGATCCGGAGCAAGTAATTCCGACTAGCCGAGCGGTAGCTAAGAGGAGGAGGGGGGATGCCCCGACACTGGCGGCCGAGAAAACGGTAACCCGGCCAAAACCTAAGACCCATAAGCCTATGGCTGGAAAGGCGGAGGGTGCAAATGTTGAGTGGACCACAGTTCGTTCCAGATCCCAAGCGAAGTGGAAGGGCCCGAAGCCTAAGTCAGCGCGCCCCGATGCCATCGTCATCAGAAAAACTTGCACGGTGAGCTACGCGGACATCCTACGCACGATCAAGAGGGATCTGTCAGAGCTGGGAGAGAGCGTCCGCAGGATCCGAAAGACGGCTAAGGGTGAAATGCTGCTGGAGTTGAGCGTGGCGGCAGATCCAAAGACACACCAGTATCATGAGACGGTGGCGACTGTCCTGGGAACCAGTGTGGAAGTGCGTAAGCTCACGCAGGAAACCCTAGTGGAGGTAAAAGACCTGGAGAAAGTCACCACGGTGGAAGATTTCCACGAGGCGCTGTGTACAACCAATCTCTCGGAGAGACCTCCCGTGGATGAAATCAGGTCCCTCAGGAAAGCGTACGGTGGAACACAGATAGCGGTCATTAGTCTGTCGCCGCAGGCAGCCGCAGCCCTTCTGAAAGCTGGCAGGCTGAGAGTCGGATGGACCTCATGCCGGGTGCGCGAAAAGGTGACTCCCCTGCGTTGTCACAAATGTATGGAGTTCGGACACACCGCGCAGAAATGCGGTAGCAAGGACGAACGGCGCCACAAATGCTACAGATGCTGCACAGAGGGCCATAACGCACGGGAGTGCGACAAGACTCCCACCTGTGCCCTCTGTAAGGCCAGCGGCCGCAAGGATGTGGAGCATCCGACAGGATGCAGCTCATGCCCATCCTACAAGCGAGCCGCGGAGAAGAGGTCCAGGCGCAGGAGATGAGGTTGTTCCAACTCAATCTCAACCACTGCGAGGCTGCACAGGATCTCCTGGAGCAGGCCGTTAGGGAACAGATGGTCGATGTTGCAGTGCTTAGCGAGCCGTATAGGCGCAAGCACCAAGGAGTATGGGCCGAAGACACCACTGGTGGTGCCGCACTGTGGGTGTGCGGAACCAAGCCTATACAACTAAGCAACATAGAGAGAAGCGATTGCTACGTCAGAGAGACCATTGGAGGGACCACGGTGTACAGTTGCTACATACCGCCGAGCCTAACTGCGGACGAGTTCGAGTCAGTGGTAGACAGACTTGCTCTGGACGCGCAAGGCAGGAACCCCGAAGTGATTGCCGGCGACTTCACCGCATGGGCAACTGAATGGGGTTGCGCCCGAACCACACCGAGAGGTCATATCCTCATGGACGCGTTTGCGGCTCTTGACGTAGTCATCATGAACGCGGGAGAGGCGACTTTTGTGAGAGGAGAAGCCACATCTGTTATCGACATTACGTTCCTCAGCAGCGGTTTAGTCAGAGGAGCCAGGTAGATTGTGAGTTCCGCGTACACCCACAGCGACCACAATGCCATTTGCTTTGACGTGGAAAGGAATAAACAACGACGGAGGACAGGCCCGTTACCGAAAGGCGGGTGAGCGGACGCCCTCGACGACGGCGCACTCGAAGTCATGTTGGAGGACTTTGAGCTGCAAGGCAGTGAGTCGGAAATAGCGAACCAGTTAGCGAGCTAGCTAGAGAGCGCCTGCGATGTGGCGATGCCCAGGCGGGCCTATGGTGGAAACCATAAATCCGTTTATTGGTGGACGGACGCGATCGCCGACCTATGCAAGGAATGCCACGCAGCAAGGCGAAGGCACCAGCGTGCAATAGGCAACCCAGACTGCCTGCAACTGCGCCAGTTGTACAAAGAGGCTAAAAGAAGGCTGAAGACGGCCATAAAGGCGAGCAAGCGCAGAAGTTTCACCGAGGTATGTGCACAGGTTGAAGACAACCCGTGGGGCACGACATATAGGCTCGTGATGAAAAAGCTCCCCTGCTACAGGCAGCCTTGGGGCTGGCCAAACTTGCTCAAACGCATTGTGGGAGAGCCCTTCTCAGTGCAAAATTATGTGCTTGATCAGTTCTCTCCCGAGCTGGGCGAAGAAGTACCCAGTGTAATGACAGAAGAGGTGTTGCGGGCGGTTGGAAAATTTGGGGACCAGAAGGCACCTGGCCCAGATGGAATTCCCAACCGAGTGCTGAAAACCGCAGCTGCACTACACCCAGAAACACTGAGGTCACTTTACGAGGCCTGTCTTAGGGAAGGAGTCTTCCCGAAACGGTGGAAAAGGCAGCGGATGGTATTGATACCTAAAGCCGATAAGCCAGCAGAGGACACATCGGCCTACCGTCCCCTGTGCATGTTGGACACAGCAGGGAAGGTCCTGGAGCGGATTATCTGCGACCGGATCGACGAGGCGATAGTGAATGCTGGAGGACTGGCGAGGCACCAATATGGCTTCCGAAAGGCCAGATCCACCGTGGACGCCATTGACGAACTCGTCCAAACGGCGAAGGAGGCGATTCAGGGCCAGAGATGGAATGCGGGTGACAAGAGGTATTGCCTCGTGGTCACCCTCGACGCCAAGAACGCTTTTAACTCGGCCAGCTGGGCGCGCATAGCAGAAGCGCTGGCAGAGTTCAAAGTTCCCATCTATCTAAGGCGAATCATCACTAGTTATTTTAGCGACAGGATGCTATTATACGAGTCCGATAGAGGTGTAGAAACGTACAATATCACCGGAGGAGTTCCCCAGGGGTCTGTACTGGTGCCACTTCTCTGGAACGTTATGTACGATGGCATTCTCCGCATACGGGTGCCCGATTACGTTAAAATAATCGGATATGCGGACGACATAGCGCTAGTGATCACGGCGAAACACCTGGAGGAGGTAATAGCAGAGGCCAATCACACAGTGGCCACTGTTGGAAGATGGCTGGCGGATGTTGGACTGAAGCTGGCAGAGCACAAAACGGAGGCTATCCTTGTGCCACATCTCAAATACCTAGGCGTCTGGATTGACGCAAGACTGACGTTCAAGGAGCACTTTCGGCGATTAGGTGAGAAGGCAGCGCGGACCTGTTCCCAGCTCTGCCGGATAATACCAAACCCCGGAGGGCCACGGCACTGGAAAAGGCGGCTCATCTCAGGGGTCGTCAAATCCATCCTGTATGGAGCGCGCATATGGGCTGAGAAGTCGAGCGTAAAGGCCTACGTTCGCACCATAGAGGCGGCGTATAGGAGATGTGCGCTCCGCACGATCTCAGCACACAGTACTGTGTCTGCAGACGCCGCGCTGGTGCCGGTATGATCCCGCTGGACCTGCTGGCCAAGGAGGCGTGGAGCCTATACTACGGCGAAAGTACGCACGAGCTGAGTGCGGAAGATCGCGTAGCAGGCATTAAGCAAAGCACCATACAGGAGTGGCAAGCCCAATGGGATGCATCCGAAAAGGGCCGTTGGACGAGGAGGTTGATCCCTGATCTCCAACGCTGGATGGATAGGTCGCATGGCGAGGTGAACTATCACGTCACACAGCTGCTGACCGGGCACGGAGGTTTCCGGGCATACCTACACAGATTCCGGCTGGAGGAATCCCCATGCTGCGATAATTGTGGAGGCACGGAGCCCGAGGACGTGGAACATGTCCTTTTTTCATGTCCACGATACAGCGGTGCCAGAGCGGTACTGCAAAGAGTCTGCGGAGAACCTGTGATACCGGACAAGCTCGTACACTATATGCTCGAGTGCCCGGAGAAATGGGACGTGGTGTGTGACACCTCGGCCGCAATTATGCGAGACCTCCGCCACTTGGAGTGGCGGCGACGTTCAGGGAATCAATAGGAGGGGTCCGTTGACCAACCCACTCCCAGACGAAGTATTGCTTAACGGCTATGTACCGTCTGGGAGGCGTCTGAGGAGGTGTTTTTAGTGAGTAAGAGCCCCGCACTACTGGTGCGAGAGCGCCCAGTGTCTGTTTGCAGATTTCCACCTCCAAAACAATCAAAAAAAAAAAAAAGGTCATAGCTGCTCGACTGCTATGCTGAAAGTTGTTGATGATATTCGAATTTCATTTGATGATGACCAAGTAGCTCTACACTGTTTATTGGACTTTTCCAAGGCTTTCGATAGTGTCAGTCATAGACTATTATGTTTTAAGTTAAAGACTTATTTTGGTTTTTCTGGCAATGCCCTGCTGCTTATGACGAGCTAATTGAGTGGTAGATCTCAGCGTGTGAAGATTGGTGAAATCTTCTCTGATTGTAGGCCGGTTTTTTCTGGGTCCCACAGGGTTCAATTCTTGGACCACTGCTTTTCAGTATGTTCATCAATGACATTTTTTCATTTGACTGTAATGGAGTGATGCATGCTTATGCCGATGACATTCAGTTATATCTGTCACGCAGGGTACGCCTTATGGATGATCTGGTTTGTATACTTAATGAGGACCTTGATATTCTTAGTGGTTGGACTCGTAGCAATGATCTGTGTTTTAATCCGGCGAAATCTTTTTCAATACTTATTACTGAAATCCCTCCGATGTTTATTGCTGGTTGCCCCCTTACACTTGTTAACAAGACTGTTGTGGGTTCATCTGAGCTCGTCATTGACTTGCTCGGATCATATCAACCATGTGGTTTGCAGAATGTATATGACTCTGCGTTATTTGAGGATGTCTGCTCGATTTACTCCCGTTGAAACCAGGCGCAGGTTGGTTGTGCAAT
Source organism: Clusia tigrina (assembly GCA_920105625.2). Lineage (NCBI taxonomy): Eukaryota > Metazoa > Arthropoda > Insecta > Diptera > Clusiidae > Clusia > Clusia tigrina. Next base: position 47,681,122 of record OV050031.1, on the reverse strand, counting down.
TGCTTGTGCCTACTATTACCTACTCTGAGGTGGTGTATAGTGGTTTGGATTCTCGGTCTTTACATAAGCTGCGAGTGGCATTCAAAAATGCTACTCGTTATGTGTACGGCTTGCGCAAACTTGACCATATCTCATCTTGGAGTAAAACGGTTCTGGGTAGCGATATTGAGAGCTATTTAAAGGCAAGAAATTGTATATTTATGCATAAATTAATATACTCTAAGGCTCCGCTATACCTTTATGACAAGTAGCGCTTCAGCCAGTCGAATCGTTGCAATAATCTCATTATACCGAGGTTTACGTTCCGAAACTCGGCTAGAATGTTTTTCGTTGGGACCACTAGACTATGGAACTCATTACCTAATGATTTAAAAAATATTGTGAGTCACAACAACTTCAAGCATCTTATTTATCTTTATTTTCGTTGTAGCTCCTGACGCTTTATTTCTTCTCTTTTCCTTTCAAGTTCTACTACCCTCTTTCTTTTTTATTTTTTATATATTTTTCTTGTTTCTTGTTATATTTGTTTGTTGTTTTCTAAATAATTGTCAATAGTATTAATTTTAATTTTAATTTTAGCTTTAAGTTTTTAATTTAAGTTACAATTGTGGCTAAGTTAAATATACAGCATAAGTTTTTAAAACTTATTGTATGATTAAATAAATTAAGTTAAATTAAATTATTTCCCAAACGAATCTCTGTTGCTACAGGTCCCAGAATTCTTTCTACCTTATATGCACTTAGCCATTTTTGGGAAAACTTATTATTTATAGATATTACTGATACGCAGTAACACGACTTCTCCGGATATAACTTGCAACTTGCCATGAAAATGGCAGGACTGCCATTTTCGCTTTCATTTCGCTAATGAAAATCCTTGTTACTGTGGTGGCCTCTGCAACCTGCATGGCAACCGCTATGAAATACAGTGACAACTCAATTGCCTGTTTTTGTGCTGTTGTGTGAACAGCAGCTATCCGCAGAATTACCCTATCTTAATCAGCGTTTGGTCTTCCAAAGGTGGGTTTGGCCTCTGCCCATGGTGAATTTTTCTTTGCTTTGTCTTCCAGGTTGGCTATGGCCTCCTGAACTTTTAGCACCGTATTCTTATACGTATCTAGGAGCTCTATCTGTATGTGTGTCTGTATATTATCCAATCTAAAGAGACTAATCATCAATCCATCGTATATAAACTGATATTTTTGTCTCTTTTCCTGTCGTTAAACGCCTCTACTCTGGCTTTCAGGAATTTTAATTCTGTTTGTACCATTTCTATATCTACACATGCTTCTGTTGATTGTTTCGTGTTATCTTGTGAAACTATTTTTTCCTCTCGTTCATTTATCTTCAACCTCCCCTTCTGGCCGGCATTTTTTTTCTTAACTGACTAGTTCTGGCGTTTCTGTTGACGATACTCAGACCCTCGTCTGCTTAGTGCAGCTGCATTTAAATTCGCCTTTCCCGGCTTGTATACAATGTCGGATGTATTCTCAGACAGTTTGTGCCTGAACAGTACCAGTCTGCACGTCTGGTCCTTCAAATTAAAGATGCCCTTTATTGGTTGATGGTCGGTAAATATTCTAAATTTTCTCCCGGGGAGATATGATCTGAAGTTATGAGTTATAGCGAGCATTTCCCTCCCTAGAGTAGATTGCCGTTTTTCAGTATCATTCAGCGCCCTGCTAGCAATACCTACGGGGTCATCGTGACCTTCTTGATCTTGCGATAATACTGTTCCTAACGCATCACCACTGGCATCTGTTGTCATTTTGAAAGGTTCGCCAAAATCTGTGTAAGCCAGGATAGGTGGTGTGCCAACTTCATCTTTTCGAATCCATTCTGACATGACACTGTCCACTCAAATTTAGTGTCTTTGTTCTATAATTGGTTTATAGGTAGTATCATCTGCCATATTTTTCACGAACTTCCTATAATAGTTCACTAAACCTAGGAAAGCCTGCACCTCTTACTTATTCTTGGGTTCAGCAATTTTATTCCGCACTCAATATTTCCCAGATCAAGAAGTGCACCTTTTTCTGTTCGCTTATGTCCTAAATACACTACTTCCCGTCGTAAAAATTACATTTCTTGGTTTTTCATTTGAGACCATGTTTCCTCAGCCGGTCCAAAATGTTACTTAATCTATTATTGTGGTCTGCCAAGTTTCTTCCGTATACCACTATATATTCCAAATATACGAAACTATCCAGACCTTGTAAACCTGTTAGAATACTATTCATCAGTTTTTGGAAAGTTGCTGTTGCACCAGTGGATCCGAAAGGCATTCGTTTAAACTTAAAATGGCCCAGTGAAGGCTGAATGCAGTTTCCTGTCTCACTCGCCAAATCTAATGTAAAAAAATATCTACAATGCTTTAGCATGACACTGTTTCGTTTTCTGAGATCGACTACCAGTCTTCATTTTTTAGTGTTCTCTGCTGACTGTTTAGGTACCAATAACATAGGTGAATTCCAGGGAGAATTACTTGGAATTCTTATGGCTTCCTACAACAGTTTGTGCACTTGTCGATATATTTCTTCCCGAAGTGCTTCTGGAGTTCTATATTGTCTCTAATTTATTGGCATTTGGACTTCCGCAATCAGAATTGTATGCTCTAATGTAGGCCCGAATGGCATCCCCAACTAGTAGGAAGACATCGTTGTATTCCTCACATATTTTTGTTACAGAGTGTACCTTATCACTATTTAGTATACTCTCTGTTTCCTATTCTTTGAGCAACTTATTCATCCTGTCAATCTTATCTCGGGATTTTTTTTTATACTACACTACAAAAATAAAATACTTACAGTTTCCACTTTGCTCCTTTCGGCGCTCCTCCGTTTTGATGTTTGTGCCTTTTTCTTTATGTTATTGATGATGCTGCTGCTATTGTTGCTGATGATGCTACTTTTATTGTTGCAGATTTATATTTCCTGCTTCAGAATTTTTTTCCACTAATCCTGGGTTTCCTCCGAAATGGTTTTTGATGTTGCACCGAGGGACGCTAATTAACGAGTTAAAATTAGGAACGACAAGAGTTAAAACGTGGTAAAGTTCAGTTGTTAGAATCCTCTCTTTATTGAAAGATCACCTGTTTATATACTATTTACAATCAATATTATTTCCTAGTTGTCCATTGCTCTACTCTTTGGTTCACACATTCTGCAATTGTTTACCTATGAGGTTAATGACTGGTCCACTTTACGAAAGTGCTGATCGTGCATCAACAGAAGCTTGGGTAAATGGTAATAATAATTAAATAATTAAGAAAATAAAGAGACAATTTTTAAAAATGCAGGTACAGGTTTCAAAAAGGGGCATGCATGTAAAGCATCGGAGTGCAGTTTTTTCTCCTTTCCGGCCGATGTGACTGTTTTGAAAAAGTGGATAAGTTTCTACTTGTGAAAAAAAGGTTTGAATCCGAAGTGCAACTTCATTTGGATGGACCATTTTACAAGTGTTGACTTTGTAAATAGCTTGAAATATCGAATGGGTAAAATATAAATTATTTAAATTGCATTCGTATTGCTGAAATTGTACAATTCTTCTAGGACTCACTATGTTGAACCACGGTGCTCTGCCTGCAAAGCACTCCAGAAGAAAACTAGGATCAAAGTGTCTAGTATTACAATAAAGTAAAATAAAATTGAAAACAACAATCGCAACGGTTTAATGAAAAAAACAATGGTTGAAACTAAAGAAATAAATAATAAAAGAAATTTTGGCTAAAGTGTGTGAAACAAAGAAAAAATTATCAATCATTAATATGAATCATTCAGAGGCAACTTCATCCCCCTTGGGGACGAACACCATCAAAAACGCATCACCGAGCAATTGACATCACCGCATTAAGCAGCATCACAACAACCCAATACATGCATACCGATGATACAGCTGCTCAAAGAAGCGTCGAAGATTAAGGAGTACAGAGGAATTAAGGAGTACGACTTGTCGTCTTTCATTCAGGACGTGGAGACGATCCTCCCGCAGTATGTATTCCAACATTGCATTTTGAAGAAACTGCAGAGGCAGGCACTGCATATAGTCAGGAGGTTGGGGTAGGATCCCACGTGGAGGCACATCAAGTAGGAGCTGATAAGGAATTTCATTGTATCATCAGGCATTCAACAGAAAACATAGAAATGTAAGAGATTTTTTTTTTAACTTAAAAAATATATTAAATAAACTTAATTCTAAGTATGAAATTGATCTAAGTAAACGGGTGGAGTTTTCTCCGATTGTAAGCGAATCCATAATTTTAAGATCGTGTGTAAACGGTCTAAATGCAAATTTTAGTAGTATAATTCTCAGTAGAGGAAAAACTTCGCGAAAGTTACTACATTTTGCAAGAAATAGGAGTACTCCATTGTTCAGATAACGTTTGCAGGAATTTTGATAGCTGATACGTAAGGCAAGGTGACCATAATTCAGCTATGCCCCAGTTCAGACAGAATAACAATGCAAATCTCTTACCACTACATGATAAGCCATTTCGCAACAGTGCTGATTCAGGACAATTTCGTCGACAAAATAACCATTCAGGACAGTTTCACCAACTGAATTTTACTAATTCAGGTCAATTTCGACAACGACAAGATAATACGTAATCTACCCAAAACAGAACCAATAATCAAAATTACACTTATAATGGTAGGAACACTAGTCAAACACGCAATTGATCATTTTCAGGAAGATAATGAGGATGTAAATTTTCTCTTACCAGCCTTCGAACGAATTTACCGATAATCGAAATAACCATCAGTAACGAAAAAAAAGAACGGGGCACTCAGCTTAATGCTGAGTGCCCCGTTCTGTAGCGCAAGTATATAAGTTAACGTAACATATGCAAAAACTGCAATATAAATTAAAATGCAAGCCACTCAGTGCAATTGCACTTCATATTGCACCAGCGGTCACACGGTCTACCTGTGGTGGCATAATTGCACGCGCGGATCGGATGACACAATTATGCTAACGTAGCGTCTGGAGCAGTTCCGCCGGTGGGAACCGAAGCAACTGGAAGGAAGACACGCAGCGGCAGCATGATCACCCCAAGGCAGCGAGGTTAGTTCTAATTTGAAGTTATCTAAATAAAGACGTGCCAAGAGCACAATAAAAAATAAAAAATATTTTTTTTATTTTAAATCGATAAAATAATTTTACTTATATATATATATATATATATATATATATATATATATATATATATATATATATATATATATATATATATATATATATATATATATATATATATATATATATATATATATATATATATATATATATATATATATATATATATATATATATATATATATATATATATATATATATATATATATATATATATATATATATATATATATATATATATATATATATATATATATATATATATATATACTCGTATATGCTTGCTTATTTTGAAGCGATGAAGGAAAGAAAAAAAGATTTTCTTTTGTTTTTATTTTAATTTTTTTATTTTTTTAAGTAATTGTTTTTATTTTTAAAAACTATAATACAATATAAAAATAATATCTTATTCTAAATAAATAGGCTGGAAAGAGAAAAGAGAAAAAAACATTAATAAATAAAAAGTCTGTAGAATTTAAAAAAAGAAAAAAACTCACATCTAAATGATGTACTTCGCAGTACTCACTGAGTTTTTCAGCTAAAACCTCTATCTCCTCCCGAAGGGAGATATTGAGATTATTCTCATTTATTTGAATCAGCTGCTCCATTTCATTCTCTATGCTGGGTTGATCCCAGCACACCTCCCGGAAGCGTTCGAGAAATACCCTTGCAGTTATCAAATATTCTGATAATGTCTCTAGATCCATTTCTTCTTTTGAAACGTGGAGAAGAATATAACTCGCCAGCATTTTATACAAAAAAATGATTTTATAATTCAAGCGAATGCGACATTTATTAAAAAATGTTTCTTTCTTATTTTCTGTTCTGTTATCGAAGAACAAAATTGAAAATAGCCTCCCACCCACAGTAAAATAATTATGCGACATTGTAATAAATTTTCAGTAAATGAAAAAAGAAATAAATGCAATAGCCCTCATTCCTTTATAAAAATTTGCTGTTCTTTTATCTGAGAAACAAAAAAAAAATGCAATAACCTCCAATCCACAATAAAATAATTATGCATCATCATCTAGTACATTTATTTTATTTCTCACATTTGAAATTACAATTTTTACATTTAGTTACATTGAAAATATTATAATAAATTTGCATTAGTTCTTTTGCTTCTTCTTCTCAAATTTTTCGCATAAATCGACTATCATAACATTTGCAAGTTTCGGGTCCACTATTGTGTTCTGTTCCATCTTCTTTTATCCATTCACAGTTCTCATAATGCTGTTATGTGTTCACTGTACTCTCATATGTAAAGTTTGCGAATAATCTTTGATATTCATTGTTCTGGTATTTATATTATTTGTTGCTCGATCAAACAAGGGGCTTGTTTCATGATTTCTTTCTCTTTCATTCGAGTTTATTATATCTCTATCATTCTCTCCATTATACTCAAAACAATAAATGTTGAGGGTTTTATAATGATAATTACTATAATAGGTACACCTGATTCTTATTTCACAATTTTCATCGTATTTTAAATTGAAATGACGGAAAAATACTTTAGAACTCTCAATAATACCTCAAATATTAATTTCTTTTCCAATTTAAATCCCTTCTAAAAGCTTCAATTGCATCGTTTATGCTGTACTTGGCTTCAGAATTATCCGATGGTAACTTAATATTATTTCTTAATGTTGTTGTTTCATTTTCCAATTGAATTGATAAATGTATTCTAATATCTATTGAATTATTGGGAAGTTTTATATTAAAATTTATGTATTTACTTTTAGGATCTATATTATTAATATTATAACTTTTGACACTATTAACAAATAAAAATATAAATATTATTAAAATAGAGGTGTCCATCTTGCTTTTCCTTTGAGATTATTATGAAAACTATTACTGTTTCCCTATACGATATTCATTTTATATGTTTGAGTATAGTTTTTTACATCAATTATATTAATATGTTGTAATTTATGGTTCACATCTGGAGTGAGAACCTTTTAAATGTCCCCATTACTTAAAATTCGTTCAACTTCATATTCACGATATTCATAACAACTTATTTTTAGTTGTTTTTTCTCTTATATAACATCGTATGTACAACGAATAGGTATATCAAAATTAGCATATTCAAGTTTAAAATGATAAAATGATTCCTTTGCCTCCAGTATACCACCTATCTTTGTTTCTTTTTTAATTAAATGCTTTCGAAACGCTTCTATAGCGTCATCCACTGTAAAATATTTTGGTGGAGTTCCTTCTGTTGTTATTTGAAAAATAGGTGAAGTTGTTGTTGTTGTTGAAAATGTATCATTTTTATCGATTTGATCTAATTGATAATCATAATCTAAATTATTTAGTGGTTTACTTTTTTCCATCAGTTTAAATGATATATTAATTTTTAGAATATCATTATTAGGAAGTGTAAGATTAAATGCTACACTTTTTGAGCTTGATTCTATCAGAGGAGTATTACTAATAGATAGTGATAGTGGATTTCCAATCACCACTTTTAAAAATACAAATAAAAATAATAATGTTAATTTCATTTTCTCCTGTGTATTTGTTGTATGTGACTGCGATGGTGTTTAAAGATATAATGAAAAAAAATACTAGCGATTATTGTCTATAATACCAAAAAAAATGAACATAAATCAAATTTTCTTTTTATTTTCATTTTATTTTAAAAAATTTTTATACTTCGTTTGTAAGGGGAACATATTGCAACATTTTATCATGTATAATTAAACAATATGCAGATGTATTATTTGGTATGTTTGTTGATGTTTTGAATTCAATCCGAATATCGATTGGTCCATTTTTGGTAGTTTCATTTTGATGACTTACATCTAAGACAATTATTGGCGCATTTGATGAAAATTCTTCTCGTGTTAATAGAGGCTGTAAATCGCGTGAATAATAACTTTGTTGAAACTTCAAGTACATATCATATAATTAAGCAAAATGATTTCGATTAAATTTAAGATTTAGATCATCATAAGAATGGTTATTTAGTTTAAAAATATTTCATTTATTTATTAAATAATAGTAATAGTAAATAGTTTATTGAAATGTATTTTAAATGAAAGTTTTAAAAAAAAAAAGTATAAATGATATTTAATGAAATTGAAGCGCTTTTATAATTTGCACGTCGTGTCGTCTTTGCATCGTAACTTCAACTAACTTCAGTTTTCTCTCTTTGGCTCATCTTAGACTAATTCCCACATCTCGGCCCTCCTGCTAGGCTGTTGAATAAAATTTATCATCGTCGACCTCATTCGGCCAAGGTTTCATAAACTCAGCACAAGTTGTAGTACGTCTAGGGCCTTCACAATCGCCAACTTTTATTACGTCGTACGTGTCTTTGGGTTTAACTTTGCAAATTTTATATGGTCCTAAATATTTGGGTTTGTGTTTAAGACCTCCTCCTAACTGAGTTCTCTTAATTGTGACAAGATCTTCTAGCTTATACTGATTTGCTGGTTTACGACGACAGTCAAACGCTTTTTTATTTTCAGTTTGAACTGCAGAAATTTGTTGCTTTGCTGCTTGCCTAATTTCATTTCGCTTTTCGTCATGACTCGCCATTAGCTCTTGCTCAATAAGTTCTCTTAGTCGAATATCTGCTTTGGTTTTCATCTTTGTACCTGTTAACATTTCGAATGGTGTGGTACTTATACTTCGATGATAAGTAGAGTTAATTAACTGCTGCACATCTCCAACGAATTTGTACCATTTAGATGGATCGTCGATGCTAAGCTTTGATAATACCGAGATGATAACGCTGTTTAGTCTTTCGATTTGTCCGTTCGCACGAGGCAGACCAGTCGTGATTTTTATATGATCAAACTCTTCTTCTTCGCAGTAATTTTTAAAATCTTCACTAGTAAAAGCTGACCCACGATCGGATATAATTCGTAACGGGTTTCCAAAAATTAAACTTTGCAATTGCAATTTCATGATGGCATCTTTAGCGGATGTACTTTTTGTGGGATACAGCCAACAAAATTTTGTAAATCCATCAATAACGGCAAATATGTGTTGATACATTTTACTTGTAGTTTCAAGCGGACCAAGGTAATCAATATGATACGTATGTAAAGGTGTGTCTTCTTTATGCAATGGATGTAACTCACCTTCTTGTTTTCCTCGTTTCCGATTGATTATTATACATGAAAATGAAATACAATTTGATATGTGTCTTTGTATTTTTTCTTCCAACTTCGGAATGAAGTATTCGGTACAAACTAACTCTTTAGTTTTTTTCGTCGAAAAATGACCTCTATCGTGAGCTCTTCGAATAATTTCACCTTGCATGCCTTTTGGTATAACTAGCAATTCGCGATCATCAAGAATTTTGTAAAGAATATCAGATTTCAGAAAATAATCATGGTATGTTGTTTTTTCTTTCAAAATATCTTTAATAACTTGAAGGTCCTCGTCTTGTGTTTGTAGAAATTTTATCTTAAGAATAAGATTATCTTCTTCAATTATCATAATTGGTGCTCGACTTAGTGCGTCGACATGGCGCATCTGTGTTCCAGGCCGATGCTCCACAACATAGTCGTATTCTTGTAAAAAAAAGTATCCAGCGAGCGACTCTCGTACACAGATCTTTTTTATCAAGCGTCTTGGTAAAAGCATTGCAATCTGTTACTAATTGGCGTACATTAGCTTTTTCTTGTTTTAGCGGACATTTTTTAGAAATATGTCCAAATTCGTTACAATGGAAACACTTAACACCTTTATCTTTATCCTTGCAATCGGTGGACTTGTGACTTTAGCACCACAGTTGTAGCAAGAAATTTCCGTTTTCTCACCTTTAACAATCAGTTTCTTTGTATTTTGTTTGCTGTCAAATTTTTGTTCATTTCGTTCCGTCATAGTTTCATAGCATTTAATTTTTTCTTTGACTGTTTCAAATTATTTGCTCTGTACAGTATAGCCTTATTAACATTTAAATCTTTTATGCCATCAATGACGTACTGTATCAAAGCATCGTCTTCAATTTCAGCGCGCCCAGCCAACTCTTTCATTTTCAAAAAATATTCTTGCACACCTTCGCTTTTATTCATTTTTCTCTCCATCAACATTCTATGAATCTGTGCGCTATTGGCTGTCGTTGCATATTCTTCTAATAAAGCATTTTTCAACTTTATCCATGTCGTTAAGCCTCTTTCACCGTCAACGAATAATTTAGCCAGTCCCTTCAATGATTTTTTTGCAAAAACAAACTTCTGAAAATCGTCCCAATACATAATCGCTGCAGTTTCCTCAAACTCGCTAATCCATGCCTTTACGGGTAAATTGCTGTTGCCATCAAAAGATCTAATTGAGTCTTCAATGTCTCGAAAATTCATTGAAAATCGAGGCATGTTATACTGATGTGTATGAGCTACGTCATAATCGTCGTTATACAATTCTGCTCTGCTACCACCTTCGTTCTTCTTCATATGATTTTTTACCATTTCTTGTTGTTTAATTTTTTCTGCTTCAATCTTTGCGTCGTTTGCTGCGTTGTCGCTGTTTGCACTAAGCATCGTTCTTTGATCATCATCATCATCATCGTTATCGTCGTTATCGTCATCGTCGTCGTCGTCAAACTTATTAGCACTCAGCAACATTCCTTTACGCAAATTTTTAAAGATGTGTAAGCACAAATCATCAACGTCGTAGTTCAAACCCAACAAGTTGCAAATAGACACCAAATCTGCGGCAGCTAAACCCTTTTTGACGTACTCTAACTTCATTTGAAAGCCTTCATCGTTCTCGTCGTAATCAAAACCTTCAAAATCACGCAGACGCTGTCTGTTTGATCGCTCGCCATCATAGCCAAACACAAATTTATGAAAAGCAACAATAACATTACGTTTAGCCGTTGACAAATTGCTTTTAATTGTTTCAAATTCAATTAGCTTCGACATTTTTGTTGTTTCTTATACTCAGAGAATTCCAGAAACTTTGTTTTTATTTTGATTCTGCTTTATGCACTTATTTTTTTTAGACTGAGGCTCTCCGTTTTTCTCGGTTTTTTTGTTTTTATTTCTTTTTTGCTTTACACAAAAGGAATTCGCTTTTTTTTTATGTGGGAGAGTGTCTGCTTTTGTTTTTACACTTTTCTTTTTATTGCAGAATATAAAATTCGTCTCTTTCTTTCTCTATTTTATTTTCAACTGCGTATTATTTCGATTGAGTCCCCAATTTATGGTTATTTAGTTTAAAAATAGTTCATTTATTTATTAAATAATAATAATAGTAAATAGTTTATTTAAATGTATTTTAAATGAAAGTTTTTTTTTTAAAAAGTATAAATGATATTTAATGAAATTTAAGTGCTTTTATAATTTGCACGTCGTGTCGTCTTTGCATCGTAACTTCAACTAAGTTCAGTTTTCTCTCTTTGGCTCACCTTAGGCTAATTCCCACATATGTAAGTATATATGTCAGAGTTCAGATATACTTTTATATCTGACAAATCACAATGCATGAACTTATTATTATTTCGAAACGCTAATAATAGAAAACGTGGTCTTTCATTTTCAGCAGCTAGTTTAACATTCCATAAAATATTTGTACTATTGTTAGGTAATGATGGATTATAATATATATCCCAACTCCTAAATGAAATATTTAATGGTTGTTGACTCTTAATTACTTTTAACATTTCCAATTTATATTCATCACCAAGATGAACATGTTGAATTTTCCATGTAATACTTGTTATTGTTAATTTAAGTTTTTCATTTGCAGTGTTAGATGTAAAGACATTGCTGTCATTCATAGAACGTAACAAAATCAGTTCATGTTTAGAATTCATTATTATTTTATTAAAATCTTCGCAAATCCAAGCAGTAATTTTATTGGTACACAAAAATTGAAATAACCGCTAATAAGTGTAAGATTCTCAGAGATTGGCGCCCATCCTGCATTTCTTAGTGCACTACTTTCATCTTTATTCAAAGATACAAAGTTTTTTAATTCTGTAGTAATACCCAAATGTCGTGTTCGATCAATTTCTTCGATTTTCATCAAATAGATATGCCATACAATTATTAAAAAGTTTTACAGTATTAGAGATTGTATTATCTGCTGCTTTCATTACAAATCCCTCAATGTATAAAAAGCTTTCGCTTGGCAAAACACATAAATCTTGATTTTGAATTGCTATACGAATTTCATCATTATTTTGAAATGATTGTAAATATGATGTATAGCTATGGTATTTTTTTTAAATAATTGAATTATCAAACAATGGTTTCTGTAGTACATTGATTATATTACTAATTTTTTTTTTAATTGAAATCCTAAATTTTGAAGAAACTTCCTATTAGCTTCAGTGAGATTATTAGTTTTTGCTTGTTGTTTATATTTGGATTTCGCTTGATATTGATTTTTACAAAATGATATATCTTTTTATTCTTCTTCTTTACCGTTGTCTTCTGTTGCTGCTAGTGAAATGAATGATAAATCATTTTGTAACTGATTTTTATTGAAGATAATCATTATTTTAAAGGTTTTAAATGCAATCTTATTGTTATTTTTTCTTCGCGAAAATTTATTAAATTACCGTCTTGATCAACAACTTTCAAAACAATAAGATTTATTTCATTGGTATTTACAGGTAAATAAAGTGAAAACTGATGTAAAGTATGTGCTGATACACTATTTATATATGATCCAGTCACAATATTACAATCCACAACTATTGTGTTTATTTTTGTTATATCTATTGTTTTATCTGAATAATGTAGAATTCCCGGCTCCAATACTCTCTTACTAAACCCCAAAATTGAAATAAATTGGATCTATAGAGCTTTTGATTTCCGTTTTTAAGGTATTATAATTTGCTTGTATATCAAGAATTCCCTTTTGATTAAGTTGTTCATATTTTTCACTAACTACATCAGCTATATCAGATAATTCAGGAATCTCTATTTCATTATCACCAATATGAAATAGATTGTTTTCCACATCAACATTCGGAATTGAATGATATGTGTCTAAGCTTATTAAACCGCAAACATAATTTGAATTAAGTTGAATCGGTGGAAAATAATTTGCTACAAGTAATGAAGAATTTCCGGTTAGTGTTAATGTTATCGACATCTTAACGACTAGTAAGTAAATAAAGTGATGAAGGCATTGATAAATGGTTTTATATAGATGAATTGTTAAGATCAATCCAAGAATTATGTTCTGCTGAAAATCCTAACCACTTGACATAAGCCATATTCCTTCTCCTCTTTAGAACTCTTTCAACTAAAAATGGTTGAGGAAATTCGGTTTTCATTAATTCGAATCTATAAAACCCTCCTTTAATTTCATGACCTTGATAGTCTTCTAAAATATATGTAGTAGGGTTACTATTTTGTATAGCTTTAATTCTAAAAATTTCCGTTGTCCAGTTTGGTGTGTAGCCTTTTTCGAATACATGCTTATATTTACTAACTCGAACATATTCAGCAACTTTAAATTTGGGTTTATTAAAAACTTTTAAATTGTTATAGACTGTATCCAATAGAAATTTTTCATTTGAAGAATTCACTTCATTAGGTGTCATTTTTATAGTCCTATGAAATGTATTATTATATTTATCAATAAGTTCTTGATATTTTTCAATCCATTGAAATTTTCCTCGATAACTAAACTCTTTCCACATCATTCCCTTTAATGTTCTATTAAATCGTTCTACTATGGATGCCTTTAGAACACTATATGTTGAATAGTGATTACTGTGATTGCTTTGCATCAGATGGTGAAAATGATTATTGAAAAATTCTTTTCCATCATCTGTTTGTAAATTTTTTGGTATTCGATGATTGATATTAAAAATGCTTTTCATTGCCTTTGTTACGTTTAGAGCAGTTTTATTTTTCAATGCTACACCCCAGGCTTTTTTCGAAAAGGTATCTATTACTGTTAAAAGATAGCGAAATTTTTTATTAGTAGCTTCATAATTCCCCATTTCAACTAAATCTGCTTGCCATAAGTCATCAATTCCTTTCATGATAACTCGTCTTCTTTTAAAATTTTTTCGTGCTTGTTTGTGTAGTTCGTTGACTATTTCTCTTTTTTTCATTTCCACATTGTCCATGTTCGAGGCTGTTTCCATATTATCTGTAAGTGAATGTATGTATGTCTTATTTTATATACTTTGAGAAAATAAAACCTTTATTTCAAAATTAAATAGCTGGTTGTTCAAGTTTGATTCGCTTAACATCTTCATTGTCTTTATCAAGATATTTATATAAGTAGTTTTCAATCTGAGTAAGTCTTTCTTCAATTTTATTTGCAAATTCTTTATTTGCACTAAATAATCGTTCATTAATTGCTTTTTCAATTAGATTCGTATCCTCTTTAGCATCGTTATCAAAAATTGCATACAATTTTTTTATATCACTCCTAGTAATTTTCATTTGTCTATCATATTCGGTTTTGAATTCTTCTAATTTTGTTCTTAGAAGCCAATTCTTTTTAACAAGATATGCTTTAGTAACTGCATCATTAACATCACTAGGTTCACTCAGATTAGTAATTCTTTTCTTATTAACATTTAAATGTTGATTATCTATGCTTATACCAAGTGTTTTAGTTATAATTGTTTTTAATTTTGAATCGTTAAATCGTTGATTAACTGAACTTTCTCCAAATTTATTTATGAAACTCATTTTGTGACTTACGAGCACAGCTCCGTCTTGTTTTTAATTTTGATTTTACAGAATTATATTAGCTTCTTTCAGTTCTTCGATAATAGAAATTATTTCGTTTTGGTGATTATTATGTCCTACGCTTTCTGATGATAGAAGCAAACGTAATCTGTCGACTAATTCATTAGGATCATCCCAACATATACATATAGTTCAGCTTACGATTGATTAATGATTTTAGTCCGCTTCCTGTCGTTAAAGCGTTTATTTTTGAATTAAACAATTTTTTAATTATACACCGATATTTAAATGTTTTTGTACCTTTAATTTGTGCATTTGCTTGATAATGTCGTTTGTGTGTATTTGTATTAATTAAAATTTGTTTATAATTTTTTAGGTCATTTTTAGAGTAATTTAGAGGTTTGGTGTGAAATAATAATTCAAATAACCCCGGTGTCATTTTCCATCTTTTACCACCAACATTAATAGAGTTATCAGTATTAAATTTTAATTTCTTATATCCATACCGCCATCTTCCTTTATCATCAACATTAACACCATATAGTGTATCTAACTTTTTACCATCTTTGAGTAGTTCTAAATTTTTTAATAGTTTATTTGAATTAGTGATACCACTATCATACAATTTAATTCGTTTTCTATCATTATTTAATTGTCCCTTACTTTTTCGTTTCGAAAACAAATGATTTAATTTTATCCGTTTCTTGTCATCATAGTTAAAATCATTTAATTTTGTATTAATTTTTCGTTTTCGCTTCACTTTTGTTTGTGTTGCAGTTGTCGATTGTGATGTTTAGGGCAACCAAAAAATTGCACGAGCAAGTTTTTTTTAAACACAGATATGACAAAGTTATTCAATTACAAACATGTTTTAGACATTTTTGAATGATTTGGGCTATATATGTTAGAGCCAATTTTTGCCAAATTTGCAATAAATGCAAATTTTTGCCAATTCTGGTAATAAATGCTAATTCTGGTAATAAAAGCTAATTTTTGCCAATCTTAGTTATGAACGCTACTTTGTACATGCATGTTAAAAAAGAACACAAATACAGTTGATCAAAGAAGTCGAGGAAGCAATTGATAAAGGGCAATGTACGGAGATTAATAAGAAGCTTATATCAGTTTTATCTAAAAACAAAGGTTTCATTGAAATAAAAAAAATTGCAGCCCAAATTGAAGGAAAAAAGTTAATTCTCCTTGTCACAATGCCACATACACTATTTCCGAAACGCAGGCTTTTAAATATGCGCCTATTACGTCCGTAGATGTAGAGCGAACGTTTTCAATGTATAAGAGCCTATACCGTGAAAACAGGCACAGTTTTCTGTTCAATAATTTGGCGGAAATATTTGTTGTGTACTGCAATAACAACCTCACTTAATTTTTTAATTAAATTTTTATGCTTTGAAATGTTTACTATTGAAGTAATGTTCTTTTAGTTATACGCCTTTTTTCGTGGTTTTTTGTTTTAATGTTTTCTCGACTGAATGAGTAAAAGTGAATTATTGTCCCTTTTTTTGTTTTAAAAAATCAAATAAAAAATGAATAAAAATATAAATTTTAACTAAAAACTATTTATTTTAAATAACATTTTAAATGCCAATTTTAGTTGCCAGTTTTTAAGATTTTATGGCAAGTTTTTAGCGCTGAAAAACTATTTTTTAGTGCCATTTTTTGGTTGCCCTAGTGATGTTATTAAGGGATGTATAGTATTATGCAATACGAGTACATTCTCATCATCACTTTTTCTTTTTACTTGTTTATTCTCTATATTTCTTTCATAAGATTTCCTTTTCAATTGTTTGTATTTTTTTAGATTGTTTTCATATCTAGCGTCTGTTGATGTGCTAGCTATTTTCATTGGAAATGGTGCTTGTGATGTAATTAAAGGGACTACTGTATTAGGAACTACATTCTCTTTATCAGCATCCTTTGCACTTTTTACTCCTTTGTGTTCCGTAATTTTGGTATATCTTTTCTCTTTTCACATTTAATTTTCTTTTATTTGGTTTAAAATAATTATCTTTTAATTTTTTTAGTTTGTTTTCATATAAATTATTTTGTTTCATTCTTTTGAGTTTGTTTTGATCAAAATGAATTTTTTGTGATTTCTGACAATTTGCTAATGAATCATTATCATTTATGAAAGAAGCCATGTTATAATCTTCGTTTTTGTTATCATCATTATAATCATTAACATCATTATCATCATCATCTTCATCATCATCATTATCATAGTTTTCATCATAGACAGTCCTTGAAATATTTTTTTTATTTTTCAAGTTTCCAATTATTTCATTCAGAGGTTTTGTAATAAAAAATCTAATATTGCTATACCGAGAGTTAATCCAGTACCAAAAATTGGTGGATTTCTTCCATTAATTCCAGTTTTAACAGCGTTGTCTGCACTTGGTGGTTTAGCCTCTGGTGGATCAGCTATTGCAAAAGCTATAAATAATATAAAAAATGGAAAGGAACAACTAGCAGAGGCTACGCGTCACAATAGATACATGGAGACAATTGCTATGGGTAAAGGTTTGCATCTTAAACCATATACGAAGGGATTTGGACTTTATTACAATCAACATTCAAAAAACTTTTAAAGATCCTACCCAAATGACCACCAACAGATATAGATTTGAATAAATATGGAAAACAACTTAATCATTTTAGAGGTGTTTTTATGCGTGATTGTTTACCTAAAAAACCATTACCTCAAGAATGTGGTATTGTTAATTTAGATGACTCAAGCGGTCGTGGAACACATTGGGTAGCGTACTACAAAAATCACAACTATAAGGAATATTTTGATAGTTTTGGCGACTTACAACCACCACTTGAAATAGTTAATTATTTAAAAGTCCCTATTGAATATAATTATAAACAAAAACAAAATTCAATACTTTCAACTGTGGACATTTATGTTTAAAATTTCTTTTTCAAAAATACAATTTAAAATAAAAAATAAAAAACTAAGAAAATGTTTTATTTATTTAAGAAGGGAAGCTACTATTTTTTTCTCTTAAATCTTGTAAAAATGAATTTGAAAAAAATCTTTTCAAACTCATGATAAATGCCATCTATGGTAAAACTATAGAGAATATCCGAAAGTATAGTATTCTCAAACTGATAACAAAATGGAAGGGTCGATATGGAGCAGAAGCTCTTATTTCCAAGCCGGCATTTAAAGCTTCAACCATATTCAATGAAAATCTTGTTGCTATAGAGCTAAACAAAACAGAAGTTTTCTTCAATAAGCCCATATATGTTGGTATGTGTATCCTCGATCTAGCTAAAACAACCATTTACGATTTTCATTATGGTTATATGCTTCCTGAATTTGGATCCAATTGTACTATTTGCTACACTGATACAGATTCTCTTATATATGAAGTCATTTGCCCCGACTTGTATCAAATCATTAAGCGTGATTGTGTTGAACGTTTTGATACAAGCGACTACCCTATTGGAAACAGATGGGATATCCCTCACGTAAATAAAAAAGTTCTGTGTCTCATGAAAGATGAGAATAATGGTCACATAATGACTGTATTTGTTGGTCTCAGATCAAAAATGTACGCAATACAGGTAGAGGGTAGGTTAGGCTACGTTAATGTGGCAGCCAGTTCAAGGACCAGCTCACTCAGACCACCATGGGTCCATTGTGATACCACCGCGCCACAACGCACCTCCGATTCACTCGTCGAACCATTTTGAAGCCCTAATAAAGCGCAGGATTTGTTTGATCTTCGCGCTAGACACCTCTGTAAGAGAGCTAAAAGCGTATTTGCCTAAAGAGCCCGCTCTGCTTCTGGCCAGAGCGGGGCAACTACAGAAGAGATGTTCCACAGTCTCCTCCTCCTCCTCATCCCCACAGCTTCTGCAGTATTCATGAGAGAATACTCCTAGCCTGAGAGCATATCTGCCGAAAAGCCAGTGACCAGTTATACATGCCACGACCTTAGAGATATTCTCTCTCGGCAGGGCAAGCAAGTCTCTAGTTTTCCTACTATTAAGTTCCGGCCACATTAGCCTAGTCGTTAAGCAAGTGCCCTCTTGTGCCCAAGACCCATTGGTCTCACGCACGACCCTATCCTTCAGCATCAGTTTACAGGTGGCAATAGGTATTCCAATTTCACATCAGTCCATGCCTAAAGGAAGGTTGGTACCCCGTCTGGCTAAGTCATCAGCCCTACAGTTTCCCGCAATATCTTTATGCCCCGGAAACCATATAAGGCGTACCTTGAAAGCGGTACTGATATCATTTAGGGCTGCTCGGCAGTCCTGAGCAACCTTTGATTTCAGTGCCACCGAATTCATTGACAAGATGGCCGCCTGGCTATCCGAGTAGATATTTATAATATTTCTTGTTACGGCATGTCTATTTAAGTAGACGGCTACCTCCTTTATGGCTAGGACCTCTGCTTGATAAACACTGCAGTGGCCGGGGAGACGGAGAGAAAGTTCCAGTCCCAATTCTTGTGAGAAAACTCCAAAACCGACTCTATCGTCAAGTTTGGATCCGTCAGTGTAGAAATTAAGTTCCCCCTTCTCCATGGCATTGGTGTTTGCCACTCTCTTCTAGACGGAATATATGTCTGGAAGTGCCTATCGAAGTTGAGATTAGGTATAGAGTGGTCAATGTGTTGGACAGAGCTACTCCAGGTATGCGCAATAGTCGAGTGACCAATCTGCCGATCATGCCATAACGCCGCACATTTCAGCCTTAGTGCTGATGTGGCGGCCACTTGTTTCCCTACCAGCTCTAATGTAGGTAGGTTGAGTATTACTTCTAAAGCTTTAGTAGGCGTGGTCCTTAAGGCACCAGAGATACATAAAAAAGCCGTTCTTTGGACCTTGCTCAGAAGCTTCAAATAGCTTTGTTTCTGAGTGGCTGGCCACCATACCAGTATTCCATATAGCAATATGGGTCTGACCACCGAAATGTATTGCCAGTGCATAATCGGTGGGGATAGCCCCCACCTGATTCCGACCGCTTTTTTACATGTGTACAAAGCAATATTGGCCTTCCTGACTCTTTCTTCAATATTGGGTTTCCAGGTAAGTTTTCTATCTAGTACTAGTTCCAAATATCTAACTGTCTCCTTCATCGGAATTTCCACACCTTTGTATATTAGCGGGGAGACCTCAGGAGATCTATTTTTCTTAGAAAAGAGGATTAATTCCATTTTCTCAGGGTTTAACCCTAATCCCCTTCTTCCCGTCCAACCAGTAAGCGTGGCCATGCTAGAGCGCAAAATATCCATAAGAGTGTTTGGATATTTCCCTCTGATCACAATTGCCAAGTCATCAGCGTAGTCGACGACATGGCAACCCTCCCTCTCTAAGGCTAGCAGTAATGAATTTACCGCCAAATTCCAGAGCAGGGGGGAGAGGACTCCTCCCTGAGGAGTGCCTCTGCAGACCTGTCTGCTTAAGGTGTGGGAACCTAAGCTGGCAGTTACCCTTCTACTGACGAGTATCATTTCTACAATCGCTACCATATTAGGATCGACGCCCAGAGCTTCTAACGCTCCCGTAATGGCGTTCGCATTTATGTTGTTGGAAGCGCCTTCTATGTCAATGAACGCCGCTAGTGCGAAATCTTTCTGCTGGATGGCTTTTTCCACTGTACCAATAAGTACGTGTAACACCGTCTCTGTCGATTTACCCTTCGTGTATGCATGTTGTGCCGAGGAGATTCTACCAGTTGGTTCCCGTAAGTGTGCATCCATCACTCTCTCCAGTGTTTTTAGGAGGAAAGACGTGGGACTGATTGGTCTGAAGTCTTTAGGATTTACATGAGAGGACCTGCCTGCCTTGGGTATGAAGGAAACCTTCGTTTCTCTCCATCTCAGCGGAATATAGCCCATGTTTAGACAGCTTCTAATTGCAGTCACAACCCAGGGCGTCATTATGTCCCGTGATTGTTGCAGTTCAGCTGGATAGATTCCATCCGGACCCGGAGATTTATATGGACCAAAGGTGTTAATGGCCCACTGAACTTTCTCGACTGTAACTATCGCATTCCCTATCTCAGACTGCCTGCCCCTAGGTGTCGGGTTATCACCCTCCACTGTGCTACTGCCTGGAAAATGCGTATCTAAGAGAAGAGCCAAAGATTCCTCGCTCGATTCACTCCACACATCACCCGGACCTTTGACGTAGCCCAGGTGGTGTGGTGTCCTCGCTAGGATTCTTCTTAGTCTAGCTGCTTCCGATGTTTCTTCCACTTCCCTACAATATTTTTGCCAGGACTGTCGCTGCGCAATTCTGATTGCTTTCTTGTATATTTTTAGCTCAGCCTTGTAGGCTTCCCAGTCTGCGGGCAGACCCGAAGTTTTAGACCTGTTAAATGGCCGCCTGTTGGACTTCCGGAGAAGGCCTAAATCCATTGACCACCAAGGTGGTTTTTCCTTGCCTCTCAGTTTTACAACCGGGCACCCGGCTGACAGTGAACTATTCAGGGCCGTGGTTACCTGATTGATCAGCCCGTCTAATTCCACAGGGTCTGTGGGATCAGACGGGGGATTTATTGGCAGCGAGGCCCTGAGAGTTTTCCTATACTTCCCCCAGTCCGTTCTCCGTATATTTCTAAAGGTCTTAACTGGAGCTCGTGGGAAGTTCACTTCGTATTCTATATAGCGATGGTCAGAGTAGGAATTTTCATTCGACACTCTCCATCTTTTTATATTGTTAGCGAAGTTATCGAAGATCAGGGTAATATCTAACACTTCCCTTCTATTTTGTGTTATAAACGTCGGCTCTGAGCCTAAATTTACCACACTAAGCTTATTCTCTATAATGAAGTCTAAAACTGACTCACCTCTTGCGTTAGTGTTTGAACTTCCCCACAAAGTGTTGTGTGCGTTTACGTCCTGGAGACAACCAAGTTCCTTTTGGCTGCGGCTGCCTCCATGACCAATGTCCGAACCTCCTCTGGTGGAGCGACCTTGTCGTGAGGCATATATGCGGAGGCTACCCAGAGACTGCTATTTTGCAGGTCAATGATTGCCGCCACCGTATCGCCATTACTTAACTGTGGGAGCAAAAATATGTTAATATTATCCTTTGCAACTATACAAGCACGAGGCTTACCTGTGCTCTGAGCGGCTATCATCTTGAAGCCTCTCATCTTCAAACCGCAGATTTTGTTGCCGCAGATCCACGGCTCTTAGATGAGGGCCACGTCAAAACCACTGAAACCCAGGCGGACCATCAAGTTCGCAGAGGCGAGTTTACAATGGTGGAGGTTGATTTGGATCAGCTTCATAAGAATCTGTCCTTCTTACCTCCACCATCGTAACGTCCGCGTCCTCCTCTTCTTCGGTGTAGTCAAGCAGGTCGTCCTCCTCAAAGAGCTGCCCGACCCCGGTCAGCTGCTCTGAGTCGGTCGACCTTTGGCTGCTGGACAACCCTTCTTCACCACCGCCAGCCTCGCTAGCCTTGTTACCCTCTATCTTCTCCGGCTCCAAAACTTGCTCGTCGCTCCGGTAGATCCGGACGGTCGCTTCAACGAACCCGAACCTGACTATCCCGTTTCTCTCTGCCAGTGAGGCAAGGGACTCAGCGTTGAGTATCAGCAACACCTGCCCCCTTCCTTCCACTGGCTCCTCGAGCTTCGCTACCTTACAGTTATGGGTTGGCAGCTCCCTGTTGCACGATCTAAAGATCGCTGCTATTCTCTCCGGTTCAGCTGGCTTAGCCAGACCCTGGCTCTGGGTCTGCTGGGAACTTCTTCCCTGCTGACGGCTTCTAGCTTGGCTCCCGGCCAGATCTCGCCAACCTTGCTTACCGCGATCTTGTAAAGGTTGGCTGACCTGCTGTCATGCATGCGATAAGTTTGGCCCTGCCCTGATACCAGCCCGCATCATGGCATAAAGGGGAGGGTTTTCCTCTAAGACTTGGAGGTAGACTTCGGCAATCGCTTGCTCCACCCACCTCCACTTCTCTTTGGGTATGACCCCTCCTCCTCCTTCCGGTCGATGATGGCCAGCATCTCACCCCCACCTTTGACAACGTCGCTGTAGGATGGGTATTTCTGGCCGCCGAGTTTTTGTCTTTTAGCGACCTCACCCGCCTCTTCAGCCGAACGTTGTCTCTTTGGGGCTGTACCCGCCGGTTTGCCCAAGCCGGATAGCACCCCCCTTGCCCACTCTACCGATTTGGCCTGCTCCTCAGTGAGCTGGTCTGTGGGTAGAGCCTCATGTTTGGCCATGACCCTCATGGCCGCTTTCCTATCATAATAGGCCTGCTTAGACGGACGGACGGGTTTAAACGCCCCCCCCCTGGCCTACCCGAGCAACCTTCTTTGAGCTGCTGGGCCCCTCTACTATCTGCTGCCGAAAGATCCCCGGGGTAGCCCCCCGCCCCCTGACCGCAGTCAGCGTTTGGGTTTTTACCACCTCCTCCGGGTTTCTTCCTTCAGCACCCCTTTGAAAGAGACGAGAGACCGGTTTTCCCAAGCCTCCCCGTCCCCTACTACCAGCACTCGTGTTAAGACTAGCCCTAACGCTTAAGCCCCTTCTGCCTCCTGCTGCTATCGATCTGTCTGCCACCCTTATATTAGCGGTAGACAGGATCGCCACTGTCGGTTTTTTGGGAGGACCGCCCTCCTTTGGTTTTGAAGTTTTAAATAGATTGAATGACATATGTGGTCCCACGAGTATCGGACAAGAGAGGTCCGCTCGCGCAGAGGTCCGTGTGCGCGAGTAAGGCTAGATAGAACCGGAGGACGCCAAGTATCCGGAGCACTGCGTTAGAGACTGGGCTATTTTTTTGACCTGGGCCCCCAGCCAGGCTGAGCATCGACACGGGTCGTATGACATCTTACTCCAACCCAGAGGTTTTTTATAGAGGTTTGCTCCTCCACACCCTGTATCCGGGGAGGTGTTTATTGACTCCTCAGTCTAGATCCGTAGTGTTCTGTTATAAATAGCAGGGTTACCTCGGGCAGGATGTGACTCTTCGCCACGCACTATCGGTCTAGATGGAATAGAGGCTAATGTTCCTAGAACTATAATCGCATATTCCCATCCTGCGAAAATTTACGTTGCAACGAAACTTATGCTTCAACGAAAACTGACGCTTCAACACCAGGTAGAGGGTAAAGATGATAAAAAAAAGTGTAAAGGTGTAAAAAGACATATAATAAAAAAATAGGATAACATTTGATGACTATGTTGATTGTCTGCAAAATAATATTGAAAAAGTAATCGAACAAAATTTAATTCAATCGCAGAAACATGAAGTTAACAGCATCACTCAAACTTGAATCCATTTGATGACAAACGATTTTTAGTGTCTGGTACTTGTAAATACAGCCTCGTTTGACTGTAGTGATGTATTCCTTATTGACGTCTCATACAGGTACTTGAACCAATATGAGACTAGGAATAATAATTTGATTGTTCAAGCACTTGAACCTGAACAATCCGTCGCTGAAATAAAAGACTTAGTTTTCTTGTTGCTAAAGAATCAAAGAGTGATTTGTTTATTGAAATTCATCGTCTTAAATAATAACTTATTGCTAACATCATCACTAATAATTAATAAGTACTAAAAGTAAATATCAGCAGAATATAACAGCAGCGCATAGCAGCATGTGCAAGTGCAATGAACATACGTTTCAATGCCACCCAAATGCTTATGTTGCATTTTTGGGAATGCACCTAATTCTTGTGCAGGTGTCATTTGAGCCACAATGCTACGGCACGCGCAGACTGCATATTCCTTGTTGTTGTTGTGGGTACAAACGTACGGATACATACAAATATACTTTGCATATTAAACATTATGTTACAGTTGAAGGTTGTGCGATTGATATTTATATGAATTCGTACATTCTCCCGCACGTTGACTGCGTCAACAACCTTAAAAAGTTGTATCAAATTTTGTTTCGTCTTCTGGTTCTTGCATCCTATTCCGCGGTAATGGCTGCGGTTTATGCTTTTATGCTTTTTTGATTGGATCTTCCAGATTGAATACATAATAAATAATATAATAAATAATACACACCAACCGATAGGGTAAGCGCTAAATACCCGACTGCAGAAAGGTGAACACCCATTGTTTGGACTTTGGACGGTAACTCCCAAACTCTTTCTGATAATTGACCTTGAATGGTGCTGAGATTGGATAATTGCATGTTGTAGTGTTCAATATTATTCGTGTAGTGTGATCGGTGCTGGTCTTGATCCATTTTGAGAATGTCAGTACCATTGGCCAAGCTGACATATGAGGTTTTTACTGAGCTTGAGAGAGTTTTATAGCCGTGAATTGTGATAAAACTGTGTTTCAGAACACAAGATGGTTGCAGCTTCAGCATTCCCGATCCTTCTAATGTTAATTGCAAGGTTTCACCATCACATACTGCACTCAAGCGAGTAGCAAACTTCAAGGCGTAGATCCACTCGTTCTTATGATCCATTTGAATACAGGTTGAATTGTCTTGAACTTCATGGTGGATGCAATCCCGTTGAGTATCATTGGCAAACAGTTTAACTTCACATGAACATACTTCAGACCCTCTATTGTGTATCAATTGGGTGTTGGCGCATAAGTATGTATATGGCTTCATCACTGTACAAGCCTCCAAATCAGCTAAACTCATGACAACGTATTGATCTCTGTGCGCGTTTATGGCTAGAAATCTGTTACAAGATTCTATTGTAGTCATTGTGCCATTTATTATGTTAGGAATTGGTACCATCCGATACAGTTCGAATCTTTCCTCTGCAATTAATGGCAATGAGATTCTAAAAATGGCATGCTTCTTTGTTAAACTGCCTTCTACCTTCATTAATTTGTACAGTTGCAGTGAGTCCTCTTGATTCACTGGTATTTGGAGGGATGTTGAAAGATGAGTTTCTATCTTGAGAATTTCTTCTTGTAGTTGAGTTGGTGATAGCAATAATGGGCTGATTTTGTTATGGTATGTATCTGTCATAACATTCAATATTGACGATTGGATTCTTTGCAAGTGAGATGTTATCATAATGAGTTGGAGGGTCAGAGTGATGAAATAATGAGTCAGCTTGGCTTGAAACTTTTCTCCTTCAATGTGATTTAAGGTTTTCATTATGTCATTGATTTGGTTGTCAAGATTATCAAATTTTCGTTTGACTTCTATTTGATCTTGTTTGATCACGTTGATAGTAGAATCAATCACTTGGTTTTTGAGCAGGACTAATAGATGGCCTTCATTTTCTTTCACTTGCTGAATGGTTTTTGACATTGTTTCTGCATATTCTGAGTCCAAAACACCAAACAATGAGTTTGCAATATTTCCCACTATATAAACAGCACCTCTTTTAGATCGATGGGGAAACAATATCTTGTTATCCATTTGTAATTCAGCTTCAACATGCTCGAAGTTCACAAGAGTATCATGACAAGTAAATGGTGGCAGCTTCTGACATAACTGTCATAAACTACTGATGCCCTTGGATAAAGTCGCAAGTTTCTGCCCAGTATGACTCTAGTTCATAGTACACTACAAGTTTCCATTCTGATCTCTCGAAATGTGCTGAACCTATTCCTTCGAAGTAAACACCCAATTCCGTGTTGAATTTGTTGTTAGCAATCTGCGAAAATCTTATTGGACCTCCCATGACAGTTGGTATGATGAGTAATCCCAGCAGTACTGTTGTGAGTCCCGTATGTCTTGCTTTTATTCGTTTTGTTGGTATTTCTACTTTTTCATCTTGATTCTCATGACTTGTTGGTTGGTCATGGATCCTATTATCATTTATGGGTAGTAGAGCTAATTTATGGATTGTACGTTTAGCTGTTCTAACATCAGCCACACTCGTACTGCTCCTTCATCACCCTTATACGTCCTTGTTATGCTTCCTAGTGGCCATTGAAGAACTGGAACATTGTCTTCCTTGATTATTACCATGTCCCCTTGGTTGATGTTATTGTGCTGATGTGTCCATTTGGTTTTAGATTGAAGCTCGCATAAATATTCGTGCGACCATCGTTTCCAAAACTCATTTTTGATGTGGGATACGAGTTTCCACCGGGTCAGCAAATTTGAAGTTGACGGGATGTTATTTACACCGACTTGCGTGTTGAGTGGTTCTCCTATTAAGAAGTGGCCTGGAGTCAGGGCGCCTAAGTCATTTGGATCGTTGGACATCTAACTTATTGGTCTTGAGTTGAGAATGGCTTCTATTTCAATAATGACTGCTTCCAGTTCTTCATAGGTTAGTGATGCTGTTGACACGCTCCTAACCAAAAGATGCTTCGCAGACTTCACTGCTGCTTCCCACAGACCTCCGAAATGAGGGGCTATTGGAGGAATAAAATTGAATTGTATTCCCTCTTTACCGCATTCTGTCTCAATTTTTGTTTTCCCTTCATCTGAATATATTGATGTAGTCAGTTCCGTAAGCTTGTTTTTGGCGCCAACGAAATTTGTCGCGTTGTCACAATATAAGTTTTGACAATTTCCACGTCGGCCAATGAAACGTTTCAGAGCGCCAATGAATGCTTCTGTCGTAAGATCGCTTACAAGTTCTAAATGGACAGCTTTAGTAACAAAACAGCAGAAAACGGATATGTATGCTTTGTGTGGTCTTTTCCCTCTAATTTTGTAATGCACCCAGAATGGTCCACAGTAGTCTACTCCAGAGTTAATGAATGGGCGTGCTGGTGTAGCTCGTGTTGCTGGCAGGTTTCTCATTAATTGGTTCAGCAACTGAGGCCTTGCCTTGGTGCATCGAATGCATTGCTGTACTGTTGATCTGGCCGATGATTTACCTTTTATGGGCCAGTACCTTTGCCTTATTATGGCCAGCAATGCTTGAGGTCCACAGTGTTTATTCTCGATGTGAGTCATCTCAAATAGAAGTTTTGCTAAGGGATCTGTTCAGTCACACTGAACAGATCAACAATTGCACTTTATGTTTATTTTTTATCAGTACAGCGAAAATGCACCATTGACAAAAACCAGCACACGCAAAACCAAAATTTCATATTATCAAGGCCAACACTTGTTTGTTGAACTCTTTTCCCTTCAAAGTAGCTGCCCAGTGCATTGACTTAGGCTATCATATTTCACTTGGTTGCAATGTGCGCTAAATTATGTATGGGAATGATATAATGATGTTGGCTCGTGTTTGACTATTGACAACGGTGCAGTTTTGTCCGTCACTTTATTGTTAATTATATTTGAACAAATCTGAATAAAATTTATATAAATAATTGTACAAGTCCAATAAAGATTCAGAATCACCTTAATTGCCTAAGTATTCTCAATTAAAGTTATACGGTTTCAAGTGAACTATAATATTTCAACATGTTCTTGGTTTATGTACCAAGGAGCTATCTTCAACATTTGAGCTTAACTGCCTAAGAGTTCTCTATTACAGTTATACGGTTTCAAGTGACCTATAACATTTCAACAAGCTCTTGGTTTATGTACCAAGGAGCTGACTTCAACATTTGGTGACCCCGACAATTCAATTGAACAACGTCAATCATCTGACATCATGGCTACCTTCGGCAAGCTAGTGGCACTCCAGAAAGAAACTGGGGAGGAAATTCATGGAATCATTAAGAATTTCAGAAAGGACCCAGCTGACAGGAAGACAACCGCTACATATTTCAAGGATCGTTTGTGGCGCCTGAACACTGCATGCGACAACTTTGAAGGAAGAGATAGCAAGCTGAGGACATTAACTGATCAGCCCTTGAATCATGAATACTTCGCATCGACCTATTACGAACAAATCAACAAAATTATCACTGCCCATGTGCAGCTCTTCAATGACGAAATACAAAAACTCGAAGCACTGACTACAACACGATACTTAGGTCATGCTAAGACATCAGCGGACTCAGCACAGCAACCTGGGATCAGCAACACTAAACGCATTAATGATGTCACTACAACGACTTCTTTCTGGAATCTCAACAATCGCTGAGGACCAATCACGCCAATTCTTTGAAGAAAACATTGCGCGACTTAAAAGATTGTGGAACGAAATTGAAACCACAAACTTCAAAGTATGGGAAGAGTCCCCAGCACCGGAAGAGGAGGGCTACGATTTCAATGTCTATCTCGAGATGGAACACCAGGTGCATTGCCGGCTAATAGAGCTTTCCACAAAATCAGGAAAAAGGGAACTTCCAGAAGTAGTTGAGCAACAAGCCTTCCGGTTACCACAAATCACCATACCCAAATTTGATGGTGATTACTTAAAATGGAACCAATTCTACGACATACAGAAATGGTTCATAAATCGCCAATTTCACCAGTTCAAAAAATGTGGTACTTGAAGGCCAATTTGGCAGGAGAAGCTGAGCGGGTAATCAGGCATCTCACATTGACTCAATACAATTATGAAACAGCATGGAAATTGCTCCAGGAGAGGTACAACAACAAGAGAGTGCTAACTTCCACTTTGATTAAGCGAATACTAGGACATCCAAGTCTCTCATCTGACACAGCATCGTCGACAACTATAAAAAATCTCCACGATGCTGTACGCGAAAGTCTGCTGGCGCTCGAAAACCTAGGCGTATCTACGTTATCTTGGGATCCATTGCTGCTACATCTTCTCATCAAAAAACTAGATCGCCAAAGCCATATATTATATGAGCAATCATTGGAAAGTCCTAAGCAGCTACAAACTATTGATGACTTCCTGCACTTCCTCGAGAACCGGTTTCAATCTTTAGAGGCTCTCGGGGGGAGGGAAAGACAAAACGCATCAAGAGCTATAGCATCGGTAGCAACAGCTTCCACTTGCAGCTATTGTCGGGCAAGGACAACCCCCTGTACTATTGCAAGGGATTCCTGCAATTATCTTCGGTAAATCGATTGAATTGGGCTAAAAAACAAAGGCTCTGTTTCAATTGCCTTAAAAATGATCACACTTTACGAGACTGCAAATCTCGGAGCTGCACCAAGTGTAACAAAAAGCACAATTCATTGTTACATTTGGAATCGAAGGATCCACTGCCAACAAATAGCAAGATCAAATCAACAATCCAGAACAGAAACTAAATTGACTGCAACCAATTCTTCGGTAACATTAGCTGCAGCTAACACCTTGGCGGCCTGCCAGGGCCATGTCTTATTAGCAACAGCTAAAGTCAAAATCACAGCAAATAACGGACAATCTGGTGTTTTCAGGGCAATCTTGGATTCTGGGTCTCAGATCAACCTAGTAACTGAACGACTCATTAAGAAATTGACTATTGCTCCAACCAAGGCTGCGTTAAGCATTGAAGGCATTGGTCAAAGAGTGAAGACTGCAACTCAACGAGTCAACGTGAAACTACAATCAAGAACAGGCCATTTCGAAACCAGACTAGAGGCTTTTGTACTACAAACAATCATTCCAGCTCAACCAGCTCAACAAATAGATGTCTCATCATGGTCGATTCCTGAAAACATACAATTAGCTGACCCGGAATTTAACCAACCAGGAAAAATCGATGTTCTCCTGGGTGCTGAGTTCTACTTCAGCTCAATGGCAACGGGCCAAATCCAACTATCCGCTGATCTACCAGTGCTACAAAATACTTCTCTGGGCTGGATCGTAGGTGGAAAGAGCAAGGGTGGGTCGACAAGCACGGTAACTTGCGCGGTTTACAGTGAGGACGAAGTATCAACCAACGAATTGATAATGCAATTTTGGAAGCTTGATGACGCCAAGGAAGCTAATGATAATCTGACGATCGCAGAAAGGCAATGCGAAACTCATTTCAAACAAACCGTACGTAAAAACACAGAAGGCCGATACATAGTAAGGCTACCATTTTCCGAAGATCCAAGCACCTTGGGAGAGTCAAAAAATCTTGCATATAAAAGATTCCTATCAGCTTAATACAATAACTTATGGAACATCGTCAGCACCATATTTGGCCACAAAGTGCCTACAACAGTTAGCAGAGAAAAACATCGGAAGGTTCCCACTAGGCGCACAAATATTACGTGACGATTTCTATGTCGATGATGGCGTGGGTGGCTCAGACAGCCTATCCACAGCTATCGAAATGCAGAAACAATTGACAACACTACTCCACGGTTCAGGATTCAAACTACGGAAATGGTGCGCCAATCATCCTCAGCTGCTAGATAGTATATCTCCAGAGGATCAGGAAGTTAATCTCGACTTTGAAAACTCCTCGACCAAGATATAAGGACTAACCTGCATGCCAAAATCTGATCTATTCTGTATAATGGCGGAGTTACCTGATAATACAACAATAACAAAACGCACTATAATATCAGACATAGCAAGAATATTTGATCCATTAGGTCTCGTATGTCCAGTGGTCATCACGGCAAAAATATTTATTCAACAACTATGGCAACTGCAGATATCTTGGGATGAACATCTACCAGCAGAAATGCGGACAAAATGGACTACTTTCCGTAGAAACTTAAAGGAATTAAATGACACACGTATCTCCAGGCACGTTTTCAACGGTCAGAAACCGATAATGACAGAGATTCATACGTTCGTAGATGCCTCCGAGAAGGCATATGGCGCTGCTGTTTATCTACGATCGAGGCTTCAAGATAACAGAATAATTGTTGGACTTTTGTGTGCCAAATCACGTGTCGCACCTCTCAAGGAACTCTCTGCCTCGCTTAGAATTATGTGCAGCAGTGTTAGGAGTCGAGCTAGAATCAAGAGTAAAACGGGATATACACTTAGCCAACAACATTTCTCATTTCTGGTCAGACTCGGAAATTGTATTATCTTGGATAAATTCGTCATCATCATCCTTGCGAACATTTGTAGCTAACAGAGTAAACACAATCCAGAAACTCTCTAGCGCTCACCAGTGGCGCCATGTATCCTCCAAGGACAACCCTGCAGACGTAATCTCTCGAGGGCTTCAGCCAAATAAACTCATGAATTGCAATATATGGTTCTATGGGTCCATCTTTCTACATGGAATGGAAACACACTGGCCGAAACCATTTTTAAGGGAACACCACATTCCAACGGACTTAGAACAAAAACACAAGGCTCCGATTGTGGCAACCACAACCACCTGCACAGGACTAGAAGATATCATTTACAACGTGAAGCATGGTAACTCATTTAAAGTTCTACAAAGAACGATTGGATATGTTCTAAGATTCATTAAAAATCTAAAACTGTCACGAGATAAACGTTCATCACAGAAATAGCTGACTTCTGAGGAGTTGGACGCATAAACGATCATAGTAAGAACCATACAAGCCTCTGAGTTCGAGCATGAAGTCAAACAATTAAGAAAACACAATGGAATCGACAGAGCCAGCCCACTCAGCAGCTTATCCCCTTTCATAGACGACTATGGCGTTCTACGAGTTGGTGGGCGATTAGCTGTATCAACTTTATCATATGATGCTAAACACCCAATATTGCTTCCATACAATGACCCAATTTCAAAAATTATACTTGCCATGATACATGAGAGTAATTTGCATTGTGGTCCACAGACCCTGTTAGCAGCATCTAGGCAGCGATTTTGGGTCATAAAAGGAAAGACAATGGCACGAAATATTGTGCAAAAATGCATTCCCTGCACCAGAGCCAGGCTGAAGCTATACAAGCAAGTGATGGGAAACCTGCCTTCAACCAGAGTCACTCAAGCACGACCATTCGTCAACGCCGGTGTCGATTATTGTAGACCCTTTTGGGTACACTACAAGATCCGTGGAAAAAAACCACATAAGGTTTACATCGCCGTCTTCTGCTGCTTCGCCACAAAGGCAGTTCATTTAGAGGTAGTCAACGATTTAACTACCGAAGCCTTCATTGGATCACTAAAACGTTTTACGTCTCGTCGCGGTCGATGTGATACCATATACTCGGACAATGCAACCAATTTTGTCGGAGCTAAAAATAAACTAGAAGAGCTAAACGACTCCATTTTTGCCAACGACTCTCGGGAGAAACTCATTAAAACTTGCAGTGATCGTGGAATAAATTTCAAATTCATACCCCCTAGAGCTCCACACTTTGGGGGCTTATGGGAGGCTGCGGTCAAATCAGCGAAACGTCAATTGCTTCGGAGCGTTTCAACAGCCTCGCTCACGTATGAAGAGCTTGAAACCGTTGTCATCGAAATAGAAGCAATCCTTAACTCTCGACCGTTAACTCCAATATCAACAGATCCAAACGATTTAACAGCATTAACACCGGGACATTTTCTTATTGAAGAACCATTGACTGCACAAATAGACAGAAGCACGCCAAGTTGCAAGATTTCCATGCCAACAAGATGGAAATTGGTGACACAACTCAAGCATGAATTCTGGGATCGTTGGTCCCGTGAATACCTCAATCAACTACAGCAAAAACATAAGTGGAAGGACTAATCACAAAATATCCGGAAATGACAAATGGTTATTATCAAGGAAGATAATGTGCCCACCTTACAATGGCCACTTGGAAGAATACAACGAGTCTACAAGGGAACCGACGGAATGGTGCGAGTGGTAGACGTAAAAACATCAACAGGTGTGTGGAAACATCCGATTCACAGACTTGCACCACTGTTTAGTGAGAAAGTTTCTGTATGCCCAGACATAAATCGAGATTCATCACAAGATGCGCAGCCTTAGCAAGAACAGTTATCATTAACTTCTGAGGATAATTTAAATGACATACCCAGAAAGCGACGGAAATCTAGTCACCATTCAAGGCTTCCATACCTCGTCTAGCACCAAACATACGAGTACATCATACGGTCATCCAAAACATCAATACATCTGAGGAAATAAAACGGATTTTCAATACAACATACACCAAATTTAATACCAAATTGGAACATCTCACCATACTCCAAAACCAACTGGCAAGTGAAGAATTCACCAATCTACCAAATTTAATACAGTCCAACAGCCAGCATCATCATGCGGCAAGCTACTCCGCACTCATCATTACGACGTTTCTTCTCATCATAATACTGAAATTAAAATGTAAGCGCAGTGCTCCGACTGTCCCCACACCTCAACCACGTCAGCGACAGCAAACAAATGAATCATCTTTCACTGTTCACATATAATCCAAAATTGAGCAAATACTCAACGCCCGGCAGAATGTTCAGTCACACTGAACAGATCAACAATTACACTTTATGTTTATTTTTGATCAGTACAGCGAAAATGCACCATTGACAAAAACCAGCACACGCAAAACCAAAATTTCATATTATCAAGGCCAACACTTGCTTGTTGAACTCATTTCCCTTCAAAGTAGCTGCCCCGTGCATTGACTTAGGCGATCATATTTCACTTGGTTGCAATGTGCGCTAAATTATGTATGGGAATGATATAATGATGTTGGCTCGTGTTTGATTATTGACAACGGTGCAGTTTTGTCCGTCACTTTCTTGTTAATTATATTTGAACCAATCTGCATAAAATTGATATAAATAATTGTACAAGTCCAATAAAGAATCAGAATCACCTTAACTGCCTAAGTGTTCTCAATTAAAGTTTTACGGTTTCAAGTGACCTATAACATTTCAACAAGTTCTTGGTTTATATACCAAGGAGCTGACTTCAACAGGCTCATTATACGGAATGAGCATTTGATTTTTGCTTCATAAGGTACCAGTGATGCTTCCAATCGTCCTCCAACTCGCAAAATGTTTGCGTCATCCAAAAATGGTGATAGGCTCTTCAATGTACTCGTCCCCTTGAGATCCGTGTGTTTCTTGAGGTACATGATGTCGTCATTGAAATCAGATCTTTGCATAGCTTGAACAATGATTCTTAATGCATGATCTAATTCGATGGGAGTCAGCGCTATATCAGTTTTTCGTACATCCTTGCTACATCTAGTGTTGCTTATGAAACGACAAATGTATCCTACGATGCCTTGAAGAGTCCTGAAAGAGTTTCGGTGGTTGATTGTATACACTAGTTCTTCAGAGTCAATTGCTACCAAGGATGCTGGATTCGTTCGTTTTCTCTCGATGTTATTGGGAATGGCTAGCTGTGGAGCAAACTTGGGAGGCCATGCTGATTCTTTCCCATGTAGAAAAAATGGCCCGTAAAGCCACAGGTCACATCTTGCAAATTCTCTTGGAGATAATCCTCGTGAAACAACGTCAGCTGGGTTATCCTTGGAGCTAACATGACGCCACTGTTCTGCTAATGTAGTAGCTACCCAGTTGGCTACAAATGTTTGAAATGATGAGGTTGAATTAATCCAAGACAGAACTATTTGTGAGCCTGTCCACAAAAAGGTGCGACAATCCTTTAACCGTAAATCATTTTTTACCCTAGCTGCCAACTGTGAGCCTAGTACTGCTGCGCATAGTTCCAAGCGAGGCAATGTTTGTGGCTTAAGTGGAGCTACGCGTGATTTGGCACATAACAACCTCACTACTACTCTTCCTTCTTTGAAGATAGATCTGATATAAATTGCTGCTCCGAAGTTGAATTGATGTTGGGATCTCACTTCTATGAATGTGTCGTGAGAATTTAAAGTTGTCCAATTCTTGCAATGCGCTTCGAAAACGCTCCCATCTTGTATGTAATTCTGCTGGTAGAGCTTCATCCCAACTAATTTTTAATTGCCATAATGCTTGTATAAAGATTTTTGCTGTAATTACAACTGGAGCTAGAATGCCATGAGGATCAAATAATCTCGCTACGTCTGAGGTGACAGACCGCTTGGTAATTCGTTTAACGGGGTTGAGATTCACCTTTACACAGAATTGGTCAGTCTTTGGCAGCCATGTCAGGCCCAGGGTTTTTATTGAATCATTCTTGTCGTTAGTAAAATCCAAATTAACTTCCTGGTCACCTTGTGGAATGTTCTGCAGGAGTTTAGGGTGATTTGCACACCATTTGCGTAGATTGAATCCATACCCATTCAACATAGTGATGAGTTGCCGTTGAGTTTCCATGGCGGTAATCAGACTGTCTGATCCACCAACACCATCGTCGACATAAAAGTTATCCTGAAGCATCTGAGCACCTAGTGGATACCGGATGGCGTTTTCTGATGACATTTGTTTGACACATTTTGTGGCGAGGTATGGTGCCGATCTTGTCCCATATGTGACAGTGTTAAGTTCGTAACACTTCAGTGGTTTCTTAGGGTCGCTCCTCCATATGATCAATTGATAATGGCGATCTTCAGTGGACCAGTATCTGCCGATACATTTTTTCAATGTCGGTGGTGAATACAAATTTCGGTAGACGGAAACGAAGCATGATTGAAAATAGTTCGGATTGTATGGTTGGACCTATGTGCATTATGTCATTGAGTGAGACTCCCGATGACGTTTTTGAAGATGCGTCAAATACCACCCGCAGTTTTGTTGTGCTGCTGTCAGGTTTAAGTACACAGTGGTGTGGGATGAAGTATTTAGGTAAGAGTATTTCATTGATGTTGATCTCCCTCAAGTGGCCCAAGGCTTCATAATTTTCCATAAACTCGATATATTGTTCACGAACGGCATTGTATTTAGATAAGCGATGTTCAAGCGCCAGGAATCTGTTGATTGCTATATCCCTTGAACTACCTAAAACAGCTGCATTCTCTACGAATGGTAATTTTACAATAAAACGCCCATCATTGGTTCTAGTTGTATTTTGTATAATATAATTTTCGCAAAGTCTTTCTGTTGGGGATAAAATTGATTCAGCTAGTTCGACTTCGTCCAGTTTCCATAGCCGTTCAATAAGTTGGTTTGTATCATCATCACCCTCACTGCAAACACCAGTATCCAGCCAAACACTGTGTTTTGTAGTGTTGGAAGTTCGATTGCTAATCGTATCTGTCCAATTGACAATACTTGGTGATAGAATTCTGCTCCTAATAAAAAATCGATTTTGTCAGGACGGTTGAATACTGGATCCGCTAAAGTGATGTTCTTCGGAATTGGCCATTTGGATATGTCAAATGGTTTTGTCGGTTGCGAAGAAATTATATCTCCTAGAACGAACGCCTCCAGTCGAGTGGAAAAGCCGTTAATTCGTGACTGTAGTTGAAGGCTAACTCGACGCTGTGCTCTCCGAGTTCCCTTGCCTATTCCTTGGATATTCATTGTTGTGGACTTTGTTGAAGCTCCAAGTCTCTTGACAAGCCGTTCACTCACGATATTGATCTGAGATCCGGAGTCCAGAATGGCTCTGCATTCAACTTCGTGCCCGTTGTTGCTGACTATTTTCACCATTGCAGTGCTGAGGAGCACATATCCCTGTTGCTTCGACTCCTTCGACGCTACTAGTGCTGTGGACTGTTGAGGGTGTGGTTCATACTTGACCTGGTTTACGGCTGGTTCGCTGCGATATCCTTCAGAATGTACTAATGTATTGTGACTGTGATTACACTTAGTACATTTTCTTGACATACAATCCTTTGCCCAGTGTCCAGGCTTTAGACAATTAATGCATAGCTTATGTGTTTTTAGGAACTGTAACCTCTTCTGAACAGAAAGCTTTGGCA
Source organism: Clusia tigrina (assembly GCA_920105625.2). NCBI lineage: Eukaryota > Metazoa > Arthropoda > Insecta > Diptera > Clusiidae > Clusia > Clusia tigrina. The sequence goes on along the minus strand of OV050031.1, from coordinate 47,643,924 downwards.
TGCAAACAGCGGGTGTGTTTGGCTATTGCAAGACAAGCATTTTTTGATTCCTTTCTTTGTGGCTATTACCGTTGTCAATGTTTTTGCTGTATGCTCTCTTTGGCCGATTGCCTCGAGAGACTGGAATCTCGTTTCAATAAACTTTAAGAATTGCCTTAGGGTAGGTAATTCCTTTGGCTTCTCCAATGACTGCTCATATGCAATCCGCGTGCCTTTGTCTAATTTTTTCACTAGGAGGTGGAGAATAATTGGATCCCAAGAATTCGTGTCTAAACCAAGGTTTCTTAGTGCCAGTAAGGCGTTTGGTTATCGATACGTTGGAAAGTTAACCATAGCTCCTCAATTTCTCTGGATTTCCTTTCAATATAGTCGAGTGCCTTCTGATCTTTCGGCGTCTTCTTATAGGATGCAATGGCCTTTTGGAGACCAATTGCATTGTCGTCCTGATGACGGACGAGATCGTCGATAGTTGTCATTATTAACGCTCACACTATTGTGCTCTTGCTTCTTAAGTATCGTGTTTTGTACCACCCTGTGTGCTCGAACTAAAACCGATTGATGAATTGTGATAAAATTGAATGCTCACACTGCTGTGCTTTTGCTGAATCAATTTTATGTCCTGTATATCTCTCGTCCTTCTATCACGTCGGGGTCACCAAATGTAAATACAGCCTCGTTTGACTGTAGTCATGTATTCCTTTTTGACGTCTCATACAGGTACTTGAACCAATATGAGACTAGGAATAATAATTTGATTGTTCAAGCACTTGAACCTGAACAATCCGTCGCTGAAATAAAAGACTCAGTTTTCTTGTTGCTAAAGAATCAAAGAGTGATTTGTTTATTGAAATTCATCGTCTTAAATAATAACTTATTGCTAACATCATCAATAATAATTAATAAGTACTAAAAGTAAATATCAGCAGAATATAACAGCAGCGCATAGCAGCATGTGCAAGTGCAATGAACATACGTTTCAATGCCACCCAAATGCTTATGTTGCATTTTTGGGAATGCACCTAATTCTTGTGCAGGTGTCATTTGAGCCACAATGCTACTGCACGCGCAGACTGCATATTCCTTGTTGTTGTTGTGGGTACAAACGTACGGATACATACAAATATACTTTGCATATTAAACATTATGTTACAGTTGAAGGTTGTGCGATTGATATTTATATGAATTCGTACAGTACTAATGAAACGAAAGCGTGGGGCCACTTTAGAATTGCAGATATAGATAAAAAATAATCAACTAATTAAAAGTTTATTACAGATTTTTTTATTCTTTATTTTTAGTTTCAAAAACAAATTTATAGTTATTATTAATTACATTTATCTTTTTAATAAAATATTCTTTATTTTAATTCTTTAAGTTTAAAATATCGTCATCTGTTAAACTATTAAATTTTTGAGGTAAGAAAATTACATGTTCATCTAACTCCACCATGATTTTTTCTCCAAACGGTGTATGTATCCTGCTAGCCTTAATTATCCTTAAGATGGTGTCGAATGGAAAGATTCTAAGGCTTAGAACTGATTTTTTGTATCCCTTTATTTGAGAAATGTTGTTTAATGCACTTAAAGTTCTATCCATTTTTAAAATATGAATATGTTTGTTGTATATTCTTCACTTCACTTTATTGTCGAAGAGAAAAGAAAGACTAATATAAACTCGCTCATTAACGAACTATTTATATATATTGAGTACGAGGAAAGCAATTACATTTTTTAAAACACACATTCGGGTTGAATAAGCGTTTATGTAAATAGGTTGCAGCTGCATTTTTTTTAATATCTATTTTTAAATGGAAAGCAGCTGCATTTTTATCAGTAAACAACAAAGAGAGTTCAAGACGTTTATATTTTTTTTAAATGGAAAGCAGCTGCATTTTTTTCTCAGTAAACATCAATCAAAGTTGATTTTAAATGGGATGCAGCTGCATTTTTATCAATAAACAACAAAGAGACTTCAAGAATGCAACTGCATTTTTTTCCTTCTCAGTAAACATCAATCAGAGTTGATTTTAATGGGATGCAGATGCTTTTTTTGTTTATTAGTATATAGCAAACTGAATTGAAGATAGCTGTTCAAAAATGATTTCCTCTACTGTGTTAGAAAATTTACTAAATAAATACAGATTTTGGATTGAAGCAGAGCATATAGAATTCATCGAAGCAGTAATAAATGAATTAAAAATAACAAAGCTTTCTAATTATATATATGTATGGAATTCATAAGTTAGATTGTTGGTGGGCAACAAATGATGACAACATACAGAATGTAAGCACATGTGCATGTGTAATGCTTTATGAGCGATATCGAAAGGCGGGAAAACTTTTTAATATTGTACAAATAGAAAATAGAAAAGTAACAATATATGTAAAACTGTAAAAAAATAAAATAAACAAATTGAAAATAAAAAATCAAAATATATATATATGTTTTTAATTTTATTTAATTTGAAATTTATATGTTGAAGTAAGTATAAAATTTCCTAAAACAATTTCATTTTTCTCAGCACAAATACACATATTTCTTCCATTTTTTTTATATACATTTCCAATGCTTTGTATGCTGTTCACAAACATTTATATTGATATTAGTTTTATATAAATTGTTTTTAATTTTATTTAGTTTTATATAAATTGTTTTTAATTTTTATATTTTGAAGCAATTATAAAATTTCCTAATACAATTACATTTTTCTCAGCACAAATACACATATTTCTCCATTTTTTTTTATACATTTGGAATGCTTTGTATGCTATTCAGAAACATTTATATTGATATTAGTTTTATATAAATTATTTTTAATTTTATTTAGTTTTATATAAATTGTTTTAAATTTTTATATTTTGAAGCAAGTATAAAATTTCCTAATACAATTTCATTTTTCTCAGCACAAATACACATATTTCTTCATTTTTTTTTATACATTTGGAATGCTTTGTATGCTGTTCACAAACATTTATATTGATATTAGTTTTATATAAATTGTTTTTAATTTTTTTTAGTTATATATAAATTGTTTTTAATTTTTATATTTTGAAGCAAGTATAAAATTTCCTAATACAATTTCATTTTTCACAGCACAAATACACATATTTCTTCATTTTTTTTTATATATTTGGAATGCTTTGTATGCTGTTCACAAACATTTATATTGATATTAGTTTTATATAAATTGTTTTTAATTTTATTTAGTTTTATATAAATTGTTTTTAATTTTTATATTTTGAAGCAATTATAAAATTTCCTAATACAATTACATTTTTCTCAGCACAAATACACATATTTCTTAATTTTTTTTTATACATTTGGAATGCTTTGTATGCTGTTCAAAAACATTTATATTGATATTAGTTTTGTATAAATTGTTTTTAATTTTATTTAGTTTTATATAAATTGTTTTTCATTTTTATATTTTGAAGCAAGTATAAAATTTCCTAATACAATTACATTTTTCTCAGCACAAATACACATATTTCTTCCATTTTTTTTTATACATTTGGAATGCTTTGTATGCTGTTCACAAACATTTATATTGATATTAGTTTTATATAAATTGTTTTTAATTTTATTTAGTTTTATATAAATTGTTTTAAATTTTTATATTTTGAAGCAAGTATAAAATTTCTTAATACAATTTCATTTTTCTCAGCAGAAATACACATATTTTTTCCATTTTTTTATACATTTGCAATGCTGTTTACAAAAATTTATATTGATATTAGTTTTATATAAATTGTTTTTAATTTTATTTAGTTTTATATAAATTGTTTTAAATTTTTATATTTTGAAGCAAGTATAAAATTTCCTAATACAATTTCATTTTTCTCAGCACAAATAAACATATTTCTTCATTTTTTTTTATACATTTGGAATGCTTTTTATGCTGTTCACAAACATTTATATTGATATTAGTTTTATATAAATTGTTTTTAATTTTATTTAGTTTTATATATATTGTTTTAAATTTTTATATTTTGAAGCAAGTATAAAACTTCCTAATACAATTACATTTTTCTCAGCACAAATATACATATTTCTTCCATTTTTTTTATACATTTTCAATGCTTTGTATGCTGTTCACAAACATTTATATTGATATTAGTTTTATATAAATTGTTTTTAATTTTATTTAGTTATATATAAATTGTTTTTAATTTTTATATTTTGAAGCAAGTATAAAATTTCCTAATACAATTTCATTTTTCACAGCACAAATACACATATTTCTTCATTTTTTTTTATATATTTGGAATGCTTTGTATGCTGTTCACAAACATTTATATTGATATTAGTTTTATATAAATTGTTTTTAATTTTATTTAGTTTTATATAAATTGTTTTTAATTTTTATATTTTGAAGCAATTATAAAATTTCCTAATACAATTACATTTTTCTCAGCACAAATACACATATTTCTTAATTTTTTTTTTATACATTTGGAATGCTTTGTATGCTGTTCAAAAACATTTATATTGATATTAGTTTTGTATAAATTGTTTTTAATTTTATTTAGTTTTATATAAATTGTTTTTCATTTTTATATTTTGAAGCAAGTATAAAATTTCCTAATACAATTACATTTTTCTCAGCACAAATACACATATTTCTCCATTTTTTTTTATACATTTGGAATGCTTTGTATGCTGTTCACAAACATTTATATTGATATTAGTTTTATATAAATTGTTTTTAATTTTATTTAGTTTTATATAAATTGTTTTAAATTTTTATATTTTGAAGCAAGTATAAAATTTCCTAATACAATTTCATTTTTCTCAGCACAAATACACATATTTCTTAATTTTTTTTTATACATTTGGAATGCTTTGTATGCTGTTCACAAACATTTATATTGATATTAGTTTTATATAAATTGTTTTTAATTTTATTTAGTTTTATATAAATTGTTTTTAATTTTTATATTTTGAAGCAAGTATAAAATTTCCTAATACAATTACATTTTTGTCAGCACAAATACACATATTTCTTCCATTTTTTTTTATACATTTGCAATGCTGTTCACAAACATTTATATTGATATTAGTTTTATATAAATTGTTTTTAATTTTATTTAGTTTTATATAAATTGTTTTAAATTTTATTTTTTGAAGCAAGTATAAAATTTCCTAATACAATTTCATTTTTCTCAGCACAAATACACATATTTCTTAATTTTTTTTTATACATTTGGAATGCTTTGTATGCTGTTCACAAACATTTATATTGATATTAGTTTTATATATATTGTTTTTAATTTTATTTTGTTTTATATAAATTGTTTTTAATTTTTATATTTTGAAGCAAGTATAAAATTTCCTAATACAATTACATTTTTCTCAGTACAAATACACATATTTCTTCATTTTTTTTTATACATTTGGAATGCTTTGTATGCTGTTCACAAACATTTATATTGATATTAGTTTTATATAAATTGTTTTAATTTTATTTAGTTTTATATAAATTGTTTTTAATTTTTATATTTTGAAGCAAGTATAAAATTTCCTAATACAATTACATTTTTCTCACCACAAATACACATATTTCTTCATTTTTTTTTTATACATTTGGAATGCTTTCTATGCTGTTCACAAACATTTATATTGATATTAGTTTTATATAAATTGTTTTTAATTTTATTTAGTTTTATATAAATTGTTTTAAATTTTTATATTTTGAAGCAAGTATAAAATTTCCTAATACAATTACATTTTTCTCAGCACAAATACACATATTTCTTCATTTTTTTTATACATTTGGAATGCTTTGTATTCTGTTCACAAACATTTATATTGATATTAGTTTTATATAAATTGTTTTTAATTTTATTCAGTTTTATATAAATTGTTTTTAATTTTTATATTTTGAAGCAAGTATAAAATTTCCTAATACAATTACATTTTTCTCAGCACAAATACACATATTTCTTCATTTTTTTTTTATACATTTGGAATGCTTTGTATGCTGTTCACAAACATTTATATTGATATTAGTTTTATATAAATTGTTTTTAATTTTATTTAGTTTTATATAAATTGTTTTAAATTTTTATATTTTGAAGCAAGTATAAAATTTCCTAATACAATTACATTTTTCTCAGCACAAATACACATATTTCTTCATTTTTTTTTATACATTTGGAATGCTTTGTATGCTGTTCACAAACATTTATATTGATATTAGTTTTATATAAATTGTTTTTAATTTTATTTAGTTTTATATAAATTGTTTTTAACTTTTATATTTTGAAGCAAGTATAAAATTTCTTAATACAATTACATTTTTCTCAGCACAAATACACATATTTCTTCCATTTTTTTATATACATTTTCAATGCTTTGTATGCTGTTCACAAACATTTATATTGATATTAGTTTTATATAAATTGTTTTTAATTTTATTTAGTTTTATATAAATTGTTTTTAATTTTTATATTTTGAAGCAAGTATAAAATTTCCTAATACAATTACATTTTTCTCAGCACAAATACACATATTTCTTCCATTTTTTTTATACATTTTCAATGCTTTGTATGCTGTTCACAAACATTTAGATTGATATTAGTTTTATATAAATTGTTTTTAATTTTATTTAGTTTTATATAAATTGTTTTTAATTTTTATATTTTGAAGCAAGTATAAAATTTCCTAATACAATTACATTTTTCTCAGCACAAATACACATATTTCTTCCATTTTTTTTATACATTTTCAATGCTTTGTATGCTGTTCACAAACATTTAGATTGATATTAGTTTTATATAAATTGTTTTTAATTTTATTTAGTTTTATATAAATTGTTTTAAATTTTTATATTTTGAAGCAAGTATAAAATTTCCTAATACAATTACATTTTTCTCAGCACAAATACACATATTTCTTCCATTTTTTTTATACATTTTCAATGCTTTGTATGCTGTTCACAAACATTTAGATTGATATTAGTTTCATATAAATTGTTTTTAATTTTATTTAGTTTTATATAAATTGTTTTAAATTTTTATATTTTGAAGCAAGTATAAAATTTCCTAATATAATTTCATTTTTCTCAGCACAAATACACATATTTCTTCATTTTTTTATACATTTGGAATGCTTTGTATGCTGTTCACAAACATTTAGATTGATATTAGTTTTATATATATTAATTTTAATTTTATTTAGTTTTATATAAATTGTTTTTAATTTTTATATTTTGAAGCAAGTATAAAATTTCCTAATACAATTTCATTTTTCTCAGCACAAATACACATATTTCTTAATTTTTTTTTATACATTTGGAATGCTTTGTATGCTGTTCACAAACATTTATATTGATATTAGTTTTATATAAATTGTTTTTAATTTTATTTAGTTTTATATAAATTGTTTTTAACTTTTATATTTTGAAGCAAGTATAAAATTTCTTAATACAATTACATTTTTCTCAGCACAAATACACATATTTCTTCCATTTTTTTATATACATTTTCAATGCTTTGTATGCTGTTCACAAACATTTATATTGATATTAGTTTTATATAAATTGTTTTTAATTTTATTTAGTTTTATATAAATTGTTTTTAATTTTTATATTTTGAAGCAAGTATAAAATTTCCTAATACAATTACATTTTTCTCAGCACAAATACACATATTTCTTCCATTTTTTTTATACATTTTCAATGCTTTGTATGCTGTTCACAAACATTTAGATTGATATTAGTTTTATATAAATTGTTTTTAATTTTATTTAGTTTTATATAAATTGTTTTTAATTTTTATATTTTGAAGCAAGTATAAAATTTCCTAATACAATTACATTTTTCTCAGCACAAATACACATATTTCTTCCATTTTTTTTATACATTTTCAATGCTTTGTATGCTGTTCACAAACATTTAGATTGATATTAGTTTTATATAAATTGTTTTTAATTTTATTTAGTTTTATATAAATTGTTTTAAATTTTTATATTTTGAAGCAAGTATAAAATTTCCTAATACAATTACATTTTTCTCAGCACAAATACACATATTTCTTCCATTTTTTTTATACATTTTCAATGCTTTGTATGCTGTTCACAAACATTTAGATTGATATTAGTTTTATATAAATTGTTTTTAATTTTATTTAGTTTTATATAAATTGTTTTTAATTTTTATATTTTGAAGCAAGTATAAAATTTCCTAATACAATTACATTTTTCTCAGCACAAATACACATATTTCTTCCATTTTTTTTATACATTTTCAATGCTTTGTATGCTGTTCACAAACATTTATATTGATATTAGTTTTATATAAATTGTTTTTAATTTTATTCAGTTTTATATAAATTGTTTTTAATTTTTATATTTTGAAGCAAGTATAAAATTTCCTAATACAATTACATTTTTCTCAGCACAAATACACATATTTCTTCCATTTTTTTATATACATTTTCAATGCTTTGTATGCTGTTCACAAACATTTATATTGATATTAGTTTTATATAAATTGTTTTTAATTTTATTCAGTTTTATATAAATTGTTTTTAACTTTTATATTTTGAAGCAAGTATAAAATTTCTTAATACAATTACATTTTTCTCAGCACAAATACACATATTTCTTCCATTTTTTTATATACATTTTCAATGCTTTGTATGCTGTTCACAAACATTTATATTGATATTAGTTTTATATAAATTGTTTTTAATTTTATTTAGTTTTATATAAATTGTTTTTAATTTTTATATTTTGAAGCAAGTATAAAATTTCCTAATACAATTACATTTTTCTCAGCACAAATACACATATTTCTTCCATTTTTTTTTATACATTTTCAATGCTTTGTATGCTGTTCACAAACATTTAGATTGATATTAGTTTTATATAAATTGTTTTTAATTTTATTTAGTTTTATATAAATTGTTTTTAATTTTTATATTTTGAAGCAAGTATAAAATTTCCTAATACAATTACATTTTTCTCAGCACAAATACACATATTTCTTCCATTTTTTTTATACATTTTCAATGCTTTGTATGCTGTTCACAAACATTTAGATTGATATTAGTTTTATATAAATTGTTTTTAATTTTATTTAGTTTTATATAAATTGTTTTAAATTTTTATATTTTGAAGCAAGTATAAAATTTCCTAATACAATTACATTTTTCTCAGCACAAATACACATATTTCTTCCATTTTTTTTATACATTTTCAATGCTTTGTATGCTGTTCACAAACATTTAGATTGATATTAGTTTTATATAAATTGTTTTTAATTTTATTTAGTTTTATATAAATTGTTTTTAATTTTTATATTTTGAAGCAAGTATAAAATTTCCTAATACAATTACATTTTTCTCAGCACAAATACACATATTTCTTCCATTTTTTTTATACATTTTCAATGCTTTGTATGCTGTTCACAAACATTTAGATTGATATTAGTTTTATATAAATTGTTTTTAATTTTATTTAGTTTTATATAAATTGTTTTTAATTTTTATATTTTGAAGCAAGTATAAAATTTCCTAATACAATTACATTTTTCTCAGCACAAATACACATATTTCTTCCATTTTTTTTATACATTTTCAATGCTTTGTATGCTGTTCACAAACATTTATATTGATATTAGTTTTATATAAATTGTTTTTAATTTTATTCAGTTTTATATAAATTGTTTTTAATTTTTATATTTTGAAGCAAGTATAAAATTTCCTAATACAATTACATTTTTCTCAGCACAAATACACATATTTCTTCCATTTTTTTTATACATTTTCAATGCTTTGTATGCTGTTCACAAACATTTATATTGATATTAGTTTTATATAAATTGTTTTTAATTTTATTCAGTTTTATATAAATTGTTTTTAATTTTTATATTTTGAAGCAAGTATAAAATTTCCTAATACAATTACATTTTTCTCAGCACAAATACACATATTTCTTCCATTTTTTTATATACATTTTCAATGCTTTGTATGCTGTTCACAAACATTTATATTGATATTAGTTTTATATAAATTGTTTTTAATTTTATTTAGTTTTATATAAATTGTTTTTAATTTTTATATTTTGAAGCAATTATAAAATTTCCTAATACAATTACATTTTTCTCAGCACAAATACACATATTTCTTCATTTTTTTTTATACATTTGGAATGCTTTGTATGCTGTTCACAAACATTTATATTGATATTAGTTTTATATAAATTGTTTTTAATTTTATTTAGTTTTATATAAATTGTTTTTAACTTTTATATTTTGAAGCAAGTATAAAATTTCTTAATACAATTACATTTTTCTCAGCACAAATACACATATTTCTTCCATTTTTTTATATACATTTTCAATGCTTTGTATGCTGTTCACAAACATTTATATTGATATTAGTTTTATATAAATTGTTTTTAATTTTATTTAGTTTTATATAAATTGTTTTTAATTTTTATATTTTGAAGCAAGTATAAAATTTCCTAATACAATTACATTTTTCTCAGCACAAATACACATATTTCTTCCATTTTTTTTATACATTTTCAATGCTTTGTATGCTGTTCACAAACATTTAGATTGATATTAGTTTTATATAAATTGTTTTTAATTTTATTTAGTTTTATATAAATTGTTTTTAATTTTTATATTTTGAAGCAAGTATAAAATTTCCTAATACAATTACATTTTTCTCAGCACAAATACACATATTTCTTCCATTTTTTTTATACATTTTCAATGCTTTGTATGCTGTTCACAAACATTTAGATTGATATTAGTTTTATATAAATTGTTTTTAATTTTATTTAGTTTTATATAAATTGTTTTAAATTTTTATATTTTGAAGCAAGTATAAAATTTCCTAATACAATTACATTTTTCTCAGCACAAATACACATATTTCTTCCATTTTTTTTATACATTTTCAATGCTTTGTATGCTGTTCACAAACATTTAGATTGATATTAGTTTTATATAAATTGTTTTTAATTTTATTTAGTTTTATATAAATTGTTTTTAATTTTTATATTTTGAAGCAAGTATAAAATTTCCTAATACAATTACATTTTTCTCAGCACAAATACACATATTTCTTCATTTTTTTTTATACATTTGGAATGCTTTGTATGCTGTTCACAAACATTTATATTGATATTAGTTTTATATAAATTGTTTTTAATTTTATTTAGTTTTATATAAATTGTTTTTAATTTTTATATTTTGAAGCAAGTATAAAATTTCCTAATACAATTACATTTTTCTCAGCACAAATACACATATTTCTTCCATTTTTTTTATACATTTTCAATGCTTTGTATGCTGTTCACAAACATTTAGATTGATATTAGTTTTATATAAATTGTTTTTAATTTTATTTAGTTTTATATAAATTGTTTTTAATTTTTATATTTTGAAGCAAGTATAAAATTTCCTAATACAATTACATTTTTCTCAGCACAAATACACATATTTCTTCCATTTTTTTTTATACATTTTCAATGCTTTGTATGCTGTTCACAAACATTTAGATTGATATTAGTTTTATATAAATTGTTTTTAATTTTATTTAGTTTTATATAAATTGTTTTTAATTTTTATATTTTGAAGCAAGTATAAAATTTCCTAATACAATTACATTTTTCTCAGCACAAATACACATATTTCTTCCATTTTTTTTATACATTTTCAATGCTTTGTATGCTGTTCACAAACATTTAGATTGATATTAGTTTTATATAAATTGTTTTTAATTTTATTTAGTTTTATATAAATTGTTTTTAATTTTTATATTTTGAAGCAAGTATAAAATTTCCTAATACAATTACATTTTTCTCAGCACAAATACACATATTTCTTCCATTTTTTTTATACATTTTCAATGCTTTGTATGCTGTTCACAAACATTTATATTGATATTAGTTTTATATAAATTGTTTTTAATTTTATTCAGTTTTATATAAATTGTTTTTAATTTTTATATTTTGAAGCAAGTATAAAATTTCCTAATACAATTACATTTTTCTCAGCACAAATACACATATTTCTTCCATTTTTTTTTATACATTTTCAATGCTTTGTATGCTGTTCACAAACATTTATATTGATATTAGTTTCATATAAATTGTTTTTAATTTTATTTAGTTTTATATAAATTGTTTTAAATTTTTATATTTTGAAGCAAGTATAAAATTTCCTAATACAATTACATTTTTCTCAGCACAAATACACATATTTCTTCCATTTTTTTATACATTTTCAATGCTTTGTATGCTGTTCACAAACATTTAGATTGATATTAGTTTTATATAAATTGTTTTTAATTTTATTTAGTTTTATATAAATTGTTTTTAATTTTTATATTTTGAAGCAAGTATAAAATTTCCTAATACAATTACATTTTTCTCAGCACAAATACACATATTTCTTCCATTTTTTTTATACATTTTCAATGCTTTGTATGCTGTTCACAAACATTTATATTGATATTAGTTTTATATAAATTGTTTTTAATTTTATTCAGTTTTATATAAATTGTTTTTAATTTTTATATTTTGAAGCAAGTATAAAATTTCCTAATACAATTACATTTTTCTCAGCACAAATACACATATTTCTTCCATTTTTTTTATACATTTTCAATGCTTTGTATGCTGTTCACAAACATTTATATTGATATTAGTTTTATATAAATTGTTTTTAATTTTATTTAGTTTTATATAAATTGTTTTAAATTTTTATATTTTGAAGCAAGTATAAAATTTCCTAATACAATTACATTTTTCTCAGCACAAATACACATATTTCTTCCATTTTTTTTATACATTTTCAATGCTTTGTATGCTGTTCACAAACATTTAGATTGATATTAGTTTTATATAAATTGTTTTTAATTTTATTTAGTTTTATATAAATTGTTTTTAATTTTTATATTTTGAAGCAAGTATAAAATTTCCTAATACAATTACATTTTTCTCAGCACAAATACACATATTTCTTCCATTTTTTTTATACATTTTCAATGCTTTGTATGCTGTTCACAAACATTTAGATTGATATTAGTTTTATATAAATTGTTTTTAATTTTATTTAGTTTTATATAAATTGTTTTTAATTTTTATATTTTGAAGCAAGTATAAAATTTCCTAATACAATTACATTTTTCTCAGCACAAATACACATATTTCTTCCATTTTTTTTATACATTTTCAATGCTTTGTATGCTGTTCACAAACATTTATATTGATATTAGTTTTATATAAATTGTTTTTAATTTTATTCAGTTTTATATAAATTGTTTTTAATTTTTATATTTTGAAGCAAGTATAAAATTTCCTAATACAATTACATTTTTCTCAGCACAAATACACATATTTCTTCCATTTTTTTTATACATTTTCAATGCTTTGTATGCTGTTCACAAACATTTAGATTGATATTAGTTTTATATAAATTGTTTTTAATTTTATTTAGTTTTATATAAATTGTTTTAAATTTTTATATTTTGAAGCAAGTATAAAATTTCCTAATACAATTACATTTTTCTCAGCACAAATACACATATTTCTTCCATTTTTTTTATACATTTTCAATGCTTTGTATGCTGTTCACAAACATTTAGATTGATATTAGTTTTATATAAATTGTTTTTAATTTTATTTAGTTTTATATAAATTGTTTTTAATTTTTATATTTTGAAGCAAGTATAAAATTTCCTAATACAATTACATTTTTCTCAGCACAAATACACATATTTCTTCATTTTTTTTTATACATTTGGAATGCTTTGTATGCTGTTCACAAACATTTATATTGATATTAGTTTTATATAAATTGTTTTTAATTTTATTTAGTTTTATATAAATTGTTTTTAACTTTTATATTTTGAAGCAAGTATAAAATTTCTTAATACAATTACATTTTTCTCAGCACAAATACACATATTTCTTCCATTTTTTTTATACATTTTCAATGCTTTGTATGCTGTTCACAAACATTTAGATTGATATTAGTTTTATATAAATTGTTTTTAATTTTATTTAGTTTTATATAAATTGTTTTTAATTTTTATATTTTGAAGCAAGTATAAAATTTCCTAACACAATTACATTTTTCTCAGCACAAATACACATATTTCTTCCATTTTTTTTATACATTTTCAATGCTTTGTATGCTGTTCACAAACATTTAGATTGATATTAGTTTTATATAAATTGTTTTTAATTTTATTTAGTTTTATATAAATTGTTTTAAATTTTTATATTTTGAAGCAAGTATAAAATTTCCTAATACAATTACATTTTTCTCCGCACAAAAACACATATTTCTTCCATTTTTTTTATACATTTTCAATGCTTTGTATGCTGTTCACAAACATTTAGATTGATATTAGTTTTATATAAATTGTTTTTAATTTTATTTAGTTTTATATAAATTGTTTTTAATTTTTATATTTTGAAGCAAGTATAAAATTTCCTAATACAATTACATTTTTCTCAGCACAAATACACATATTTCTTCCATTTTTTTTATACATTTTCAATGCTTTGTATGCTGTTCACAAACATTTAGATTGATATTAGTTTTATATAAATTGTTTTTAATTTTATTTAGTTTTATATAAATTGTTTTTAATTTTTATATTTTGAAGCAAGTATAAAATTTCCTAATACAATTACATTTTTCTCAGCACAAATACACATATTTCTTCCATTTTTTTTATACATTTTCAATGCTTTGTATGCTGTTCACAAACATTTATATTGATATTAGTTTTATATAAATTGTTTTTAATTTTATTCAGTTTTATATAAATTGTTTTTAATTTTTATATTTTGAAGCAAGTATAAAATTTCCTAATACAATTACATTTTTCTCAGCACAAATACACATATTTCTTCCATTTTTTTTATACATTTTCAATGCTTTGTATGCTGTTCACAAACATTTATATTGATATTAGTTTTATATAAATTGTTTTTAATTTTATTCAGTTTTATATAAATTGTTTTAAATTTTTATATTTTGAAGCAAGTATAAAATTTCCTAATACAATTACATTTTTCTCAGCACAAATACACATATTTCTTCCATTTTTTTATATACATTTTCAATGCTTTGTATGCTGTTCACAAACATTTATATTGATATTAGTTTTATATAAATTGTTTTTAATTTTATTTAGTTTTATATAAATTGTTTTTAATTTTTATATTTTGAAGCAAGTATAAAATTTCCTAATACAATTACATTTTTCTCAGCACAAATACACATATTTCTTCATTTTTTTTTATACATTTGGAATGCTTTGTATGCTGTTCACAAACATTTATATTGATATTAGTTTTATATAAATTGTTTTTAATTTTATTTAGTTTTATATAAATTGTTTTTAGCTTTTATATTTTGAAGCAAGTATAAAATTTCTTAATACAATTACATTTTTCTCAGCACAAATACACATATTTCTTCCATTTTTTTATATACATTTTCAATGCTTTGTATGCTGTTCACAAACATTTATATTGATATTAGTTTTATATAAATTGTTTTTAATTTTATTTAGTTTTATATAAATTGTTTTTAATTTTTATATTTTGAAGCAAGTATAAAATTTCCTAATACAATTACATTTTTCTCAGCACAAATACACATATTTCTTCCATTTTTTTTATACATTTTCAATGCTTTGTATGCTGTTCACAAACATTTAGATGGATATTAGTTTTATATAAATTGTTTTTAATTTTATTTAGTTTTATATAAATTGTTTTTAATTTTTATATTTTGAAGCAAGTATAAAATTTCCTAATACAATTACATTTTTCTCAGCACAAATACACATATTTCTTCCATTTTTTTTATACATTTTCAATGCTTTGTATGCTGTTCACAAACATTTAGATTGATATTAGTTTTATATAAATTGTTTTTAATTTTATTTAGTTTTATATAAATTGTTATAAATTTTTATATTTTGAAGCAAGTATAAAATTTCCTAATACAATTACATTTTTCTCAGCACAAATACACATATTTCTTCCATTTTTTTTATACATTTTCAATGCTTTGTATGCTGTTCACAAACATTTAGATTGATATTAGTTTTATATAAATTGTTTTTAATTTTATTTAGTTTTATATAAATTGTTTTTAATTTTTATATTTTGAAGCAAGTATAAAATTTCCTAATACAATTACATTTTTCTCAGCACAAATACACATATTTCTTCCATTTTTTTTATACATTTTCAATGCTTTGTATGCTGTTCACAAACATTTATATTGATATTAGTTTTATATAAATTGTTTTTAATTTTATTCAGTTTTATATAAATTGTTTTTAATTTTTATATTTTGAAGCAAGTATAAAATTTCCTAATACAATTACATTTTTCTCAGCACAAATACACATATTTCTTCCATTTTTTTTATACATTTTCAATGCTTTGTATGCTGTTCACAAACATTTAGATTGATATTAGTTTTATATAAATTGTTTTTAATTTTATTTAGTTTTATATAAATTGTTTTAAATTTTTATATTTTGAAGCAAGTATAAAATTTCCTAATATAATTTCATTTTTCTCAGCACAAATACACATATTTCTTCATTTTTTTATACATTTGGAATGCTTTGTATGCTGTTCACAAACATTTATATTGATATTAGTTTTATATATATTAATTTTAATTTTATTTAGTTTTAAATAAATTGTTTTTAATTTTTATATTTTGAAGCAAGTATAAAATTTCCTAATACAATTTCATTTTTCTCAGCACAAATACACATATTTCTTAATTTTTTTTTATACATTTGGAATGCTTTGTATGCTGTTCACAAACATTTATATTGATATTAGTTTTATATAAATTGTTTTTAATTTTATTTAGTTTTATATAAATTGTTTTTAACTTTTATATTTTGAAGCAAGTATAAAATTTCTTAATACAATTACATTTTTCTCAGCACAAATACACATATTTCTTCCATTTTTTTATATACATTTTCAATGCTTTGTATGCTGTTCACAAACATTTATATTGATATTAGTTTTATATAAATTGTTTTTAATTTTATTTAGTTTTATATAAATTGTTTTTAATTTTTATATTTTGAAGCAAGTATAAAATTTCCTAATACAATTACATTTTTCTCAGCACAAATACACATATTTCTTCCATTTTTTTTATACATTTTCAATGCTTTGTATGCTGTTCACAAACATTTAGATTGATATTAGTTTTATATAAATTGTTTTTAATTTTATTTAGTTTTATATAAATTGTTTTTAATTTTTATATTTTGAAGCAAGTATAAAATTTCCTAATACAATTACATTTTTCTCAGCACAAATACACATATTTCTTCCATTTTTTTTATACATTTTCAATGCTTTGTATGCTGTTCACAAACATTTATATTGATATTAGTTTTATATAAATTGTTTTTAATTTTATTCAGTTTTATATAAATTGTTTTTAATTTTTATATTTTGAAGCAAGTATAAAATTTCCTAATACAATTACATTTTTCTCAGCACAAATACACATATTTCTTCCATTTTTTTATATACATTTTCAATGCTTTGTATGCTGTTCACAAACATTTATATTGATATTAGTTTTATATAAATTGTTTTTAATTTTATTCAGTTTTATATAAATTGTTTTTAACTTTTATATTTTGAAGCAAGTATAAAATTTCTTAATACAATTACATTTTTCTCAGCACAAATACACATATTTCTTCCATTTTTTTATATACATTTTCAATGCTTTGTATGCTGTTCACAAACATTTATATTGATATTAGTTTTATATAAATTGTTTTTAATTTTATTTAGTTTTATATAAATTGTTTTTAATTTTTATATTTTGAAGCAAGTATAAAATTTCCTAATACAATTACATTTTTCTCAGCACAAATACACATATTTCTTCCATTTTTTTTATACATTTTCAATGCTTTGTATGCTGTTCACAAACATTTAGATTGATATTAGTTTTATATAAATTGTTTTTAATTTTATTTAGTTTTATATAAATTGTTTTTAATTTTTATATTTTGAAGCAAGTATAAAATTTCCTAATACAATTACATTTTTCTCAGCACAAATACACATATTTCTTCCATTTTTTTTATACATTTTCAATGCTTTGTATGCTGTTCACAAACATTTAGATTGATATTAGTTTTATATAAATTGTTTTTAATTTTATTTAGTTTTATATAAATTGTTTTAAATTTTTATATTTTGAAGCAAGTATAAAATTTCCTAATACAATTACATTTTTCTCAGCACAAATACACATATTTCTTCCATTTTTTTTATACATTTTCAATGCTTTGTATGCTGTTCACAAACATTTAGATTGATATTAGTTTTATATAAATTGTTTTTAATTTTATTTAGTTTTATATAAATTGTTTTTAATTTTTATATTTTGAAGCAAGTATAAAATTTCCTAATACAATTACATTTTTCTCAGCACAAATACACATATTTCTTCCATTTTTTTTATACATTTTCAATGCTTTGTATGCTGTTCACAAACATTTAGATTGATATTAGTTTTATATAAATTGTTTTTAATTTTATTTAGTTTTATATAAATTGTTTTTAATTTTTATATTTTGAAGCAAGTATAAAATTTCCTAATACAATTACATTTTTCTCAGCACAAATACACATATTTCTTCCATTTTTTTTATACATTTTCAATGCTTTGTATGCTGTTCACAAACATTTATATTGATATTAGTTTTATATAAATTGTTTTTAATTTTATTCAGTTTTATATAAATTGTTTTTAATTTTTATATTTTGAAGCAAGTATAAAATTTCCTAATACAATTACATTTTTCTCAGCACAAATACACATATTTCTTCCATTTTTTTTATACATTTTCAATGCTTTGTATGCTGTTCACAAACATTTATATTGATATTAGTTTTATATAAATTGTTTTTAATTTTATTCAGTTTTATATAAATTGTTTTTAATTTTTATATTTTGAAGCAAGTATAAAATTTCCTAATACAATTACATTTTTCTCAGCACAAATACACATATTTCTTCCATTTTTTTATATACATTTTCAATGCTTTGTATGCTGTTCACAAACATTTATATTGATATTAGTTTTATATAAATTGTTTTTAATTTTATTTAGTTTTATATAAATTGTTTTTAATTTTTATATTTTGAAGCAAGTATAAAATTTCCTAATACAATTACATTTTTCTCAGCACAAATACACATATTTCTTCATTTTTTTTTATACATTTGGAATGCTTTGTATGCTGTTCACAAACATTTATATTGATATTAGTTTTATATAAATTGTTTTTAATTTTATTTAGTTTTATATAAATTGTTTTTAACTTTTATATTTTGAAGCAAGTATAAAATTTCTTAATACAATTACATTTTTCTCAGCACAAATACACATATTTCTTCCATTTTTTTATATACATTTTCAATGCTTTGTATGCTGTTCACAAACATTTATATTGATATTAGTTTTATATAAATTGTTTTTAATTTTATTTAGTTTTATATAAATTGTTTTTAATTTTTATATTTTGAAGCAAGTATAAAATTTCCTAATACAATTACATTTTTCTCAGCACAAATACACATATTTCTTCCATTTTTTTTATACATTTTCAATGCTTTGTATGCTGTTCACAAACATTTAGATTGATATTAGTTTTATATAAATTGTTTTTAATTTTATTTAGTTTTATATAAATTGTTTTTAATTTTTATATTTTGAAGCAAGTATAAAATTTCCTAATACAATTACATTTTTCTCAGCACAAATACACATATTTCTTCCATTTTTTTTATACATTTTCAATGCTTTGTATGCTGTTCACAAACATTTAGATTGATATTAGTTTTATATAAATTGTTTTTAATTTTATTTAGTTTTATATAAATTGTTTTAAATTTTTATATTTTGAAGCAAGTATAAAATTTCCTAATACAATTACATTTTTCTCAGCACAAATACACATATTTCTTCCATTTTTTTTATACATTTTCAATGCTTTGTATGCTGTTCACAAACATTTAGATTGATATTAGTTTTATATAAATTGTTTTTAATTTTATTTAGTTTTATATAAATTGTTTTAAATTTTTATATTTTGAAGCAAGTATAAAATTTCCTAATATAATTTCATTTTTCTCAGCACAAATACACATATTTCTTCATTTTTTTATACATTTGGAATGCTTTGTATGCTGTTCACAAACATTTATATTGATATTAGTTTTATATATATTAATTTTAATTTTATTTAGTTTTATATAAATTGTTTTTAATTTTTATATTTTGAAGCAAGTATAAAATTTCCTAATACAATTTCATTTTTCTCAGCACAAATACACATATTTCTTAATTTTTTTTTATACATTTGGAATGCTTTGTATGCTGTTCACAAACATTTATATTGATATTAGTTTTATATAAATTGTTTTTAATTTTATTTAGTTTTATATAAATTGTTTTTAACTTTTATATTTTGAAGCAAGTATAAAATTTCTTAATACAATTACATTTTTCTCAGCACAAATACACATATTTCTTCCATTTTTTTATATACATTTTCAATGCTTTGTATGCTGTTCACAAACATTTATATTGATATTAGTTTTATATAAATTGTTTTTAATTTTATTTAGTTTTATATAAATTGTTTTTAATTTTTATATTTTGAAGCAAGTATAAAATTTCCTAATACAATTACATTTTTCTCAGCACAAATACACATATTTCTTCCATTTTTTTTATACATTTTCAATGCTTTGTATGCTGTTCACAAACATTTAGATTGATATTAGTTTTATATAAATTGTTTTTAATTTTATTTAGTTTTATATAAATTGTTTTTAATTTTTATATTTTGAAGCAAGTATAAAATTTCCTAATACAATTACATTTTTCTCAGCACAAATACACATATTTCTTCCATTTTTTTTATACATTTTCAATGCTTTGTATGCTGTTCACAAACATTTAGATTGATATTAGTTTTATATAAATTGTTTTTAATTTTATTTAGTTTTATATAAATTGTTTTAAATTTTTATATTTTGAAGCAAGTATAAAATTTCCTAATACAATTACATTTTTCTCAGCACAAATACACATATTTCTTCCATTTTTTTTATACATTTTCAATGCTTTGTATGCTGTTCACAAACATTTAGATTGATATTAGTTTTATATAAATTGTTTTTAATTTTATTTAGTTTTATATAAATTGTTTTTAATTTTTATATTTTGAAGCAAGTATAAAATTTCCTAATACAATTACATTTTTCTCAGTACAAATACACATATTTCTTAATTTTTTTTTATACATTTGGAATGCTTTGTATGCTGTTCACAAACATTTTAATTGATATTAGTTTTATATAAATTGTTTTAATTTTATTTAGT
Organism: Clusia tigrina; assembly: GCA_920105625.2. Taxonomy (NCBI): domain Eukaryota; kingdom Metazoa; phylum Arthropoda; class Insecta; order Diptera; family Clusiidae; genus Clusia; species Clusia tigrina. The sequence goes on along the minus strand of OV050031.1, from coordinate 47,622,484 downwards.
TTTATATAAATTGTTTTTAATTTTTATATTTTGAAGCAAGTATAAAATTTCCTAATACAATTACATTTTTCTCAGCACAAATACACATATTTCTTCATTTTTTTTTTATACATTTGGAATGCTTTCTATGCTGTTCACAAACATTTATATTGATATTAGTTTTATATAAATTGTTTTTAATTTTATTTAGTTTTATATAAATTGTTTTTAATTTTTATATTTTGAAGCAATTATAAAATTTCCTAATACAATTACATTTTTCTCAGCACAAATACACATATTTCTTCATTTTTTTTTTATACATTTGGAATGCTTTGTATGCTGTTCACAAACATTTATATTGATATTAGTTTTATATAAATTGTTTTTAATTTTATTTAGTTTTATATAAATTGTTTTTAACTTTTATATTTTGAAGCAAGTATAAAATTTCTTAATACAATTACATTTTTCTCAGCACAAATACACATATTTCTTCCATTTTTTTATATACATTTTCAATGCTTTGTATGCTGTTCACAAACATTTATATTGATATTAGTTTTATATAAATTGTTTTTAATTTTATTTAGTTTTATATAAATTGTTTTTAATTTTTATATTTTGAAGCAAGTATAAAATTTCCTAATACAATTACATTTTTCTCAGCACAAATACACATATTTCTTCCATTTTTTTTATACATTTTCAATGCTTTGTATGCTGTTCACAAACATTTAGATTGATATTAGTTTTATATAAATTGTTTTTAATTTTATTTAGTTTTATATAAATTGTTTTAAATTTTTATATTTTGAAGCAAGTATAAAATTTCCTAATATAATTTCATTTTTCTCAGCAGAAATACACATATTTCTTCCATTTTTTTATACATTTGCAATGCTGTTCACAAACATTTATATTGATATTAGTTTTATATAAATTGTTTTTAATTTTATTTAGTTTTATATAAATTGTTTTTAACTTTTATATTTTGAAGCAAGTATAAAATTTCCTAATACAATTACATTTTTCTCAGCACAAATACACATATTTCTTCATTTTTTTTATACATTTGGAATGCTTTGTATTCTGTTCACAAACATTTATATTGATATTAGTTTTATATAAATTGTTTTTAATTTTATTTAGTTTTATATAAATTGTTTTTAACTTTTATATTTTGAAGCAAGTATAAAATTTCTTAATACAATTACATTTTTCTCAGCACAAATACACATATTTCTTCCATTTTTTTATATACATTTTCAATGCTTTGTATGCTGTTCACAAACATTTATATTGATATTAGTTTTATATAAATTGTTTTTAATTTTATTTAGTTTTATATAAATTGTTTTTAATTTTTATATTTTGAAGCAAGTATAAAATTTCCTAATACAATTACATTTTTCTCAGCACAAATACACATATTTCTTCCATTTTTTTTATACATTTTCAATGCTTTGTATGCTGTTCACAAACATTTAGATTGATATTAGTTTTATATAAATTGTTTTTAATTTTATTTAGTTTTATATAAATTGTTTTAAATTTTTATATTTTGAAGCAAGTATAAAATTTCCTAATATAATTTCATTTTTCTCAGCAGAAATACACATATTTCTTCCATTTTTTTATACATTTGCAATGCTGTTCACAAACATTTATATTGATATTAGTTTTATATAAATTGTTTTTAATTTTATTTAGTTTTATATAAATTGTTTTTAACTTTTATATTTTGAAGCAAGTATAAAATTTCCTAATACAATTACATTTTTCTCAGCACAAATACACATATTTCTTCATTTTTTTTTTATACATTTGGAATGCTTTCTATGCTGTTCACAAACATTTATATTGATATTAGTTTTATATAAATTGTTTTTAATTTTATTTAGTTTTATATAAATTGTTTTAAATTTTTATATTTTGAAGCAAGTATAAAATTTCCTAATACAATTACATTTTTCTCAGCACAAATACACATATTTCTTCATTTTTTTTATACATTTTCAATGCTTTGTATTCTGTTCACAAACATTTAGATTGATATTAGTTTTATATAAATTGTTTTTAATTTTATTTAGTTTTATATAAATTGTTTTTAATTTTTATATTTTGAAGCAAGTATAAAATTTCCTAATACAATTACATTTTTCTCAGCACAAATACACATATTTCTTCATTTTTTTTTATACATTTGGAATGCTTTGTATGCTGTTCACAAACATTTATATTGATATTAGTTTTATATAAATTGTTTTTAATTTTATTTAGTTTTATATAAATTGTTTTTAATTTTTATATTTTGAAGCAAGTATAAAATTTCCTAATACAATTACATTTTTCTCAGCACAAATACACATATTTCTTCATTTTTTTTTATACATTTGCAATGCTGTTCACAAACATTTATATTGATATTAGTTTTATATAAATTGTTTTTAATTTTATTTAGTTTTATATAAATTGTTTTAAATTTTTATATTTTGAAGCAAGTATAAAATTTCCTAATACAATTTCATTTTTCTCAGCACAAATACACATATTTCTTAATTTTTTTTTATACATTTGGAATGCTTTGTATGCTGTTCACAAACATTTATATTGATATTAGTTTTATATATATTGTTTTTAATTTTATTTAGTTTTATATAAATTGTTTTTAACTTTTATATTTTGAAGCAAGTATAAAATTTCTTAATACAATTACATTTTTCTCAGCACAAATACACATATTTCTTCCATTTTTTTATATACATTTTCAATGCTTTGTATGCTGTTCACAAACATTTATATTGATATTAGTTTTATATAAATTGTTTTTAATTTTATTTAGTTTTATATAAATTGTTTTTAATTTTTATATTTTGAAGCAAGTATAAAATTTCCTAATACAATTACATTTTTCTCAGCACAAATACACATATTTCTTCCATTTTTTTTATACATTTTCAATGCTTTGTATGCTGTTCACAAACATTTAGATTGATATTAGTTTTATATAAATTGTTTTTAATTTTATTTAGTTTTATATAAATTGTTTTAAATTTTTATATTTTGAAGCAAGTATAAAATTTCCTAATACAATTACATTTTTCTCAGCACAAATACACATATTTCTTCCATTTTTTTTATACATTTTCAATGCTTTGTATGCTGTTCACAAACATTTAGATTGATATTAGTTTTATATAAATTGTTTTTAATTTTATTTAGTTTTATATAAATTGTTTTAAATTTTTATATTTTGAAGCAAGTATAAAATTTCCTAATACAATTACATTTTTCTCAGCACAAATACACATATTTCTTCCATTTTTTTTATACATTTTCAATGCTTTGTATGCTGTTCACAAACATTTATATTGATATTAGTTTTATATATATTGTTTTTAATTTTATTTAGTTTTATATAAATTGTTTTTAACTTTTATATTTTGAAGCAAGTATAAAATTTCTTAATACAATTACATTTTTCTCAGCACAAATACACATATTTCTTCCATTTTTTTATATACATTTTCAATGCTTTGTATGCTGTTCACAAACATTTATATTGATATTAGTTTTATATAAATTGTTTTTAATTTTATTTAGTTTTATATAAATTGTTTTTAATTTTTATATTTTGAAGCAAGTATAAAATTTCCTAATACAATTACATTTTTCTCAGCACAAATACACATATTTCTTCCATTTTTTTTATACTTTTTCAATGCTTTGTATGCTGTTCACAAACATTTAGATTGATATTAGTTTTATATAAATTGTTTTTAATTTTATTTAGTTTTATATAAATTGTTTTAAATTTTTATATTTTGAAGCAAGTATAAAATTTCCTAATACAATTACATTTTTCTCAGCACAAATACACATATTTCTTCCATTTTTTTTATACATTTTCAATGCTTTGTATGCTGTTCACAAACATTTAGATTGATATTAGTTTTATATAAATTGTTTTTAATTTTATTTAGTTTTATATAAATTGTTTTAAATTTTTATATTTTGAAGCAAGTATAAAATTTCCTAATATAATTTCATTTTTCTCAGCACAAATACACATATTTCTTCATTTTTTTTATACATTTTCAATGCTTTGTATGCTGTTCACAAACATTTAGATTGATATTAGTTTTATATAAATTGTTTTTAATTTTATTTAGTTTTATATAAATTGTTTTAAATTTTTATATTTTGAAGCAAGTATAAAATTTCCTAATACAATTACATTTTTCTCAGCACAAATACACATATTTCTTCCATTTTTTTTATACTTTTTCAATGCTTTGTATGCTGTTCACAAACATTTAGATTGATATTAGTTTTATATAAATTGTTTTTAATTTTATTTAGTTTTATATAAATTGTTTTAAATTTTTATATTTTGAAGCAAGTATAAAATTTCCTAATACAATTACATTTTTCTCAGCACAAATACACATATTTCTTCCATTTTTTTTATACTTTTTCAATGCTTTGTATGCTGTTCACAAACATTTAGATTGATATTAGTTTTATATAAATTTTTTTTAATTTTATTTAGTTTTATATAAATTGTTTTAAATTTTTATATTTTGAAGCAAGTATAAAATTTCCTAATACAATTACATTTTTCTCAGCACAAATACACATATTTCTTCCATTTTTTTATACATTTTCAATGCTTTGTATGCTGTTCACAAACATTTATATTGATATTAGTTTTATATAAATTGTTTTTAATTTTATTTAGTTTTATATAAATTGTTTTTAATTTTTATATTTTGAAGCAAGTATAAAATTTCCTAATACAATTACATTTTTCTCAGCACAAATACACATATTTCTTCATTTTTTTTTATACATTTGCAATGCTGTTCACAAACATTTATATTGATATTAGTTTTATATAAATTGTTTTTAATTTTATTTAGTTTTATATAAATTGTTTTAAATTTTTATATTTTGAAGCAAGTATAAAATTTCCTAATACAATTACATTTTTCTCAGCACAAATACACATATTTCTTCCATTTTTTTTATACATTTTCAATGCTTTGTATGCTGTTCACAAACATTTAGATTGATATTAGTTTTATATAAATTGTTTTTAATTTTATTTAGTTTTATATAAATTGTTTTAAATTTTTATATTTTGAAGCAAGTATAAAATTTCCTAATACAATTACATTTTTCTCAGCACAAATACACATATTTCTTCCATTTTTTTTATACATTTTCAATGCTTTGTATGCTGTTCACAAACATTTATATTGATATTAGTTTTATATATATTGTTTTTAATTTTATTTAGTTTTATATAAATTGTTTTTAACTTTTATATTTTGAAGCAAGTATAAAATTTCTTAATACAATTACATTTTTCTCAGCACAAATACACATATTTCTTCCATTTTTTTATATACATTTTCAATGCTTTGTATGCTGTTCACAAACATTTATATTGATATTAGTTTTATATAAATTGTTTTTAATTTTATTTAGTTTTATATAAATTGTTTTTAATTTTTATATTTTGAAGCAAGTATAAAATTTCCTAATACAATTACATTTTTCTCAGCACAAATACACATATTTCTTCCATTTTTTTTATACTTTTTCAATGCTTTGTATGCTGTTCACAAACATTTAGATTGATATTAGTTTTATATAAATTGTTTTTAATTTTATTTAGTTTTATATAAATTGTTTTAAATTTTTATATTTTGAAGCAAGTATAAAATTTCCTAATACAATTACATTTTTCTCAGCAGAAATACACATATTTCTTCCATTTTTTTTATACATTTTCAATGCTTTGTATGCTGTTCACAAACATTTATATTGATATTAGTTTTATATAAATTGTTTTTAATTTTATTTAGTTTTATATAAATTGTTTTTAATTTTTATATTTTGAAGCAAGTATAAAATTTCCTAATACAATTACATTTTTCTCAGCACAAATACACATATTTCTTCCATTTTTTTTATACATTTTCAATGCTTTGTATGCTGTTCACAAACATTTAGATTGATATTAGTTTTATATAAATTGTTTTTAATTTTATTTAGTTTTATATAAATTGTTTTAAATTTTTATATTTTGAAGCAAGTATAAAATTTCCTAATACAATTACATTTTTCTCAGCACAAATACACATATTTCTTCCATTTTTTTTATACATTTTCAATGCTTTGTATGCTGTTCACAAACATTTAGATTGATATTAGTTTTATATAAATTGTTTTTAATTTTATTTAGTTTTATATAAATTGTTTTAAATTTTTATATTTTGAAGCAAGTATAAAATTTCCTAATACAATTACATTTTTCTCAGCACAAATACACATATTTCTTCCATTTTTTTTATACATTTTCAATGCTTTGTATGCTGTTCACAAACATTTATATTGATATTAGTTTTATATATATTGTTTTTAATTTTATTTAGTTTTATATAAATTGTTTTTAACTTTTATATTTTGAAGCAAGTATAAAATTTCTTAATACAATTACATTTTTCTCAGAACAAATACACATATTTCTTCCATTTTTTTATATACATTTTCAATGCTTTGTATGCTGTTCACAAACATTTATATTGATATTAGTTTTATATAAATTGTTTTTAATTTTATTTAGTTTTATATAAATTGTTTTTAATTTTTATATTTTGAAGCAAGTATAAAATTTCCTAATACAATTACATTTTTCTCAGCACAAATACACATATTTCTTCCATTTTTTTTATACTTTTTCAATGCTTTGTATGCTGTTCACAAACATTTAGATTGATATTAGTTTTATATAAATTGTTTTTAATTTTATTTAGTTTTATATAAATTGTTTTAAATTTTTATATTTTGAAGCAAGTATAAAATTTCCTAATACAATTACATTTTTCTCAGCACAAATACACATATTTCTTCCATTTTTTTTATACATTTTCAATGCTTTGTATGCTGTTCACAAACATTTAGATTGATATTAGTTTTATATAAATTGTTTTTAATTTTATTTAGTTTTATATAAATTGTTTTAAATTTTTATATTTTGAAGCAAGTATAAAATTTCCTAATATAATTTCATTTTTCTCAGCACAAATACACATATTTCTTCATTTTTTTTATACATTTGGAATGCTTTGTATGCTGTTCACAAACATTTATATTGATATTAGTTTTATATATATTGTTTTTAATTTTATTTAGTTTTATATAAATTGTTTTTAATTTTTATATTTTGAAGCAAGTATAAAATTTCCTAATACAATTTCATTTTTCTCAGCACAAATACACATATTTCTTAATTTTTTTTTATACATTTGGAATGCTTTGTATGCTGTTCACAAACATTTATATTGATATTAGTTTTATATATATTGTTTTTAATTTTATTTAGTTTTATATAAATTGTTTTTAATTTTTATATTTTGAAGCAAGTATAAAATTTCCTAATACAATTACATTTTTCTCAGTACAAATACACATATTTCTTCATTTTTTTTATACATTTGGAATGCTTTGTATGCTGTTCGCAAACATTTATATTGATATTAGTTTTATATAAATTGTTTTAATTTTATTTAGTTTTATATAAATTGTTTTTAATTTTTATATTTTGAAGCAAGTATAAAATTTCCTAATACAATTACATTTTTCTCAGCACAAATACACATATTTCTTCATTTTTTTTTTATACATTTGGAATGCTTTCTATGCTGTTCACAAACATTTATATTGATATTAGTTTTATATAAATTGTTTTTAATTTTATTTAGTTTTATATAAATTGTTTTAAATTTTTATATTTTGAAGCAAGTATAAAATTTCCTAATACAATTACATTTTTCTCAGCACAAATACACATATTTCTTCATTTTTTTTATACATTTGGAATGCTTTGTATTCTGTTCACAAACATTTATATTGATATTAGTTTTATATAAATTGTTTTTAATTTTATTTAGTTTTATATAAATTGTTTTTAATTTTTATATTTTGAAGCAAGTATAAAATTTCCTAATACAATTACATTTTTCTCAGCACAAATACACATATTTCTTCATTTTTTTTTATACATTTGGAATGCTTTGTATGCTGTTCACAAACATTTATATTGATATTAGTTTTATATAAATTGTTTTTAATTTTATTTAGTTTTATATAAATTGTTTTTAATTTTTATATTTTGAAGCAATTATAAAATTTCCTAATACAATTACATTTTTCTCAGCACAAATACACATATTTCTTCATTTTTTTTTTATACATTTGGAATGCTTTGTATGCTGTTCACAAACATTTATATTGATATTAGTTTTATATAAATTGTTTTTAATTTTATTTAGTTTTATATAAATTGTTTTTAACTTTTATATTTTGAAGCAAGTATAAAATTTCTTAATACAATTACATTTTTCTCAGCACAAATACACATATTTCTTCCATTTTTTTATATACATTTTCAATGCTTTGTATGCTGTTCACAAACATTTATATTGATATTAGTTTTATATAAATTGTTTTTAATTTTATTTAGTTTTATATAAATTGTTTTTAATTTTTATATTTTGAAGCAAGTATAAAATTTCCTAATACAATTACATTTTTCTCAGCACAAATACACATATTTCTTCCATTTTTTTTATACATTTTCAATGCTTTGTATGCTGTTCACAAACATTTAGATTGATATTAGTTTTATATAAATTGTTTTTAATTTTATTTAGTTTTATATAAATTGTTTTAAATTTTTATATTTTGAAGCAAGTATAAAATTTCCTAATATAATTTCATTTTTCTCAGCAGAAATACACATATTTCTTCCATTTTTTTATACATTTGCAATGCTGTTCACAAACATTTATATTGATATTAGTTTTATATAAATTGTTTTTAATTTTATTTAGTTTTATATAAATTGTTTTTAACTTTTATATTTTGAAGCAAGTATAAAATTTCTTAATACAATTACATTTTTCTCAGCACAAATACACATATTTCTTCCATTTTTTTATATACATTTTCAATGCTTTGTATGCTGTTCACAAACATTTATATTGATATTAGTTTTATATAAATTGTTTTTAATTTTATTTAGTTTTATATAAATTGTTTTTAATTTTTATATTTTGAAGCAAGTATAAAATTTCCTAATACAATTTCATTTTTCTCAGCACAAATAAACATATTTCTTCATTTTTTTTATACATTTGGAATGCTTTGTATGCTGTTCACAAACATTTATATTGATATTAGTTTTATATAAATTGTTTTTAATTTTATTTAGTTTTATATAAATTGTTTTTAATTTTTATATTTTGAAGCAAGTATAAAATTTCCTAATACAATTACATTTTTCTCAGTACAAATACACATATTTCTTCATTTTTTTTATACATTTGGAATGCTTTGTATGCTGTTCGCAAACATTTATATTGATATTAGTTTTATATAAATTGTTTTAATTTTATTTAGTTTTATATAAATTGTTTTTAATTTTTATATTTTGAAGCAAGTATAAAATTTCCTAATACAATTACATTTTTCTCAGCACAAATACACATATTTCTTCATTTTTTTTTTATACATTTGGAATGCTTTCTATGCTGTTCACAAACATTTATATTGATATTAGTTTTATATAAATTGTTTTTAATTTTATTTAGTTTTATATAAATTGTTTTAAATTTTTATATTTTGAAGCAAGTATAAAATTTCCTAATACAATTACATTTTTCTCAGCACAAATACACATATTTCTTCATTTTTTTTATACATTTGGAATGCTTTGTATTCTGTTCACAAACATTTATATTGATATTAGTTTTATATAAATTGTTTTTAATTTTATTTAGTTTTATATAAATTGTTTTTAATTTTTATATTTTGAAGCAAGTATAAAATTTCCTAATACAATTACATTTTTCTCAGCACAAATACACATATTTCTTCATTTTTTTTTATACATTTGGAATGCTTTGTATGCTGTTCACAAACATTTATATTGATATTAGTTTTATATAAATTGTTTTTAATTTTATTTAGTTTTATATAAATTGTTTTTAATTTTTATATTTTGAAGCAATTATAAAATTTCCTAATACAATTACATTTTTCTCAGCACAAATACACATATTTCTTCATTTTTTTTATACATTTGGAATGCTTTGTATGCTGTTCACAAACATTTATATTGATATTAGTTTTATATAAATTGTTTTTAATTTTATTTAGTTTTATATAAATTGTTTTTAACTTTTATATTTTGAAGCAAGTATAAAATTTCTTAATACAATTACATTTTTCTCAGCACAAATACACATATTTCTTCCATTTTTTTATATACATTTTCAATGCTTTGTATGCTGTTCACAAACATTTATATTGATATTAGTTTTATATAAATTGTTTTTAATTTTATTTAGTTTTATATAAATTGTTTTTAATTTTTATATTTTGAAGCAAGTATAAAATTTCCTAATACAATTACATTTTTCTCAGCACAAATACACATATTTCTTCCATTTTTTTTATACATTTTCAATGCTTTGTATGCTGTTCACAAACATTTAGATTGATATTAGTTTTATATAAATTGTTTTTAATTTTATTTAGTTTTATATAAATTGTTTTAAATTTTTATATTTTGAAGCAAGTATAAAATTTCCTAATATAATTTCATTTTTCTCAGCAGAAATACACATATTTCTTCCATTTTTTTATACATTTGCAATGCTGTTCACAAACATTTATATTGATATTAGTTTTATATAAATTGTTTTTAATTTTATTTAGTTTTATATAAATTGTTTTTAACTTTTATATTTTGAAGCAAGTATAAAATTTCCTAATACAATTACATTTTTCTCAGCACAAATACACATATTTCTTCCATTTTTTTATATACATTTTCAATGCTTTGTATGCTGTTCACAAACATTTATATTGATATTAGTTTTATATAAATTGTTTTTAATTTTATTTAGTTTTATATAAATTGTTTTTAATTTTTATATTTTGAAGCAAGTATAAAATTTCCTAATACAATTACATTTTTCTCAGCACAAATACACATATTTCTTCATTTTTTTTATACATTTGGAATGCTTTGTATTCTGTTCACAAACATTTATATTGATATTAGTTTTATATAAATTGTTTTTAATTTTATTTAGTTTTATATAAATTGTTTTTAACTTTTATATTTTGAAGCAAGTATAAAATTTCTTAATACAATTACATTTTTCTCAGCACAAATACACATATTTCTTCCATTTTTTTATATACATTTTCAATGCTTTGTATGCTGTTCACAAACATTTATATTGATATTAGTTTTATATAAATTGTTTTTAATTTTATTTAGTTTTATATAAATTGTTTTTAATTTTTATATTTTGAAGCAAGTATAAAATTTCCTAATACAATTACATTTTTCTCAGCACAAATACACATATTTCTTCCATTTTTTTTTATACATTTTCAATGCTTTGTATGCTGTTCACAAACATTTAGATTGATATTAGTTTTATATAAATTGTTTTTAATTTTATTTAGTTTTATATAAATTGTTTTAAATTTTTATATTTTGAAGCAAGTATAAAATTTCCTAATATAATTTCATTTTTCTCAGCAGAAATACACATATTTCTTCCATTTTTTTATACATTTGCAATGCTGTTCACAAACATTTATATTGATATTAGTTTTATATAAATTGTTTTTAATTTTATTTAGTTTTATATAAATTGTTTTTAACTTTTATATTTTGAAGCAAGTATAAAATTTCCTAATACAATTACATTTTTCTCAGCACAAATACACATATTTCTTCATTTTTTTTTATACATTTGGAATGCTTTCTATGCTGTTCACAAACATTTATATTGATATTAGTTTTATATAAATTGTTTTTAATTTTATTTAGTTTTATATAAATTGTTTTAAATTTTTATATTTTGAAGCAAGTATAAAATTTCCTAATACAATTACATTTTTCTCAGCACAAATACACATATTTCTTCATTTTTTTTATACATTTTCAATGCTTTGTATTCTGTTCACAAACATTTAGATTGATATTAGTTTTATATAAATTGTTTTTAATTTTATTTAGTTTTATATAAATTGTTTTTAATTTTTATATTTTGAAGCAAGTATAAAATTTCCTAATACAATTACATTTTTCTCAGCACAAATACACATATTTCTTCCATTTTTTTTATACATTTTCAATGCTTTGTATGCTGTTCACAAACATTTAGATTGATATTAGTTTTATATAAATTGTTTTTAATTTTATTTAGTTTTATATAAATTGTTTTTAATTTTTATATTTTGAAGCAAGTATAAAATTTCCTAATACAATTACATTTTTCTCAGCACAAATACACATATTTCTTCCATTTTTTTTATACATTTTCAATGCTTTGTATGCTGTTCACAAACATTTAGATTGATATTAGTTTTATATAAATTGTTTTTAATTTTATTTAGTTTTATATAAATTGTTTTAAATTTTTATATTTTGAAGCAAGTATAAAATTTCCTAATACAATTACATTTTTCTCAGCACAAATACACATATTTCTTCCATTTTTTTTTATACATTTTCAATGCTTTGTATGCTGTTCACAAACATTTAGATTGATATTAGTTTTATATAAATTGTTTTTAATTTTATTTAGTTTTATATAAATTGTTTTAAATTTTTATATTTTGAAGCAAGTATAAAATTTCCTAATATAATTTCATTTTTCTCAGCACAAATACACATATTTCTTCATTTTTTTTATACATTTGGAATGCTTTGTATGCTGTTCACAAACATTTATATTGATATTAGTTTTATATATATTGTTTTTAATTTTATTTAGTTTTATATAAATTGTTTTTAATTTTTATATTTTGAAGCAAGTATAAAATTTCCTAATACAATTTCATTTTTCTCAGCACAAATACACATATTTCTTAATTTTTTTTTATACATTTGGAATGTTTTGTATGCTGTTCACAAACATTTATATTGATATTAGTTTTATATATATTGTTTTTAATTTTATTTAGTTTTATATAAATTGTTTTTAATTTTTATATTTTGAAGCAAGTATAAAATTTCCTAATACAATTACATTTTTCTCAGTACAAATACACATATTTCTTCATTTTTTTTTATACATTTGGAATGCTTTGTATGCTGTTCACAAACATTTATATTGATATTAGTTTTATATAAATTGTTTTAATTTTATTTAGTTTTATATAAATTGTTTTTAATTTTTATATTTTGAAGCAAGTATAAAATTTCCTAATACAATTACATTTTTCTCAGCACAAATACACATATTTCTTCATTTTTTTTTATACATTTGGAATGCTTTCTATGCTGTTCACAAACATTTATATTGATATTAGTTTTATATAAATTGTTTTTAATTTTATTTAGTTTTATATAAATTGTTTTAAATTTTATATTTTGAAGCAAGTATAAAATTTCCTAATACAATTACATTTTTCTCAGCACAAATACACATATTTCTTCATTTTTTTTATACATTTGGAATGCTTTGTATTCTGTTCACAAACATTTATATTGATATTAGTTTTATATAAATTGTTTTTAATTTTATTTAGTTTTATATAAATTGTTTTTAATTTTTATATTTTGAAGCAATTATAAAATTTCCTAATACAATTACATTTTTCTCAGCACAAATACACATATTTCTTCATTTTTTTTTTATACATTTGGAATGCTTTGTATGCTGTTCACAAACATTTATATTGATATTAGTTTTATATAAATTGTTTTTAATTTTATTTAGTTTTATATAAATTGTTTTTAACTTTTATATTTTGAAGCAAGTATAAAATTTCTTAATACAATTACATTTTTCTCAGCACAAATACACATATTTCTTCCATTTTTTTATATACATTTTCAATGCTTTGTATGCTGTTCACAAACATTTATATTGATATTAGTTTTATATAAATTGTTTTTAATTTTATTTAGTTTTATATAAATTGTTTTTAATTTTTATATTTAGAAGCAAGTATAAAATTTCCTAATACAATTACATTTTTCTCAGCACAAATACACATATTTCTTCATTTTTTTTTATACATTTGGAATGCTTTGTATGCTGTTCACAAACATTTATATTGATATTAGTTTTATATAAATTGTTTTTAATTTTATTTAGTTTTATATAAATTGTTTTTAACTTTTATATTTTGAAGCAAGTATAAAATTTCTTAATACAATTACATTTTTCTCAGCACAAATACACATATTTCTTCCATTTTTTTATATACATTTTCAATGCTTTGTATGCTGTTCACAAACATTTATATTGATATTAGTTTTATATAAATTGTTTTTAATTTTATTTAGTTTTATATAAATTGTTTTTAATTTTTATATTTTGAAGCAAGTATAAAATTTCCTAATACAATTACATTTTTCTCAGCACAAATACACATATTTCTTCCATTTTTTTTATACATTTTCAATGCTTTGTATGCTGTTCACAAACATTTAGATTGATATTAGTTTTATATAAATTGTTTTTAATTTTATTTAGTTTTATATAAATTGTTTTTAATTTTTATATTTTGAAGCAAGTATAAAATTTCCTAATACAATTACATTTTTCTCAGCACAAATACACATATTTCTTCATTTTTTTTATACATTTGGAATGCTTTCTATGCTGTTCACAAACATTTATATTGATATTAGTTTTATATAAATTGTTTTTAATTTTATTTAGTTTTATATAAATTGTTTTAAATTTTTATATTTTGAAGCAAGTATAAAATTTCCTAATACAATTACATTTTTCTCAGCACAAATACACATATTTCTTCCATTTTTTTTATACATTTTCAATGCTTTGTATGCTGTTCACAAACATTTAGATTGATATTAGTTTTATATAAATTGTTTTTAATTTTATTTAGTTTTATATAAATTGTTTTAAATTTTTATATTTTGAAGCAAGTATAAAATTTCCTAATATAATTTCATTTTTCTCAGCACAAATACACATATTTCTTCATTTTTTTTATACATTTGGAATGCTTTGTATGCTGTTCACAAACATTTATATTGATATTAGTTTTATATATATTGTTTTTAATTTTATTTAGTTTTATATAAATTGTTTTTAATTTTTATATTTTGAAGCAAGTATAAAATTTCCTAATACAATTTCATTTTTCTCAGCACAAATACACATATTTCTTAATTTTTTTTTATACATTTGGAATGCTTTGTATGCTGTTCACAAACATTTATATTGATATTAGTTTTATATATATTGTTTTTAATTTTATTTAGTTTTATATAAATTGTTTTTAATTTTTATATTTTGAAGCAAGTATAAAATTTCCTAATACAATTACATTTTTCTCAGTACAAATACACATATTTCTTCATTTTTTTTTATACATTTGGAATGCTTTGTATGCTGTTCACAAACATTTATATTGATATTAGTTTTATATAAATTGTTTTAATTTTATTTAGTTTTATATAAATTGTTTTTAATTTTTATATTTTGAAGCAAGTATAAAATTTCCTAATACAATTACATTTTTCTCAGCACAAATACACATATTTCTTCCATTTTTTTTTATATATTTTCAATGCTTTGTATGCTGTTCACAAACATTTAGATTGATATTAGTTTTATATAAATTGTTTTTAATTTTATTTAGTTTTATATAAATTGTTTTTAATTTTTATATTTTGAAGCAAGTATAAAATTTCCTAATACAATTACATTTTTCTCAGCACAAATACACATATTTCTTCATTTTTTTTATACATTTGGAATGCTTTCTATGCTGTTCACAAACATTTATATTGATATTAGTTTTATATAAATTGTTTTTAATTTTATTTAGTTTTATATAAATTGTTTTAAATTTTTATATTTTGAAGCAAGTATAAAATTTCCTAATACAATTACATTTTTCTCAGCACAAATACACATATTTCTTCCATTTTTTTATACATTTTCAATGCTTTGTATGCTGTTCACAAACATTTAGATTGATATTAGTTTTATATAAATTGTTTTTAATTTTATTTAGTTTTATATAAATTGTTTTAAATTTTTATATTTTGAAGCAAGTATAAAATTTCCTAATATAATTTCATTTTTCTCAGCACAAATACACATATTTCTTCATTTTTTTTATACATTTGGAATGCTTTGTATGCTGTTCACAAACATTTATATTGATATTAGTTTTATATATATTGTTTTTAATTTTATTTAGTTTTATATAAATTGTTTTTAATTTTTATATTTTGAAGCAAGTATAAAATTTCCTAATACAATTTCATTTTTCTCAGCACAAATACACATATTTCTTAATTTTTTTTATACATTTGGAATGCTTTGTATGCTGTTCACAAACATTTATATTGATATTAGTTTTATATATATTGTTTTTAATTTTATTTAGTTTTATATAAATTGTTTTTAATTTTTATATTTTGAAGCAAGTATAAAATTTCCTAATACAATTACATTTTTCTCAGTACAAATACACATATTTCTTCATTTTTTTTTATACATTTGGAATGCTTTGTATGCTGTTCACAAACATTTATATTGATATTAGTTTTATATAAATTGTTTTTAATTTTATTTAGTTTTATATAAATTGTTTTTAATTTTTATATTTTGAAGCAAGTATAAAATTTCCTAATACAATTACATTTTTCTCAGCACAAATACACATATTTCTTCCATTTTTTTTATACATTTTCAATGCTTTGTATGCTGTTCACAAACATTTAGATTGATATTAGTTTTATATAAATTGTTTTTAATTTTATTTAGTTTTATATAAATTGTTTTTAACTTTTATATTTTGAAGCAAGTATAAAATTTCCTAATACAATTACATTTTTCTCAGCACAAATACACATATTTCTTCATTTTTTTTTATACATTTTAAATGCTTTGTATGCTGTTCACAAACATTTAGATTGATATTAGTTTTATATAAATTGTTTTTAATTTTATTTAGTTTTATATAAATTGTTTTAAATTTTTATATTTTGAAGCAAGTATAAAATTTCCTAATACAATTACATTTTTCTCAGCACAAATACACATATTTCTTCCATTTTTTTTATACATTTTCAATGCTTTGTATGCTGTTCACAAACATTTAGATTGATATTAGTTTTATATAAATTGTTTTTAATTTTATTTAGTTTTATATAAATTGTTTTAAATTTTTATATTTTGAAGCAAGTATAAAATTTCCTAATATAATTTCATTTTTCTCAGCACAAATACACATATTTCTTCATTTTTTTTATACATTTGGAATGCTTTGTATGCTGTTCACAAACATTTATATTGATATTAGTTTTATATATATTGTTTTTAATTTTATTTAGTTTTATATAAATTGTTTTTAATTTTTATATTTTGAAGCAAGTATAAAATTTCCTAATACAATTTCATTTTTCTCAGCACAAATACACATATTTCTTAAATTTTTTTTATACATTTGGAATGCTTTGTATGCTGTTCACAAACATTTATATTGATATTAGTTTTATATATATTGTTTTTAATTTTATTTAGTTTTATATAAATTGTTTTTAATTTTTATATTTTGAAGCAAGTATAAAATTTCCTAATACAATTACATTTTTCTCAGTACAAATACACATATTTCTTCATTTTTTTTATACATTTGGAATGCTTTGTATGCTGTTCACAAACATTTATATTGATATTAGTTTTATATAAATTGTTTTAATTTTATTTAGTTTTATATAAATTGTTTTTAATTTTTATATTTTGAAGCAAGTATAAAATTTCCTAATACAATTACATTTTTCTCAGCACAAATACACATATTTCTTCATTTTTTTTTATACATTTGGAATGCTTTCTATGCTGTTCACAAACATTTATATTGATATTAGTTTTATATAAATTGTTTTTAATTTTATTTAGTTTTATATAAATTGTTTTAAATTTTTATATTTTGAAGCAAGTATAAAATTTCCTAATACAATTACATTTTTCTCAGCACAAATACACATATTTCTTCATTTTTTTTATACATTTGGAATGCTTTGTATTCTGTTCACAAACATTTATATTGATATTAGTTTTATATAAATTGTTTTTAATTTTATTTAGTTTTATATAAATTGTTTTTAATTTTTATATTTTGAAGCAATTATAAAATTTCCTAATACAATTACATTTTTCTCAGCACAAATACACATATTTCTTCATTTTTTTTTTATACATTTGGAATGCTTTGTATGCTGTTCACAAACATTTATATTGATATTAGTTTTATATAAATTGTTTTTAATTTTATTTAGTTTTATATAAATTGTTTTTAACTTTTATATTTTGAAGCAAGTATAAAATTTCTTAATACAATTACATTTTTCTCAGCACAAATACACATATTTCTTCCATTTTTTTTATACATTTTCAATGCTTTGTATGCTGTTCACAAACATTTAGATTGATATTAGTTTTATATAAATTGTTTTTAATTTTATTTAGTTTTATATAAATTGTTTTTAATTTTTATATTTTGAAGCAAGTATAAAATTTCCTAATACAATTACATTTTTCTCAGCACAAATACACATATTTCTTCCATTTTTTTTATACATTTTCAATGCTTTGTATGCTGTTCACAAACATTTAGATTGATATTAGTTTTATATAAATTGTTTTTAATTTTATTTTGTTTTATATAAATTGTTATAAATTTTTATATTTTGAAGCAAGTATAAAATTTCCTAATACAATTACATTTTTCTCAGCACAAATACACATATTTCTTCCATTTTTTTTATACATTTTCAATGCTTTGTATGCTGTTCACAAACATTTAGATTGATATTAGTTTTATATAAATTGTTTTTAATTTTATTTAGTTTTATATAAATTGTTTTAAATTTTTATATTTTGAAGCAAGTATAAAATTTCCTAATATAATTTCATTTTTCTCAGCACAAATACACATATTTCTTCATTTTTTTTATACATTTGGAATGCTTTGTATGCTGTTCACAAACATTTATATTGATATTAGTTTTATATATATTGTTTTTAATTTTATTTAGTTTTATATAAATTGTTTTTAATTTTTATATTTTGAAGCAAGTATAAAATTTCCTAATACAATTTCATTTTTCTCAGCACAAATACACATATTTCTTAATTTTTTTTTATACATTTGGAATGCTTTGTATGCTGTTCACAAACATTTATATTGATATTAGTTTTATATATATTGTTTTTAATTTTATTTAGTTTTATATAAATTGTTTTTAATTTTTATATTTTGAAGCAAGTATAAAATTTCCTAATACAATTACATTTTTCTCACTACAAATACACATATTTCTTCATTTTTTTTTATACATTTGGAATGCTTTGTATGCTGTTCACAAACATTTATATTGATATTAGTTTTATATAAATTGTTTTAATTTTATTTAGTTTTATATAAATTGTTTTTAATTTTTATATTTTGAAGCAAGTATAAAATTTCCTAATACAATTACATTTTTCTCAGCACAAATACACATATTTCTTCATTTTTTTTTATACATTTGGAATGCTTTCTATGCTGTTCACAAACATTTATATTGATATTAGTTTTATATAAATTGTTTTTAATTTTATTTAGTTTTATATAAATTGTTTTAAATTTTTATATTTTGAAGCAAGTATAAAATTTCCTAATACAATTACATTTTTCTCAGCACAAATACACATATTTCTTCATTTTTTTTATACATTTGGAATGCTTTGTATTCTGTTCACAAACATTTATATTGATATTAGTTTTATATAAATTGTTTTTAATTTTATTTAGTTTTATATAAATTGTTTTTAATTTTTATATTTTGAAGCAATTATAAAATTTCCTAATACAATTACATTTTTCTCAGCACAAATACACATATTTCTTCATTTTTTTTTTATACATTTGGAATGCTTTGTATGCTGTTCACAAACATTTATATTGATATTAGTTTTATATAAATTGTTTTTAATTTTATTTAGTTTTATATAAATTGTTTTTAACTTTTATATTTTGAAGCAAGTATAAAATTTCTTAATACAATTACATTTTTCTCAGCACAAATACACATATTTCTTCCATTTTTTTATATACATTTTCAATGCTTTGTATGCTGTTCACAAACATTTATATTGATATTAGTTTTATATAAATTGTTTTTAATTTTATTTAGTTTTATATAAATTGTTTTTAATTTTTATATTTTGAAGCAAGTATAAAATTTCCTAATACAATTACATTTTTCTCAGCACAAATACACATATTTCTTCCATTTTTTTTATACATTTTCAATGCTTTGTATGCTGTTCACAAACATTTAGATTGATATTAGTTTTATATAAATTGTTTTTAATTTTATTTAGTTTTATATAAATTGTTTTAAATTTTTATATTTTGAAGCAAGTATAAAATTTCCTAATATAATTTCATTTTTCTCAGCAGAAATACACATATTTCTTCCATTTTTTTATACATTTGCAATGCTGTTCACAAACATTTATATTGATATTAGTTTTATATAAATTGTTTTTAATTTTATTTAGTTTTATATAAATTGTTTTTAACTTTTATATTTTGAAGCAAGTATAAAATTTCCTAATACAATTACATTTTTCTCAGCACAAATACACATATTTCTTCCATTTTTTTATATACATTTTCAATGCTTTGTATGCTGTTCACAAACATTTATATTGATATTAGTTTTATATAAATTGTTTTTAATTTTATTTAGTTTTATATAAATTGTTTTTAATTTTTATATTTTGAAGCAAGTATAAAATTTCCTAATACAATTACATTTTTCTCAGCACAAATACACATATTTCTTCATTTTTTTTATACATTTGGAATGCTTTGTATTCTGTTCACAAACATTTATATTGATATTAGTTTTATATAAATTGTTTTTAATTTTATTTAGTTTTATATAAATTGTTTTTAATTTTTATATTTTGAAGCAAGTATAAAATTTCCTAATACAATTACATTTTTCTCAGCACAAATACACATATTTCTTCATTTTTTTTTATACATTTGGAATGCTTTGTATGCTGTTCACAAACATTTATATTGATATTAGTTTTATATAAATTGTTTTTAATTTTATTTAGTTTTATATAAATTGTTTTTAATTTTTATATTTTGAAGCAAGTATAAAATTTCCTAATACAATTACATTTTTCTCAGCACAAATACACATATTTCTTCATTTTTTTTTTATACATTTGGAATGCTTTGTATGCTGTTCACAAACATTTATATTGATATTAGTTTTATATAAATTGTTTTTAATTTTATTTAGTTTTATATAAATTGTTTTTAACTTTTATATTTTGAAGCAAGTATAAAATTTCTTAATACAATTACATTTTTCTCAGCACAAATACACATATTTCTTCCATTTTTTTATATACATTTTCAATGCTTTGTATGCTGTTCACAAACATTTATATTGATATTAGTTTTATATAAATTGTTTTTAATTTTATTTAGTTTTATATAAATTGTTTTTAATTTTTATATTTTGAAGCAAGTATAAAATTTCCTAATACAATTACATTTTTCTCAGCACAAATACACATATTTCTTCCATTTTTTTTATACATTTTCAATGCTTTGTATGCTGTTCACAAACATTTAGATTGATATTAGTTTTATATAAATTGTTTTTAATTTTATTTAGTTTTATATAAATTGTTTTTAATTTTTATATTTTGAAGCAAGTATAAAATTTCCTAATACAATTACATTTTTCTCAGCACAAATACACATATTTCTTCCATTTTTTTTATACATTTTCAATGCTTTGTATGCTGTTCACAAACATTTAGATTGATATTAGTTTTATATAAATTGTTTTTAATTTTATTTAGTTTTATATAAATTGTTTTAAATTTTTATATTTTGAAGCAAGTATAAAATTTCCTAATACAATTACATTTTTCTCAGCACAAATACACATATTTCTTCCATTTTTTTATACATTTTCAATGCTTTGTATGCTGTTCACAAACATTTAGATTGATATTAGTTTTATATAAATTGTTTTTAATTTTATTTAGTTTTATATAAATTGTTTTAAATTTTTATATTTTGAAGCAAGTATAAAATTTCCTAATATAATTTCATTTTTCTCAGCACAAATACACATATTTCTTCATTTTTTTTATACATTTGGAATGCTTTGTATGCTGTTCACAAACATTTATATTGATATTAGTTTTATATATATTGTTTTTAATTTTATTTAGTTTTATATAAATTGTTTTTAATTTTTATATTTTGAAGCAAGTATAAAATTTCCTAATACAATTTCATTTTTCTCAGCACAAATACACATATTTCTTAATTTTTTTTTATACATTTGGAATGCTTTGTATGCTGTTCACAAACATTTATATTGATATTAGTTTTATATATATTGTTTTTAATTTTATTTAGTTTTATATAAATTGTTTTTAATTTTTATATTTTGAAGCAAGTATAAAATTTCCTAATACAATTACATTTTTCTCAGTACAAATACACATATTTCTTCATTTTTTTTTATACATTTGGAATGCTTTGTATGCTGTTCACAAACATTTATATTGATATTAGTTTTATATAAATTGTTTTAATTTTATTTAGTTTTATATAAATTGTTTTTAATTTTTATATTTTGAAGCAAGTATAAAATTTCCTAATACAATTACATTTTTCTCAGCACAAATACACATATTTCTTCATTTTTTTTTTATACATTTGGAATGCTTTCTATGCTGTTCACAAACATTTATATTGATATTAGTTTTATATAAATTGTTTTTAATTTTATTTAGTTTTATATAAATTGTTTTAAATTTTTATATTTTGAAGCAAGTATAAAATTTCCTAATACAATTACATTTTTCTCAGCACAAATACACATATTTCTTCATTTTTTTATACATTTGGAATGCTTTGTATTCTGTTCACAAACATTTATATTGATATTAGTTTTATATAAATTGTTTTTAATTTTATTTAGTTTTATATAAATTGTTTTTAATTTTTATATTTTGAAGCAAGTATAAAATTTCCTAATACAATTACATTTTTGTCAGCACAAATACACATATTTCTTCAATTTTTTTTTATACATTTGCAATGCTGTTCACAAACATTTATATTGATATTAGTTTTATATAAATTGTTTTTAATTTTATTTAGTTTTATATAAATTGTTTTAAATTTTTATATTTTGAAGCAAGTATAAAATTTCCTAATACAATTTCATTTTTCTCAGCACAAATACACATATTTCTTAATTTTTTTTTATACATTTGGAATGCTTTGTATGCTGTTCACAAACATTTATATTGATATTAGTTTTATATATATTGTTTTTAATTTTATTTAGTTTTATATAAATTGTTTTTAATTTTTATATTTTGAAGCAAGTATAAAATTTCCTAATACAATTACATTTTTCTCAGTACAAATACACATATTTCTTCATTTTTTTTTATACATTTGGAATGCTTTGTATGCTGTTCACAAACATTTATATTGATATTAGTTTTATATAAATTGTTTTAATTTTATTTAGTTTTATATAAATTGTTTTTAATTTTTATATTTTGAAGCAAGTATAAAATTTCCTAATACAATTACATTTTTCTCAGCACAAATACACATATTTCTTCATTTTTTTTTATACATTTGGAATGCTTTCTATGCTGTTCACAAACATTTATATTGATATTAGTTTTATATAAATTGTTTTTAATTTTATTTAGTTTTATATAAATTGTTTTAAATTTTTATATTTTGAAGCAAGTATAAAATTTCCTAATACAATTACATTTTTCTCAGCACAAATACACATATTTCTTCATTTTTTTTATACATTTGGAATGCTTTGTATTCTGTTCACAAACATTTATATTGATATTAGTTTTATATAAATTGTTTTTAATTTTATTTAGTTTTATATAAATTGTTTTTAATTTTTATATTTTGAAGCAAGTATAAAATTTCCTAATACAATTACATTTTTCTCAGCACAAATACACATATTTCTTCATTTTTTTTTATACATTTGGAATGCTTTGTATGCTGTTCACAAACATTTATATTGATATTAGTTTTATATAAATTGTTTTTAATTTTATTTAGTTTTATATAAATTGTTTTTAATTTTTATATTTTGAAGCAAGTATAAAATTTCCTAATACAATTACATTTTTCTCAGCACAAATACACATATTTCTTCATTTTTTTTTATACATTTGGAATGCTTTGTATGCTGTTCACAAACATTTATATTGATATTAGTTTTATATAAATTGTTTTTAATTTTATTTAGTTTTATATAAATTGTTTTTAACTTTTATATTTTGAAGCAAGTATAAAATTTCTTAATACAATTACATTTTTCTCAGCACAAATACACATATTTCTTCCATTTTTTTATATACATTTTCAATGCTTTGTATGCTGTTCACAAACATTTATATTGATATTAGTTTTATATAAATTGTTTTTAATTTTATTTAGTTTTATATAAATTGTTTTTAATTTTTATATTTTGAAGCAAGTATAAAATTTCCTAATACAATTACATTTTTGTCAGCACAAATACACATATTTCTTCCATTTTTTTTTATACATTTGCAATGCTGTTCACAAACATTTATATTGATATTAGTTTTATATAAATTGTTTTTAATTTTATTTAGTTTTATATAAATTGTTTTAAATTTTTATATTTTGAAGCAAGTATAAAATTTCCTAATACAATTTCATTTTTCTCAGCACAAATACACATATTTCTTAATTTTTTTTTATACATTTGGAATGCTTTGTATGCTGTTCACAAACATTTATATTGATATTAGTTTTATATATATTGTTTTTAATTTTATTTAGTTTTATATAAATTGTTTTTAATTTTTATATTTTGAAGCAAGTATAAAATTTCCTAATACAATTACATTTTTCTCAGTACAAATACACATATTTCTTCATTTTTTTTTATACATTTGGAATGCTTTGTATGCTGTTCACAAACATTTATATTGATATTAGTTTTATATAAATTGTTTTAATTTTATTTAGTTTTATATAAATTGTTTTTAATTTTTATATTTTGAAGCAAGTATAAAATTTCCTAATACAATTACATTTTTCTCAGCACAAATACACATATTTCTTCATTTTTTTTATACATTTGGAATGCTTTCTATGCTGTTCACAAACATTTATATTGATATTAGTTTTATATAAATTGTTTTTAATTTTATTTAGTTTTATATAAATTGTTTTAAATTTTTATATTTTGAAGCAAGTATAAAATTTCCTAATACAATTACATTTTTCTCAGCACAAATACACATATTTCTTCATTTTTTTTATACATTTGGAATGCTTTGTATTCTGTTCACAAACATTTATATTGATATTAGTTTTATATAAATTGTTTTTAATTTTATTTAGTTTTATATAAATTGTTTTTAATTTTTATATTTTGAAGCAAGTATAAAATTTCCTAATACAATTACATTTTTCTCAGCACAAATACACATATTTCTTCATTTTTTTTTATACATTTGGAATGCTTTGTATGCTGTTCACAAACATTTATATTGATATTAGTTTTATATAAATTGTTTTTAATTTTATTTAGTTTTATATAAATTGTTTTTAATTTTTATATTTTGAAGCAAGTATAAAATTTCCTAATACAATTACATTTTTCTCAGCACAAATACACATATTTCTTCATTTTTTTTTTATACATTTGGAATGCTTTGTATGCTGTTCACAAACATTTATATTGATATTAGTTTTATATAAATTGTTTTTAATTTTATTTAGTTTTATATAAATTGTTTTTAACTTTTATATTTTGAAGCAAGTATAAAATTTCTTAATACAATTACATTTTTCTCAGCACAAATACACATATTTCTTCCATTTTTTTATATACATTTTCAATGCTTTGTATGCTGTTCACAAACATTTATATTGATATTAGTTTTATATAAATTGTTTTTAATTTTATTTAGTTTTATATAAATTGTTTTTAATTTTTATATTTTGAAGCAAGTATAAAATTTCCTAATACAATTACATTTTTCTCAGCACAAATACACATATTTCTTCCATTTTTTTTATACATTTTCAATGCTTTGTATGCTGTTCACAAACATTTAGATTGATATTAGTTTTATATAAATTGTTTTTAATTTTATTTAGTTTTATATAAATTGTTTTTAATTTTTATATTTTGAAGCAAGTATAAAATTTCCTAATACAATTACATTTTTCTCAGCACAAATACACATATTTCTTCCATTTTTTTTATACATTTTCAATGCTTTGTATGCTGTTCACAAACATTTAGATTGATATTAGTTTTATATAAATTGTTTTTAATTTTATTTAGTTTTATGTAAATTGTTTTAAATTTTTATATTTTGAAGCAAGTATAAAATTTCCTAATACAATTACATTTTTCTCAGAACAAATACACATATTTCTTCCATTTTTTTTATACATTTTCAATGCTTTGTATGCTGTTCACAAACATTTAGATTGATATTAGTTTTATATAAATTGTTTTTAATTTTATTTAGTTTTATATAAATTGTTTTAAATTTTTATATTTTGAAGCAAGTATAAAATTTCCTAATATAATTTCATTTTTCTCAGCACAAATACACATATTTCTTCATTTTTTTTATACATTTGGAATGCTTTGTATGCTGTTCACAAACATTTATATTGATATTAGTTTTATATATATTGTTTTTAATTTTATTTAGTTTTATATAAATTGTTTTTAATTTTTATATTTTGAAGCAAGTATAAAATTTCCTAATACAATTTCATTTTTCTCAGCACAAATACACATATTTCTTAATTTTTTTTTATACATTTGGAATGCTTTGTATGCTGTTCACAAACATTTATATTGATATTAGTTTTATATATATTGTTTTTAATTTTATTTAGTTTTATATAAATTGTTTTTAATTTTTATATTTTGAAGCAAGTATAAAATTTCCTAATACAATTACATTTTTCTCAGTACAAATACACATATTTCTTCATTTTTTTTTATACATTTGGAATGCTTTGTATGCTGTTCACAAACATTTATATTGATATTAGTTTTATATAAATTGTTTTAATTTTATTTAGTTTTATATAAATTGTTTTTAATTTTTATATTTTGAAGCAAGTATAAAATTTCCTAATACAATTACATTTTTCTCAGCACAAATACACATATTTCTTCATTTTTTTTTTATACATTTGGAATGCTTTCTATGCTGTTCACAAACATTTATATTGATATTAGTTTTATATAAATTGTTTTTAATTTTATTTAGTTTTATATAAATTGTTTTAAATTTTTATATTTTGAAGCAAGTATAAAATTTCCTAATACAATTACATTTTTCTCAGCACAAATACACATATTTCTTCATTTTTTTTATACATTTGGAATGCTTTGTATTCTGTTCACAAACATTTATATTGATATTAGTTTTATATAAATTGTTTTTAATTTTATTTAGTTTTATATAAATTGTTTTTAATTTTTATATTTTGAAGCAAGTATAAAATTTCCTAATACAATTACATTTTTCTCAGCACAAATACACATATTTCTTCATTTTTTTTTATACATTTTCAATGCTTTGTATGCTGTTCACAAACATTTAGATTGATATTAGTTTTATATAAATTGTTTTTAATTTTATTTAGTTTTATATAAATTGTTTTTAACTTTTATATTTTGAAGCAAGTATAAAATTTCCTAATACAATTACATTTTTCTCAGCACAAATACACATATTTCTTCCATTTTTTTATATACATTTTCAATGCTTTGTATGCTGTTCACAAACATTTATATTGATATTAGTTTTATATAAATTGTTTTTAATTTTATTTAGTTTTATATAAATTGTTTTTAATTTTTATATTTTGAAGCAAGTATAAAATTTCCTAATACAATTACATTTTTCTCAGCACAAATACACATATTTCTTCCATTTTTTTTTATACATTTTCAATGCTTTGTATGCTGTTCACAAACATTTATATTGATATTAGTTTTATATAAATTGTTTTTAATTTTATTTAGTTTTATATAAATTGTTTTTAATTTTTATATTTTGAAGCAAGTATAAAATTTCCTAATACAATTACATTTTTCTCAGCACAAATACACATATTTCTTCCATTTTTTTTATACATTTTCAATGCTTTGTATGCTGTTCACAAACATTTAGATTGATATTAGTTTTATATAAATTGTTTTTAATTTTATTTAGTTTTATATAAATTGTTTTAAATTTTTATATTTTGAAGCAAGTATAAAATTTCCTAATATAATTTCATTTTTCTCAGCAGAAATACACATATTTCTTCCATTTTTTTTATACATTTGCAATGCTGTTCACAAACATTTATATTGATATTAGTTTTATATAAATTGTTTTTAATTTTATTTAGTTTTATATAAATTGTTTTTAACTTTTATATTTTGAAGCAAGTATAAAATTTCCTAATACAATTACATTTTTCTCAGCACAAATACACATATTTCTTCCATTTTTTTATATACATTTTCAATGCTTTGTATGCTGTTCACAAACATTTATATTGATATTAGTTTTATATAAATTGTTTTTAATTTTATTTAGTTTTATATAAATTGTTTTTAATTTTTATATTTTGAAGCAAGTATAAAATTTCCTAATACAATTACATTTTTCTCAGTACAAATACACATATTTCTTCATTTTTTTTTATACATTTGGAATGCTTTGTATGCTGTTCACAAACATTTATATTGATATTAGTTTTATATAAATTGTTTTAATTTTATTTAGTTTTATATAAATTGTTTTTAATTTTTATATTTTGAAGCAAGTATAAAATTTCCTAATACAATTACATTTTTCTCAGCACAAATACACATATTTCTTCATTTTTTTTTTATACATTTGGAATGCTTTCTATGCTGTTCACAAACATTTATATTGATATTAGTTTTATATAAATTGTTTTTAATTTTATTTAGTTTTATATAAATTGTTTTAAATTTTTATATTTTGAAGCAAGTATAAAATTTCCTAATACAATTACATTTTTCTCAGCACAAATACACATATTTCTTCATTTTTTTTATACATTTGGAATGCTTTGTATTCTGTTCACAAACATTTATATTGATATTAGTTTTATATAAATTGTTTTTAATTTTATTTAGTTTTATATAAATTGTTTTTAATTTTTATATTTTGAAGCAAGTATAAAATTTCCTAATACAATTACATTTTTCTCAGCACAAATACACATATTTCTTCATTTTTTTTTATACATTTGGAATGCTTTGTATGCTGTTCACAAACATTTATATTGATATTAGTTTTATATAAATTGTTTTTAATTTTATTTAGTTTTATATAAATTGTTTTTAATTTTTATATTTTGAAGCAATTATAAAATTTCCTAATACAATTACATTTTTCTCAGCACAAATACACATATTTCTTCATTTTTTTTTTATACATTTGGAATGCTTTGTATGCTGTTCACAAACATTTATATTGATATTAGTTTTATATAAATTGTTTTTAATTTTATTTAGTTTTATATAAATTGTTTTTAACTTTTATATTTTGAAGCAAGTATAAAATTTCTTAATACAATTACATTTTTCTCAGCACAAATACACATATTTCTTCCATTTTTTTATATACATTTTCAATGCTTTGTATGCTGTTCACAAACATTTATATTGATATTAGTTTTATATAAATTGTTTTTAATTTTATTTAGTTTTATATAAATTGTTTTTAATTTTTATATTTTGAAGCAAGTATAAAATTTCCTAATACAATTACATTTTTCTCAGCACAAATACACATATTTCTTCCATTTTTTTTATACATTTTCAATGCTTTGTATGCTGTTCACAAACATTTAGATTGATATTAGTTTTATATAAATTGTTTTTAATTTTATTTAGTTTTATATAAATTGTTTTAAATTTTTATATTTTGAAGCAAGTATAAAATTTCCTAATATAATTTCATTTTTCTCAGCAGAAATACACATATTTCTTCCATTTTTTTATACATTTGCAATGCTGTTCACAAACATTTATATTGATATTAGTTTTATATAAATTGTTTTTAATTTTATTTAGTTTTATATAAATTGTTTTTAACTTTTATATTTTGAAGCAAGTATAAAATTTCCTAATACAATTACATTTTTCTCAGCACAAATACACATATTTCTTCCATTTTTTTATATACATTTTCAATGCTTTGTATGCTGTTCACAAACATTTATATTGATATTAGTTTTATATAAATTGTTTTTAATTTTATTTAGTTTTATATAAATTGTTTTTAATTTTTATATTTTGAAGCAAGTATAAAATTTCCTAATACAATTACATTTTTCTCAGCACAAATACACATATTTCTTCCATTTTTTTTATACATTTTCAATGCTTTGTATGCTGTTCACAAACATTTAGATTGATATTAGTTTTATATAAATTGTTTTTAATTTTATTTAGTTTTATATAAATTGTTTTAAATTTTTATATTTTGAAGCAAGTATAAAATTTCTTAATACAATTTCATTTTTCTCAGCAGAAATACACATATTTTTTCCATTTTTTTATACATTTGCAATGCTGTTTACAAAAATTTATATTGATATTAGTTTTATATAAATTGTTTTTAATTTTATTTAGTTTTATATAAATTGTTTTAAATTTTTATATTTTGAAGCAAGTATAAAATTTCCTAATACAATTTCATTTTTCTCAGCACAAATAAACATATTTCTTCATTTTTTTTTATACATTTGGAATGCTTTTTATGCTGTTCACAAACATTTATATTGATATTAGTTTTATATAAATTGTTTTTAATTTTATTTAGTTTTATATATATTGTTTTAAATTTTTATATTTTGAAGCAAGTATAAAACTTCCTAATACAATTACATTTTTCTCAGCACAAATATACATATTTCTTCCATTTTTTTTTATACATTTTCAATGCTTTGTATGCTGTTCACAAACATTTATATTGATATTAGTTTTATATAAATTGTTTTTAATTTTATTTAGTTTTATATAAATTGTTTTTAATTTTTATATTTTGAAGCAAGTATAAAATTTCCTAATACAATTTCATTTTTCACAGCACAAATACACATATTTCTTCATTTTTTTTTTATATATTTGGAATGCTTTGTATGCTGTTCACAAACATTTATATTGATATTAGTTTTATATAAATTGTTTTTAATTTTATTTAGTTTTATATAAATTGTTTTTAATTTTTATATTTTGAAGCAATTATAAAATTTCCTAATACAATTACATTTTTCTCAGCACAAATACACATATTTCTTAATTTTTTTTTATACATTTGGAATGCTTTGTATGCTGTTCAAAAACATTTATATTGATATTAGTTTTGTATAAATTGTTTTTAATTTTATTTAGTTTTATATAAATTGTTTTTCATTTTTATATTTTGAAGCAAGTATAAAATTTCCTAATTCAATTACATTTTTCTCAGCACAAATACACATATTTCTCCATTTTTTTTTATACATTTGGAATGCTTTGTATGCTGTTCACAAACATTTATATTGATATTAGTTTTATATAAATTGTTTTTAATTTTATTTAGTTTTATATAAATTGTTTTAAATTTTTATATTTTGAAGCAAGTATAAAATTTCCTAATACAATTTCATTTTTCTCAGCACAAATACACATATTTCTTAATTTTTTTTTATACATTTGGAATGCTTTGTATGCTGTTCACAAACATTTATATTGATATTAGTTTTATATAAATTGTTTTTAATTTTATTTAGTTTTATATAAATTGTTTTTAATTTTTATATTTTGAAGCAAGTATAAAATTTCCTAATACAATTACATTTTTGTCAGCACAAATACACATATTTCTTCCATTTTTTTTTATACATTTGCAATGCTGTTCACAAACATTTATATTGATATTAGTTTTATATAAATTGTTTTTAATTTTATTTAGTTTTATATAAATTGTTTTAAATTTTTATATTTTGAAGCAAGTATAAAATTTCCTAATACAATTTCATTTTTCTCAGCTCAAATACACATATTTCTTAATTTTTTTTTATACATTTGGAATGCTTTGTATGCTGTTCACAAACATTTATATTGATATTAGTTTTATATATATTGTTTTTAATTTTATTTAGTTTTATATAAATTGTTTTTAATTTTTATATTTTGAAGCAAGTATAAAATTTCCTAATACAATTACATTTTTCTCAGTACAAATACACATATTTCTTCATTTTTTTTTATACATTTGGAATGCTTTGTATGCTGTTCACAAACATTTATATTGATATTAGTTTTATATAAATTGTTTTAATTTTATTTAGTTTTATATAAATTGTTTTTAATTTTTATATTTTGAAGCAAGTATAAAATTTCCTAATACAATTACATTTTTCTCAGCACAAATACACATATTTCTTCATTTTTTTTAATACATTTGGAATGCTTTCTATGCTGTTCACAAACATTTATATTGATATTAGTTTTATATAAATTGTTTTTAATTTTATTTAGTTTTATATAAATTGTTTTAAATTTTTATATTTTGAAGCAAGTATAAAATTTCCTAATACAATTACATTTTTCTCAGCACAAATACACATATTTCTTCATTTTTTTTATACATTTGGAATGCTTTGTATTCTGTTCACAAACATTTATATTGATATTAGTTTTATATAAATTGTTTTTAATTTTATTTAGTTTTATATAAATTGTTTTTAATTTTTATATTTTGAAGCAAGTATAAAATTTCCTAATACAATTACATTTTTCTCAGCACAAATACACATATTTCTTCATTTTTTTTTATACATTTGGAATGCTTTGTATGCTGTTCACAAACATTTATATTGATATTAGTTTTATATAAATTGTTTTTAATTTTATTTAGTTTTATATAAATTGTTTTTAATTTTTATATTTTGAAGCAATTATAAAATTTCCTAATACAATTACATTTTTCTCAGCACAAATACACATATTTCTTCATTTTTTTTTATACATTTGGAATGCTTTGTATGCTGTTCACAAACATTTATATTGATATTAGTTTTATATAAATTGTTTTTAATTTTATTTAGTTTTATATAAATTGTTTTTAATTTTTATATTTTGAAGCAAGTATAAAATTTCCTAATACAATTTCATTTTTCTCAGCACAAATACACATATTTCTTCATTTTTTTTATACATTTGGAATGCTTTGTATGCTGTTCATAAACATTTATATTGATATTAGTTTTATATAAATTGTTTTTAATTTTATTTAGTTTTATATAAATTGTTTTTAATTTTTATATTTTGAAGCAAGTACAAAATTTCCTAATACAATTTTATTTTTCTCAGCACAAATACACATATTTCTTCATTTTTTTTAATACATTTGCAATGTTTTGTATGCTGTTCACAAACATTTATATTGATATTAGTTTTATATAAATTGTTTTTAATTTTATTTAGTTTTATATAAATTGTTTTTAATTTTTATATTTTGAAGCAAGTACAAAATTTCCTAATACAATTTTATTTTTCTCAGCACAAATACACATATTTCTTCATTTTTTTTTATACATTTGCAATGTTTTGTATGCTGTTCACAAACATTTATATTGATATTAGTTTTATATAAATTGTTTTTAATTTTATTTAGTTTTATATAAATTGTTTTTAATTTTTATATTTTGAAGCAAGTATAAAATTTCCTAATACAATTACATTTTTCTCAGCACAAATACACATATTTCTTCATTTTTTTTTTATACATTTGGAATGCTTTCTATGCTGTTCACAAACATTTATATTGATATTAGTTTTATATAAATTGTTTTTAATTTTATTTAGTTTTATATAAATTGTTTTAAATTTTTATATTTTGAAGCAAGTATAAAATTTCCTAATACAATTACATTTTTCTCAGCACAAATACACATATTTCTTCATTTTTTTTATACATTTGGAATGCTTTGTATTCTGTTCACAAACATTTATATTGATATTAGTTTTATATAAATTGTTTTTAATTTTATTTAGTTTTATATAAATTGTTTTTAATTTTTATATTTTGAAGCAAGTATAAAATTTCCTAATACAATTACATTTTTCTCAGCACAAATACACATATTTCTTCATTTTTTTTTATACATTTGGAATGCTTTGTATGCTGTTCACAAACATTTATATTGATATTAGTTTTATATAAATTGTTTTTAATTTTATTTAGTTTTATATAAATTGTTTTTAATTTTTATATTTTGAAGCAATTATAAAATTTCCTAATACAATTACATTTTTCTCAGCACAAATACACATATTTCTTCATTTTTTTTTATACATTTGGAATGCTTTGTATGCTGTTCACAAACATTTATATTGATATTAGTTTTATATAAATTGTTTTTAATTTTATTTAGTTTTATATAAATTGTTTTTAATTTTTATATTTTGAAGCAAGTATAAAATTTCCTAATACAATTTCATTTTTCTCAGCACAAATACACATATTTCTTCATTTTTTTTATACATTTGGAATGCTTTGTATGCTGTTCATAAACATTTATATTGATATTAGTTTTATATAAATTGTTTTTAATTTTATTTAGTTTTATATAAATTGTTTTTAATTTTTATATTTTGAAGCAAGTACAAAATTTCCTAATACAATTTTATTTTTCTCAGCACAAATACACATATTTCTTCATTTTTTTTTATACATTTGCAATGTTTTGTATGCTGTTCACTAACATTTATATTGATATTAGTTTTATATATATTGTTTTTAATTTTATTTAGTTTTATATAAATTGTTTTTAATTTTTATATTTTGAAGCAAGTATAAAATTTCCTAATACAATTACATTTTTCTCAGCACAAATACACATATTTCTTCATTTTTTTTTATACATTTGGAATGCTTTGTATGCTGTTCACAAACATTTATATTGATATTAGTTTTATATAAATTGTTTTTAATTTTATTTAGTTTTATATAAATTGTTTTAAATTTTTATATTTTGAAGCAAGTATAAAATTTCCTAATACAATTTCATTTTTCTCAGCACAAATACACATATTTCTTCATTTTTTTTATACATTTGGAATGCTTTGTATGCTGTTCATAAACATTTATATTGATATTAGTTTTATATAAATTGTTTTTAATTTTATTTAGTTTTATATAAATTGTTTTTAATTTTTATATTTTGAAGCAAGTACAAAATTTCCTAATACAATTTTATTTTTCTCAGCACAAATACACATATTTCTTCATTTTTTTTTATACATTTGCAATGTTTTGTATGCTGTTCACAAACATTTATATTGATATTAGTTTTATATAAATTGTTTTTAATTTTATTTAGTTTTATATAAATTGTTTTTAATTTTTATATTTTGAAGCAAGTACAAAATTTCCTAATACAATTTTATTTTTCTCAGCACAAATACACATATTTCTTCATTTTTTTTTATACATTTGCAATGTTTTGTATGCTGTTCACAAACATTTATATTGATATTAGTTTTATATAAATTGTTTTTAATTTTATTTAGTTTTATATAAATTGTTTTTAATTTTTATATTTTGAAGCAAGTATAAAATTTCCTAATACAATTACATTTTTCTCAGCACAAATACACATATTTCTTCCATTTTTTTTTATACATTTCCAATGCTTTGTATGCTGTTCACAAACATTTATATTGATATTAGTTTTATATAAATTGTTTTTAATTTTATTTAGTTTTATATAAATTGTTTTTAATTTTTATATTTTGAAGCAAGTACAAAATTTCCTAATACAATTTTATTTTTCTCAGCACAAATACACATATTTCTTCATTTTTTTTTATACATTTGCAATGTTTTGTATGCTGTTCACAAACATTTATATTGATATTAGTTTTATATAAATTGTTTTTAATTTTA
Source organism: Clusia tigrina (assembly GCA_920105625.2). NCBI lineage: Eukaryota > Metazoa > Arthropoda > Insecta > Diptera > Clusiidae > Clusia > Clusia tigrina. The sequence continues at coordinate 47,586,341 of OV050031.1, read as the reverse complement.
TTTAGTTTTATATAAATTGTTTTTAACTTTTATATTTTGAAGCAAGTATAAAATTTCCTAATTCAATTACATTTTTCTCAGCACAACTACACATATTTCTTCCATTTTTTTATATACATTTTCAATGCTTTGTATGCTGTTCACAAACATTTATATTGATATTAGTTTTATATAAATTGTTTTTAATTTTATTTAGTTTTATATAAATTGTTTTTAATTTTTATATTTTGAAGCAATTATAAAATTTCCTAATACAATTACATTTTTCTCAGCACAAATACACATATTTCTTAATTTTTTTTATACATTTGGAATGCTTTGTATGCTGTTCAAAAACATTTATATTGATATTAGTTTTGTATAAATTGTTTTTAATTTTATTTAGTTTTATATAAATTGTTTTTCATTTTTATATTTTGAAGCAAGTATAAAATTTCCTAATACAATTACATTTTTCTCAGCACAAATACACATATTTCTTCATTTTTTATACATTTGGAATGCTTTGTATGCTGTTCACAAACATTTATATTGATATTAGTTTTATATAAATTGTTTTTAATTTTATTTAGTTTTATATAAATTGTTTTAAATTTTTATATTTTGAAGCAAGTATAAAATTTCCTAATACAAATTCATTTTTCTCAGCACAAATACACATATTTCTTAATTTTTTTTTATACATTTGGAATGCTTTGTATGCTGTTCACAAACATTTATATTGATATTAGTTTTATATAAATTGTTTTTAATTTTATTTAGTTTTATATAAATTGTTTTTAATTTTTATATTTTGAAGCAAGTATAAAATTTCCTAATACAATTACATTTTTGTCAGCACAAATACACATATTTCTTCCATTTTTTTTATACATTTGCAATGCTGTTCACAAACATTTATATTGATATTAGTTTTATATAAATTGTTTTTAATTTTATTTAGTTTTATATAAATTGTTTTAAATTTTTATATTTTGAAGCAAGTATAAAATTTCCTAATACAATTTCATTTTTCTCAGCACAAATACACATATTTCTTAATTTTTTTTTATACATTTGGAATGCTTTGTATGCTGTTCACAAACATTTATATTGATATTAGTTTTATATATATTGTTTTTAATTTTATTTAGTTTTATATAAATTGTTTTTAATTTTTATATTTTGAAGCAAGTATAAAATTTCCTAATACAATTACATTTTTCTCAGTACAAATACACATATTTCTTCATTTTTTTTATACATTTGGAATGCTTTGTATGCTGTTCACAAACATTTATATTGATATTAGTTTTATATAAATTGTTTTAATTTTATTTAGTTTTATATAAATTGTTTTTAATTTTTATATTTTGAAGCAAGTATAAAATTTCCTAATACAATTACATTTTTCTCAGCACAAATACACATATTTCTTCATTTTTTTTTTATACATTTGGAATGCTTTCTATGCTGTTCACAAACATTTATATTGATATTAGTTTTATATAAATTGTTTTTAATTTTATTTAGTTTTATATAAATTGTTTTAAATTTTTATATTTTGAAGCAAGTATAAAATTTCCTAATACAATTACATTTTTCTCAGCACAAATACACATATTTCTTCATTTTTTTTATACATTTGGAATGCTTTGTATGCTGTTCACAAACATTTATATTGATATTAGTTTTATATAAATTGTTTTTAATTTTATTTAGTTTTATATAAATTGTTTTTAATTTTTATATTTTGAAGCAATTATAAAATTTCCTAATACAATTACATTTTTCTCAGCACAAATACACATATTTCTTCATTTTTTTTTATACATTTGGAATGCTTTGTATGCTGTTCACAAACATTTATATTGATATTAGTTTTATATAAATTGTTTTTAATTTTATTTAGTTTTATATAAATTGTTTTTAACTTTTATATTTTGAAGCAAGTATAAAATTTCCTAATTCAATTACATTTTTCTCAGCACAACTACACATATTTCTTCCATTTTTTTATATACATTTTCAATGCTTTGTATGCTGTTCACAAACATTTATATTGATATTAGTTTTATATAAATTGTTTTTAATTTTATTTAGTTTTATATAAATTGTTTTTAATTTTTATATTTTGAAGCAATTATAAAATTTCCTAATACAATTACATTTTTCTCAGCACAAATACACATATTTCTTAATTTTTTTTTATACATTTGGAATGCTTTGTATGCTGTTCAAAAACATTTATATTGATATTAGTTTTGTATAAATTGTTTTTAATTTTATTTAGTTTTATATAAATTGTTTTTCATTTTTATATTTTGAAGCAAGTATAAAATTTCCTAATACAATTACATTTTTCTCAGCACAAATACACATATTTCTTCATTTTTTTTTATACATTTGGAATGCTTTGTATGCTGTTCACAAACATTTATATTGATATTAGTTTTATATAAATTGTTTTTAATTTTATTTAGTTTTATATAAATTGTTTTAAATTTTTATATTTTGAAGCAAGTATAAAATTTCCTAATACAATTTCATTTTTCTCAGCACAAATACACATATTTCTTAATTTTTTTTTATACATTTGGAATGCTTTGTATGCTGTTCACAAACATTTATATTGATATTAGTTTTATATAAATTGTTTTTAATTTTATTTTGTTTTATATAAATTGTTTTTAATTTTTATATTTTGAAGCAAGTATAAAATTTCCTAATACAATTACATTTTTGTCAGCACAAATACACATATTTCTTCCATTTTTTTTCATACATTTGCAATGCTGTTCAGAAACATTTATATTGATATTAGTTTTATATAAATTGTTTTTAATTTTATTTAGTTTTATATAAATTGTTTTAAATTTTTATATTTTGAAGCAAGTATAAAATTTCCTAATACAATTTCATTTTTCTCAGCACAAATACACATATTTCTTAATTTTTTTTTATACATTTGGAATGCTTTGTATGCTGTTCACAAACATTTATATTGATATTAGTTTTATATATATTGTTTTTAATTCTATTTAGTTTTATATAAATTGTTTTTAATTTTTATATTTTGAAGCAAGTATAAAATTTCCTAATACAATTACATTTTTCTCAGTACAAATACACATATTTCTTCATTTTTTTTTTATACATTTGGAATGCTTTGTATGCTGTTCACAAACATTTATATTGATATTAGTTTTATATAAATTGTTTTAATTTTATTTAGTTTTATATAAATTGTTTTTAATTTTTATATTTTGAAGCAAGTATAAAATTTCCTAATACAATTACATTTTTCTCAGCACAAATACACATATTTCTTCATTTTTTTTTTATACATTTGGAATGCTTTCTATGCTGTTCACAAACATTTATATTGATATTAGTTTTATATAAATTGTTTTTAATTTTATTTAGTTTTATATAAATTGTTTTAAATTTTTATATTTTGAAGCAAGTATAAAATTTCCTAATACAATTACATTTTTCTCAGCACAAATACACATATTTCTTCATTTTTTTTATACATTTGGAATGCTTTGTATTCTGTTCACAAACATTTATATTGATATTAGTTTTATATAAATTGCTTTTAATTTTATTTAGTTTTATATAAATTGTTTTTAATTTTTATATTTTGAAGCAAGTATAAAATTTCCTAATACAATTACATTTTTCTCAGCACAAATACACATATTTCTTCATTTTTTTTTATACATTTGGAATGCTTTGTATGCTGTTCACAAACATTTATATTGATATTAGTTTTATATAAATTGTTTTTAATTTTATTTAGTTTTATATAAATTGTTTTTAATTTTTATATTTTGAAGCAATTATAAAATTTCCTAATACAATTACATTTTTCTCAGCACAAATACACATATTTCTTCATTTTTTTTAAACATTTGGAATGCTTTGTATGCTGTTCACAAACATTTATATTGATATTAGTTTTATATAAATTGTTTTTAATTTTATTTAGTTTTATATAAATTGTTTTTAATTTTTATATTTTTTTGAAGCAAGTATAAAATTTCCTAATACAATTACATATTTCTCAGCACAAATACACATATTTCTTCATTTTTTTTTATACATTTGCAATGTTTTGTATGCTGTTCACAAACATTTATATTGATATTAGTTTTATATAAATTGTTTTTAATTTTATTTAGTTTTATATAAATTGTTTTTAACTTTTATATTTTGAAGCAAGTATAAAATTTCCTAATTCAATTACATTTTTCTCAGCACAACTACACATATTTCTTCCATTTTTTTATATACATTTTCAATGCTTTGTATGCTGTTCACAAACATTTATATTGATATTAGTTTTATATAAATTGTTTTTAATTTTATTTAGTTTTATATAAATTGTTTTTAATTTTTATATTTTGAAGCAATTATAAAATTTCCTAATACAATTACATTTTTCTCAGCACAAATACACATATTTCTTAATTTTTTTTATACATTTGGAATGCTTTGTATGCTGTTCAAAAACATTTATATTGATATTAGTTTTGTATAAATTGTTTTTAATTTTATTTAGTTTTATATAAATTGTTTTTCATTTTTATATTTTGAAGCAAGTATAAAATTTCCTAATACAATTACATTTTTCTCAGCACAAATACACATATTTCTTCATTTTTTATACATTTGGAATGCTTTGTATGCTGTTCACAAACATTTATATTGATATTAGTTTTATATAAATTGTTTTTAATTTTATTTAGTTTTATATAAATTGTTTTAAATTTTTATATTTTGAAGCAAGTATAAAATTTCCTAATACAATTTCATTTTTCTCAGCACAAATACACATATTTCTTAATTTTTTTTTATACATTTGGAATGCTTTGTATGCTGTTCACAAACATTTATATTGATATTAGTTTTATATAAATTGTTTTTAATTTTATTTAGTTTTATATAAATTGTTTTTAATTTTTATATTTTGAAGCAAGTATAAAATTTCCTAATACAATTACATTTTTGTCAGCACAAATACACATATTTCTTCCATTTTTTTTTATACATTTGCAATGCTGTTCACAAACATTTATATTGATATTAGTTTTATATAAATTGTTTTTAATTTTATTTAGTTTTATATAAATTGTTTTAAATTTTTATATTTTGAAGCAAGTATAAAATTTCCTAATACAATTTCATTTTTCTCAGCACAAATACACATATTTCTTAATTTTTTTTTATACATTTGGAATGCTTTGTATGCTGTTCACAAACATTTATATTGATATTAGTTTTATATATATTGTTTTTAATTTTATTTAGTTTTATATAAATTGTTTTTAATTTTTATATTTTGAAGCAAGTATAAAATTTCCTAATACAATTACATATTTCTCAGCACAAATACACATATTTCTTCATTTTTTTTTATACATTTGCAATGTTTTGTATGCTGTTCACAAACATTTATATTGATATTAGTTTTATATAAATTGTTTTTAATTTTATTTAGTTTTATATAAATTGTTTTTAACTTTTATATTTTGAAGCAAGTATAAAATTTCCTAATTCAATTACATTTTTCTCAGCACAACTACACATATTTCTTCCATTTTTTTATATACATTTTCAATGCTTTGTATGCTGTTCACAAACATTTATATTGATATTAGTTTTATATAAATTGTTTTTAATTTTATTTAGTTTTATATAAATTGTTTTTAATTTTTATATTTTGAAGCAATTATAAAATTTCCTAATACAATTACATTTTTCTCAGCACAAATACACATATTTCTTAATTTTTTTTATACATTTGGAATGCTTTGTATGCTGTTCAAAAACATTTATATTGATATTAGTTTTGTATAAATTGTTTTTAATTTTATTTAGTTTTATATAAATTGTTTTTCATTTTTATATTTTGAAGCAAGTATAAAATTTCCTAATACAATTACATTTTTCTCAGCACAAATACACATATTTCTTCATTTTTTATACATTTGGAATGCTTTGTATGCTGTTCACAAACATTTATATTGATATTAGTTTTATATAAATTGTTTTTAATTTTATTTAGTTTTATATAAATTGTTTTAAATTTTTATATTTTGAAGCAAGTATAAAATTTCCTAATACAATTTCATTTTTCTCAGCACAAATACACATATTTCTTAATTTTTTTTTATACATTTGGAATGCTTTGTATGCTGTTCACAAACATTTATATTGATATTAGTTTTATATAAATTGTTTTTAATTTTATTTAGTTTTATATAAATTGTTTTTAATTTTTATATTTTGAAGCAAGTATAAAATTTCCTAATACAATTACATTTTTGTCAGCACAAATACACATATTTCTTCCATTTTTTTTTATACATTTGCAATGCTGTTCACAAACATTTATATTGATATTAGTTTTATATAAATTGTTTTTAATTTTATTTAGTTTTATATAAATTGTTTTAAATTTTTATATTTTGAAGCAAGTATAAAATTTCCTAATACAATTTCATTTTTCTCAGCACAAATACACATATTTCTTAATTTTTTTTTATACATTTGGAATGCTTTGTATGCTGTTCACAAACATTTATATTGATATTAGTTTTATATATATTGTTTTTAATTTTATTTAGTTTTATATAAATTGTTTTTAATTTTTATATTTTGAAGCAAGTATAAAATTTCCTAATACAATTACATTTTTCTCAGTACAAATACACATATTTCTTCATTTTTTTTTATACATTTGGAATGCTTTGTATGCTGTTCACAAACATTTATATTGATATTAGTTTTATATAAATTGTTTTAATTTTATTTAGTTTTATATAAATTGTTTTTAATTTTTATATTTTGAAGCAAGTATAAAATTTCCTAATACAATTACATTTTTCTCAGCACAAATACACATATTTCTTCATTTTTTTTTTATACATTTGGAATGCTTTCTATGCTGTTCACAAACATTTATATTGATATTAGTTTTATATAAATTGTTTTTAATTTTATTTAGTTTTATATAAATTGTTTTAAATTTTTATATTTTGAAGCAAGTATAAAATTTCCTAATACAATTACATTTTTCTCAGCACAAATACACATATTTCTTCATTTTTTTTATACATTTGGAATGCTTTGTATGCTGTTCACAAACATTTATATTGATATTAGTTTTATATAAATTGTTTTTAATTTTATTTAGTTTTATATAAATTGTTTTTAATTTTTATATTTTGAAGCAATTATAAAATTTCCTAATACAATTACATTTTTCTCAGCACAAATACACATATTTCTTCATTTTTTTTTATACATTTGGAATGCTTTGTATGCTGTTCACAAACATTTATATTGATATTAGTTTTATATAAATTGTTTTTAATTTTATTTAGTTTTATATAAATTGTTTTTAACTTTTATATTTTGAAGCAAGTATAAAATTTCCTAATTCAATTACATTTTTCTCAGCACAACTACACATATTTCTTCCATTTTTTTATATACATTTTCAATGCTTTGTATGCTGTTCACAAACATTTATATTGATATTAGTTTTATATAAATTGTTTTTAATTTTATTTAGTTTTATATAAATTGTTTTTAATTTTTATATTTTGAAGCAATTATAAAATTTCCTAATACAATTACATTTTTCTCAGCACAAATACACATATTTCTTAATTTTTTTTTATACATTTGGAATGCTTTGTATGCTGTTCAAAAACATTTATATTGATATTAGTTTTGTATAAATTGTTTTTAATTTTATTTAGTTTTATATAAATTGTTTTTCATTTTTATATTTTGAAGCAAGTATAAAATTTCCTAATACAATTACATTTTTCTCAGCACAAATACACATATTTCTTCATTTTTTTTATACATTTGGAATGCTTTGTATGCTGTTCACAAACATTTATATTGATATTAGTTTTATATAAATTGTTTTTAATTTTATTTAGTTTTATATAAATTGTTTTAAATTTTTATATTTTGAAGCAAGTATAAAATTTCCTAATACAATTTCATTTTTCTCAGCACAAATACACATATTTCTTAATTTTTTTTTATACATTTGGAATGCTTTGTATGCTGTTCACAAACATTTATATTGATATTAGTTTTATATAAATTGTTTTTAATTTTATTTTGTTTTATATAAATTGTTTTTAATTTTTATATTTTGAAGCAAGTATAAAATTTCCTAATACAATTACATTTTTGTCAGCACAAATACACATATTTCTTCCATTTTTTTTCATACATTTGCAATGCTGTTCAGAAACATTTATATTGATATTAGTTTTATATAAATTGTTTTTAATTTTATTTAGTTTTATATAAATTGTTTTAAATTTTTATATTTTGAATCAAGTATAAAATTTCCTAATACAATTTCATTTTTCTCAGCACAAATACACATATTTCTTAATTTTTTTTTATACATTTGGAATGCTTTGTATGCTGTTCACAAACATTTATATTGATATTAGTTTTATATATATTGTTTTTAATTTTATTTAGTTTTATATAAATTGTTTTTAATTTTTATATTTTGAAGCAAGTATAAAATTTCCTAATACAATTACATTTTTCTCAGTACAAATACACATATTTCTTCATTTTTTTTTTATACATTTGGAATGCTTTGTATGCTGTTCACAAACATTTATATTGATATTAGTTTTATATAAATTGTTTTAATTTTATTTAGTTTTATATAAATTGTTTTTAATTTTTATATTTTGAAGCAAGTATAAAATTTCCTAATACAATTACATTTTTCTCAGCACAAATACACATATTTCTTCATTTTTTTTTTATACATTTGGAATGCTTTCTATGCTGTTCACAAACATTTATATTGATATTAGTTTTATATAAATTGTTTTTAATTTTATTTAGTTTTATATAAATTGTTTTAAATTTTTATATTTTGAAGCAAGTATAAAATTTCCTAATACAATTACATTTTTCTCAGCACAAATACACATATTTCTTCATTTTTTTTATACATTTGGAATGCTTTGTATTCTGTTCACAAACATTTATATTGATATTAGTTTTATATAAATTGTTTTTAATTTTATTTAGTTTTATATAAATTGTTTTTAATTTTTATATTTTGAAGCAAGTATAAAATTTCCTAATACAATTACATTTTTCTCAGCACAAATACACATATTTCTTCATTTTTTTTTATACATTTGGAATGCTTTGTATGCTGTTCACAAACATTTATATTGATATTAGTTTTATATAAATTGTTTTTAATTTTATTTAGTTTTATATAAATTGTTTTTAATTTTTATATTTTGAAGCAATTATAAAATTTCCTAATACAATTACATTTTTCTCAGCACAAATACACATATTTCTTCATTTTTTTTTAAACATTTGGAATGCTTTGTATGCTGTTCACAAACATTTATATTGATATTAGTTTTATATAAATTGTTTTTAATTTTATTTAGTTTTATATAAATTGTTTTTAATTTTTATATTTTTTTGAAGCAAGTATAAAATTTCCTAATACAATTACATATTTCTCAGCACAAATACACATATTTCTTCATTTTTTTTTATACATTTGGAATGCTTTGTATGCTGTTCACAAACATTTATATTGATATTAGTTTTATATAAATTGTTTTTAATTTTATTTAGTTTTATATAAATTGTTTTTAATTTTTATATTTTGAAGCAAGTATCAAATTTCCTAATACAATTTCATTTTTCTCAGCACAAATACACATATTTCTTCATTTTTTTTATACATTTGGAATGCTTTGTATGCTGTTCATAAACATTTATATTGATATTAGTTTTATATAAATTGTTTTTAATTTTATTTAGTTTTATATAAATTTTTTTTAATTTTTATATTTTGAAGCAAGTATAAAATTTCCTAATACAATTACATTTTTCTCAGCACAAATACACATATTTCTTCCATTTTTTTTTATACATTTCCAATGCTTTGTATGCTGTTCACAAACATTTATATTGATATTAGTTTTATATAAATTGTTTTTAATTTTATTTAGTTTTATATAAATTGTTTTTAACTTTTATATTTTGAAGCAAGTACAAAATTTCCTAATACAATTTCATTTTTCTCAGCACAAATACACATATTTCTTCATTTTTTTTTTATACATTTGCAATGTTTTGTATGCTGTTCACAAACATTTATATTGATATTAGTTTTATATAAATTGTTTTTAATTTTATTTAGTTTTATATAAATTGTTTTTAACTTTTATATTTTGAAGCAAGTATAAAATTTCCTAATTCAATTACATTTTTCTCAGCACAAATACACATATTTCTTCCATTTTTTTATATACATTTTCAATGCTTTGTATGCTGTTCACAAACATTTATATTGATATTAGTTTTATATAAATTGTTTTTAATTTTATTTAGTTTTATATAAATTGTTTTTAATTTTTATATTTTGAAGCAAGTATAAAATTTCCTAATACAATTACATTTTTCTCAGCACAAATACACATATTTCTTCATTTTTTTTTTATACATTTGCAATGTTTTGTATGCTGTTCACAAACATTTATATTGATATTAGTTTTATATAAATTGTTTTTAATTTTATTTAGTTTTATATAAATTGTTTTTAACTTTTATATTTTGAAGCAAGTATAAAATTTCCTAATACAATTACGTTTTTCTCAGCACAAATACACACATTTCTTCCATTTTTTTATATACATTTTCAATGCTTTGTATGCTGTTCACAAACATTTATATTGATATTAGTTTTATATAAATTGTTTTTAATTTTATTTAGTTTTATATAAATTGTTTTTAACTTTTATATTTTGAAGCAAGTATAAAATTTCCTAATACAATTACATTTTTCTCAGCACAAATACACATATTTCTTCCATTTTTTTTATATACATTTTCAATGCTTTGTATGCTGTTCACAAACATTTATATTGATATTAGTTTTATATAAATTGTTTTTAATTTTATTTAGTTTTATATAAATTGTTTTTAATTTTTGTATTTTGAAGCAAGTATAAAATTTCCTAATACAATTACATTTTTCTCAGCACAAATACACATATTTCTTCCATTTTTTTTATACATTTTCAATGCTTTGTATGCTGTTCACAAACATTTAGATTGATATTAGTTTTATATAAATTGTTTTTAATTTTATTTAGTTTTATATAAATTGTTTTAAATTTTTATATTTTGAAGCAAGTATAAAATTTCCTAATACAATTTCATTTTTCTCAGCAGAAATACACATATTTCTTCCATTTTTTTATACATTTGCAATGCTGTTCACAAACATTTATATTGATATTAGTTTTATATAAATTGTTTTTAATTTTATTTAGTTTTATATAAATTGTTTTAAATTTTTATATTTTGAAGCAAGTATAAAATTTCCTAATACAATTTCATTTTTCTCAGCACAAATAAACATATTTCTTCATTTTTTTTTTTATACATTTGGAATGCTTTTTATGCTGTTCACAAACATTTATATTGATATTAGTTTTATATAAATTGTTTTTAATTTTATTTAGATTTATATAAATTGTTTTTAATTTTTATATTTTGAAGCAAGTATAAAATTTAGTAATACAATTTCATTTTTCTCAGCACAAATACACATATTTCTTCATTTTTTTTATACATTTGGAATGCTTTGTATGCTGTTCATAAACATTTATATCGATATTAGTTTTATATAAATTGTTTTTAATTTTATTTAGTTTTATATAAATTGTTTTTAATTTTTATATTTTGAAGCAAGTATAAAATTTCCTAATACAATTACATTTTTCTCAGCACAAATACACATATTTCTTCATTTTTTTTTATATATTTGGAATGCTTTGTATGCTGTTCACAAACATTTAGATTGATATTAGTTTTATATAAATTGTTTTTAATTTTATTTAGTTTTATATATATTGTTTTAAATTTTTATATTTTGAAGCTAGTATAAAACTTCCTAATACAATTACATTTTTCTCAGCACAAATATACATATTTCTTCCATTTTTTTTATACATTTTCAATACTTTGTATGCTGTTCACAAACATTTATATTGATATTAGTTTTATATAAATTGTTTTTAATTTTATTTAGTTTTATATAAATTGTTTTTAATTTTTATATTTTGAAGCAAGTATAAAATTTCCTAATACAATTTCATTTTTCTCAGCACAAATACACATATTTCTTCATTTTTTTTATACATTTGGAATGCTTTGTATGCTGTTCATAAACATTTATATCGATATTAGTTTTATATAAATTGTTTTTAATTTTATTTAGTTTTATATAAATTGTTTTTAATTTTTATATTTTGAAGCAAGTATAAAATTTCCTAATACAATTACATTTTTCTCAGCACAAATACACATATTTCTTCATTTTTTTTTATATATTTGGAATGCTTTGTATGCTGTTCACAAACATTTATATTGATATTAGTTTTATATAAATTGTTTTTAATTTTATTTAGTTTTATATAAATTGTTTTTAATTTTTATATTTTGAAGCAAGTATAAAATTTCCTAATACAATTACATTTTTCTCAGCACAAATACACATATTTCTTCATTTTTTTTATACATTTGGAATGCTTTGTATGCTGTTCACAAACATTTATATTGATATTAGTTTTATATAAATTGTTTTTAATTTTATTTAGTTTTATATAAATTGTTTTAAATTTTCATATTTTGAAGCAAGTATAAAATTTCCTAATACAATTTCATTTTTCTCAGCACAAATACACATATTTCTTCATTTTTTTTATACATTTGGAATGCTTTGTATGCTGTTCATAAACATTTATATTGATATTAGTTTTATATAAATTGTTTTTAATTTTATTTAGTTTTATATAAATTGTTTTTAATTTTTATGTTTTGAAGCAAGTATAAAATTTCCTAATACAATTACATTTTTCTCAGCACAAATACACATGTTTCTTCCATTTTTTTTTTATACATTTGCAATGCTGTTCACAAACATTTATATTGATATTAGTTTTATATAAATTGTTTTTAATTTTATTTAGTTTTATATAAATTGTTTTTAATTTTTATATTTTGAAGCAAGTATAAAATTTCCTAATACAATTACATTTTTCTCAGCACAAATACACATATTTCTTTCATTTTTTTTATACATTTTCACTGCTTTGTATGCTGTTCACAAACATTTATATTGATATTAGTTTTATATAAACTGTTTTTAATTTTATTTAGTTTTATATAAATTGTTTTTAATTTTTATATTTTGAAGCAAGTATAAAATTTCCTAATACAATTTCATTTTTCTCAGCACAAATACACATATTTCTTCATTTTTTTTATACATTTGGAATGCTTTGTATGCTGTTCACAAACATTTATATTGATATTAGTTTTATATATATTGTTTTTAATTTTATTTAGTTTTATATAAATTGTTTTTAATTTTTATATTTTGAAGCAAGTATAAAATTTCCTAATACAATTACATTTTTCTCAGCACAAATACACATATTTCTTCATTTTTTTTTATACATTTGGAATGCTTTGTATGCTGTTCACAAACATTTATATTGATATTAGTTTTATATAAATTGTTTTTAATTTTATTTAGTTTTATATAAATTGTTTTTAATTTTTATATTTTGAAGCAAGTATAAAATTTCCTAATACAATTTCATTTTTCTCAGCACAAATACACATATTTCTTCATTTTTTTTTATATATTTGGAATGCTTTGTATGCTGTTCACAAACATTTATATTGATATTAGTTTTATATAAATTTTTTAAAATTTTATTTAGTATTATATAAATTGTTTTTAATTTTTATATTTTGAAGCAAGTATAAAATTTCCTAATACAATTACATTTTTCTCAGCACAAATACACATATTTCTTTCATTTTTTTTATACATTTTCACTGCTTTGTATGCTGTTCACAAACATTTATATTGATATTAGTTTTATATAAACTGTTTTTAATTTTATTTAGTTTTATATAAATTGTTTTTAATTTTTATATTTTGAAGCAAGTATAAAATTTCCTAATACAATTTCATTTTTCTCAGCACAAATACACATATTTCTTCATTTTTTTTTATACATTTGCAATGCTTTGTATGCTGTTGACAAACATTTAGATTGATATTAGTTTTATATAAATTGTTTTTAATTTTATTTAGTTTTATATAAATTGTTTTAAATTTTTATATTTTGAAGCAAGTATAAAATTTCCTAATACAATTTCATTTTTCTCAGCAGAAATACACATATTTCTTCCATTTTTTTTATACATTTGCAATGCTGTTCACAAACATTTATATTGATATTAGTTTTATATAATTTGTTTTTAATTTTATTTAGTTTTATATAAATTGTTTTAAATTTTTATATTTTGAAGCAAGTATAAAATTTCCTAATACAATTTCATTTTTCTCAGCACAAATACACATATTTCTTCATTTTTTTTTATACATTTGGAATGCTTTGTATGCTGTTCACAAACATTTATATTGATATTAGTTTTATATAAATTGTTTTTAATTTTATTTAGTTTTATATAAATTGTTTTTAATTTTTATATTTTGAAGCAAGTATAAAATTTCCTAATACAATTACATTTTTCTCAGCACAAATACACATATTTCTTCCATTTTTTTTATACATTTTCAATGCTTTGTATGCTGTTCACAAACATTTAGATTGATATTAGTTTTATATAAATTGTTTTTAATTTTATTTAGTTTTATATAAATTGTTTTAAATTTTTATATTTTGAAGCAAGTATAAAATTTCCTAATACAATTTCATTTTTCTCAGCAGAAATACACATATTTCTTCCATTTTTTTTATACATTTGCAATGCTGTTCACAAACATTTATATTGATATTAGTTTTATATAAATTGTTTTTAATTTTATTTAGTTTTATATAAATTGTTTTTAACTTTTATATTTTGAAGCAAGTATAAAATTTCCTAATACAATTACATTTTTCTCAGCACAAATACACATATTTCTTCCATTTTTTTATATACATTTTCAATGCTTTGTATGCTGTTCACAAACATTTATATTGATATTAGTTTTATATAAATTGTTTTTAATTTTATTTAGTTTTATATAAATTGTTTTTAACTTTTATATTTTGAAGCAAGTATAAAATTTCCTAATACAATTACATTTTTCTCAGCACAAATACACATATTTCTTCCATTTTTTTATATACATTTTCAATGCTTTGTATGCTGTTCACAAACATTTAGATTGATATTAGTTTTATATAAATTGTTTTTAATTTTATTTAGTTTTATATAAATTGTTTTAAATTTTTATATTTTGAAGCAAGTATAAAATTTCCTAATACAATTTCATTTTTCTCAGCAGAAATACACATATTTCTTCCATTTTTTTTATACATTTGCAATGCTGTTCACAAACATTTATATTGATATTAGTTTTATATAAATTGTTTTTAATTTTATTTAGTTTTATATAAATTGTTTTTAACTTTTATATTTTGAAGCAAGTATAAAATTTCCTAATACAATTACATTTTTCTCAGCACAAATACACATATTTCTTCCATTTTTTTATATACATTTTCAATGCTTTGTATGCTGTTCACAAACATTTATATTGATACTAGTTTTATATAAATTGTTTTTAATTTTATTTAGTTTTATATAAATTGTTTTTAACTTTTATATTTTGAAGCAAGTATAAAATTTCCTAATACAATTACATTTTTCTCAGCACAAATACACATATTTCTTCCATTTTTTTATATACATTTTCAATGCTTTGTATGCTGTTCACAAACATTTATATTGATATTAGTTTTATATAAATTGTTTTTAATTTTATTTAGTTTTATATAAATTGTTTTAAATTTTTATATTTTCAAGCAAGTATAAAATTTCCTAATACAATTACATTTTTCTCAGCAGAAATACACATATTTCTTCCATTTTTTTATATACATTTTCAATGCTTTGTATGCTGTTCACAAACATTTATATTGATATTAGTTTTATATAAATTGTTTTTAATTTTATTTAGTTTTATATAAATTGTTTTTAATTTTTATATTTTGAAGCAAGTATAAAATTTCCTAATACAATTACATTTTTCTCAGTACAAATACACATATTTCTTCATTTTTTTTTTATACATTTGCAATGTTTTGTATGCTGTTCACAAACATTTATATTGATATTAGTTTTATATAAATTGTTTTTAATTTTATTTAGTTTTATATAAATTGTTTTTAACTTTTATATTTTGAAGCAAGTATAAAATTTCCTAATACAATTACGTTTTTCTCAGCACAAATACACATATTTCTTCCATTTTTTTATATACATTTTCAATGCTTTGTATGCTGTTCACAAACATTTATATTGATATTAGTTTTATATAAATTGTTTTTAATTTTATTTAGTTTTATATAAATTGTTTTTAACTTTTATATTTTGAAGCAAGTATAAAATTTCCTAATACAATTACATTTTTCTCAGCACAAATACACATATTTCTTCCATTTTTTTTATATACATTTTCAATGCTTTGTATGCTGTTCACAAACATTTATATTGATATTAGTTTTATATAAATTGTTTTTAATTTTATTTAGTTTTATATAAATTGTTTTTAATTTTTATATTTTGAAGCAAGTATAAAATTTCCTAATACAATTACATTTTTCTCAGCACAAATACACATATTTCTTCCATTTTTTTTTATACATTTTCAATGCTTTGTATGCTGTTCACAAACATTTAGATTGATATTAGTTTTATATAAATTGTTTTTAATTTTATTTAGTTTTATATAAATTGTTTTTAACTTTTATATTTTGAAGCAAGTATAAAATTTCCTAATTCAATTACATTTTTCTCAGCACAAATACACATATTTCTTCCATTTTTTTATATACATTTTCAATGCTTTGTATGCTGTTCACAAACATTTATATTGATATTAGTTTTATATAAATTGTTTTTAATTTTATTTAGTTTTATATAAATTGTTTTTAATTTTTATATTTTGAAGCAAGTATAAAATTTCCTAATACAATTACATTTTTCTCAGCACAAATACACATATTTCTTCATTTTTTTTTATACATTTGCAATGTTTTGTATGCTGTTCACAAACATTTATATTGATATTAGTTTTATATAAATTGTTTTTAATTTTATTTAGTTTTATATAAATTGTTTTTAACTTTTATATTTTGAAGCAAGTATAAAATTTCCTAATTCAATTACATTTTTCTCAGCACAAATACACATATTTCTTCCATTTTTTTATATACATTTTCAATGCTTTGTATGCTGTTCACAAACATTTATATTGATATTAGTTTTATATAAATTGTTTTTAATTTTATTTAGTTTTATATAAATTGTTTTTAATTTTTATATTTTGAAGCAAGTATAAAATTTCCTAATACAATTACATTTTTCTCAGCACAAATACACATATTTCTTCATTTTTTTTTTATACATTTGCAATGTTTTGTATGCTGTTCACAAACATTTATATTGATATTAGTTTTATATAAATTGTTTTTAATTTTATATAGTTTTATATAAATTGTTTTTAACTTTTATATTTTGAAGCAAGTATAAAATTTCCTAATACAATTACGTTTTTCTCAGCACAAATACACATATTTCTTCCATTTTTTTATATACATTTTCAATGCTTTGTATGCTGTTCACAAACATTTATATTGATATTAGTTTTATATAAATTGTTTTTAATTTTATTTAGTTTTATATAAATTGTTTTTAACTTTTATATTTTGAAGCAAGTATAAAATTTCCTAATACAATTACATTTTTCTCAGCACAAATACACATATTTCTTCCATTTTTTTATATACATTTTCAATGCTTTGTATGCTGTTCACAAACATTTATATTGATATTAGTTTTATATAAATTGTTTTTAATTTTATTTAGTTTTATATAAATTGTTTTTAATTTTTATATTTTGAAGCAAGTATAAAATTTCCTAATACAATTACATTTTTCTCAGCACAAATACACATATTTCTTCCATTTTTTTTATACATTTTCCATGCTTTGTATGCTGTTCACAAACATTTAGATTGATATTAGTTTTATATAAATTGTTTTTAATTTTATTTAGTTTTATATAAATTGTTTTAAATTTTTATATTTTGAAGCAAGTATAAAATTTCCTAATACAATTTCATTTTTCTCAGCAGAAATACACATATTTCTTCCATTTTTTTATACATTTGCAATGCTGTTCACAAACATTTAGATTGATATTAGTTTTATATAAATTGTTTTTAATTTTATTTAGTTTTATATATATTGTTTTAAATTTTTATATTTTGAAGCAAGTATAAAACTTCCTAATACAATTACATTTTTCTCAGCACAAATATACATATTTCTTCCATTTTTTTATACATTTTCAATACTTTGTATGCTGTTCACAAACATTTATATTGATATTAGTTTTATATAAATTGTTTTTAATTTTATTTAGTTTTATATAAATTGTTTTTAATTTTTATATTTTGAAGCAAGTATAAAATTTCCTAATACAATTTCATTTTTCTCAGCACAAATACACATATTTCTTCATTTTTTTTATACATTTGGAATGCTTTGTATGCTGTTCATAAACATTTATATCGATATTAGTTTTATATAAATTGTTTTTAATTTTATTTAGTTTTATATAAATTGTTTTTAATTTTTATATTTTGAAGCAAGTATAAAATTTCCTAATACAATTACATTTTTCTCAGCACAAATACACATATTTCTTCATTTTTTTTATATATTTGGAATGCTTTGTATGCTGTTCACAAACATTTATATTGATATTAGTTTTATATAAATTGTTTTTAATTTTATTTAGTTTTATATAAATTGTTTTTAATTTTTATATTTTGAAGCAAGTATAAAATTTCCTAATACAATTACATTTTTCTCAGCACAAATACACATATTTCTTCATTTTTTTTATACATTTGGAATGCTTTGTATGCTGTTCACAAACATTTATATTGATATTAGTTTTATATAAATTGTTTTTAATTTTATTTAGTTTTATATAAATTGTTTTTAATTTTTATATTTTGAAGCAAGTATAAAATTTCCTAATACAATTACATTTTTCTCAGCACAAATACACATATTTCTTCATTTTTTTTATACATTTGGAATGCTTTGTATGCTGTTCACAAACATTTATATTGATATTAGTTTTATATAAATTGTTTTTAATTTTATTTAGTTTTATATAAATTGTTTTAAATTTTCATATTTTGAAGCAAGTATAAAATTTCCTAATACAATTTCATTTTTCTCAGCACAAATACACATATTTCTTCATTTTTTTTATACATTTGGAATGCTTTGTATGCTGTTCATAAACATTTATATTGATATTAGTTTTATATAAATTGTTTTTAATTTTATTTAGTTTTATATAAATTGTTTTTAATTTTTATGTTTTGAAGCAAGTATAAAATTTCCTAATACAATTACATTTTTCTCAGCACAAATACACATGTTTCTTCCATTTTTTTTTATACATTTGCAATGCTGTTCACAAACATTTATATTGATATTAGTTTTATATAAATTGTTTTTAATTTTATTTAGTTTTATATAAATTGTTTTAAATTTTTATATTTTGAAGCAAGTATAAAATTTCCTAATACAATTTCATTTTTCTCAGCACAAATACACATATTTCTTCATTTTTTTTATACATTTGGAATGCTTTGTATGCTGTTCACAAACATTTATATTGATATTAGTTTTATATATATTGTTTTTAATTTTATTTAGTTTTATATAAATTGTTTTTAATTTTTATATTTTGAAGCAAGTATAAAATTTCCTAATACAATTACATTTTTCTCAGCACAAATACACATATTTCTTCATTTTTTTTTATACATTTGGAATGCTTTGTATGCTGTTCACAAACATTTATATTGATATTAGTTTTATATAAATTGTTTTTAATTTTATTTAGTTTTATATAAATTGTTTTTAATTTTTATATTTTGAAGCAAGTATAAAATTTCCTAATACAATTTCATTTTTCTCAGCACAAATACACATATTTCTTCATTTTTTTTTATATATTTGGAATGCTTTGTATGCTGTTCACAAACATTTATATTGATATTAGTTTTATATAAATTTTTTAAAATTTTATTTAGTATTATATAAATTGTTTTTAATTTTTATATTTTGAAGCAAGTATAAAATTTCCTAATACAATTACATTTTTCTCAGCACAAATACACATATTTCTTTCATTTTTTTTATACATTTTCACTGCTTTGTATGCTGTTCACAAACATTTATATTGATATTAGTTTTATATAAACTGTTTTTAATTTTATTTAGTTTTATATAAATTGTTTTTAATTTTTATATTTTGAAGCAAGTATAAAATTTCCTAATACAATTTCATTTTTCTCAGCACAAATACACATATTTCTTCATTTTTTTTTATACATTTGCAATGCTTTGTATGCTGTTCACAAACATTTAGATTGATATTAGTTTTATATAAATTGTTTTTAATTTTATTTAGTTTTATATAAATTGTTTTAAATTTTTATATTTTGAAGCAAGTATAAAATTTCCTAATACAATTTCATTTTTCTCAGCAGAAATACACATATTTCTTCCATTTTTTTTATACATTTGCAATGCTGTTCACAAACATTTATATTGATATTAGTTTTATATAATTTGTTTTTAATTTTATTTAGTTTTATATAAATTGTTTTAAATTTTTATATTTTGAAGCAAGTATAAAATTTCCTAATACAATTTCATTTTTCTCAGCACAAATACACATATTTCTTCATTTTTTTTTATACATTTGGAATGCTTTGTATGCTGTTCACAAACATTTATATTGATATTAGTTTTATATAAATTGTTTTTAATTTTATTTAGTTTTATATAAATTGTTTTTAATTTTTATATTTTGAAGCAAGTATAAAATTTCCTAATACAATTACATTTTTCTCAGCACAAATACACATATTTCTTCCATTTTTTTTATACATTTTCAATGCTTTGTATGCTGTTCACAAACATTTAGATTGATATTAGTTTTATATAAATTGTTTTTAATTTTATTTAGTTTTATATAAATTGTTTTAAATTTTTATATTTTGAAGCAAGTATAAAATTTCCTAATACAATTTCATTTTTCTCAGCAGAAATACACATATTTCTTCCATTTTTTTATACATTTGCAATGCTGTTCACAAACATTTATATTGATATTAGTTTTATATAAATTGTTTTTAATTTTATTTAGTTTTATATAAATTGTTTTTAACTTTTATATTTTGAAGCAAGTATAAAATTTCCTAATACAATTACATTTTTCTCAGCACAAATACACATATTTCTTCCATTTTTTTATATACATTTTCAATGCTTTGTATGCTGTTCACAAACATTTATATTGATATTAGTTTTATATAAATTGTTTTTAATTTTATTTAGTTTTATATAAATTGTTTTTAACTTTTATATTTTGAAGCAAGTATAAAATTTCCTAATACAATTACATTTTTCTCAGCACAAATACACATATTTCTTCCATTTTTTTATATACATTTTCAATGCTTTGTATGCTGTTCACAAACATTTAGATTTATATTAGTTTTATATAAATTGTTTTTAATTTTATTTAGTTTTATATAAATTGTTTTAAATTTTTATATTTTGAAGCAAGTATAAAATTTCCTAATACAATTTCATTTTTCTCAGCAGAAATACACATATTTCTTCCATTTTTTTATACATTTGCAATGCTGTTCACAAACATTTATATTGATATTAGTTTTATATAAATTGTTTTTAATTTTATTTAGTTTTATATAAATTGTTTTTAACTTTTATATTTTGAAGCAAGTATAAAATTTCCTAATACAATTACATTTTTCTCAGCACAAATACACATATTTCTTCCATTTTTTTATATACATTTTCAATGCTTTGTATGCTGTTCACAAACATTTATATTGATACTAGTTTTATATAAATTGTTTTTAATTTTATTTAGTTTTATATAAATTGTTTTTAACTTTTATATTTTGAAGCAAGTATAAAATTTCCTAATACAATTACATTTTTCTCAGCACAAATACACATATTTCTTCCATTTTTTTATATACATTTTCAATGCTTTGTATGCTGTTCACAAACATTTAGATTGATATTAGTTTTATATAAATTGTTTTTAATTTTATTTAGTTTTATATAAATTGTTTTAAATTTTTATATTTTCAAGCAAGTATAAAATTTCCTAATACAATTACATTTTTCTCAGCAGAAATACACATATTTCTTCCATTTTTTTATATACATTTTCAATGCTTTGTATGCTGTTCACAAACATTTATATTGATATTAGTTTTATATAAATTGTTTTTAATTTTATTTAGTTTTATATAAATTGTTTTTAATTTTTATATTTTGAAGCAAGTATAAAATTTCCTAATACAATTACATTTTTCTCAGCACAAATACACATATTTCTTCATTTTTTTTTATACATTTGGAATGCTTTGTATGCTGTTCACAAACATTTATATTGATATTAGTTTTATATAAATTGTTTTTAATTTTATTTAGTTTTATATAAATTGTTTTTAATTTTTATATTTTGAAGCAAGTATAAAATTTCCTAATACAATTACATTTTTCTCAGCACAAATACACATATTTCTTCATTTTTTTTATACATTTGGAATGCTTTGTATGCTGTTCACAAACATTTATATTGATATTAGTTTTATATAAATTGTTTTTAATTTTATTTAGTTTTATATAAATTGTTTTAAATTTTCATATTTTGAAGCAAGTATAAAATTTCCTAATACAATTTCATTTTTCTCAGCACAAATACACATATTTCTTCATTTTTTTTATACATTTGGAATGCTTTGTATGCTGTTCATAAACATTTATATTGATATTAGTTTTATATAAATTGTTTTTAATTATATTTAGTTTTATATAAATTGTTTTTAATTTTTATGTTTTGAAGCAAGTATAAAGTTTCCTAATACAATTACATTTTTCTCAGCACAAATACACATGTTTCTTCCATTTTTTTTGTATACATTTGCAATGCTGTTCACAAACATTTATATTGATATTAGTTTTATATAAATTGTTTTTAATTTTATTTAGTTTTATATAAATTGTTTTAAATTTTTATATTTTGAAGCAAGTATAAAATTTCCTAATACAATTTCATTTTTCTCAGCACAAATACACATATTTCTTCATTTTTTTTATACATTTGGAATGCTTTGTATGCTGTTCACAAACATTTATATTGATATTAGTTTTATATATATTGTTTTTAATTTTATTTAGTTTTATATAAATTGTTTTTAATTTTTATAATTTGAAGCAAGTATAAAATTTCCTAATACAATTACATTTTTCTCAGCACAAATACACATATTTCTTCATTTTTTTTTATACATTTGGAATGCTTTGTATGCTGTTCACAAACATTTATATTGATATTAGTTTTATATAAATTGTTTTTAATTTTATTTAGTTTTATATAAATTGTTTTTAATTTTTATATTTTGAAGCAAGTATAAAATTTCCTAATACAATTTCATTTTTCTCAGCACAAATACACATATTTCTTCATTTTTTTTATATATATTTGGAATGCTTTGTATGCTGTTCACAAACATTTATATTGATATTAGTTTTATATAAATTTTTTAAAATTTTATTTAGTATTATATAAATTGTTTTTAATTTTTATATTTTGAAGCAAGTATAAAATTTCCTAATACAATTACATTTTTCTCAGCACAAATACACATATTTCTTTCATTTTTTTATACATTTTCACTGCTTTGTATGCTGTTCACAAACATTTATATTGATATTAGTTTTATATAAACTGTTTTTAATTTTATTTAGTTTTATATAAATTGTTTTTAATTTTTATATTTTGAAGCAAGTATAAAATTTCCTAATACAATTTCATTTTTCTCAGCACAAATACACATATTTCTTCATTTTTTTTTATACATTTGCAATGCTTTGTATGCTGTTCACAAACATTTAGATTGATATTAGTTTTATATAAATTGTTTTTAATTTTATTTAGTTTTATATAAATTGTTTTAAATTTTTATATTTTGAAGCAAGTATAAAATTTCCTAATACAATTTCATTTTTCTCAGCAGAAATACACATATTTCTTCCATTTTTTTTTATACATTTGCAATGCTGTTCACAAACATTTATATTGATATTAGTTTTATATAATTTGTTTTTAATTTTATTTAGTTTTATATAAATTGTTTTAAATTTTTATATTTTGAAGCAAGTATAAAATTTCCTAATACAATTTCATTTTTCTCAGCACAAATACACATATTTCTTCATTTTTTTTTATACATTTGGAATGCTTTGTATGCTGTTCACAAACATTTATATTGATATTAGTTTTATATAAATTGTTTTTAATTTTATTTAGTTTTATATAAATTGTTTTTAATTTTTATATTTTGAAGCAAGTATAAAATTTCCTAATACAATTACATTTTTCTCAGCACAAATACACATATTTCTTCCATTTTTTTTTATACATTTTCAATGCTTTGTATGCTGTTCACAAACATTTAGATTGATATTAGTTTTATATAAATTGTTTTTAATTTTATTTAGTTGTATATAAATTGTTTTAAATTTTTATATTTTGAAGCAAGTATAAAATTTCCTAATACAATTTCATTTTTCTCAGCAGAAATACACATATTTCTTCCATTTTTTTATACATTTGCAATGCTGTTCACAAACATTTATATTGATATTAGTTTTATATAAATTGTTTTTAATTTTATTTAGTTTTATATAAATTTTTTTTAACTTTTATATTTTGAAGCAAGTATAAAATTTCCTAATACAATTACATTTTTCTCAGCACAAATACACATATTTCTTCCATTTTTTTATATACATTTTCAATGCTTTGTATGCTGTTCACAAACATTTAGATTGATATTAGTTTTATATAAATTGTTTTTAATTTTATTTAGTTTTATATAAATTGTTTTAAATTTTTATATTTTGAAGCAAGTATAAAATTTCCTAATACAATTTCATTTTTCTCAGCAGAAATACACATATTTCTTCCATTTTTTTATACATTTGCAATGCTGTTCACAAACATTTATATTGATATTAGTTTTATATAAATTGTTTTTAATTTTATTTAGTTTTATATAAATTGTTTTAAATTTTTATATTTTGAAGCAAGTATAAAATTTCCTAATACAATTACATTTTTCTCAGCAGAAATACACATATTTCTTCCATTTTCTTATATACATTTTCAATGCTTTGTATGCTGTTCACAAACATTTATATTGATATTAGTTTTATATAAATTGTTTTTAATTTTATTTAGTTTTATATAAATTGTTTTTAATTTTTATATTTTCAAGCAAGTATAAAATTTCCTAATACAATTACATTTTTCTCAGCACAAATACACATATTTCTTCCATTTTTTTTATACATTTTCAATGCTTTGTATGCTGTTCACAAACATTTAGATTGATATTAGTTTTATATAAATTGTTTTTAATTTTATTTAGTTTTATATAAATTGTTTTAAATTTTTATATTTTGAAGCAAGTATAAAATTTCCTAATACAATTTCATTTTTCTCAGCAGAAATACACATATTTCTTCCATTTTTTTTATACATTTGCAATGCTGTTCACAAACATTTATATTGATATTAGTTTTATATAATTTGTTTTTAATTTTATTTAGTTTTATATAAATTGTTTTAAATTTTTATATTTTGAAGCAAGTATAAAATTTCCTAATACAATTACATTTTTCTCAGCACAAATACACATATTTCTTCCATTTTTTTTATACATTTTCAATGCTTTGTATGCTGTTCACAAACATTTAGATTGATATTAGTTTTATATAAATTGTTTTTAATTTTATTTAGTTTTATATAAATTGTTTTAAATTTTTATATTTTGAAGCAAGTATAAAATTTCCTAATACAATTTCATTTTTCTCAGCAGAAATACACATATTTCTTCCATTTTTTTATACATTTGCAATGCTGTTCACAAACATTTATATTGATATTAGTTTTATATAAATTGTTTTTAATTTTATTTAGTTTTATATAAATTGTTTTTAACTTTTATATTTTGAAGCAAGTATAAAATTTCCTAATACAATTACATTTTTCTCAGCACAAATACACATATTTCTTCCATTTTTTTATATACATTTTCAATGCTTTGTATGCTGTTCACAAACATTTATATTGATATTAGTTTTATATAAATTGTTTTTAATTTTATTTAGTTTTATATAAATTGTTTTTAACTTTTATATTTTGAAGCAAGTATAAAATTTCCTAATACAATTACATTTTTCTCAGCACAAATACACATATTTCTTCCATTTTTTTATATACATTTTCAATGCTTTGTATGCTGTTCACAAACATTTATATTGATACTAGTTTTATATAAATTGTTTTTACTTTTATTTAGTTTTATATAAATTGTTTTTAACTTTTATATTTTGAAGCAAGTATAAAATTTCCTAATACAATTACATTTTTCTCAGCACAAATACACATATTTCTTCCATTTTTTTATATACATTTTCAATGCTTTGTATGCTGTTCACAAACATTTAGATTGATATTAGTTTTATATAAATTGTTTTTAATTTTATTTAGTTTTATATAAATTGTTTTAAATTTTTATATTTTCAAGCAAGTATAAAATTTCCTAATACAATTACATTTTTCTCAGCAGAAATACACATATTTCTTCCATTTTTTTATATACATTTTCAATGCTTTGTATGCTGTTCACAAACATTTATATTGATATTAGTTTTATATAAATTGTTTTTAATTTTATTTAGTTTTATATAAATTGTTTTTAATTTTTATATTTTGAAGCAAGTATAAAATTTCCTAATACAATTACATTTTTCTCAGCACAAATACACATATTTCTTCATTTTTTTTTATACATTTGGAATGCTTTGTATGCTGTTCACAAACATTTATATTGATATTAGTTTTATATAAATTGTTTTTAATTTTATTTAGTTTTATATAAATTGTTTTTAATTTTTATATTTTGAAGCAAGTATAAAATTTCCTAATACAATTACATTTTTCTCAGCACAAATACACATATTTCTTCATTTTTTTTATACATTTGGAATGCTTTGTATGCTGTTCACAAACATTTATATTGATATTAGTTTTATATAAATTGTTTTTAATTTTATTTAGTTTTATATAAATTGTTTTAAATTTTCATATTTTGAAGCAAGTATAAAATTTCCTAATACAATTTCATTTTTCTCAGCACAAATACACATATTTCTTCATTTTTTTTATACATTTGGAATGCTTTGTATGCTGTTCATAAACATTTATATTGATATTAGTTTTATATAAATTGTTTTTAATTATATTTAGTTTTATATAAATTGTTTTTAATTTTTATGTTTTGAAGCAAGTATAAAATTTCCTAATACAATTACATTTTTCTCAGCACAAATACACATGTTTCTTCCATTTTTTTTGTATACATTTGCAATGCTGTTCACAAACATTTATATTGATATTAGTTTTATATAAATTGTTTTTAATTTTATTTAGTTTTATATAAATTGTTTTAAATTTTTATATTTTGAAGCAAGTATAAAATTTCCCAATACAATTTCATTTTTCTCAGCACAAATACACATATTTCTTCATTTTTTTATACATTTGGAATGCTTTGTATGCTGTTCACAAACATTTATATTGATATTAGTTTTATATATATTGTTTTTAATTTTATTTAGTTTTATATAAATTGTTTTTAATTTTTATAATTTGAAGCAAGTATAAAATTTCCTAATACAATTACATTTTTCTCAGCACAAATACACATATTTCTTTCATTTCTTTATACATTTTCACTGCTTTGTATGCTGTTCACAAACATTTATATTGATATTAGTTTTATATAAACTGTTTTTAATTTTATTTAGTTTTATATAAATTGTTTTTAATTTTTATATTTTGAAGCAAGTATAAAATTTCCTAATACAATTTCATTTTTCTCAGCACAAATACACATATTTCTTCATTTTTTTTTATACATTTGCAATGCTTTGTATGCTGTTCACAAACATTGAGATTGATATTAGTTTTATATAAATTGTTTTTAATTTTATTTAGTTTTATATAAATTGTTTTAAATTTTTATATTTTGAAGCAAGTATAAAATTTCCTAATACAATTTCATTTTTCTCAGCAGAAATACACATATTTCTTCCATTTTTTTTATACATTTGCAATGCTGTTCACAAACATTTATATTGATATTAGTTTTATATAATTTGTTTTTAATTTTATTTAGTTTTATATAAATTGTTTTAAATTTTTATATTTTGAAGCAAGTATAAAATTTCCTAATACAATTTCATTTTTCTCAGCACAAATACACATATTTCTTCATTTTTTTTTATACATTTGGAATGCTTTGTATGCTGTTCACAAACATTTATATTGATATTAGTTTTATATAAATTGTTTTTAATTTTATTTAGTTTTATATAAATTGTTTTTAATTTTTATATTTTGAAGCAAGTATAAAATTTCCTAATACAATTACATTTTTCTCAGCACAAATACACATATTTCTTCCATTTTTTTTTATACATTTTCAATGCTTTGTATGCTGTCCACAAACATTTAGATTGATATTAGTTTTATATAAATTGTTTTTAATTTTATTTAGTTTTATATAAATTGTTTTAAATTTTTATATTTTGAAGCAAGTATAAAATTTCCTAATACAATTTCATTTTTCTCAGCAGAAATACACATATTTCTTCCATTTTTTTATACATTTGCAATGCTGTTCACAAACATTTATATTGATATTAGTTTTATATAAATTGTTTTTAATTTTATTTAGTTTTATATAAATTTTTTTTAACTTTTATATTTTGAAGCAAGTATAAAATTTCCTAATACAATTACATTTTTCTCAGCACAAATACACATATATCTTCCATTTTTTTATATACATTTTCAATGCTTTGTATGCTGTTCACAAACATTTATATTGATATTAGTTTTATATAAATTGTTTTTAATTTTATTTAGTTTTATATAAATTGTTTTTAACTTTTATATTTTGAAGCAAGTATAAAATTTCCTAATACAATTACATTTTTCTCAGCACAAATACACATATTTCTTCCATTTTTTTATATACATTTTCAATGCTTTGTATGCTGTTCACAAACATTTAGATTGATATTAGTTTTATATAAATTGTTTTTAATTTTATTTAGTTTTATATAAATTGTTTTAAATTTTTATATTTTGAAGCAAGTATAAAATTTCCTAATACAATTTCATTTTTCTCAGCAGAAATACACATATTTCTTCCATTTTTTTATACATTTGCAATGCTGTTCACAAACATTTATATTGATATTAGTTTTATATAAATTGTTTTTAATTTTATTTAGTTTTATATAAATTGTTTTTAACTTTTATATTTTGAAGCAAGTATAAAATTTCCTAATACAATTACATTTTTCTCAGCACAAATACACATATTTCTTCCATTTTTTTATATACATTTTCAATGCTTTGTATGCTGTTCACAAACATTTATATTGATACTAGTTTTATATAAATTGTTTTTAATTTTATTTAGTTTTATATAAATTGTTTTTAACTTTTATATTTTGAAGCAAGTATAAAATTTCCTAATACAATTACATTTTTCTCAGCACAAATACACATATTTCTTCCATTTTTTTATATACATTTTCAATGCTTTGTATGCTGTTCACAAACATTTAGATTGATATTAGTTTTATATAAATTGTTTTTAATTTTATTTAGTTTTATATAAATTGTTTTAAATTTTTATATTTTCAAACAAGTATAAAATTTCCTAATACAATTACATTTTTCTCAGCAGAAATACACATATTTCTTCCATTTTTTTATATACATTTTCAATGCTTTGTATGCTGTTCACAAACATTTATATTGATATTAGTTTTATATAAATTGTTTTTAATTTTATTTAGTTTTATATAAATTGTTTTTAATTTTTATATTTTGAAGCAAGTATAAAATTTCCTAATACAATTACATTTTTCTCAGCACAAATACACATATTTCTTCCATTTTTTTTATACATTTTCAATGCTTTGTATGCTGTTCACAAACATTTATATTGATATTAGTTTTATATAAATTGTTTTTAATTTTATTTAGTTTTATATAAATTGTTTTAAATTTTTATATTTTGAAGCAAGTATAAAATTTCCTAATACAATTTCATTTTTCTCAGCAGAAATACACATATTTCTTCCATTTTTTTTATACATTTGCAATGCTGTTCACAAACATTTATATTGATATTAGTTTTATATAAATTGTTTTTAATTTTATTTAGTTTTATATAAATTGTTTTAAATTTTTATATTTTGAAGCAAGTATAAAATTTCCTAATACAATTTCATTTTTCTCAGCACAAATAAACATATTTCTTCATTTTTTTTTATATATTTGGAATGCTTTGTATGCTGTTCACAAACATTTATATTGATATTAGTTTTATATAAATTGTTTTTAATTTTATTTAGTTTTATATAAATTGTTTTTAATTTTTATATTTTGAAGCAAGTATAAAATTTCCTAATACAATTACATTTTTCTCAGCACAAATACACATATTTCTTCATTTTTTTTTATACATTTGGAATGCTTTGTATGCTGTTCACAAACATTTATATTGATATTAGTTTTATATAAATTGTTTTTAATTTTATTTAGTTTTATATAAATTGTTTTTAATTTTTATATTTTGAAGCAAGTATAAAATTTCCTAATACAATTTCATTTTTCTCAGCACAAATACACATATTTCTTCATTTTTTTTTATATATTTGGAATGCTTTGTATGCTGTTCACAAACATTTATATTGATATTAGTTTTATATAAATTTTTAAAAATTTTATTTAGTATTATATAAATTGTTTTTAATTTTTATATTTTGAAGCAAGTATAAAATTTCCTAATACAATTACATTTTTCTCAGCACAAATACACATATTTCTTTCATTTTTTTATACATTTTCACTGCTTTGTATGCTGTTCACAAACATTTATATTGATATTAGTTTTATATAAACTGTTTTTAATTTTATTTAGTTTTATATAAATTGTTTTTAATTTTTATATTTTGAAGCAAGTATAAAATTTCCTAATACAATTTCATTTTTCTCAGCACAAATACACATATTTCTTCATTTTTTTTTATACATTTGCAATGCTTTGTATGCTGTTCACAAACATTTAGATTGATATTAGTTTTATATAAATTGTTTTTAATTTTATTTAGTTTTATATAAATTGTTTTAAATTTTTATATTTTGAAGCAAGTATAAAATTTCCTAATACAATTTCATTTTTCTCAGCAGAAATACACATATTTCTTCCATTTTTTTTATACATTTGCAATGCTGTTCACAAACATTTATATTGATATTAGTTTTATATAATTTGTTTTTAATTTTATTTAGTTTTATATAAATTGTTTTAAATTTTTATATTTTGAAGCAAGTATAAAATTTCCTAATACAATTTCATTTTTCTCAGCACAAATACACATATTTCTTCATTTTTTTTTATACATTTGGAATGCTTTGTATGCTGTTCACAAACATTTATATTGATATTAGTTTTATATAAATTGTTTTTAATTTTATTTAGTTTTATATAAATTGTTTTTAATTTTTATATTTTGAAGCAAGTATAAAATTTCCTAATACAATTACATTTTTCTCAGCACAAATACACATATTTCTTCCATTTTTTTATATACATTTTCAATGCTTTGTATGCTGTTCACAAACATTTAGATTGATATTAGTTTTATATAAATTGTTTTTAATTTTATTTAGTTTTATATAAATTGTTTTAAATTTTTATATTTTGAAGCAAGTATAAAATTTCCTAATACAATTTCATTTTTCTCAGCAGAAATACACATATTTCTTCCATTTTTTTATACATTTGCAATGCTGTTCACAAACATTTATATTGATATTAGTTTTATATAAATTGTTTTTAATTTTATTTAGTTTTATATAAATTTTTTTTAACTTTTATATTTTGAAGCAAGTATAAAATTTCCTAATACAATTACATTTTTCTCAGCACAAATACACATATTTCTTCCATTTTTTTATATACATTTTCAATGCTTTGTATGCTGTTCACAAACATTTATTTGATATTAGTTTTATATAAATTGTTTTTAATTTTATTTAGTTTTATATAAATTGTTTTTAACTTTTATATTTTGAAGCAAGTATAAAATTTCCTAATACAATTACATTTTTCTCAGCACAAATACACATATTTCTTCCATTTTTTTATATACATTTTCAATGCTTTGTATGCTGTTCACAAACATTTAGATTGATATTAGTTTTATATAAATTGTTTTTAATTTTATTTAGTTTTATATAAATTGTTTTAAATTTTTATATTTTGAAGCAAGTATAAAATTTCCTAATACAATTTCATTTTTCTCAGCAGAAATACACATATTTCTTCCATTTTTTTATACATTTGCAATGCTGTTCACAAACATTTATATTGATATTAGTTTTATATAAATTGTTTTTAATTTTATTTAGTTTTATATAAATTGTTTTTAACTTTTATATTTTGAAGCAAGTATAAAATTTCCTAATACAATTACATTTTTCTCAGCACAAATACACATATTTCTTCCATTTTTTTATATACATTTTCAATGCTTTGTATGCTGTTCACAAACATTTATATTGATACTAGTTTTATATAAATTGTTTTTAATTTTATTTAGTTTTATATAAATTGTTTTTAACTTTTATATTTTGAAGCAAGTATAAAATTTCCTAATACAATTACATTTTTCTCAGCACAAATACACATATTTCTTCCATTTTTTTATATACATTTTCAATGCTTTGTATGCTGTTCACAAACATTTAGATTGATATTAGTTTTATATAAATTGTTTTTAATTTTATTTAGTTTTATATAAATTGTTTTAAATTTTTATATTTTCAAACAAGTATAAAATTTCCTAATACAATTACATTTTTCTCAGCAGAAATACACATATTTCTTCCATTTTTTTATATACATTTTCAATGCTTTGTATGCTGTTCACAAACATTTATATTGATATTAGTTTTATATAAATTGTTTTTAATTTTATTTAGTTTTATATAAATTGTTTTTAATTTTTATATTTTGAAGCAAGTATAAAATTTCCTAATACAATTACATTTTTCTCAGCACAAATACACATATTTCTTCCATTTTTTTTATACATTTTCAATGCTTTGTATGCTGTTCACAAACATTTAGATTGATATTAGTTTTATATAAATTGTTTTTAATTTTATTTAGTTTTATATAAATTGTTTTAAATTTTTATATTTTGAAGCAAGTATAAAATTTCCTAATACAATTTCATTTTTCTCAGCAGAAATACACATATTTCTTCCATTTTTTGTATACATTTGCAATGCTGTTCACAAACATTTATATTGATATTAGTTTTATATAATTTGTTTTTAATTTTATTTAGTTTTATATAAATTGTTTTAAATTTTTATATTTTGAAGCAAGTATAAAATTTCCTAATACAATTTCATTTTTCTCAGCACAAATAAACATATTTCTTCATTTTTTTTATACATTTGGAATGCTTTGTATGCTGTTCACAAACATTTATATTGATATTAGTTTTATATAAATTGTTTTTAATTTTATTTAGTTTTATATAAATTGTTTTTAATTTTTATATTTTGAAGCAAGTATAAAATTTCCTAATACAATTACATTTTTCTCAGCACAAATACACATATTTCTTCCATTTTTTTTTATACATTTACAATGCTGTCCACAAACATTTATATTGATATTAGTTTTATATAAATTGTTTTTAATTTTATTTAGTTTTATATAAATTGTTTTAAATTTTTATATTTTGAAGCAAGTATAAAATTTCCTAATACAATTTCATTTTTCTCAGCACAAATACACATATTTCTTCATTTTTTTTTATACATTTGGAATGCTTTGTATGCTGTTCACAAACATTTATATTGATATTAGTTTTATATATATTGTTTTTAATTTTATTTAGTTTTATATAAATTGTTTTTAACTTTTATATTTTGAAGCAAGTATAAAATTTCCTAATACAATTACATTTTTCTCAGCACAAATACACATATTTCTTCCACTTTTTTTTTATACATTTTCAATGCTTTGTATGCTGTTCACAAACATTAAATTGATATTAGTTTTATATAAATTGTTTTTAATTTTATTTAGTTTTATATAAATTGTTTTTAATTTTTATATTTTCAAGCAAGTATAAAATTTCCTAATACAATTACATTTTTCTCAGCACAAATACACATATTTCTTCCATTTTTTTATACATTTGCAATGCTGTTCACAAACATTTATATTGATATTAGTTTTATATAAATTGTTTTTAATTTTATTTAGTTTTATATAAATTGTTTTTAACTTTTATATTTTGAAGCAAGTATAAAATTTCCTAATACAATTACATTTTTCTCAGCACAAATACACATATTTCTTCCATTTTTTTATATACATTTTCAATGCTTTGTATGCTGTTCACAAACATTTATATTGATATTAGTTTTATATAAATTGTTTTTAATTTTATTTAATTTTATATAAATTGTTTTTAACTTTTATATTTTGAAGCAAGTATAAAATTTCCTAATACAATTACATTTTTCTCAGCACAAATACACATATTTCTTCCATTTTTTTATATACATTTTCAATGCTTTGTATGCTGTTCACAAACATTTAGATTGATATTAGTTTTATATAAATTGTTTTTAATTTTATTTAGTTTTATATAAATTGTTTTAAATTTTTATATTTTGAAGCAAGTATAAAATTTCCTAATACAATTTCATTTTTCTCAGCAGAAATACACATATTTCTTCCATTTTTTTATACATTTGCAATGCTGTTCACAAACATTTATATTGATATTAGTTTTATATAAATTGTTTTTAATTTTATTTAGTTTTATATAAATTGTTTTTAACTTTTATATTTTGAAGCAAGTATAAAATTTCCTAATACAATTACATTTTTCTCAGCACAAATACACATATTTCTTCCATTTTTTTATATACATTTTCAATGCTTTGTATGCTGTTCACAAACATTTATATTGATATTAGTTTTATATAAATTGTTTTAATTTTATTTAGTTTTATATAAATTGTTTTTAATTTTTATATTTTGAAGCAAGTATAAAATTTCCTAATACAATTACATTTTTCTCAGCACAAATACACATATTTCTTCATTTTTTTTTATACATTTGGAATGCTTTGTGTGCTGTTCACAAACATTTATATTGATATTAGTTTTATATAAATTTTTTTTAATTTTATTTAGTATTATATAAATTGTTTTTAATTTTTATATTTTGAAGCAAGTATAAAATTTCCTAATACAATAACATTTTTCTCAGCACAAATACACATATTTCTTCCATTTTTTTATACATTTTCACTGCTTTGTATGCTGTTCACAAACATTTATATTGATATTAGTTTTATATAAATTGTTTTTAATTTTATTTAGTTTTATATAAATTGTTTTTAACTTTTATATTTTGAAGCAAGTATAAAATTTCCTAATACAATTTAATTTTTCTCAGCACAAATAAACATATTTCTTCATTTTTTTCACAAACATTTATATTGATATTAGTTTTATATAAATTGTTTTTAATTTTATTTAGTTTTATATAAATTGTTTTTAATTTTTATATTTTGAAGCAAGTATAAAATTTCCTAATACAATTACATTTTTCTCAGCACAAATACACATATTTCTTCATTTTTTTTTATACATTTGGAATGCTTTGTATGCTGTTCACAAACATTTATATTGATATTAGTTTTATATAAATTGTTTTTAATTTTATTTAGTTTTTATTTTTAATTTTTATAACATTTATATTGATATTAATTTTATATAAATTGTTTTTAATTTTATTTAGTTTTATATAAATTGTTTTTAATTTTTATATTTTGAAGCAAGTATAAAATTTCCTAATACAATTACATTTTTCTCAGCACAAATACACATATTTCTTCATTTTTTTTTATACATTTGGAATGCTTTGTATGCTGTTCACAAACATTTATATTGATATTAGTTTTATATAAATTGTTTTAATTTTATTTAGTTTTATATAAATTGTTTTTAATTTTTATATTTTGAAGCAAGTATAAAATTTCCTAATACAATTACATTTTTCTCAGCACAAATACACATATTTCTTCATTTTTTTTATACATTTGGAATGCTTTGTATGCTGTTCACAAACATTTATATTGATATTAGTTTTATATAAATTGTTTTTAATTTTATTTAGTTTTATATAAATTGTTTTTAATTTTTATATTTTGAAGCAAGTATAAAATTTCCTAATACAATTACATTTTTCTCAGCACAAATACACATATTTCTTCCATTTTTTTTATACATTTTCACTGCTTTGTATGCTGTTCACAAACATTTATATTGATATTAGTTTTATATAAATTGTTTTTAATTTTATTTAGTTTTATATAAATTGTTTTTAATTTTTATATTTTGAAGCAAGTATAAAATTTCCTAATACAATTTCATTTTTCTCAGCACAAATACACATATTTCTTCATTTTTTTTATACATTTGCAATGCTTTGTATGCTGTTCACAAACATTTATATTGATATTAGTTTTATATAAATTGTTTTTAATTTTATTTAGTTTTATATAAATTGTTTTTAATTTTTATATTTTGAAGCAAGTATAAAATTTCCTAATACAATTTCATTTTTCTCAGCAGAAATACACATATTTCTTCCATTTTTTTTATACATTTGCAATGCTGTTCACAAACATTTATATTGATATTAGTTTTATATAATTTGTTTTTAATTTTATTTAGTTTTATATAAATTGTTTTAAATTTTTATATTTTGAAGCAAGTATAAAATTTCCTAATACAATTTCATTTTTCTCAGCACAAATAAACATATTTCTTCATTTTTTTCACAAACATTTATATTGATATTAGTTTTATATAAATTGTTTTTAATTTTATTTAGTTTTATATAAATTGTTTTTAATTTTTATATTTTGAAGCAAGTATAAAATTTCCTAATACAATTACATTTTTCTCAGCACAAATACACATATTTCTTCATTTTTTTTTATACATTTGGAATGCTTTGTATGCTGTTCACAAACATTTATTCTGATATTAGTTTTATATAAATTGTTTTTAATTTTATTTAGTTTTATATAAATTGTTTTTAATTTTTATATTTTGAAGCAAGTATAAAATTTCCTAATACAATTTCATTTTTCTCAGCACAAATACACATATTTCTTCATTTTTTTTTATACATTTGGAATGCTTTGTATGCTGTTCATAAACATTTATATTGATATTAATTTTATATAAATTGTTTTTAATTTTATTTAGTTTTATATAAATTGTTTTAAATCTTTATATTTTGAAGCAAGTATAAAATTTCCTAATACAATTTCCTTTTTCTCAGCAGAAATACACATATTTCTTCCATTTTTTTTATACATTTGCAATGCTGTTCACAAACATTTATATTGATATTAGTTTTATATAATTTGTTTTTAATTTTATTTAGTTTTATATAAATTGTTTTAAATTTTTATATTTTGAAGCAAGTATAAAATTTCCTAATACAATTTCATTTTTCACAGCACAAATAAACATATTTCTTCATTTTTTTCACAAACATTTATATTGATATTAGTTTTATATAAATTGTTTTTAATTTTATTTAGTTTTATATAAATTGTTTTTAATTTTTATATTTTGAAGCAAGTATAAAATTTCCTAATACAATTACATTTTTCTCAGCACAAATACACATATTTCTTCATTTTTTTTTATACATTTGGAATGCTTTGTATGCTGTTCACAAACATTTATATTGATATTAGTTTTATATAAATTGTTTTTAATTTTATTTAGTTTTATATAAATTGTTTTTAATTTTTATATTTTGAAGCAAGTATAAAATTTCCTAATACAATTTCATTTTTCTCAGCACAAATACACATATTTCTTCATTTTTTTATACATTTGGAATGCTTTGTATGCTGTTCATAAACATTTTTATTGATATTAATTTTATATAAATTGTTTTTAATTTTATTTAGTTTTATATAAATTGTTTTTAATTTTTATATTTTGAAGCAAGTATAAAATTTCCTAATACAATTACATTTTTCTCAGCACAAATACACATATTTCTTCATTTTTTTTTATACATTTGGAATTCTTTGTATGCTGTTCACAAACATTTATATTGATATTAGTTTTATATAAATTGTTTTAATTTTATTTAGTTTTATATAAATTGTTTTAAATTTTTATATTTTGAAGCAAGTATAAAATTTCCTAATACAATTTCATTTTTCTCAGCAGAAATACACATATTTCTTCCATTTTTTTTTATACATTTGCAATGCTGTTCACAAACATTTATATTGATATTAGTTTTATATAATTTGTTTTTAATTTTATTTAGTTTTATATAAATTGTTTTAAATTTTTATATTTTGAAGCAAGTATAAAATTTCCTAATACAATTTCATTTTTCTCAGCACATATAAACATATTTCTTCATTTTTTTCACAAACATTTATATTGATATTAGTTTTATATAAATTGTTTTTAATTTTATTTAGTTTTATATAAATTGTTTTTAATTTTTATATTTTGAAGCAAGTATAAAATTTCCTAATACAATTACATTTTTCTCAGCACAAATACACATATTTCTTCATTTTTTTTTATACATTTGGAATGCTTTGTATGCTGTTCACAAACATTTATATTGATATTAGTTTTATATAAATTGTTTTTAATTTTATTTAGTTTTATATAAATTGTTTTTAATTTTTATATTTTGAAGCAAGAATAAAATTTCCTAATACAATTTCATTTTTCTCAGCACAAATACACATATTTCTTCATTTTTTTTATACATTTGGAATGCTTTGGATGCTGTTCATAAACATTTATATTGATATTAATTTTATATAAATTGTTTTTAATTTTATTTAGTTTTATATAAATTGTTTTTAATTTTTATATTTTGAAGCAAGTATAAAATTTCCTAATACAATTACATTTTTCTCAGCACAAATACACATATTTCTTCATTTTTTTTTTATACATTTGGAATGCTTTGTATGTTGTTCACAAACATTTATATTGATATTAGTTTTATATAAATTGTTTTAATTTTATTTAGTTTTATATAAATTGTTTTTAATTTTTATATTTTGAAGCAAGTATAAAATTTCCTAATACAATTACATTTTTCTCAGCACAAATACACATATTTCTTCATTTTTTTTTATACATTTGCAATGCTTTGTATGCTGTTCACAAACATTTATATTGATATTAGTTTTATATAAATTGTTTTTAATTTTATTTAGTTTTATATAAATTGTTTTTAATTTTTATATTTTGAAGCAAGTATAAAATTTCCTAATACAATTACATTTTTCTCAGCACAAATACACACATTTCTTCTTTTTTTTTATACATTTTCACTGCTTTGTATGCTGTTCACAAACATTTATATTGATATTAGTTTTATATAAATTGTTTTTAATTTTATTTAGTTTTATATAAATTGTTTTTAATTTTTATATTTTGAAGCAAGTATAAAATTTCCTAATACAATTACATTTTTCTCAGCACAAATACACATATTTCTTCTTTTTTTTTATACATTTTCACTGCTTTGTATGCTGTTCACAAACATTTATATTGATATTAGTTTTATATAAATTGTTTTTAATTTTATTTAGTTTTATATAAATTGTTTTTAATTTTTATATTTTGAAGCAAGTATAAAATTTCCTAATACAATTACATTTTTCTCAGCACAAATACACATATTTCTTCATTTTTTTTTATACATTTGCAATGCTTTGTATGCTGTTCACAAACATTTATATTGATATTAGTTTTATATAAATTGTTTTAATTTTATTTAGTTTTATATAAATTGTTTTTAATTTTTATATTTTGAAGCAAGTATAAAATTTCCTAATACAATTACATTTTTCTCAGCACAAATACACATATTTCTTCTTTTTTTTTATACATTTTCACTGCTTTGTATGCTGTTCACAAACATTTATATTGATATTAGTTTTATATAAATTGTTTTTAATTTTATTTAGTTTTATATAAATTGTTTTTAATTTTTATATTTTGAAGCAAGTATAAAATTTCCTAATACAATTTCATTTTTCTCAGCACAAATACACATATTTCTTCATTTTTTTTTATACATTTGCAATGCTTTGTATGCTGTTCACAAACATTTATATTGATATTAGTTTTATATAAATTGTTTTTAATTTTATTTAGTTTTATATAAATTGTTTTTAACTTTTATATTTTGAAGCAAGTATAAAATTTCCTAATACAATTACATTTTTCTCAGCACAAATACACATATTTCTTCCATTTTTTTATATACATTTTCAATGCTTTGTATGCTGTTCACAAACATTTATATTGATATTAGTTTTATATAAATTGTTTTTAATTTTATTTAGTTTTATATAAATTGTTTTAAATTTTTATATTTTGAAGCAAGTATAAATTTCCTAATACAATTTCATTTTTCTCAGCAGAAATACACATATTTCTTCCATTTTTTTTATACATTTGCAATGCTGTTCACAAACATTTATATTGATATTAGTTTTATATAAATTGTTTTTAATTTTATTTAGTTTTATATAAATTGTTTTTAACTTTTATATTTTGAAGCAAGTATAAAATTTCCTAATACAATTACATTTTTCTCAGCACAAATACACATATTTCTTCCATTTTTTTATATACATTTTCAATGCTTTGTATGCTGTTCACAAACATTTATATTGATATTAGTTTTATATAAATTGTTTTTAATTTTATTTAGTTTTATATAAATTGTTTTAAATTTTTATATTTTGAAGCAAGTATAAAATTTCCTAATACAATTTCATTTTTCTCAGCAGAAATACACATATTTCTTCCATTTTTTTTATACATTTGCAATGCTGTTCACAAACATTTATATTGATATTAGTTTTATATAATTTGTTTTTAATTTTATTTAGTTTTATATAAATTGTTTTAAATTTTTATATTTTGAAGCAAGTATAAAATTTCCTAATACAATTTCATTTTTCTCAGCACAAATAAACATATTTCTTCATTTTTTTTTATACATTTGGAATGCTTTGTATGCTGTTCACAAACATTTATATTGATATTAGTTTTATATAAATTGTTTTTAATTTTATTTAGTTTTATATAAATTGTTTTTAATTTTTATATTTTGAAGCAAGTATAAAATTTCCTAATACAATTTCATTTTTCTCAGCACAAATACACATATTTCTTCATTTTTTTTATACATTTGGAATGCTTTGTATGCTGTTCATAAACATTTATATTGATATTAATTTTATATAAATTGTTTTTAATTTTATTTAGTTTTATATAAATTGTTTTAAATTTTTATATTTTGAAGCAAGTATAAAATTTCCTAATACAATTTCCTTTTTCTCAGCAGAAATACACATATTTCTTCCATTTTTTTATACATTTGCAATGCTGTTCACAAACATTTATATTGATATTAGTTTTATATAATTTGTTTTTAATTTTATTTAGTTTTATATAAATTGTTTTAAATTTTTATATTTTGAAGCAAGTATAAAATTTTCTAATACAATTTCATTTTTCACAGCACAAATAAACATATTTCTTCATTTTTTTCACAAACATTTATATTGATATTAGTTTTATATAAATTGTTTTTAATTTTATTTAGTTTTATATAAATTGTTTTTAATTTTTATATTTTGAAGCAAGTATAAAATTTCCTAATACAATTACATATTTCTCAGCACAAATACACATATTTCTTCATTTTTTTTTATACATTTGGAATTCTTTGTATGCTGTTCACAAACATTTATATTGATATTAGTTTTATATAAATTGTTTTTAATTTTATTTAGTTTTATATAAATTGTTTTTAATTTTTATATTTTGAAGCAAGTATAAAATTTCCTAATACAATTTCATTTTTCTCAGCAGAAATACACATATTTCTTCCATTTTTTTTTATACATTTGCAATGCTGTTCACAAACATTTATATTGATATTAGTTTTATATAATTTGTTTTTAATTTTATTTAGTTTTATATAAACTGTTTTAAATTTTTATATTTTGAAGCAAGTATAAAATTTCCTAATACAATTTCATTTTTCTCAGCACAAATAAACCTATTTCTTCATTTTTTTCACAAACATTTATATTGATATTAGTTTTATATAAATTGTTTTTAATTTTATTTAGTTTTATATAAATTGTTTTTAATTTTTATATTTTGAAGCAAGTATAAAATTTCCTAATACAATTACATTTTTCTCAGCACAAATACACATATTTCTTCATTTTTTTTTATACATTTGGAATGCTTTGTATGCTGTTCACAAACATTTATATTGATATTAGTTTTATATAAATTGTTTTTAAT
Organism: Clusia tigrina; assembly: GCA_920105625.2. Taxonomy (NCBI): domain Eukaryota; kingdom Metazoa; phylum Arthropoda; class Insecta; order Diptera; family Clusiidae; genus Clusia; species Clusia tigrina. The sequence continues at coordinate 47,543,484 of OV050031.1, read as the reverse complement.
TTTATTTAGTTTTATATAAATTGTTTTTAATTTTTATATTTTGAAGCAAGTATAAAATTTCCTAATACAATTTCATTTTTCTCAGCACAAATACACATATTTCTTCATTTTTTTTATACATTTGGAATGCTTTGTATGCTGTTCATAAACATTTATATTGATATTAATTTTATATAAATTGTTTTTAATTTTATTTAGTTTTATATAAATTGTTTTTAATTTTTATATTTTGAAGCAAGTATAAAATTTCCTAATACAATTACATTTTTCTCAGCACAAATACACATATTTCTTCATTTTTTTTTATACATTTGGAATGCTTTGTATGTTGTTCACAAACATTTATATTGATATTAGTTTTATATAAATTGTTTTAATTTTATTTAGTTTTATATAAATTGTTTTTAATTTTTATATTTTGAAGCAAGTATAAAATTTCCTAATACAATTACATTTTTCTCAGCACAAATACACATATTTCTTCATTTTTTTTTATACATTTGGAATGCTTTGTATGCTGTTCACAAACATTTATATTGATATTAGTTTTATATAAATTT